>CAWUFW010001100.1:0-1200000 GCA_963921515.1 Calotriton arnoldi
GGTCCTAGGATGCTTGTTTCCAGTCCAGGGAGGACCTGGCTTGGCAGTTCGGGCTGGACTGTTCCCATGAGGCACAGGGTCAAGACTGATTTGCATATGGCTGGGTTCAAACTGGAATGGCATGGTGAGCAAAAAACGATGGATTTAGGCCCAGATCTCTGTACTGGGGTGAATGTATGACATCGTTCTGCATTCTGTCCATCAACTGTTGTTTTTGCATTTGTCACCCCGAGTGGGACGGGTATGCCCAGACGTGGGTCCCGTGCTCTCCATGCCACTGGAATCAGGCTATCCTGGCTGAAGAGGGGTGAAACCCCGAAACCGGTCCTAGGATGCTTGTTTCCAGTCCAGGGAGGACCTGGCTTGGCAGTTCGGGCTGGACTGTTCCCATGAGGCACAGGGTCAAGACTGATTTGCATATGGCTGGGTTCAAACTGGAATGGCATGGTGAGCAAAAACGATGGATTTAGGCCCAGATCTCTGTACTGGGGTGAATGTATGACATCGTTCTGCATTCTGTCCATCAACTGTTGTTTTTGCATTTGTCACCCCGAGTGGGACGGGTATGCCCAGACGTGGGTCCCGTGCTCTCCATGCCACTGGAATCAGGCTATCCTGGCTGAAGAGGGGTGAAACCCCGAAACCGGTCCTAGGATGCTTGTTTCCAGTCCAGGGAGGACCTGGCTTGGCAGTTCGGGCTGGACTGTTCCCATGAGGCACAGGGTCAAGACTGATTTGCATATGGCTGGGTTCAAACTGGAATGGCATGGTGAGCAAAAAAACGATGGATTTAGGCCCAGATCTCTGTACTGGGGTGAATGTATGACATCGTTCTGCATTCTGTCCATCAACTGTTGTTTTTGCATTTGTCACCCCGAGTGGGACGGGTATGCCCAGACGTGGGTCCCGTGCTCTCCATGCCACTGGAATCAGGCTATCCTGGCTGAAGAGGGGTGAAACCCCGAAACCGGTCCTAGGATGCTTGTTTCCAGTCCAGGGAGGACCTGGCTTGGCAGTTCGGGCTGGACTGTTCCCATGAGGCACAGGGTCAAGACTGATTTGCATATGGCTGGGTTCAAACTGGAATGGCATGGTGAGCAAAAAACGATGGATTTAGGCCCAGATCTCTGTACTGGGGTGAATGTATGACATCGTTCTGCATTCTGTCCATCAACTGTTGTTTTTGCATTTGTCACCCCGAGTGGGACGGGTATGCCCAGACGTGGGTCCCGTGCTCTCCATGCCACTGGAATCAGGCTATCCTGGCTGAAGAGGGGTGAAACCCCGAAACCGGTCCTAGGATGCTTGTTTCCAGTCCAGGGAGGACCTGGCTTGGCAGTTCGGGCTGGACTGTTCCCATGAGGCACAGGGTCAAGACTGATTTGCATATGGCTGGGTTCAAACTGGAATGGCATGGTGAGCAAAAACGATGGATTTAGGCCCAGACCTCTGTACTGGGGTGAATGTATGACATCGTTCTGCATTCTGTCCATCAACTGTTGTTTTTGCATTTGTCACCCAGAGTGGGACGGGTATGCCCAGACGTGGGTCCCGTGCTCTCCATGCCACTGGAATCAGGCTATCCTGGCTGAAGAGGGGTGAAACCCCGAAACCGGTCCTAGGATGCTTGTTTCCAGTCCAGGGAGGACCTGGCTTGGCAGTTCGGGCTGGACTGTTCCCATGAGGCACAGGGTCAAGACTGATTTGCATATGGCTGGGTTCAAACTGGAATGGCATGGTGAGCAAAAAAACGATGGATTTAGGCCCAGATCTCTGTACTGGGGTGAATGTATGACATCGTTCTGCATTCTGTCCATCAACTGTTGTTTTTGCATTTGTCACCCCGAGTGGGACGGGTATGCCCAGACGTGGGTCCCGTGCTCTCCATGCCACTGGAATCAGGCTATCCTGGCTGAAGAGGGGTGAAACCCCGAAACCGGTCCTAGGATGCTTGTTTCCAGTCCAGGGAGGACCTGGCTTGGCAGTTCGGGCTGGACTGTTCCCATGAGGCACAGGGTCAAGACTGATTTGCATATGGCTGGGTTCAAACTGGAATGGCATGGTGAGCAAAAACGATGGATTTAGGCCCAGATCTCTGTACTGGGGTGAATGTATGACATCGTTCTGCATTCTGTCCATCAACTGTTGTTTTTGCATTTGTCACCCCGAGTGGGACGGGTATGCCCAGACGTGGGTCCCGTGCTCTCCATGCCACTGGAATCAGGCTATCCTGGCTGAAGAGGGGTGAAACCCCGAAACCGGTCCTAGGATGCTTGTTTCCAGTCCAGGGAGGACCTGGCTTGGCAGTTCGGGCTGGACTGTTCCCATGAGGCACAGGGTCAAGACTGATTTGCATATGGCTGGGTTCAAACTGGAATGGCATGGTGAGCAAAAAACGATGGATTTAGGCCCAGATCTCTGTACTGGGGTGAATGTATGACATCGTTCTGCATTCTGTCCATCAACTGTTGTTTTTGCATTTGTCACCCCGAGTGGGACGGGTATGCCCAGACGTGGGTCCCGTGCTCTCCATGCCACTGGAATCAGGCTATCCTGGCTGAAGAGGGGTGAAACCCCGAAACCGGTCCTAGGATGCTTGTTTCCAGTCCAGGGAGGACCTGGCTTGGCAGTTCGGGCTGGACTGTTCCCATGAGGCACAGGGTCAAGACTGATTTGCATATGGCTGGGTTCAAACTGGAATGGCATGGTGAGCAAAAAAACGATGGATTTAGGCCCAGATCTCTGTACTGGGGTGAATGTATGACATCGTTCTGCATTCTGTCCATCAACTGTTGTTTTTGCATTTGTCACCCCGAGTGGGACGGGTATGCCCAGACGTGGGTCCCGTGCTCTCCATGCCACTGGAATCAGGCTATCCTGGCTGAAGAGGGGTGAAACCCCGAAACCGGTCCTAGGATGCTTGTTTCCAGTCCAGGGAGGACCTGGCTTGGCAGTTCGGGCTGGACTGTTCCCATGAGGCACAGGGTCAAGACTGATTTGCATATGGCTGGGTTCAAACTGGAATGGCATGGTGAGCAAAAAACGATGGATTTAGGCCCAGATCTCTGTACTGGGGTGAATGTATGACATCGTTCTGCATTCTGTCCATCAACTGTTGTTTTTGCATTTGTCACCCCGAGTGGGACGGGTATGCCCAGACGTGGGTCCCGTGCTCTCCATGCCACTGGAATCAGGCTATCCTGGCTGAAGAGGGGTGAAACCCCGAAACCGGTCCTAGGATGCTTGTTTCCAGTCCAGGGAGGACCTGGCTTGGCAGTTCGGGCTGGACTGTTCCCATGAGGCACAGGGTCAAGACTGATTTGCATATGGCTGGGTTCAAACTGGAATGGCATGGTGAGCAAAAAAACGATGGATTTAGGCCCAGATCTCTGTACTGGGGTGAATGTATGACATCGTTCTGCATTCTGTCCATCAACTGTTGTTTTTGCATTTGTCACCCCGAGTGGGACGGGTATGCCCAGACGTGGGTCCCGTGCTCTCCATGCCACTGGAATCAGGCTATCCTGGCTGAAGAGGGGTGAAACCCCGAAACCGGTCCTAGGATGCTTGTTTCCAGTCCAGGGAGGACCTGGCTTGGCAGTTCGGGCTGGACTGTTCCCATGAGGCACAGGGTCAAGACTGATTTGCATATGGCTGGGTTCAAACTGGAATGGCATGGTGAGCAAAAAAACGATGGATTTAGGCCCAGATCTCTGTACTGGGGTGAATGTATGACATCGTTCTGCATTCTGTCCATCAACTGTTGTTTTTGCATTTGTCACCCCGAGTGGGACGGGTATGCCCAGACGTGGGTCCCGTGCTCTCCATGCCACTGGAATCAGGCTATCCTGGCTGAAGAGGGGTGAAACCCCGAAACCGGTCCTAGGATGCTTGTTTCCAGTCCAGGGAGGACCTGGCTTGGCAGTTCGGGCTGGACTGTTCCCATGAGGCACAGGGTCAAGACTGATTTGCATATGGCTGGGTTCAAACTGGAATGGCATGGTGAGCAAAAAACGATGGATTTAGGCCCAGATCTCTGTACTGGGGTGAATGTATGACATCGTTCTGCATTCTGTCCATCAACTGTTGTTTTTGCATTTGTCACCCCGAGTGGGACGGGTATGCCCAGACGTGGGTCCCGTGCTCTCCATGCCACTGGAATCAGGCTATCCTGGCTGAAGAGGGGTGAAACCCCGAAACCGGTCCTAGGATGCTTGTTTCCAGTCCAGGGAGGACCTGGCTTGGCAGTTCGGGCTGGACTGTTCCCATGAGGCACAGGGTCAAGACTGATTTGCATATGGCTGGGTTCAAACTGGAATGGCATGGTGAGCAAAAAACGATGGATTTAGGCCCAGATCTCTGTACTGGGGTGAATGTATGACATCGTTCTGCATTCTGTCCATCAACTGTTGTTTTTGCATTTGTCACCCCGAGTGGGACGGGTATGCCCAGACGTGGGTCCCGTGCTCTCCATGCCACTGGAATCAGGCTATCCTGGCTGAAGAGGGGTGAAACCCCGAAACCGGTCCTAGGATGCTTGTTTCCAGTCCAGGGAGGACCTGGCTTGGCAGTTCGGGCTGGACTGTTCCCATGAGGCACAGGGTCAAGACTGATTTGCATATGGCTGGGTTCAAACTGGAATGGCATGGTGAGCAAAAAAACGATGGATTTAGGCCCAGATCTCTGTACTGGGGTGAATGTATGACATCGTTCTGCATTCTGTCCATCAACTGTTGTTTTTGCATTTGTCACCCCGAGTGGGACGGGTATGCCCAGACGTGGGTCCCGTGCTCTCCATGCCACTGGAATCAGGCTATCCTGGCTGAAGAGGGGTGAAACCCCGAAACCGGTCCTAGGATGCTTGTTTCCAGTCCAGGGAGGACCTGGCTTGGCAGTTCGGGCTGGACTGTTCCCATGAGGCACAGGGTCAAGACTGATTTGCATATGGCTGGGTTCAAACTGGAATGGCATGGTGAGCAAAAAACGATGGATTTAGGCCCAGATCTCTGTACTGGGGTGAATGTATGACATCGTTCTGCATTCTGTCCATCAACTGTTGTTTTTGCATTTGTCACCCCGAGTGGGACGGGTATGCCCAGACGTGGGTCCCGTGCTCTCCATGCCACTGGAATCAGGCTATCCTGGCTGAAGAGGGGTGAAACCCCGAAACCGGTCCTAGGATGCTTGTTTCCAGTCCAGGGAGGACCTGGCTTGGCAGTTCGGGCTGGACTGTTCCCATGAGGCACAGGGTCAAGACTGATTTGCATATGGCTGGGTTCAAACTGGAATGGCATGGTGAGCAAAAAAACGATGGATTTAGGCCCAGATCTCTGTACTGGGGTGAATGTATGACATCGTTCTGCATTCTGTCCATCAACTGTTGTTTTTGCATTTGTCACCCCGAGTGGGACGGGTATGCCCAGACGTGGGTCCCGTGCTCTCCATGCCACTGGAATCAGGCTATCCTGGCTGAAGAGGGGTGAAACCCCGAAACCGGTCCTAGGATGCTTGTTTCCAGTCCAGGGAGGACCTGGCTTGGCAGTTCGGGCTGGACTGTTCCCATGAGGCACAGGGTCAAGACTGATTTGCATATGGCTGGGTTCAAACTGGAATGGCATGGTGAGCAAAAAACGATGGATTTAGGCCCAGATCTCTGTACTGGGGTGAATGTATGACATCGTTCTGCATTCTGTCCATCAACTGTTGTTTTTGCATTTGTCACCCCGAGTGGGACGGGTATGCCCAGACGTGGGTCCCGTGCTCTCCATGCCACTGGAATCAGGCTATCCTGGCTGAAGAGGGGTGAAACCCCGAAACCGGTCCTAGGATGCTTGTTTCCAGTCCAGGGAGGACCTGGCTTGGCAGTTCGGGCTGGACTGTTCCCATGAGGCACAGGGTCAAGACTGATTTGCATATGGCTGGGTTCAAACTGGAATGGCATGGTGAGCAAAAAAACGATGGATTTAGGCCCAGATCTCTGTACTGGGGTGAATGTATGACATCGTTCTGCATTCTGTCCATCAACTGTTGTTTTTGCATTTGTCACCCCGAGTGGGACGGGTATGCCCAGACGTGGGTCCCGTGCTCTCCATGCCACTGGAATCAGGCTATCCTGGCTGAAGAGGGGTGAAACCCCGAAACCGGTCCTAGGATGCTTGTTTCCAGTCCAGGGAGGACCTGGCTTGGCAGTTCGGGCTGGACTGTTCCCATGAGGCACAGGGTCAAGACTGATTTGCATATGGCTGGGTTCAAACTGGAATGGCATGGTGAGCAAAAAACGATGGATTTAGGCCCAGATCTCTGTACTGGGGTGAATGTATGACATCGTTCTGCATTCTGTCCATCAACTGTTGTTTTTGCATTTGTCACCCCGAGTGGGACGGGTATGCCCAGACGTGGGTCCCGTGCTCTCCATGCCACTGGAATCAGGCTATCCTGGCTGAAGAGGGGTGAAACCCCGAAACCGGTCCTAGGATGCTTGTTTCCAGTCCAGGGAGGACCTGGCTTGGCAGTTCGGGCTGGACTGTTCCCATGAGGCACAGGGTCAAGACTGATTTGCATATGGCTGGGTTCAAACTGGAATGGCATGGTGAGCAAAAAACGATGGATTTAGGCCCAGATCTCTGTACTGGGGTGAATGTATGACATCGTTCTGCATTCTGTCCATCAACTGTTGTTTTTGCATTTGTCACCCCGAGTGGGACGGGTATGCCCAGACGTGGGTCCCGTGCTCTCCATGCCACTGGAATCAGGCTATCCTGGCTGAAGAGGGGTGAAACCCCGAAACCGGTCCTAGGATGCTTGTTTCCAGTCCAGGGAGGACCTGGCTTGGCAGTTCGGGCTGGACTGTTCCCATGAGGCACAGGGTCAAGACTGATTTGCATATGGCTGGGTTCAAACTGGAATGGCATGGTGAGCAAAAAAACGATGGATTTAGGCCCAGATCTCTGTACTGGGGTGAATGTATGACATCGTTCTGCATTCTGTCCATCAACTGTTGTTTTTGCATTTGTCACCCCGAGTGGGACGGGTATGCCCAGACGTGGGTCCCGTGCTCTCCATGCCACTGGAATCAGGCTATCCTGGCTGAAGAGGGGTGAAACCCCGAAACCGGTCCTAGGATGCTTGTTTCCAGTCCAGGGAGGACCTGGCTTGGCAGTTCGGGCTGGACTGTTCCCATGAGGCACAGGGTCAAGACTGATTTGCATATGGCTGGGTTCAAACTGGAATGGCATGGTGAGCAAAAAAACGATGGATTTAGGCCCAGATCTCTGTACTGGGGTGAATGTATGACATCGTTCTGCATTCTGTCCATCAACTGTTGTTTTTGCATTTGTCACCCCGAGTGGGACGGGTATGCCCAGACGTGGGTCCCGTGCTCTCCATGCCACTGGAATCAGGCTATCCTGGCTGAAGAGGGGTGAAACCCCGAAACCGGTCCTAGGATGCTTGTTTCCAGTCCAGGGAGGACCTGGCTTGGCAGTTCGGGCTGGACTGTTCCCATGAGGCACAGGGTCAAGACTGATTTGCATATGGCTGGGTTCAAACTGGAATGGCATGGTGAGCAAAAACGATGGATTTAGGCCCAGATCTCTGTACTGGGGTGAATGTATGACATCGTTCTGCATTCTGTCCATCAACTGTTGTTTTTGCATTTGTCACCCCGAGTGGGACGGGTATGCCCAGACGTGGGTCCCGTGCTCTCCATGCCACTGGAATCAGGCTATCCTGGCTGAAGAGGGGTGAAACCCCGAAACCGGTCCTAGGATGCTTGTTTCCAGTCCAGGGAGGACCTGGCTTGGCAGTTCGGGCTGGACTGTTCCCATGAGGCACAGGGTCAAGACTGATTTGCATATGGCTGGGTTCAAACTGGAATGGCATGGTGAGCAAAAAACGATGGATTTAGGCCCAGATCTCTGTACTGGGGTGAATGTATGACATCGTTCTGCATTCTGTCCATCAACTGTTGTTTTTGCATTTGTCACCCCGAGTGGGACGGGTATGCCCAGACGTGGGTCCCGTGCTCTCCATGCCACTGGAATCAGGCTATCCTGGCTGAAGAGGGGTGAAACCCCGAAACCGGTCCTAGGATGCTTGTTTCCAGTCCAGGGAGGACCTGGCTTGGCAGTTCGGGCTGGACTGTTCCCATGAGGCACAGGGTCAAGACTGATTTGCATATGGCTGGGTTCAAACTGGAATGGCATGGTGAGCAAAAAAACGATGGATTTAGGCCCAGATCTCTGTACTGGGGTGAATGTATGACATCGTTCTGCATTCTGTCCATCAACTGTTGTTTTTGCATTTGTCACCCCGAGTGGGACGGGTATGCCCAGACGTGGGTCCCGTGCTCTCCATGCCACTGGAATCAGGCTATCCTGGCTGAAGAGGGGTGAAACCCCGAAACCGGTCCTAGGATGCTTGTTTCCAGTCCAGGGAGGACCTGGCTTGGCAGTTCGGGCTGGACTGTTCCCATGAGGCACAGGGTCAAGACTGATTTGCATATGGCTGGGTTCAAACTGGAATGGCATGGTGAGCAAAAAAACGATGGATTTAGGCCCAGATCTCTGTACTGGGGTGAATGTATGACATCGTTCTGCATTCTGTCCATCAACTGTTGTTTTTGCATTTGTCACCCCGAGTGGGACGGGTATGCCCAGACGTGGGTCCCGTGCTCTCCATGCCACTGGAATCAGGCTATCCTGGCTGAAGAGGGGTGAAACCCCGAAACCGGTCCTAGGATGCTTGTTTCCAGTCCAGGGAGGACCTGGCTTGGCAGTTCGGGCTGGACTGTTCCCATGAGGCACAGGGTCAAGACTGATTTGCATATGGCTGGGTTCAAACTGGAATGGCATGGTGAGCAAAAAACGATGGATTTAGGCCCAGATCTCTGTACTGGGGTGAATGTATGACATCGTTCTGCATTCTGTCCATCAACTGTTGTTTTTGCATTTGTCACCCCGAGTGGGACGGGTATGCCCAGACGTGGGTCCCGTGCTCTCCATGCCACTGGAATCAGGCTATCCTGGCTGAAGAGGGGTGAAACCCCGAAACCGGTCCTAGGATGCTTGTTTCCAGTCCAGGGAGGACCTGGCTTGGCAGTTCGGGCTGGACTGTTCCCATGAGGCACAGGGTCAAGACTGATTTGCATATGGCTGGGTTCAAACTGGAATGGCATGGTGAGCAAAAAAACGATGGATTTAGGCCCAGATCTCTGTACTGGGGTGAATGTATGACATCGTTCTGCATTCTGTCCATCAACTGTTGTTTTTGCATTTGTCACCCCGAGTGGGACGGGTATGCCCAGACGTGGGTCCCGTGCTCTCCATGCCACTGGAATCAGGCTATCCTGGCTGAAGAGGGGTGAAACCCCGAAACCGGTCCTAGGATGCTTGTTTCCAGTCCAGGGAGGACCTGGCTTGGCAGTTCGGGCTGGACTGTTCCCATGAGGCACAGGGTCAAGACTGATTTGCATATGGCTGGGTTCAAACTGGAATGGCATGGTGAGCAAAAAACGATGGATTTAGGCCCAGATCTCTGTACTGGGGTGAATGTATGACATCGTTCTGCATTCTGTCCATCAACTGTTGTTTTTGCATTTGTCACCCCGAGTGGGACGGGTATGCCCAGACGTGGGTCCCGTGCTCTCCATGCCACTGGAATCAGGCTATCCTGGCTGAAGAGGGGTGAAACCCCGAAACCGGTCCTAGGATGCTTGTTTCCAGTCCAGGGAGGACCTGGCTTGGCAGTTCGGGCTGGACTGTTCCCATGAGGCACAGGGTCAAGACTGATTTGCATATGGCTGGGTTCAAACTGGAATGGCATGGTGAGCAAAAAACGATGGATTTAGGCCCAGATCTCTGTACTGGGGTGAATGTATGACATCGTTCTGCATTCTGTCCATCAACTGTTGTTTTTGCATTTGTCACCCCGAGTGGGACGGGTATGCCCAGACGTGGGTCCCGTGCTCTCCATGCCACTGGAATCAGGCTATCCTGGCTGAAGAGGGGTGAAACCCCGAAACCGGTCCTAGGATGCTTGTTTCCAGTCCAGGGAGGACCTGGCTTGGCAGTTCGGGCTGGACTGTTCCCATGAGGCACAGGGTCAAGACTGATTTGCATATGGCTGGGTTCAAACTGGAATGGCATGGTGAGCAAAAAACGATGGATTTAGGCCCAGATCTCTGTACTGGGGTGAATGTATGACATCGTTCTGCATTCTGTCCATCAACTGTTGTTTTTGCATTTGTCACCCCGAGTGGGACGGGTATGCCCAGACGTGGGTCCCGTGCTCTCCATGCCACTGGAATCAGGCTATCCTGGCTGAAGAGGGGTGAAACCCCGAAACCGGTCCTAGGATGCTTGTTTCCAGTCCAGGGAGGACCTGGCTTGGCAGTTCGGGCTGGACTGTTCCCATGAGGCACAGGGTCAAGACTGATTTGCATATGGCTGGGTTCAAACTGGAATGGCATGGTGAGCAAAAACGATGGATTTAGGCCCAGATCTCTGTACTGGGGTGAATGTATGACATCGTTCTGCATTCTGTCCATCAACTGTTGTTTTTGCATTTGTCACCCCGAGTGGGACGGGTATGCCCAGACGTGGGTCCCGTGCTCTCCATGCCACTGGAATCAGGCTATCCTGGCTGAAGAGGGGTGAAACCCCGAAACCGGTCCTAGGATGCTTGTTTCCAGTCCAGGGAGGACCTGGCTTGGCAGTTCGGGCTGGACTGTTCCCATGAGGCACAGGGTCAAGACTGATTTGCATATGGCTGGGTTCAAACTGGAATGGCATGGTGAGCAAAAAAACGATGGATTTAGGCCCAGATCTCTGTACTGGGGTGAATGTATGACATCGTTCTGCATTCTGTCCATCAACTGTTGTTTTTGCATTTGTCACCCCGAGTGGGACGGGTATGCCCAGACGTGGGTCCCGTGCTCTCCATGCCACTGGAATCAGGCTATCCTGGCTGAAGAGGGGTGAAACCCCGAAACCGGTCCTAGGATGCTTGTTTCCAGTCCAGGGAGGACCTGGCTTGGCAGTTCGGGCTGGACTGTTCCCATGAGGCACAGGGTCAAGACTGATTTGCATATGGCTGGGTTCAAACTGGAATGGCATGGTGAGCAAAAAAACGATGGATTTAGGCCCAGATCTCTGTACTGGGGTGAATGTATGACATCGTTCTGCATTCTGTCCATCAACTGTTGTTTTTGCATTTGTCACCCCGAGTGGGACGGGTATGCCCAGACGTGGGTCCCGTGCTCTCCATGCCACTGGAATCAGGCTATCCTGGCTGAAGAGGGGTGAAACCCCGAAACCGGTCCTAGGATGCTTGTTTCCAGTCCAGGGAGGACCTGGCTTGGCAGTTCGGGCTGGACTGTTCCCATGAGGCACAGGGTCAAGACTGATTTGCATATGGCTGGGTTCAAACTGGAATGGCATGGTGAGCAAAAAACGATGGATTTAGGCCCAGATCTCTGTACTGGGGTGAATGTATGACATCGTTCTGCATTCTGTCCATCAACTGTTGTTTTTGCATTTGTCACCCCGAGTGGGACGGGTATGCCCAGACGTGGGTCCCGTGCTCTCCATGCCACTGGAATCAGGCTATCCTGGCTGAAGAGGGGTGAAACCCCGAAACCGGTCCTAGGATGCTTGTTTCCAGTCCAGGGAGGACCTGGCTTGGCAGTTCGGGCTGGACTGTTCCCATGAGGCACAGGGTCAAGACTGATTTGCATATGGCTGGGTTCAAACTGGAATGGCATGGTGAGCAAAAAAACGATGGATTTAGGCCCAGATCTCTGTACTGGGGTGAATGTATGACATCGTTCTGCATTCTGTCCATCAACTGTTGTTTTTGCATTTGTCACCCCGAGTGGGACGGGTATGCCCAGACGTGGGTCCCGTGCTCTCCATGCCACTGGAATCAGGCTATCCTGGCTGAAGAGGGGTGAAACCCCGAAACCGGTCCTAGGATGCTTGTTTCCAGTCCAGGGAGGACCTGGCTTGGCAGTTCGGGCTGGACTGTTCCCATGAGGCACAGGGTCAAGACTGATTTGCATATGGCTGGGTTCAAACTGGAATGGCATGGTGAGCAAAAAAACGATGGATTTAGGCCCAGATCTCTGTACTGGGGTGAATGTATGACATCGTTCTGCATTCTGTCCATCAACTGTTGTTTTTGCATTTGTCACCCCGAGTGGGACGGGTATGCCCAGACGTGGGTCCCGTGCTCTCCATGCCACTGGAATCAGGCTATCCTGGCTGAAGAGGGGTGAAACCCCGAAACCGGTCCTAGGATGCTTGTTTCCAGTCCAGGGAGGACCTGGCTTGGCAGTTCGGGCTGGACTGTTCCCATGAGGCACAGGGTCAAGACTGATTTGCATATGGCTGGGTTCAAACTGGAATGGCATGGTGAGCAAAAAAACGATGGATTTAGGCCCAGATCTCTGTACTGGGGTGAATGTATGACATCGTTCTGCATTCTGTCCATCAACTGTTGTTTTTGCATTTGTCACCCCGAGTGGGACGGGTATGCCCAGACGTGGGTCCCGTGCTCTCCATGCCACTGGAATCAGGCTATCCTGGCTGAAGAGGGGTGAAACCCCGAAACCGGTCCTAGGATGCTTGTTTCCAGTCCAGGGAGGACCTGGCTTGGCAGTTCGGGCTGGACTGTTCCCATGAGGCACAGGGTCAAGACTGATTTGCATATGGCTGGGTTCAAACTGGAATGGCATGGTGAGCAAAAAACGATGGATTTAGGCCCAGATCTCTGTACTGGGGTGAATGTATGACATCGTTCTGCATTCTGTCCATCAACTGTTGTTTTTGCATTTGTCACCCCGAGTGGGACGGGTATGCCCAGACGTGGGTCCCGTGCTCTCCATGCCACTGGAATCAGGCTATCCTGGCTGAAGAGGGGTGAAACCCCGAAACCGGTCCTAGGATGCTTGTTTCCAGTCCAGGGAGGACCTGGCTTGGCAGTTCGGGCTGGACTGTTCCCATGAGGCACAGGGTCAAGACTGATTTGCATATGGCTGGGTTCAAACTGGAATGGCATGGTGAGCAAAAAAACGATGGATTTAGGCCCAGATCTCTGTACTGGGGTGAATGTATGACATCGTTCTGCATTCTGTCCATCAACTGTTGTTTTTGCATTTGTCACCCCGAGTGGGACGGGTATGCCCAGACGTGGGTCCCGTGCTCTCCATGCCACTGGAATCAGGCTATCCTGGCTGAAGAGGGGTGAAACCCCGAAACCGGTCCTAGGATGCTTGTTTCCAGTCCAGGGAGGACCTGGCTTGGCAGTTCGGGCTGGACTGTTCCCATGAGGCACAGGGTCAAGACTGATTTGCATATGGCTGGGTTCAAACTGGAATGGCATGGTGAGCAAAAAACGATGGATTTAGGCCCAGATCTCTGTACTGGGGTGAATGTATGACATCGTTCTGCATTCTGTCCATCAACTGTTGTTTTTGCATTTGTCACCCCGAGTGGGACGGGTATGCCCAGACGTGGGTCCCGTGCTCTCCATGCCACTGGAATCAGGCTATCCTGGCTGAAGAGGGGTGAAACCCCGAAACCGGTCCTAGGATGCTTGTTTCCAGTCCAGGGAGGACCTGGCTTGGCAGTTCGGGCTGGACTGTTCCCATGAGGCACAGGGTCAAGACTGATTTGCATATGGCTGGGTTCAAACTGGAATGGCATGGTGAGCAAAAAACGATGGATTTAGGCCCAGATCTCTGTACTGGGGTGAATGTATGACATCGTTCTGCATTCTGTCCATCAACTGTTGTTTTTGCATTTGTCACCCCGAGTGGGACGGGTATGCCCAGACGTGGGTCCCGTGCTCTCCATGCCACTGGAATCAGGCTATCCTGGCTGAAGAGGGGTGAAACCCCGAAACCGGTCCTAGGATGCTTGTTTCCAGTCCAGGGAGGACCTGGCTTGGCAGTTCGGGCTGGACTGTTCCCATGAGGCACAGGGTCAAGACTGATTTGCATATGGCTGGGTTCAAACTGGAATGGCATGGTGAGCAAAAAAACGATGGATTTAGGCCCAGATCTCTGTACTGGGGTGAATGTATGACATCGTTCTGCATTCTGTCCATCAACTGTTGTTTTTGCATTTGTCACCCCGAGTGGGACGGGTATGCCCAGACGTGGGTCCCGTGCTCTCCATGCCACTGGAATCAGGCTATCCTGGCTGAAGAGGGGTGAAACCCCGAAACCGGTCCTAGGATGCTTGTTTCCAGTCCAGGGAGGACCTGGCTTGGCAGTTCGGGCTGGACTGTTCCCATGAGGCACAGGGTCAAGACTGATTTGCATATGGCTGGGTTCAAACTGGAATGGCATGGTGAGCAAAAAACGATGGATTTAGGCCCAGATCTCTGTACTGGGGTGAATGTATGACATCGTTCTGCATTCTGTCCATCAACTGTTGTTTTTGCATTTGTCACCCCGAGTGGGACGGGTATGCCCAGACGTGGGTCCCGTGCTCTCCATGCCACTGGAATCAGGCTATCCTGGCTGAAGAGGGGTGAAACCCCGAAACCGGTCCTAGGATGCTTGTTTCCAGTCCAGGGAGGACCTGGCTTGGCAGTTCGGGCTGGACTGTTCCCATGAGGCACAGGGTCAAGACTGATTTGCATATGGCTGGGTTCAAACTGGAATGGCATGGTGAGCAAAAAACGATGGATTTAGGCCCAGATCTCTGTACTGGGGTGAATGTATGACATCGTTCTGCATTCTGTCCATCAAC
This sequence comes from Calotriton arnoldi, assembly GCA_963921515.1. Classification (NCBI taxonomy): domain Eukaryota; kingdom Metazoa; phylum Chordata; class Amphibia; order Caudata; family Salamandridae; genus Calotriton; species Calotriton arnoldi. The sequence goes on from CAWUFW010001100.1 coordinate 14,757, forward strand.
TGTTGTTTTTGCATTTGTCACCCCGAGTGGGACGGGTATGCCCAGACGTGGGTCCCGTGCTCTCCATGCCACTGGAATCAGGCTATCCTGGCTGAAGAGGGGTGAAACCCCGAAACCGGTCCTAGGATGCTTGTTTCCAGTCCAGGGAGGACCTGGCTTGGCAGTTCGGGCTGGACTGTTCCCATGAGGCACAGGGTCAAGACTGATTTGCATATGGCTGGGTTCAAACTGGAATGGCATGGTGAGCAAAAAAACGATGGATTTAGGCCCAGATCTCTGTACTGGGGTGAATGTATGACATCGTTCTGCATTCTGTCCATCAACTGTTGTTTTTGCATTTGTCACCCCGAGTGGGACGGGTATGCCCAGACGTGGGTCCCGTGCTCTCCATGCCACTGGAATCAGGCTATCCTGGCTGAAGAGGGGTGAAACCCCGAAACCGGTCCTAGGATGCTTGTTTCCAGTCCAGGGAGGACCTGGCTTGGCAGTTCGGGCTGGACTGTTCCCATGAGGCACAGGGTCAAGACTGATTTGCATATGGCTGGGTTCAAACTGGAATGGCATGGTGAGCAAAAAACGATGGATTTAGGCCCAGATCTCTGTACTGGGGTGAATGTATGACATCGTTCTGCATTCTGTCCATCAACTGTTGTTTTTGCATTTGTCACCCCGAGTGGGACGGGTATGCCCAGACGTGGGTCCCGTGCTCTCCATGCCACTGGAATCAGGCTATCCTGGCTGAAGAGGGGTGAAACCCCGAAACCGGTCCTAGGATGCTTGTTTCCAGTCCAGGGAGGACCTGGCTTGGCAGTTCGGGCTGGACTGTTCCCATGAGGCACAGGGTCAAGACTGATTTGCATATGGCTGGGTTCAAACTGGAATGGCATGGTGAGCAAAAAACGATGGATTTAGGCCCAGATCTCTGTACTGGGGTGAATGTATGACATCGTTCTGCATTCTGTCCATCAACTGTTGTTTTTGCATTTGTCACCCCGAGTGGGACGGGTATGCCCAGACGTGGGTCCCGTGCTCTCCATGCCACTGGAATCAGGCTATCCTGGCTGAAGAGGGGTGAAACCCCGAAACCGGTCCTAGGATGCTTGTTTCCAGTCCAGGGAGGACCTGGCTTGGCAGTTCGGGCTGGACTGTTCCCATGAGGCACAGGGTCAAGACTGATTTGCATATGGCTGGGTTCAAACTGGAATGGCATGGTGAGCAAAAAACGATGGATTTAGGCCCAGATCTCTGTACTGGGGTGAATGTATGACATCGTTCTGCATTCTGTCCATCAACTGTTGTTTTTGCATTTGTCACCCCGAGTGGGACGGGTATGCCCAGACGTGGGTCCCGTGCTCTCCATGCCACTGGAATCAGGCTATCCTGGCTGAAGAGGGGTGAAACCCCGAAACCGGTCCTAGGATGCTTGTTTCCAGTCCAGGGAGGACCTGGCTTGGCAGTTCGGGCTGGACTGTTCCCATGAGGCACAGGGTCAAGACTGATTTGCATATGGCTGGGTTCAAACTGGAATGGCATGGTGAGCAAAAAAACGATGGATTTAGGCCCAGATCTCTGTACTGGGGTGAATGTATGACATCGTTCTGCATTCTGTCCATCAACTGTTGTTTTTGCATTTGTCACCCCGAGTGGGACGGGTATGCCCAGACGTGGGTCCCGTGCTCTCCATGCCACTGGAATCAGGCTATCCTGGCTGAAGAGGGGTGAAACCCCGAAACCGGTCCTAGGATGCTTGTTTCCAGTCCAGGGAGGACCTGGCTTGGCAGTTCGGGCTGGACTGTTCCCATGAGGCACAGGGTCAAGACTGATTTGCATATGGCTGGGTTCAAACTGGAATGGCATGGTGAGCAAAAAAACGATGGATTTAGGCCCAGATCTCTGTACTGGGGTGAATGTATGACATCGTTCTGCATTCTGTCCATCAACTGTTGTTTTTGCATTTGTCACCCCGAGTGGGACGGGTATGCCCAGACGTGGGTCCCGTGCTCTCCATGCCACTGGAATCAGGCTATCCTGGCTGAAGAGGGGTGAAACCCCGAAACCGGTCCTAGGATGCTTGTTTCCAGTCCAGGGAGGACCTGGCTTGGCAGTTCGGGCTGGACTGTTCCCATGAGGCACAGGGTCAAGACTGATTTGCATATGGCTGGGTTCAAACTGGAATGGCATGGTGAGCAAAAACGATGGATTTAGGCCCAGATCTCTGTACTGGGGTGAATGTATGACATCGTTCTGCATTCTGTCCATCAACTGTTGTTTTTGCATTTGTCACCCCGAGTGGGACGGGTATGCCCAGACGTGGGTCCCGTGCTCTCCATGCCACTGGAATCAGGCTATCCTGGCTGAAGAGGGGTGAAACCCCGAAACCGGTCCTAGGATGCTTGTTTCCAGTCCAGGGAGGACCTGGCTTGGCAGTTCGGGCTGGACTGTTCCCATGAGGCACAGGGTCAAGACTGATTTGCATATGGCTGGGTTCAAACTGGAATGGCATGGTGAGCAAAAAAACGATGGATTTAGGCCCAGATCTCTGTACTGGGGTGAATGTATGACATCGTTCTGCATTCTGTCCATCAACTGTTGTTTTTGCATTTGTCACCCCGAGTGGGACGGGTATGCCCAGACGTGGGTCCCGTGCTCTCCATGCCACTGGAATCAGGCTATCCTGGCTGAAGAGGGGTGAAACCCCGAAACCGGTCCTAGGATGCTTGTTTCCAGTCCAGGGAGGACCTGGCTTGGCAGTTCGGGCTGGACTGTTCCCATGAGGCACAGGGTCAAGACTGATTTGCATATGGCTGGGTTCAAACTGGAATGGCATGGTGAGCAAAAAACGATGGATTTAGGCCCAGATCTCTGTACTGGGGTGAATGTATGACATCGTTCTGCATTCTGTCCATCAACTGTTGTTTTTGCATTTGTCACCCCGAGTGGGACGGGTATGCCCAGACGTGGGTCCCGTGCTCTCCATGCCACTGGAATCAGGCTATCCTGGCTGAAGAGGGGTGAAACCCCGAAACCGGTCCTAGGATGCTTGTTTCCAGTCCAGGGAGGACCTGGCTTGGCAGTTCGGGCTGGACTGTTCCCATGAGGCACAGGGTCAAGACTGATTTGCATATGGCTGGGTTCAAACTGGAATGGCATGGTGAGCAAAAAACGATGGATTTAGGCCCAGATCTCTGTACTGGGGTGAATGTATGACATCGTTCTGCATTCTGTCCATCAACTGTTGTTTTTGCATTTGTCACCCCGAGTGGGACGGGTATGCCCAGACGTGGGTCCCGTGCTCTCCATGCCACTGGAATCAGGCTATCCTGGCTGAAGAGGGGTGAAACCCCGAAACCGGTCCTAGGATGCTTGTTTCCAGTCCAGGGAGGACCTGGCTTGGCAGTTCGGGCTGGACTGTTCCCATGAGGCACAGGGTCAAGACTGATTTGCATATGGCTGGGTTCAAACTGGAATGGCATGGTGAGCAAAAAAACGATGGATTTAGGCCCAGATCTCTGTACTGGGGTGAATGTATGACATCGTTCTGCATTCTGTCCATCAACTGTTGTTTTTGCATTTGTCACCCCGAGTGGGACGGGTATGCCCAGACGTGGGTCCCGTGCTCTCCATGCCACTGGAATCAGGCTATCCTGGCTGAAGAGGGGTGAAACCCCGAAACCGGTCCTAGGATGCTTGTTTCCAGTCCAGGGAGGACCTGGCTTGGCAGTTCGGGCTGGACTGTTCCCATGAGGCACAGGGTCAAGACTGATTTGCATATGGCTGGGTTCAAACTGGAATGGCATGGTGAGCAAAAAACGATGGATTTAGGCCCAGATCTCTGTACTGGGGTGAATGTATGACATCGTTCTGCATTCTGTCCATCAACTGTTGTTTTTGCATTTGTCACCCCGAGTGGGACGGGTATGCCCAGACGTGGGTCCCGTGCTCTCCTTGCCACTGGAATCAGGCTATCCTGGCTGAAGAGGGGTGAAACCCCGAAACCGGTCCTAGGATGCTTGTTTCCAGTCCAGGGAGGACCTGCCTTGGCAGTTCGGGCTGGACTGTTCCCATGAGGCACAGGGTCAAGACTGATTTGCATATGGCTGGGTTCAAACTGGAATGGCATGGTGAGCAAAAAAACGATGGATTTAGGCCCAGACCTCTGTACTGGGGTGAATGTATGACATCGTTCTGCATTCTCTCCATCAACTGTTGTTTTTGCATTTGTCACCCCGAGTGGGACGGGTATGCCCAGACGTGGGTCCCGTGCTCTCCATGCCACTGGAATCAGGCTATCCTGGCTGAAGAGGGGTGAAACCCCGAAACCGGTCCTAGGATGCTTGTTTCCAGTCCAGGGAGGACCTGGCTTGGCAGTTCGGGCTGGACTGTTCCCATGAGGCACAGGGTCAAGACTGATTTGCATATTGCTGGGTTCAAACTGGAATGGCATGGTGAGCAAAAAAACGATGGATTTAGGCCCAGATCTCTGTACTGGGGTGAATGTATGACATCGTTCTGCATTCTGTCCATCAACTGTTGTTTTTGCATTTGTCACCCCGAGTGGGACGGGTATGCCCAGACGTGGGTCCCGTGCTCTCCATGCCACTGGAATCAGGCTATCCTGGCTGAAGAGGGGTGAAACCCCGAAACCGGTCCTAGGATGCTTGTTTCCAGTCCAGGGAGGACCTGGCTTGGCAGTTCGGGCTGGACTGTTCCCATGAGGCACAGGGTCAAGACTGATTTGCATATGGCTGGGTTCAAACTGGAATGGCATGGTGAGCAAAAAAACGATGGATTTAGGCCCAGATCTCTGTACTGGGGTGAATGTATGACATCGTTCTGCATTCTGTCCATCAACTGTTGTTTTTGCATTTGTCACCCCGAGTGGGACGGGTATGCCCAGACGTGGGTCCCGTGCTCTCCATGCCACTGGAATCAGGCTATCCTGGCTGAAGAGGGGTGAAACCCCGAAACCGGTCCTAGGATGCTTGTTTCCAGTCCAGGGAGGACCTGGCTTGGCAGTTCGGGCTGGACTGTTCCCATGAGGCACAGGGTCAAGACTGATTTGCATATGGCTGGGTTCAAACTGGAATGGCATGGTGAGCAAAAAAACGATGGATTTAGGCCCAGATCTCTGTACTGGGGTGAATGTATGACATCGTTCTGCATTCTGTCCATCAACTGTTGTTTTTGCATTTGTCACCCCGAGTGGGACGGGTATGCCCAGACGTGGGTCCCGTGCTCTCCATGCCACTGGAATCAGGCTATCCTGGCTGAAGAGGGGTGAAACCCCGAAACCGGTCCTAGGATGCTTGTTTCCAGTCCAGGGAGGACCTGGCTTGGCAGTTCGGGCTGGACTGTTCCCATGAGGCACAGGGTCAAGACTGATTTGCATATGGCTGGGTTCAAACTGGAATGGCATGGTGAGCAAAAAAACGATGGATTTAGGCCCAGATCTCTGTACTGGGGTGAATGTATGACATCGTTCTGCATTCTGTCCATCAACTGTTGTTTTTGCATTTGTCACCCCGAGTGGGACGGGTATGCCCAGACGTGGGTCCCGTGCTCTCCATGCCACTGGAATCAGGCTATCCTGGCTGAAGAGGGGTGAAACCCCGAAACCGGTCCTAGGATGCTTGTTTCCAGTCCAGGGAGGACCTGGCTTGGCAGTTCGGGCTGGACTGTTCCCATGAGGCACAGGGTCAAGACTGATTTGCATATGGCTGGGTTCAAACTGGAATGGCATGGTGAGCAAAAAAACGATGGATTTAGGCCCAGATCTCTGTACTGGGGTGAATGTATGACATCGTTCTGCATTCTGTCCATCAACTGTTGTTTTTGCATTTGTCACCCCGAGTGGGACGGGTATGCCCAGACGTGGGTCCCGTGCTCTCCATGCCACTGGAATCAGGCTATCCTGGCTGAAGAGGGGTGAAACCCTGAAACCGGTCCTAGGATGCTTGTTTCCAGTCCAGGGAGGACCTGGCTTGGCAGTTCGGGCTGGACTGTTCCCATGAGGCACAGGGTCAAGACTGATTTGCATATGGCTGGGTTCAAACTGGAATGGCATGGTGAGCAAAAAACGATGGATTTAGGCCCAGATCTCTGTACTGGGGTGAATGTATGACATCGTTCTGCATTCTGTCCATCAACTGTTGTTTTTGCATTTGTCACCCCGAGTGGGACGGGTATGCCCAGACGTGGGTCCCGTGCTCTCCATGCCACTGGAATCAGGCTATCCTGGCTGAAGAGGGGTGAAACCCCGAAACCGGTCCTAGGATGCTTGTTTCCAGTCCAGGGAGGACCTGGCTTGGCAGTTCGGGCTGGACTGTTCCCATGAGGCACAGGGTCAAGACTGATTTGCATATGGCTGGGTTCAAACTGGAATGGCATGGTGAGCAAAAAACGATGGATTTAGGCCCAGATCTCTGTACTGGGGTGAACGTATGACATCTTTCTGCATTCTGTCCATCAACTGTTGTTTTTACAAATAAATTGGCAGCAAGGAGAAATGTGCCATTAAATGTGCTCTGCTTAATTGGTTGTAACATCTTATGCCGTTAAGGCACCTGCTGCAGAGATTTATGTGTGCCCAGTAAATCTCAGGGAATAATAATAATGGTAAGATAGCTCTGGAGGTTAACGCATTTGCTGGAGAGAGCTGAGCTTTGTCTAGCCCTAGTTTTGAATCGAAGTAGCATAGAGGGTTAATGTGTCTCCTGCAAAGTACATAATGTAACATGCAGATGACAGATTTTTATTTTATGTAGCTAGGTAAGTGGAATACTGTTTTTAACACAAAGATCATTTTGCTACAGTTCAGAAATTGTAATCCTTCTCATATAGCACAGTGATCCAAGTGTACATTGATTTACACACATATGATTTATTGTCAATGTATAATGTTTACATATAATATAAAGTTCTCTGACATCCTGCATTTGGATGAGTAGCGCTATAAAAGAAACAAAACAAAATAGTGGTATTTAAATTTTTGGGTGTAAATATTCGGACAGACCAACACACTTGAGATTCTTCCAGTGCATGCATATTATTTACAGGGACTGAACAAAATAAAAAGCATGCCTCTCTTAAGTACCTGTGAAGTGATAAGCTGTGTACCTTTGTTTCCCTCCATTGCATTTTGGTGTGAGGCTCCAGATAGCTCACAGCCAGGAAACTCAAACAAAAAGAGGCCTGATGGCCCCAACTTCAGCCTTTGTCTTGGGCCAGCAGGAATTAAAAAAAAAAAAAAAAACTCCTCCCGCCTGCACATTGCTGCTCTGAAGTAAAGCAGACAATGTGCAGGTGCTGCTGAAAATGTCCCGGTGTCTAAAACCTACAATGTCTGAAACCTACACTACGAAAAATTCAGCATATTTTAGTGGGGCCCAAATTCCTGGCTAGGTGGACAGTGTCCACTCTGTGAAAATAGTGAGTGGATGCTGTCTACCCGCGTGTGCCCTGCCCGTACCATCTCAGACTCTCAATGATCTGTGCCAGGCCAGGGCCGTTTAGGATAAATGCTCACAACCAGAGTTGACACTTTGCCCTGCCGGGTTACAGATGAGCCGATGGCCGTAGGTGCCCCGTCAAGAGACATGGGAGCCACAGCGGCCATATAGTTCAGAAGCTCTTTCACAAATACATAGGATACTTGAGGTGAGGCACCAATGTGTGTGTGTGTGTAAAGATTTCAAGTGGTTGGCACGTAAAATCCCTCAGAGGCGCAGCTGAAGGGGACCAGGTGCACGTGCACACACTCAGATGCGCACACACACACACAAGAACAGTTCCACACACAGTAGGAACATCTGCATGCACAGTGGAGCAGAAACATGCACATAGGGAAGCGGCATGCGCACGCAGGCAGAAGTCAAACTATAGCAGAAGCAGAAGTCAAACTATAGCAGAAGATGGGCACACACATCAGTTATACCAGAAGTCCACAACTAATAGCTGTGATACACACACACAGAACATAACATACCTATTATTTGAGGACATTGACCGTAATGAAGTGTGTATTTACTATTCTAACTCCACTGCGCTTTGACAGTAGGGTAGGTTATAAAGTGGCAATTATAACTGCACTTTTCGTTTTTTGATACACTCGCTCAAAAGTACCTAAACACACTACGGGGACTGTCCTCCTCATGCACCGGTCTTCACAAAGGACCGAGCCGGACACACACACACACACACGTGCTTTATTTGTCTCACACAAACATAGCGGACCTGATTCACAAAGGTAAACTTACACTTTTGTGTAAGTTTACGATTGTTTGCTGTTCACAAAGGCATTTTACTAACAGCATCTTTACGACTGTGGAGTCGACACACATAAAAAGATGGGACAGTCCTATCTTTTTATGTGCAGAGACTCAGCAGTCGTGAAGATAGTACTAGTAAAATACCTTTGTAAATAGCAAACAATCGTAAACGTACACAAAAGTTTGTTTGCCTTTGTGAATGAACTATAACACACTTCATTTAAAAAGCTTTACTACACACTCACGCACTAGACCGCTCTACACCCAGAGGAACGGCTTTAGTACTTTCTCATACCCAAACATCTACAGAGCAATAGTTACACACAAGGGAAGAAGGTGTGCCCTTTCCCTCACACACAAACACTAAAACACACACTCAACATCAAATACACACTTAATTAAGAGGAAGTTCTAATACACAGAGTGCAACAACCTTACACACAAAGTAGCAGTTGTGCTGCCTTTAACGCTTCGGAGGGAAGGGAGATTCTAATTGTTTACCGAAGGTCTCCTGTGTGCGCTGTAGGTGTGTACGTTAAATTAACGCACACACCTACAGCGCACAGAGAAGACCTTCCGTAAACGTTTAGAATCCATCTCCCTTCCCTCCTATCCCCAGTCTGTGCCAGTCCAGGCGGGGAGCCCCATGACGTGCACCGGTGCCTCAGTGTTAGGACGGATCTGGCCTCGGCCTGCCAGGCCCCAGCTGCCGCTGTGTCGTGGGTCACGTCCGGCTCCGGGGGATGGCAGAGCGCGCGCACACACAAAGAGCGGCAGCGCTCACGCAGACCTCGAGCCATGTACTGAGGTGACAGGGTGACCCCACCGTGACACCAGCGAGTATGTCTTGGGCACCAGTGCCCGCCACTGGGCATGGAGCCTGTCAGAGCGCGTCTGCATTGGCATCGGTGCCTCGGCGCAGTAAGTGGGGTTAAATCGGGGGTCACTCGGATCAGAGCTCCCCGGGGTCCATGTGCGCCAGAGACGTGTCCGCTCCCATCTCCCGCCAGGAATCAGAAGGCCAACAACACGTGACCCGTTCCCATTTACACAACAAGACTCTAACTAGGACTCTGTCTGACCAGTCTTTAGGATTTCATACTGTCTCACAGTTTTTCTGCCCCACTCTCTTGAGTTTTTCTCACGCTCCAAATGCCTTCCACACTACCTCTCACACTTTCTCACTCACACTGCTCACGGCTCTTTCAATGTCTCTCACGCAGTCACACACTCCGATTTTCTCCTCATATATTTCCTCATACACTCTGCCTGTCACATGCCTGTCAAATGTTCATACGTTTTGTCTCTCAAACTGTCTGCCTCTCATACCCTGTCCTACCCTGTCCTACCCCACCGCACTCTCACCTTTTCTTACTCACATATTGCTGACAAGCACCATGGCTACAGGATGCCCAGGAGGAGAATGGGCCTTCATCTGCCCTGCTCTTCCTTGGTGTAAGGATGGTGGCACAGAAAATGCACCTGGGGTTTCCCCAGCATGGCCACCCCTCGTCCTCTTGCACCCTACATATGGACTGGGGCTGCTGCACCAGATTACCGCTTTTGGGCCTCTTGCCTGTGCTGAGTGGCTAGGAACTCAATGCAGCAACTCACCCCTCTACTGCTATGCAGACACAGGTAAGGGGTCTTAACACGTTTTTTGCAAAAATATTTAGACAGTTAGTAAAAACTAAAAATGCAGAGCTGAATCAAGTCACAGATGTGTTAACTCACGGCAGGAAACTTTGTCACGCTCTCACCAGGTCTTTACCAGCGTTGATGTATCAAATACTTCCCAAGTAGCTAAATAGCGCCTTTTGTTCACGTTTCATCAGCACCTGCACATGCTGTCCAATGGCACACTGAGCCACCTCAATACTGGTCAGTCTCTCCTCGATACCCACTCTATGCAGGTCGCGTGGTGCAACCCGTGCTGTTTTATAATCCGGCACAAACATAGCTAGTTATGGAAGAACTTGGAACACCTTGGCTACCCCAGTATCTCCATTCAATGCATGCATTAACTCGTGAACAAGATGAGCAAGTTACTTACCTTTGGTAGCGCTCTTTCTGGTGCCACAACCACAGATTTCTCACCCTTAGAACATCCCAAGGTTCCAGGCAGGATCCAGAGAGTTTTTAAGTAATGTTCTTGCGCAGCGATGGCTGGCGCCGTATGGCTCCGCGGTGACTCTGTACCATCCCAGTAGTGATAGAGCAGAGTTGCATATAAGCACCCCCCCTGCGTGTTTGTGTCAGTTTCTTAAACATTTTCCTTTCATTCCCTGAGATGCTGAGCACTGGAACAAATATAAACAGCATCCCAAATTCTAACCTGGAGCCTCATGATGATGGTCAGGAATCTACTCCACAGAACAGGGGTGTGGGAGGGTAGTGAGGAATCTACAGTTCGAGAGAGTATACATCAAAAAACAGCATTACCAAAGTAATTAATTTGTTCTTCAGAAGGATACTTTTAACCACCGATTTGTCACCTCTAGAATATGCACCACAGCAGTACCTCTCAAAGGTGGAGGGTTTTAGGAGTGGTCTCAGATTAGGAAGTCTTCCAGGAACGAGCAGGCAAAATGTCCCACCATTCGAACCTGACTGTCATGGCAGTAATGTTTCGTGAATGTGTCACTGATGCCTGTGTGGCAGTCTGGCAGATATCCAGAGCAGAACCAGCACCGCCCTTACCAATGCCTTTGTAGTGGCCTTGGTTTTGGTGGGACGTTCAGGGGGTTGCTTCTTGGCAATAGCATAGCAGATAACGATGCAGAGAAGTATCAATCTTGACAGGGGCATTTTTGCACCCCCTTCCCATTCTTTGCCCAGAGAATCCCACAAAGAGCTGATCAGTCTTTTGTGCGGTCAACGTAGAGAATCCAAACACCTTTTTTGGGTCGAGCCGATGTAGCCTCTTCTACTCTTTTGAAGGGTGAGTTGGCACAAAGGACATTTGAATAAGAAGGCTGAAGTAGTCCCGCTCACTGATCTGTCTGGGAAGAAGGGGGTATCGGGGGGTTGTACTGAAAGCCCTGCAGTTTAGTAACTACGTGCACACAGAAAACGGCAATCAGGAAAACGGTTTTGAGCATCAGGAGTTCTAGTGAGCCACTAGCCAACGTGTGCTCAACTCTGTCTGCTGTAGCATTCAGAGATCCTGCTAGATAGTTGGCTTCCAGAAAGTTGTTCTGTTGGTCCAGCCACCCCCAGAGACGTGGGTGCTCCTGGCACAGTATCCAGGACTACATTCTGCCCTGCTTGTTGGAATACCACATGGCAGTTGTGTTTTCCGTGAGACCTGCCCTAGCCTCCCCTTGATGGATGGTGGGAGGGCTTTCATAGACAGATGGATTGCTTCAGACAATTAATATGGAACTAGCTCTCTGCTAGAGACCACAGGCCTCTGATCTCCACCTCCCCCAAGGCCCCCGCCAACCCAGCAGTGATGCATCTGCCACAATTATGAAATCTGGGTGGGGAACGTGAGTGACCTGCCGATGGTGAGGTTGGTGCTAGTCTGCCACCACAGAAGATCATGGGCATTCTCCTACAAGATCTGGACGGAGTCAGGGAAACATCCCTAATGCTGTGGCCACGGAAATGTGAGGTTCCACTGCAAGGTCTACATATGACATCTGGCGTTCGGTTTGGAGGTTTGAGTCCAAGAGCCATCCTCATGAAACCCAGGGCTAATTAAGAAACAACAGAATCATATTCTGTATGTCCCAGACCGTCGTGGTCGAAAGGCCCTGACTGCTACAGTGTCTAGGATAGTCCCAATTAAAGAAATTATCTGTGTGGGGCTCAGGTGGGGCTTCGGCTCCTTGATGGAAAATCTCAACGATGTCAGGATTTCAGGCATTGTCCGGAAGTGGTCCATGTCTGACTATGGCACGCCCACATTTGAGAAGCCAGTCGGCGACGTACAGAAACACATGTATCCCAAGCCTCCAAAATTGGGCAGCAACCACACCATGAATTTTGTGAACACTCAAGGGGCCCGAGGTTAGGCCGAAGGGGAGCATGGCAAATTGGTAGTGCTCTGACCCCACGGTGAACAGGAGATAATCCCTGTGGGATTGCAGGATGAGTATTTGAAAATAAGTGCCTTGCAAGTCCAGGGACACCATCCAGTCTGCTGGGTCCAGGGCAGAAAAAATCTGAGATAGACTGAGCAATTTGAATTTGTCTTTCTTCAAAAAGGAATTCAGTGGATGGAGGTTCAGAACAGACCTCTGTCCTGCTTCAGTATGTGAAAGTAACACGAATAACACCTCTCTCTACTTACAGGAATAGATCAAACCAGAGATCATGCAAAGACCATATTGACTCTGTAATATCAGAATTTTCATCCATACCTGTCAGAGGTGCTAGGCTCAGCCACACAAGTGAGGTACTGTTTTAACCAGGAGAAGTGTGGAAATGCTGGGAGGGAGACGTTTTGTGGATCCCCACAGATTCCAGAACTTTCTCTCACGGATATGTGAGGACAATGTATGATTTTCACCACAGTTTGACATTTGCAGGACATTCTGGGTAAGAAAACATAGCAGAATCTGTGCAAGCCACACCTCTCTAGATTTGTCTGGGTCTTTAGGTTTCATAAATGCCCAGGATTCATAGGATTCCTTTGTTGCCAGCTAAAACAGAGCCCGAATAGTGCAGCCATTCACAATGACAAGTCAGAGGATATTGGGGTTTACACTCCCTGTTGGCCCATATGTCAAAACTATGCCCAAAATAATCAAAATTTGCTCTAACTTGCCATGAGGATGAGGATGCTCTAGGCCCCAGGAAGGCAGAAAGATGTCTGGGGCTTTAGGGGTGCAGCATAAGCCCGTTGACTAGGCGGGCCATCCTGACCCAAATAATTTGTTTTCAAAAAAAGAATCCCGGGTGCCTAGGGGGCTTTCTGACCACCGCAAGGGTTAGATTAGGAATAAAACCCCAAAATGGCTCCTCAGGGTGGCAGAAAGACTGCTCAGCCTGTTCTGGGGTGTGGTGACAGCCCGATACCTGGGTGGTCCCAGGGCCAGCACTTCTTTTTATTTTTTGACCATTTTTCCTGGTGTCTAGCAGGCATTCAGCTGATTGGCTGATTGGCTGTCAACACCCCCAATCTGCCCCTGGGAGGGAGAAAGTCTATTGGGGGCATATGAGGGGGGGGCACGGCTGGATGCCAGGGTGGTTCACCACACACTTTCTTTTTAGTTGTATAACTATTACCTGGTGTCTATTGGGCTTTCTGTCCCTTGGGGGCAGATTGGGGGTACAGTTTGCATGGGTGCTCACATGGCCAATGTAAAACTAAATGTAATGTCTACTTATTATACAATATAAAGCCCACAAGCGCAGTGCAAAATATCAAAGTGCCACACAAGCATCTGTGAAAACATTAATAATCTGGATTGTGTTGTTGATCAGTGTTCACTGGGTGTCATTACTGTCTCATTGCGTTGTTTGTGTATATCTGAATTTTTTATGTATTATCGCCCCATACACTATGACATAACGCACATCAATTGCCCTATAGCATGCACTTACGCATACTATCCTACGCATACTATATCATGACAGTTGCATCCTGCACTGCTCTTGCCGAATGGCACATGTAAGCAATACTGTCATAAATACAGGGCAAAAGACAAATGTTACCAAGACCTATAGCACATACTGGGCCAAAAGAAAATGTATCAAATTCCTGTACTGGGCCAAACGGGAAATATACCTAGTCCTGCACCACATACTGGGCCATGGAGACCAGCATCCTCCTCTGCTCACATACTACACCAAAAGACAAGCACACCCAGGGTTACACAACACGCTGTGTCAAAGGACAAATATGCTTTGTACCTCAGCACATGAAGGAATGTTATAGCACTCGTGTAACTACGCAATCATAAAATAACATAGCGGCCAAATGATCATGTTATTCTATTGCATGAATATCATGAGTCCTCAACACCGGCCTGATTTGGGGAAGCTCCTGCTTGGAGTGGCTTGTTTGAGGTTTGTGTGGGATGATTAATGAAGCCATATTTCAGATTTGGGAAGCTATCTTTGTTAACAACTGGTTTGAATTTGATGGTTCTTTTTAAAATAATTTTTAGGCTTTTGGGCCTTATCTAGTCAGGCTCTCTTCCTGGTTGGTTATGTTATTGAAACTTGTATAGCGCGCTTATACCCGTGGGTGTCTTGGCGCTTTTAGGAACAAGAACATACTATGCTGAGGTATAGCTAATTTCTGACCAGCCAGGTTTTGAGTTCCTTTCTAAAGGCAAGAAGGGTGGGTATACTCCTAAGATGTAACGGAAGAGAGTTCCACAACCTGGCTGTACTGTTAATGAAACTCCTTCCTCCCCAGCTCGCTTTTCTGATTCTTACGGTGGTAACCAATCTGGCCTTGGCAGATCGAAGAGTTCTGCCAGGAGTGTACCAACTGAAAGCCTTCCAAAGAAATCTTGGTCCTTCTCTGTGCAGGGCTTTATGAGCAACACAGAGGCCCACATGCATCAAAAATGAATTTGCGATTCCTTAATAGCGAAAAATAAGGAATCGCTATTACGGAATCGCAAAACCCAATGCAGCAATAAAATCGGTAATTATTTGCGGCGATTCCCTGTTTACCGAATCTGTAATTGCGAATTCGCTATTACAGAATCGCTAATTGCGACTTACCCATATTGCTGCATTGCGATGACATCACAACCAGGAAGTGATTCACTGAATCCACACACCTGTACACATGGAGAGGAGGAGGAGGAAGACCTGTGGGGCTCACCCTGGGGAAACTGTGTTTTGAACAAAAGCTGTGACAAACAACACCATGGCCACAGAAAAAGCACAAAAAAAAGGAGAAGGCAGGAAGAGAAAGATAAAATTCAGTGACAAGGAACTTGAAATCCTCACTGAGGAAGTGGTATTGAAACATAACCAGCTGTTTGGAAAACTATCCCTGCATGTTGCTGAGTCTGTCAAGAGGAAGATTTGGCTTTGGATACAAGCCAAGGTCAATGCTGCGGGGGTAACACATCGTGACATCCCTAACCTGCAGAAGAGATAGTACGACCTGCGCAGCCGAGCAAAAGAGAGGGTGGCAGATAGGCTAGCCGCAGCCAAAAAAACAGGAGGGGGACCATCTATCGATCGTGCAAACACCCCACTGGAGGACATGGTGGAATCCACTCTGCAGCCAGAGGCAATTGTCGGGGTTACACAGATCGACACCACAGGACATGCGGGTACCTCCCAAGGTAAGAGCACAGCTAAACATATTTTTATGTCAAATGTAATCCCAAACTGCCCCAAATGCATACCCTGCGTAGTGTAGCACACCTGAGTCCAGTCCACCTTTTACCTGCAACACCCTAATGCATTGTGGGAGTTGTATACAGACAAATGTAAGGGCAAGGTATGGAGGGACTAACACAGCTCTACTGCAGCAGAGTACAGCAAGGAAGTGACTACAGCAAGGAAGTGACAACAGTAGACTTTTTACATTACATAAGTAAATTTAATATACTTTTGCAGGCGCTATGTTACAAACATGTGCAAACCAAAACTAACTGAACTTGCACTGTTTTAATCACAGATGCAGCACAGGACAGTGACGTGGCTGACGACCACGAATCTGAGGGACACATGGAACAGCCTGATGAGGGACAAGAAATGCCAGCATCCTCACCCATACCTGCTCCCACTCGCCGCAGGAGAAGAGTCCAACCACTGCCTGATTTGGAGAGTGATGAGGACAGCCAAACTGGAGCTCACACACAGCAGCCTGCCCATACACCACCATCACCACCACCAGTGCTAACAATGCCGCGCCGTTCCATGCAGTTCCGCAGGCAAAGGCCCAGGGAAATCCTGACGTCTGCTGAGGACAATGGTGAACCTGCCTGCAGTGTGCTTGAGGCCAGGATGCTGAGGGTCCAGCGCCTGCAAGGAAAGAATATGCGTATTATGCAGGGCCAACTGGGAACAATGGCAACACACATGGGTGGGATTCATGACTGCCTGAGAGAGCGAACTACTGCAGTAGTTGAAGGGCACAGGGCAAACAGTGAAAAACTTGACCGTGTTGCAACAGCCATAGGAGATATGTGCAGGGTCATCCAGGCTGAGCATGTCTCAAATGGCAGGAGGCATCACAATTCAATGGGGCGCATGCACAGTTACACCAGGGCAATAAATAGGCTGAGTACTACTACAGCTCAGCTTTCCAGGCGTGCTGTCAGCATGCAGGTGGAGATGAGCCACTGTTGCGGGGATGTGGCCAGGGGCCTCATCCAGGTCACCACTGCTGTGGAAGGACTACAGACAGCAGCAGCTAGTGGAAAACTCATGCATGCAGGGGGGGGGGGGGCAGTGAGGAGGCCTCCATCCTCAGCAGCCTACTGGAACCTGTGGCACATAGCAGGAGGCGCAGTACCAGGAGTCATGCCGGCACAGAAGGCTCAATGCCGGGTGTAGCTGAGCCTACTGAAAGGGCCACAGGAGTGCGTGGCAGGAAGAAATAGACATTTGGACATGTACAAATCTGGTGACGTAACTAGATATGTGTAACTTGTTCACACTGATGTTGCAGTGCCAAGGCAATGACATTTAATTGTCTGTACCCACACTGCACTTGTCTTCACATGGTATGTGTGCATCAACACAACTACACAACTATCACAATAAACCTTTAAGCAAATACTGTGTTGTTTTGCGATTACCTACCTTAGAAGTAATGTTGCGTGATTTCTGCCCGTCTCCGTCTCCCCTCTGCTGCATTTGGACCGCATGCCGCTTGGGGTGGTTGTCTTGGCTGGATGTCTAGTTCTGGCTCACTATCAGAGTCTTACAGGGAATGCCCCTATTAGTGGCTATGTTGTGCAACATAGCACATGTTGCAACAATTTTACAGCATGTCTCCGGCCTATACTGTAAAGCCCCACCGGTTTTGTGGAGGATGCGAAACTTGGATTTGAGTACACCAATTGTCCTCTCAATTACATTGCGTGTCGCAATGTGTGCCTGATTGTATCGCTGCTCCCTTTGCGTAGAAGAATTCAGATAGGGAGTAAGGATGAAAGACCTCACAGCATATGCGCTATCACCTACAGGATGTGCAAAAAAAATATACATTAATAACTGCTTTGTGTCACCATGGCGAACAGGTGTGCAAGACAGTATTGAATCTGTTTACCCAGCAAATATCCTTCTCCAAATTCACCCGCAAGTAGACGTCTGTGTATGCCACTATGCCGGAAGATGTATGCGTCATGTGCACTGCCAGGGTAACTTGCCACTATGTCCGTGATTAATGTTTTAGAATTGCAGACTACTTGAATGTTCAGTGAATGGTAAGATTTGCGGTTTCGGTAGATATACTCATTCACTGAGGGGGACATATGGGTACATGCGTCCCATCAATGCAACCAATCACATGTGGGAATTGTGCAACCTGATAAAAATCTAATTTAGTTTGCATCAATTCCTGTGGTGTTGCGGGGAACCTAATCTGGTGGTGTATCCTCTGCAACATGGCATTTAGGAAACAGTTAAAAAAGCGCGATGGGGCACGCTGAGAAACACCTCCAGCTGCAGCAATTACTCCCTGGAAGGTCCCTGAAGCTAGGAGATGCAGAGAACACAGGACCTGCACATGGGTGGGTATGGCATGTGTCCTGCGAGTCTGACTCTGCAGTATTGGGTCTAACTCAGCAATGAGATCTAAGATTGTGGCAGCATTCAGCCTATATTTGTCATAAATCTCTTCCTCCGTCTGCCCTAGCAAAGTGACACGCACTCTGAATATTCTCTCCTGTATCCTCCTTCTTCTCTGTGCTGCTGCTCTTAGCCTCATCCTCCTCGCCACGACGTAGAGCGCTGCCATTGTGAAACATTCAGATGCATTCTGGGACTGCTTCGGTAGTTTGCTGATGATGTACACCTGTTTTTTGTTAAATTAAATTTTTACCACCCGATATAATTTGTTCTTATTTAAGAAATGCAAAGTGTGTTTCTTAACTTAATCTGTATTAGCGAAATTTTGTTGCATTCGATTTTGCGATTTCTTATTTGCGATTGCCTAATACGGAATCGCTATTTCCGAATCGGTATTTTGGTAATCGCTAATTTTGCGAAAACAGAGATTTTCTGCGAATTTGCTTCATGCATAGGAAGAAGCTATTTTGCAATCGCAAACGGCATTTTTTTGCGAATCGCAACGTTTGCGATAGCAAATTAGCTTGATGCATGTGGGCCAGAGTGCCTTAAATTTAATTCGCTGTCGCACCGGGAGCCAATGAAGATCCTGAATGCCTGCCGATATCGACTGATATTTGGGAACATCCAGGATCAATCTGGCGGCAGCATTCTGTACCACCTGAAGCTTCCTAAGTAATCTTAGGTGAGTCTGTTATGGTGGTCTGTCTCAGTTTGGGGTGGTTATGCCGAAGGACTGTTTTGGGGAGATGTTGTTGTGGTTGGTAAGCTAGTTTAGGAAATCCTGTGTCTAGTTGCAAAGATGTTGGTGAAGTTATGTTTCTGCTTTGGGGACAGGGCTGGACTGGCTGTAGCGGGCATCGGGTGTTTTCCCGGTGGGCCGGAAGGGTGGGGGCCGTTTCTGAAGGAGTGGGGGCCGGTTTTGTTACTAGGCTCCTGTTTTGCCGCAGTGCTGTAATACAGCCCCCTGTAACAAAAGCAGCAGCAGTGTTTCCCACCAGCACCCCCCAATCCTGGGCCGGTCCGACTTAACTGCCAGGGCTGGTTTGCGTTCTCAGTCCGGCCCTGTTTGGGGATAACATAGGGGTTGAGATTCCAAGTTAGGGAAGGCTGATTTAGGCAGTCCAGCTTCATGGTTAGGGACTATTCTTGCAAAGTCCTAATTTGGGTTGTGATTGCTGTTAGGATCAGCGTCATGAAAGTGATCTGTTTTGGGACAGACTCTTCCACTTTGAGAGGTGGCTATATTTTGTGAGGAGCTATTTCATGTTCTTGGTTATTTTGGAAGATCAATCCTGTTTTGGGGGTCTCACTGCGTGTTGTTGGTGTTTTAGGATCCGTTCTCAAACTGTGTGCTGATTCTGGTGTTGTTGTTTAAGGGATGTTCCCTTGAAGGAAGTAAGTCCTCTTTACAAACTCCTCTTTCAGGTTCAAGCAGCTTGTTTTTGGAGGTTTTGGTCTGAGTGGGAGAAATGATCTGTTGCATGGGCTGGGAGCAGTGTGGTTGTTGGGAGGGCCAATCAGTGGGTACTGGGCTTCACTTAAATCACTTGGAGTCAGGGTATATGCCTCGGGTGACAAATCAGGTAAACTATTGTATTGGCTGGCCACCCGCAGCATCTCTTACCGAGTGATTCCGGTGATTCAGGACTCATTAGGTCGTCCCGAAGAGGAGCTCCCCGTGATTGCCCAGACCTTTGCTGATTTTTATCGGGGGTTGTACTCGCGGTGTCTTCCGCTGACGGCAGTGTGAGAAGTTGGCCTGGCATATGCTGTCCACTAATTATAGTGGGCACCTTGCACCAGTCCAAACAACCCCTTATTGGAGATAGGTTAAAGACAACCTTATTGAAAGCTATCCTAGTGGTAGCTATGGAGAGCAGCCTTCAGGCTAAGTCTTGAAGGAATGTAAAGCAGCTTGTTTTACCAGTCTATAATCTCTTGAGTGATCAAATGAAAGAGCACCACACCAGGTATATATTCAAAATATATGTATTTATTGCTAAACACACCCCTCTAGTCTCTTTATGAGGCTAGAGTTCAAATACACAAGTTATAAGTTATTTAAACACAGTAATAGCACAAATACACGTTTGGGCCCTAGAGGCGTACCAAACCATATACCAATAAAGTGGTATAAGAACCACGACTGAACTAGACACTAGGCCTAGAGCCTCTAGAAGTGTTTGGACCACAAGGAACCACCCAAGGTAGTGACACAGGGGACCCACGGGGGACGCGTGCAGTGTAAATACACAACCGCGATACGCCGTTAACTTCTATGGAGAAAGTCGCGATCAGGAAATTAAAGAAAGGGACACTTAAAGGAGGACTTGGAGCAAACCCTTTGAGAACTAGGTCGTTCTAGAGACTCTACCCACAGGAGCACCGGAGTACTCGTGTTACCTCACCCAGGGAAGCCGGGTGCATAGGTGCCTTTCGGGGTCGGGTTTCGTCGTCGATTTGAATGGCGATCTGCTGCAAAGTGCTGCTGGCGACCAAGTGGAAAGTGTCCGGGTGGATCCAAGAGTGGATCGGAGATCTGAAGAACCTGAAAGCAGAGGGGACAGAGTCTGGGTCACTAGCCAGTGACCAGGATGGCGATGAGCGGATGCCCACCGATGTCGCTTGCTTCAAGTGCGTTGATGGTCGTCTTGACTCTTCAGCCACGAGGTCCAGGAGGCGTTGTCGGCGACCAGGAGCAGGATTCGGGCTGGTACACAATGTCTGTCGAGTGCTGAGGTGTCGGCGACCGGATTGGACCCAACAAGCCTTGGCAACGGCAAGTCTCGATGAAGATGAAGATCGTCGATGATGCAGACCAGCAAGGTCTGAGGAACTCACCCAGCGAGGGTAAGTGAGGGCAGGCCTGGAGCAACCAGGGTGCCCAAGAAGAAAAGGATTGGCCTTCGTGAAGGGCTACTAGCCAACGGGCTAGCGACCGCGAAGGAGCCTCGGGACGTCGCACGTGGATCTGGCTCACAGGACACTGCGTGGAGTGGAGGCCAGTGATCTTCGGTGCAGTTGGTGCTGGAGGCTAGGGCTACTCGGAGCCCAAAGCACGACTTCGTGGGAGACCCAGAAGAGGATGCACTAGCAAATGCGTGCGGTGTCCAGGGGTCACGGTTCCACGTTACCCACGACAGCTACGGGCCTCAGCTATGCTGGGGTCTCAGGGCAGCCTCGGGGAAGTTTGGAAATCCACCTCTGGTGATGCAAAGACTTCGAGCGTCCGACAGGAGCTTAGGCGATGCAGACCGGACAATTGCTTCTTTGGTGCCTGCCAAACAGGGAGTCACTCCTTGACCCCAAGGGAGATTCTTCTGTCCTCTAGTCTTTAGTAGAGCGTCGAAGGTCCAGGATTCTGTTTCAGAGTTTCATCCAGGGATAATCTAAAGTCCTAAGGACTGGGTTCCTATACTTATACCAAGTTTAGGGGTTGGACTACTCTGTGGCCCCACCTATGGGTGGGTCAGGGCAGAGGGTGGCTACACCCCTTTCCCTTTGTCCAGTTCGCGCCAAAGCAGGGGCTGCAAGCCCCTGATCCGGTTTGAACTGGGGTATGCACTAGGGACACCAAATGTGCCCCCAGTGCAGGACTTCAAAGCACCCGAAAGTGCTCCCGCCCAGCCCCAATACACATTATCCTGTCTGGGGAGGTGGTCACACCTCCCTGGGACAGGAAACCTATTGTCCAGGCCTCCCCTGCCGGAGTTTCGTCCAGCAGCAGGAGGCCAGACTCGTGTCTGTGGCAGCAGCATCCATTTTGTGATGCCAGGGCTTTAGAAAGAAGTTACCGGCCAGGCCAGGGTTAACATGTCTCTCCCTCTAGAAGGGTGGAATGCTACCCCCGCCGCCAGAATTGGCGGGGGTAGTATCCCAAGATGTTTGACACCAAACACGACATGTTTAGGTGCAACCATTCCAAAGTTAGCATTTAACGCGAGGTTATAATGCGCTTAAGAGTATATGGTCAGGCTGCACTACAAACAGCATCAGAGAAGGGTCTCCGAACGCTGCAGAGGGGCCCTGCTCATGCAGGGGCACCCTCTCACATAGGAACCACGCACTCTGCCTTCAGGATTGATAAGGCCTGCCATAGGAGTGACTTATAGGTTTATATTTGTGTATGTATTTAGTGATATAGGTTACCTATATCACAGTAAAGGAGTGCATGCACCACCTTACCCAGGCTGCAGTAGCAGACCTGTGGTGTCAGTTTGGATGGCCTTCCAGGGGTGGCATAATACATGCTGCAGCCCCTGGTAGGCCTCTGAGGTACCTATGCCCTTGGTACATAGTATACCATATACTAGGGACTTATAAGGGCACTCCAGATTCCAATCAGAGATGTGCCTAAGGCACATGGAAACCTTTTACAGAGAAAGCAGATAGACTGGGGCCCTGAATAGCAGGATCCCAGTCCAACTAAGTCATAAACCAGCAAAACACCATAAAAAGTGGGGGCAACCATATAGTCAGATTCCACCTTCCTGCATAACCCCCCCCAAACGAAAGGAGATAAGGCTAACCTTGGCCAGTTGAGCCTTCATTGACTAAGTGGCCATATAAGGAAGCACCTGCACTAGCATGGTTGCCCCCTGTCTTATGGTCCACTAAGCAATCCCTCACCCTAAGGGTATGAGAGGGTCTCCACCATGGGGAATCACTACCTGTGGTGTGCTTAGGTAAAGTACAAGGCTGGTGAGGTGTCTGAGTAGGGAAGTGAGGCCCTAGGAATTTTGGTCTCAGCTTCCTCAGATCACTGGTCACCATGTATGCCTGTCTTTCCATGACTGAGTTGCACTTTGCTCTAAGGGTCAACCTTTGGCTGCCTACAGCTGGGGGTTGGGTCCCTTTGGATGGACTACTGGAGGGACATGGCAGGTTTGGAACCTTCTGGTCCCAGGTTTGCCCTTGCCTACCAGAGTCCTTCTGGGGGAGGTCCCTACATAAAGGTATGGGGGATCCCTCAGTGTGTAGAGGAGTTTTCACCTGGCTAGGGCTACTAGCCTGGGTGCCCCTAATCTGCTGATGGGGGTTCCTCTGGACAGAGGGCCCTGGGGGTCCACTGACCTCCCTGACCTCTGCAGCCCTGGGCTGACTGAGGCAGGGTAGAGAGGGGCAGGTTACCTGCTCCAGACTGGGTACCACCTTGGAAGGGTCCTCTGCCATCAGGGGTGTGGCCAGGCATGTAGGAAAGTGGCTCTGTATATACTGTACCCAAGTAAGGTTCAGGGTGTACAGAGTCCACAGTCCCCAGAGGGT
Organism: Calotriton arnoldi; assembly: GCA_963921515.1. Taxonomy (NCBI): domain Eukaryota; kingdom Metazoa; phylum Chordata; class Amphibia; order Caudata; family Salamandridae; genus Calotriton; species Calotriton arnoldi. Next base: position 38,012 of record CAWUFW010001100.1, read on the forward strand.
TGACAGAGGCTAAAGTTAGATATAACCTTACTCTCCAAAGTGGTAGCTTGGTCGAGCAGTAAGGCAGTATCAGAGGACAGTGTAAAGCATTTGTTGTACACACTCAGTCAGCAAATGAAGCCACACACTCAAGAACTGAACTCTAGGCCAATGGTTTGTATATAAAAAAATATATGCTTGTTTTATTTTAGAACCAACAATAGGATCAAAATATACTTTCTCAGTATGAGATGCTTTGGTTATTCACCTTACAGATAGGCAGTAGACTTTTTGATAGTGGTTATCACAGTTGGTGCAAGAGGCAACACAGGGTCAAATTCAATGCAACATTGAGCTCAATGGAAAATTATACTTAATTACAATTGATTACTTTGCAGAGCACTTTTCTAACCACAGGACTGGATCCTGGATTCAGTCCTGGGACACTTCCTGTAAACAGGTAAGAAAAAGCGTTTTGGTTATTGTAGTGATTTTTGAAGAATATTACTATATTTCAAAGCTGACACTTAGAAACTTTTCTGGGTAAAATTACCAATGTTATCCTATGAAAGGAAATACAGTGTGCAAGCAAAGTATGTTTACGTTACTTTTGTAATCCAGTGCTGGACTCTAGGTTCAGCACTGGGACATCTACTTAAAACAGGTAAGTAATTACGTTTTTGTAGTTTGTTCGATTTTTAAAGAATATTTGTAAAATACAGAAATCGACACTTAGAAGAAATTTCACAGAAAACCAGTCAATGGATCCCTATGAAAGAAAAGTGAGTTAACGGTAAGTAACGTTGCGATTACTTTTTAGGGCCAGTGTTGGGCACTCGGGTCCAGCACTGAGGCCCCTCCTAATACTAGGTGAGTATTTTCGTTTTCGTGACTCGGTTGATTTTTGGTGAATATTCTAAAGTTTCAGAACTCCACACTTAGAAGAAATTTCGCAGAAAACCAGTCAATGGAACCCTATGGAAGAAAAGTGAGTTATCGGATTTCGGGTAAGTACTTGACTGGCAGGGTTAAGGTTCTGGGTAAGACTCAGGGGTCCCCCAGGATCAGGTAAGTACAGTTTTTACACCCTCAGCGGCACAGGGGCGGCCGGGTGCAGAGTGAGAAGGCCCAATGTTATCCTATGGCAGGCGGGGGCCCCGGGTTGGTGGCTGCTGGCAAGCAGGCCACGCGACTGTGGGAGCTGGGCTCCTGGTCACTTGCTCAGGGCAAGTAGGGAAGTAGGTTAGGATAGAGGTTGCACTTCCAGGGGCACTCGGGCGGCTGGGTGCAGGGTGCTTTTGAGCCGTCGGGCGCTCAATGTTAAACAATAGAGGTCGTGAAAGGTGAAGAAAGGCTGCAGGCTCGGGGACGGTGATTCTTCAGGGACGACCAACACTTCAGGAGGTAAGTTGGGGTCTTGGAGGATAGGTAGACACCCAGGAGTTGGGCACAGGGGCCGTGGGGCGCCGGGTGCAGGGGTGTCTGTTGAGGTCGGGAAATCTTACCCCCTGCTGGTCGCGGTTGGAGGGGTCCCTTGTCCTGAGGCTGCAGGCGTCGTCTGGGTCGTCGAGGAGGGTCCTTGGCCACTGGATTCCAGGTCAGAATCGCCGGGGGACGTCCTCGAGGTCTTTGGTCACTCAGGCACAGGCTGGACTCGGCGGGTGCAGAGTGTGCAGGTTTCGCGGCTCCGTGCCAGGGCCGGGTCTTTGGTAGGTTTTCTTTTGAGCAGTACCACTGCTCGTGGGAGTCCCTGGGTCGAAGGCTGTAGCACAGAAGTCAGGTCCTCCGGGGTTTGTGAGGTTGCTGAGGCCGGGATTCCGCAGGAGCAGGTTCAGAGGTCGACAGGCCGGTAGGGCTGGGGCCAAGTCAGTTGTTGTCGCCTCCTTTTAGCAGCTGCACGGCTGGTCTTCTTGCTTCGTCTTCTCTTCTTGTTTTCGGATTTGGGAACTCCCGAAGGAAGGTTCAGGAGCCCCTAAATACTAAATTTAGGGGTGGTTACAGGTAGGTAAGGGCAGGGACCAATGGGTCCCTTCCTGGGGTGGGTACACCCCTATTCTGTTCCTCTCCAGTGGGAGGGGGCAGGAGCCTGTCCCTGGTTGGCCAGGTCCCCCCATCCTCAAGATGGCGGGGACTCGAGTTTGTGCTTCACCTCGCCTCCCCACCTTAGGGGTGGAGTTGGCAGAGGTGGGCACAACCCATTTCCTGCTTCTGGTTTTCCCGCCGGTTCTCCCGCCAGGAGTGGGGGTAGAACCAGTGGGGACCAGTTTGCTGGAAGCAGCAAATGGTCTGGGGAAACTCCAAAGGCGGCAGGCCTTTGAAGCTCCCCCTGCCCATCCTGGGGAGGAGGCTTTGGCATCTCGTCCCGGGATGTGCATTGTTTCAGGCCCCTGAGAGCAGAGGCTCTCGACCCAGGGGTCCAGAAACATGTCTGGTGGTGGCAGCCTGGGCAGCCACTCAGTCCGGACACTGGAGGTCGGGTTGGTTTCAGGGGGCATCTCTAAGATGCCCTCTGGAGTGCGTTTACATTAAATCCCACACTGGCATCAGTGGGGGTTTAATGTGCTGAGAAGTTTGATACCAAACTTCTTAGTCTTCAGTGGGGCCATTATGGTGCGGTGGAGTTCGTAATGACAGACTCCCAGCACCATATACTCTTAATGGCAGCACTGCACTTACAATGCCCAAGAATGGACTTGGGCACTGTAGGGGCACAGGGCTCATGCCTCTATGCCCTCACCACTGGCATAGTGCACCCAGCTAGAGGGGTGGCTGACCTAGGCCAGGGCAGTGGCTTGTAGGCATGGCACACAGGGATGTGAGCCATGTCGACTCTTCACTTTTGTCCTGCACCAAGACACGCAGCCTGCAAAGGCAGTGTGTGTGTGTAAAGGTGCAGGGTCCCTAAGGGTGGCACAACAAGTGCTGCAGCCCTTAGGGGCCTTCCCTGGTCACAGTGCCCTGGGTACCCATGGTACCATTTACCAGGGGCTGACCTGTGGCCAGGGATGTCAATTGGGTGTAGGTATCAATGCAATTTTAGGGAAGGAACACAGGCCCTGGGTACCTGGTTGGCAGGAGCCCAGGGCACACTCAGTCAAAGTACATCAGCCATTCAGCAAAAAGTGGGGGCATACCATGTAAGAAAGATGGCACTTTCTCACACAACTCCCCCCAAACGAAAGATGATGAGACTAACCTTGCCCTATGGAGTCTTCATTGTCTAAGTGGAAGAACCTGGAAAGGCCATCTGCATTGGCATGGGCAGTGCCAGGTCTGTGTTCCACTTCAAAGTCCATTCCCTGTAGGGAGATGGACCACCTCAACAGTTTTGGGTTTTCTCCTTTCATTTGCATTAGCCACCTGAGAGGTCTGTGGTCAGTTTGAACTAGGAAGGAGTTCCAAACAGGTAGGGCCTCAGCTTCTTCAGGGACCAGACCACAGCAAAGGCCTCCTCTCAATGGCACTCCACCGCTGCTCCCTGGGGAGAAGCCTTCTGCTTATAAAAGCAACAGGTTGGTCTTGGCCTTCATCATTGGTCTGGGATAGGACCGCTCCTATCCCTAGCTCAGAGGCATCAGTCTGCACAATGAACTGCTTGGCATAATCTGGTGCTTTTAGAATTGGTGCTGAGCACATTGCTTCTTTCAGAGTGTCAAAAGCCTTTTGGCAACAGACTGTCCAGTTTACTTTCTTTGGCATCTTCTTGGAGGTGAGTTCTGTGAGGGGAGTCACAATGGACCCATATCCCTTCACAAACCTCCTGTAGTACCCAGTCAAGCCAAGGAATGCCCTGACTTGGGTCTGAGTTGTTGGAGCTACCCAGTCCAGGATAGCCTGGATCTTGGGCTGTAAGGGTTGTACCTGGCCTCCACCAACCAGGTGGCCCAAGTACACCACAGTGCCCTGCCCTATCTGGCATTTGGATGCCTTGATAGTTAGGCCTGCAGTTTGCAGGGCCTTTAAAACCTTCCCAAGGTGGACCAGGTGATCCTGCCAGGTGGAACTGAAGACAGCAATATCATCAAGATAAGCTGCACTAAAGGACTCCAACCCAGCAAGGACTTGATTCACCAACCTCTGGAAGGGGGCAGGGGCATTCTTTAAACCAAAGGGCATAACAGTGAACTGAAAATGCCCATCAGGGGTGGAGAATGCTGTTTTCTGTTTGGCTCCTGGGGCCATGCCAATCTGCCAGTACCCTGCAGTTAAGTCAAAGGTACTCAGGTATTTGGCTGCACCCAATCTGTCTATCAGTTCATCAGCTCTTGGGATAGGGTGTGCATCTGTCTTGGTGACAGAGTTGAGACCCCTATAGTCCACACAAAACCTCATCTCTCTCTTTTCACCCTTTTGATGAGGTTTGGGGACCAGAACCACTGGGCTAGCCCAGGGGCTCTCAGAGGGCTCAATAACCCCTAGCTCCAGCATCTTGCTGACTTCAGCTCTGATGCTTTCCTTAACTTGGTCTGACTGACGATAGATCTTGTTTTTGACAGGTGCACTGTCACCAGTGTCCACATCATGGGTACACCAGTTTGTCAGACCAGGGGTCAAGGAAAAGAGCCCAGCATACTGCTGCAAGACTTGCTTGCAGTCAGTCTGCTGTTGGGCAGTGAGGGTGTCTGAAAAGACAACTCCATCTACTGACCCATCTTTTGGGCTGTGGGAGAGGAGATCAGGGAGAGGTTCACTCTCAGCTTCCTGTTCCTCATCTGTCACCATCAGCATGGTGATGTCAGCCCTGTCATTGTAGAGTTTTAGGCGGTTCACATGGATAACCCTTTTGGGTGTCCTGCTGGTGCCCAGGTCAACCAGGTAGGTGACCTCACTCTTTTCTCTAGGATAGGGTAAGGGCCACTCCATCTGTCCTGGAGGGCCCTTGGTGCCACTGGCTCCAAAACCCATACCTGTTGCCCAGGTTGGAATTCAACCAGTGCAGCTTTTTGGTCATACCAGTGCTTCTGAAGCTCCTGGCTGGCCTCAAGGTTCTTGGATGCCTTTTCCATGTACTCAGCCATTCTGGACCTTAGGCCAAGCACATAGTCCACTATATCTTGTTTGGGTTCTTGGAGAGGTCTCTCCCAGCCCTCCTTTACAAGACAGAGTGGTCCCCTCACAGGATGGCCAAACAGAAGTTCAAAGGGTGAGAAACCTACCCCCTTCTGTGGCACTTCTCTGTAAGCGAAAAGCAGGCATGGTAGTAGGACATCCCATCTCCTTTTGAGTTTTTCAGGGAGCCCCATGATCATGCCTTTCAATGTCTTGTTGAACCTCTCAACAAGGCCATTGGTTTGTGGGTGGTAGGGTGTAGTAAACTTGTACTGCACCCCACACTCCTTCCACATGTGGGTCAGGTAAGCAGACATGAAGTTGGAACCTCTGTCTGAAACCACCTCCTTAGGAAACCCTACCCTGGTGAAGACACCAATGAGGGCTTTGGCTACTGCAGGAGCTGTAGTAGTCCTAAGGGGAATAGCCTCAGGATACCTAGTGGCATGATCCACTACCACCAGTATGAATTTGTTCCCTGAGGCTGTGGGAGGTTCCAGTGGACCCACTATGTCCACACCTACCCTTTCAAAGGGAACCCCCACCACAGGTAGTGGTATCAGGGGGCCTTTGGATGGCCACCTGTCTTGCCACTGGCTTGACAGGTAACACAGGAGCTGACAAACTCCTTCACCTTTTGGTGCATCTGGGGCCAGTAGAAGTGGCTAACTAGCCTTTCCCAAGTTTTGGTTTGGCCCAGATGTCCAGCTAGGGGGATGTCATGAGCCAAAGTTAGGAGGAACTCCCTGTACTTCTGGGGCACTACCACTCTCCTGGTGGTTCCAGGGTTGGGGTCTTTTGCCTCAGTGTACAGTAATCCCTCTTCCCAATAGACTCTGTGGGTACCACTGACATCTCCCTTGGCTTCTGAAACAGCTTGCTGCCTCAGGCTTTCAAGAGTGGGACAGTCTTGCTGTCCCTGGCACAGCTCTTCCCTAGAGGGTCCCCCTGGGCCCAAGAGTTCAACCTGGTAAGGGTCAAGCTCTAGGGGCTCAGTTCCCTCTGGGGCTTCCAGGTTCTCTCCCTGAGGAGAGGGGTCCTGCTCTTGTGACTGTGTAGAAGCTGGTCCGCCAGTCTTCTTTCCTTTTCTCTTGGTAGGCTGGGCCATCATTCCAGGCTCCAACACTATTTCTTCACCCTGCCTTTTGCTCTGTGCTCTTGTTTTTACACACACCAATTCAGGGATGCCCAGCATGGCTGCATGGGCCTTTAGCTCCACCTCTGCCCAGGCTGAGGTTTCCAGATCATTTCCTAGCAGACATGCAGCTGGTAACTTCGGAGAGACCACTACCTGCTTCAGGCCAGTAACCCCCCAGCCTAATGTCACCAGGGCCATGGGATGACTAGTGGTGACACTGTCAGCATTGGTGACTGGGTAAGTTTTCCCAATCAAGTATTGCTCAGGGGAAACCAGTGTGTCCCTCACCATAGTGACACTGGCACCTGTATCCCTCAGAGCCTCTACTCTAGTTCCATTCACCCAGGGGTATTGCAAATACTTCTTTAAGTTGGGTGGCCACACAGCTACAGTGGCAAATTCCACTTCCCCTAGGGAGACCAGACTTGCCTCAGTGGGTTCCCAGATTTGCTCAGGGTACACTTCTGATCCCATCTGTAAACTTGCTGCCCCAGGAGTAGCTGTACTGGGTGCCTTAGGGGCTTTGTTGTGGGGGCAAGTTTTGTCTACAGTGAGGTGTCCTGACTTCTTACAGTTATTACACCAGGCCTTCAATGGATCAAAGTTCTTCCCCCTATAGGGTTGAGGCACATAGGGAGTAGTTTGGGACCCACCCCCTGAACAGGTTTTTGGGGCCCTTTGGAAGACTCAGACTTTTTATCTTGGGGATTCTCACCACCTTTCCCCTGGGGGGTTTGGTGACCACCTTCTTTGGTCACCCCCAGTGGTTGTCCTTGTCACCCTAGTCTTGACCCAGTGGTCTGCCTTCTTTCCCAATTCTTGGGGAGAAATTAGACCTAGGTCTACCAAATGCTGATGCAACTTTTCATTTGTGCAATTACTTAGTATGTGTTCCTTCATAAACAAATTGTAAAGTCCAGAAAAATCATGCACATTATGTCCAGCTAACCAGCCATCCAGTGTCTTTACTGAGTAGTCCACGAAGTCAATCCAGGACTGGGTCTGGGTTTTGTGAGCCCCTGAATCTAATTCTATACTCCTCAGTAGTGAGCCCAAATCCCTCAATCAGAGTACTCTTCATGAGGTCATAGGACCCTGCATCTGGCCCAGAGAGGGTCAGAAGCCTGTCTCTGCAGTTACCAGAGAACAGTTCCCACAGGAGTGCCCCCCACAGAGGTTTCTTTACTCTTCTTATTTCACAAGCCCTCTCAAAGGCTGGGAACCATTTGGTGATGTCATCACCTTCCTCAAACTTAGGGACAATCCCTTTGGGGATTTTAGGTTCAGAAGTTTCCTCCCTATCCTTATTTTTAGTATTGCTGCCACCACTGATGGGTGCTAAACCCATCTCCTGTCTTTCCTTCTCTAGAGCCAGGAGTCTGGTCTCTAGGTCCAGTCGTTTGGCCAACCTGGCTAACAAGTTGTCCTCCTCACTGAGGGTATCCTCAGTGTCCTCTCTGGGACCAGGACCACCTAGGTGGCCCCTAGGTCCCCAGAGGTCTATTCTTGGAGTTAAGGGTGCAGGGACCCTATCTTCCCTAGGAAGTGATGGAGGTGGGTTACCATCCCCATCCTCCTCATTCCTTTCCTCCTCTGTTGGGTCATCACCATGCTCAGAGGGGTGGGCTTTAGCATACTCAGCCAGGAGCTCCTGGAGCCCTTGTTTGGTTGGATGCTGGCCCATTGGTATATCTTTAAGTTTGCATAAGGACCTTATCTCTTTGAAAGACAAATGAAGATAAGGGGTGAGGTCGAGCTCCTCAACCAGTTCCTGTATGTCATTATTATCTTCACTAGTAGCTGGGTTCTTGTCTTGAGACATTTTTTTAAAAAAATTCTAACCCCTCTAACCTTGGCTATAGTGACTTTTTATTTTCTAAGATGCTACAGGGACTTAAGCAAGGCCCTAACAAGACTTTTAGTAATTTGGTAAAAAAAAAAATGCCAATTAAAAAATCAGAATTCTAAAGGCAATTTAAGAGTTCTGTCGTGTGATCAGATGGTAACCAAGTAGTCCAACAAATGCAAGTTTGTATCCCACCGCTGCCACCAATGTAGGAAAGTGGCTCTGTATATACTGTACCCAAGTAAGGTTCAGGGTGTACAGAGTCCACAGTCCCCAGAGGGTTGACAGAGGCTAAAGTTAGATATAACCTTACTCTCCAAAGTGGTAGCTTGGTCGAGCAGTAAGGCAGTATCAGAGGACAGTGTAAAGCATTTGTTGTACACACTCAGTCAGCAAATGAAGCCACACACTCAAGAACTGAACTCTAGGCCAATGGTTTGTATATAAAAAATATATGCTTGTTTTATTTTAGAACCAACAATAGGATCAAAATATACTTTCTCAGTATGAGATGCTTTGGTTATTCACCTTACAGATAGGCAGTAGACTTTTTGATAGTGGTTATCACAGTTGGTGCAAGAGGCAACACAGGGTCAAATTCAATGCAACATTGAGCTCAATGGAAAATTATACTTAATTACAATTGATTACTTTGCAGAGCACTTTTCTAACCACAGGACTGGATCCTGGATTCAGTCCTGGGACACTTCCTGTAAACAGGTAAGAAAAAGCGTTTTGGTTATTGTAGTGATTTTTGAAGAATATTACTATATTTCAAAAGCTGACACTTAGAAACTTTTCTGGGTAAAATTACCAATGTTATCCTATGAAAGGAAATACAGTGTGCAAGCAAAGTATGTTTACGTTACTTTTGTAATCCAGTGCTGGACTCCTAGGTTCAGCACTGGGACATCTACTTAAAACAGGTAAGTAATTACGTTTTTGTAGTTTGTTCGATTTTTAAAGAATATTTGTAAAATACAGAAATCGACACTTAGAAGAAATTTCACAGAAAACCAGTCAATGGATCCCTATGAAAGAAAAGTGAGTTAACGGTAAGTAACGTTGCGATTACTTTTAGGGCCAGTGTTGGGCACTCGGGTCCAGCACTGAGGCCCCTCCTAATACTAGGTGAGTATTTTCGTTTTCGTGACTCGGTTGATTTTTGGTGAATATTCTAAAGTTTCAGAACTCCACACTTAGAAGAAATTTCGCAGAAAACCAGTCAATGGAACCCTATGGAAGAAAAGTGAGTTATCGGATTTCGGGTAAGTACTTGACTGGCAGGGTTAAGGTTCTGGGTAAGACTCAGGGGTCCCCCAGGATCAGGTAAGTACAGTTTTTACACCCTCAGCGGCACAGGGGCGGCCGGGTGCAGAGTGAGAAGGCCCAATGTTATCCTATGGCAGGCGGGGGCCCCGGGTTGGTGGCTGCTGGCAAGCAGGCCACGCGACTGTGGGAGCTGGGCTCCTGGTCACTTGCTCAGGGCAAGTAGGGAAGTAGGTTAGGATAGAGGTTGCACTTCCAGGGGCACTCGGGCGGCTGGGTGCAGGGTGCTTTTGAGCCGTCGGGCGCTCAATGTTAAACAATAGAGGTCGTGAAAGGTGAAGAAAGGCTGCAGGCTCGGGACGGTGATTCTTCAGGGACGACCAACACTTCAGGAGGTAAGTTGGGGTCTTGGAGGATAGGTAGACACCCAGGAGTTGGGCACAGGGGGCCGTGGGGCGCCGGGTGCAGGGGTGTCTTTGAGGTCGGGAAATCTTACCCCCTGCTGGTCGCGGTTGGAGGGGTCCCTTGTCCTGAGGCTGCAGGCGTCGTCTGGGTCGTCGAGGAGGGTCCTTGGCCACTGGATTCCAGGTCAGAATCGCCGGGGGACGTCCTCGAGGTCTTTGGTCACTCAGGCACAGGCTGGACTCGGCGGGTGCAGAGTGTGCAGGTTTCGCGGCTCCGTGCCAGGGCCGGGTCTTTGGTAGGTTTTCTTTTGAGCAGTACCACTGCTCGTGGGAGTCCCTGGGTCGAAGGCTGTAGCACAGAAGTCAGGTCCTCCGGGGTTTGTGAGGTTGCTGAGGCCGGGATTCCGCAGGAGCAGGTTCAGAGGTCGACAGGCCGGTAGGGCTGGGGCCAAGTCAGTTGTTGTCGCCTCCTTTTAGCAGCTGCACGGCTGGTCTTCTTGCTTCGTCTTCTCTTCTTGTTTTCGGATTTGGGAACTCCCGAAGGAAGGTTCAGGGAGCCCCTAAATACTAAATTTAGGGGTGGTTACAGGTAGGTAAGGGCAGGGACCAATGGGTCCCTTCCTGGGGTGGGTACACCCCCTATTCTGTTCCTCTCCAGTGGGAGGGGGCAGGAGCCTGTCCCTGGTTGGCCAGGTCCCCCATCCTCAAGATGGCGGGGACTCGAGTTTGTGCTTCACCTCGCCTCCCCACCTTAGGGGTGGAGTTGGCAGAGGTGGGCACAACCCATTTCCTGCTTCTGGTTTTCCTGCCGGTTCTCCCGCCAGGAGTGGGGTAGAACCAGTGGGGACCAGTTTGCTGGAAGCAGCAAATGGTCTGGGGAAACTCCAAAGGCGGCAGGCCTTTGAAGCTCCCCCTGCCCATCCTGGGGAGGAGGCTTTGGCACCTCGTCCCGGGATGTGCATTGTTTCAGGCCCCTGAGAGCAGAGGCTCTCGACCCAGGGGTCCAGAAACATGTCTGGTGGTGGCAGCCTGGGCAGCCACTCAGTCCGGACACTGGAGGTCGGGTTGGTTTCAGGGGGCATCTCTAAGATGCCCTCTGAGTGCGTTTACATTAAATCCCACACTGGCATCAGTGGGGGTTTAATGTGCTGAGAAGTTTGATACCAAACTTCTTAGTCTTCAGTGGGGCCATTATGGTGCGGTGGAGTTCGTAATGACAGACTCCCAGCACCATATACTCTTAATGGCAGCACTGCACTTACAATGCCCAAGAATGGACTTGGGCACTGTAGGGGCACAGGGCTCATGCCTCTATGCCCTCACCACTGGCATAGTGCACCCAGCTAGAGGGGTGGCTGACCTAGGCCAGGGCAGTGGCTTGTAGGCATGGCACACAGGGATGTGAGCCATGTCGACTCTTCACTTTTGTCCTGCACCAAGACACGCAGCCTGCAAAGGCAGTGTGTGTGTGTAAGGTGCAGGGTCCCTAAGGGTGGCACAACAAGTGCTGCAGCCCTTAGGGCCTTCCCTGGTCACAGTGCCCTGGGTACCCATGGTACCATTTACCAGGGGCTGACCTGTGGCCAGGGATGTCAATTGGGTGTAGGTATCAATGCAATTTTAGGGAAGGAACACAGGCCCTGGGTACCTGGTTGGCAGGAGCCCAGGGCACACTCAGTCAAAGTACATCAGCCATTCAGCAAAAAGTGGGGGCATACCATGTAAGAAAGATGGCACTTTCTCACACCCCTGTCTTATGGTCCACTAAGCAATCCCTCACCCTAAGGGTATGAGAGGGTCTCCACCATGGGGAATCACTACCTGTGGTGTGCTTAGGTAAAGTACAAGGCTGGTGAGGTGTCTGAGTAGGGAAGTGAGGCCCTAGGAATTTTGGTCTCAGCTTCCTCAGATCACTGGTCACCATGTATGCCTGTCTTTCCATGACTGAGTTGCACTTTGCTCTAAGGGTCAACCTTTGGCTGCCTACAGCTGGGGGTTGGGTCCCTTTGGATGGACTACTGGAGGGACACGGCAGGTTTGGAACCTTCTGGTCCCAGGTTTGCCCTTGCCTACCAGAGTCCTTCTGGGAGAGGTCCCTACATAAAGGTATGGGGGATCCCTCAGTGTGTAGAGGAGTTTTCACCTGGCTAGGGCTACTAGCCTGGGTGCCCCTAATCTGCTGATGGGGGTTCCTCTGGACAGGGGGCCCTGGGGGTCCACTGACCTCCCTGACCTCTGCAGCCCTGGGCTGACTGAGGCAGGGTAGAGAGGGGCAGGTTACCTGCTCCAGACTGGGTACCACCTTGGAAGGGTCCTCTGCCATCAGGGGTGTGGCCAGGCCAGGCCTGACTACCTCTGGGGCAGTTCCTTCACTAGGGGTAGGGTCAGGTCCCTGAGGAGGCTGACCCTTACCTACTGTCTGGAGGGAAGAAGACTTTTCTTCAGCCCTTGTGCTCTCTTTTGGGGGAGAGTGGGCCATTCTTTCAGGCTCCATCTCTCCAAATTCTTGGGCTGGGGCTGTGGCCATCACAGCCCCACTAACCTTTACAGGGACGCCCAACATCCTAAGGTGGGTTTGGTGTTCAACTTCAGCCCAGGCTGAAATCTCCAGATCATTGCCCATCAGGCAATCTACAGGTAAGGTGGGGGACACTGCCACTCTCTTTGGGCCTGTGACCCCCTCCCAGCTGAGATTGACTATGGCCATGGGGTGATCTGTTCTGACACCATCAATGTTGGTCACCTGGTATTTAAACTCAGGTAAAAGCTGGTGAGGGGGACTAGTTTCCCAGCCACCATGGTGACACTAGCCCCTGTGTCCCTAAATGCCACAGCTTTCTGACCATTAATCATTGGCTCCAGTCTGTACCTGCCCATTGCTGTGGGACCCATGGTAAAGGTGGCAAATCCTACACCACCATCAGAGTCAGAGGAGTCTGTTGAGGGGTCCCTGTCTGAACCAGGGCCCACCTCTGTTCCTGTTGCAAAAGCACCTAACTTTTTGGGTGCACCACTCCCAACTGGAGGATTACTACTGGTAGTACCAGGAGGGGTGGTAGTAGTTGTTGGAGGAACATTTTCTTTATTGCCAATCCTGGGGCAACTGGGATCAGATTTCCAGTGCCCAGGCTTTTTACAGACATGGCAATATGGTTTCTTTTCAGGAGAGGAAGGAGTTTGGGACCCACCCCAGAAGAGGAATTTTGGGGCCCTGTAGTGGACTTATCCTTGGATTTATCCCCACCTTTCTCTTGGGACTTAGTAGAATCTTTCTTCTGGTCACCACCCTGATTTTTAGTTTTTACTCTGGTTCTGTCCCATTTGTCTGCCTTCTTTCCCAATTCTTGGGGAGAGGTCAGATCAGAGTCCACCAGATACTGGTGCAAAAGCTGGTTTTGACAATTATTAAGGATCTGCTCCCTCATAATCAAATTGTACAATCCTAAAAAGTCATGCACTTTGTTGCCATGTATCCAACCTTCCAGAGCCTTAGTAGCACAATCTACAAAATCAACCCAGTCTTGAGTCTGAGCTTTTTGGGTGTCTCTGAACTTCAACCTATACTGTTCAGTGGTTAGGCCAAACCCATCTATCAGAGCACTCTTCAAGACTTTGTAATTGTCAGCATCCTCTTCTCTTACAGTGAGGAGCTTGTCTCTACCTTTGTCTGCAAAGGAGAGCCACAAGATTGCTGCCCACTGCTTCTGGGGGACCCTCTGAACTTTACAGGCCCTCTCCAGTGCAGTTATCCATTTGTGGATGTCATCCCCACTCTGGTAGGGAGGGACAATCTTGTTTAGGTTTCTATGTTCATAAGACCTTTCCCTATCTTTAGGGATATTGCTGCCACCATGGGACTCTAGTCCCAACTTTTTTCTCTCTTTGTAGAGATCTAGGGACTCCTGTCTATAGCCAGTTGCTGTTTTCTGAGTTCAAGCTGAGCTTCCTCATATTGAATCAGCCTCTTTCTCCTCTCATGAGAGGATTCCCTCCTATGAGAGGAGACAGAGGTCCCTATTGAGGTGCCAGAGTGGTTAGACTCCTGAGAAGGAGATCTAGTCCTTCTGGGCACACTCACAATCCTTCCTGGGGGGACAAAGTGGAGGTCATTCTGAGCCTCCTCTTCATCCACAGGAGGAATTGGGTTATCCAGGTCAGGGTCATTGTCACCCTCCTGGTCAGTTCCAGAGGGGGGGCTGGGGGTGTTGCTACCCCTGGCCCCATCCTCATCTTCTGCCCCACCCTCTGCTCCTACCCCTTCAGTCCCTAAGGGCCTGCTGAGATCATAAGCCTCCAACATCTCTCTAAGATGTTGGGTGGTGGGACTTTGTCCTGTCTTCAATTTCCTCAAGTTACATAATGCTCTCAATTCCAAGAATGGGAGGGTATCATACTTGGAGGAGAAGCCCATGGGCTTCTGGCAAGGACTCACTGGGTCCTGGCTTTGAAGACATCACTAGTGAGTTGTGGTGTATGCACTACCTACTCTAGTGTGGCCTACTAAACTCTCTTGAGTTGTAGAAAGGGTGTGCTATCCCTTAACACACAACTCTAAGTTCAGTAGAACTTACTGTATTCTAAGCTTAATTTATATGTACCTTAGGTACCTTTAGTGGTTTTCAGTTGATCAATTCAATTGAGATTATCTGGTAAAACAATAGCAAGCTGGAATCCCACACGCTGCACACCAATGTGAGAAGTTGGCCTGGCATATGCTGTCCACTAATTATAGTGGGCACCTTGCACCAGTCCAAACAACCCCTTATTGGAGATAGGTTAAAGACAACCTTATTGAAAGCTATCCTAGTGGTAGCTATGGAGAGCAGCCTTCAGGCTAAGTCTTGAAGGAATGTAAAGCAGCTTGTTTTACCAGTCTATAATCTCTTGAGTGATCAAATGAAAGAGCACCACACCAGGTATATATTCAAAATATATGTATTTATTGCTAAACACACCCCTCTAGTCTCTTTATGAGGCTAGAGTTCGAAATACACAAGTTATAAGTTATTTAAACACAGTAATAGCACAAATACACGTTTGGGCCCTAGGGGCGTACCAAACCATATACCAATAAAGTGGTATAAGAACCCCGACTGAACTAGACACTAGGCCTAGAGCCTCTAGAAGTGCTTGGACCACAAGGAACCACCCAAGGTAGTGACACAGGGGACCCACGGGGGACGCGTGCAGTGTAAATACACAACCGCGATACGCCGTTAACTTCTATGGAGAAAGTCGCGATCAGGAAATTAAAGAAAAGGGACACTTAAAGGAGGACTTGGAGCAAACCCTTTGAGAACTAGGTCGTTCTAGAGTCTCTACCCACGGGAGCACCGGAGTACTCGTGTTACCTCACCCAGGAAGCCGGGTGCATAGGTGCCTTTCGGGGTCGGGTTTCGTCGTCGATTTGAATGGCGATCTGCTGCAAAGTGCTGCTGGCGACCAAGTGGAAAGTGTCCGGGTGGATCCAAGAGTGGATCGGAGATCTGAAGAACCTGAAAGCAGAGGGGACAGAGTCTGGGTCACTAGCCAGTGACCAGGATGGCGATGAGCGGATGCCCACCGATGTCGCTTGCTTCAAGTGCGTTGACGGTCGTCTTGACTCTTCAGCCACGAGGTCCAGGAGGCGTTGTCGGCGACCAGGAGCAGGATTCGGGCTGGTACATGATGTCTGTCGAGTGCTGAGGCATTGGCGACCGGATTGGACCCAACAAGCCTTGGCAACGGCAAGTCTTGATGAAGATGAAGATCGTCGATGATGCAGACCAGCAAGGTCTGAGGAACTCACCCAGCGAGGGTAAGTGAGGGCAGGCCTGGAGCAACCAGGGTGCCCAAGAAGAAAAGGATTGGCCTTCGTGAAGGGCTACTAGCCAACAGGCTAGCGACCGCGAAGGAGCCTCGAGGACGTCGCACGTGGATCTGGCTCACCGGACACTCGTGGAGTGGAGGCCAGTGATCTTCGGTGCAGTTGGTGCTGGAGGCTAGGGCTACTCGGAGCCCAAAGCACGACTTCGTGGGAGACCCAGAAGAGGATGCACTAGCAAATGCGTGCGGTGTCCAGGGGTCACGGTTCCACGTTACCCACGACAGCTACAGGCCTCAGCTTTGCTGAGGACTCAGGGCAGCCTCGAGGAAGTCTGGAAATCCACCTCTGGTGATGCAAAGACTTCGGCGTCCGACGGGAGCTTAGGCGATGCAGACCGGACAATTGCTTCTTTGGTGCCTGCCAAGCAGGGGAGTCACTCCTTGACCCCAAGGGAGATTCTTCTGTCCTCTAGTCTTTAGTAGAGCGTCGAAGGTCCAGGATTCTGTTTCAGAGTTTCATCCAGGGATAATCTAAAGTCCTAAGGACTGGGTTCCTATACTTATACCAAGTTTAGGGGTTGGACTACTCTGTGGCCACACCTATGGGTGGGTCAGGGCAGAGGGGTGGCTACACCCCTTTCCCTTTGTCCAGTTCGCGCCAAAGCAGGGGCTGCAAGCCCCTGATCTGGTTTGAACTGGGGTATGCACTAGGGACACCAAATGTGCCCCCAGTGCAGGACTTCAAAGCACCCGAAAGTGCTCCCCGCCCAGCCCCAATACACATTATCCTGTCTGGGGAGGTGGTCACACCTCCCTGGGACAGGAAACCTATTGTCCAGGCCTCCCCTGCCGGAGTTTCGTCCAGCAGCAGGAGGCCAGACTCGTGTCTGTGGCAGCAGCATCCATTTTGTGATGCCAGGGCTTTAGAAAGAAGTTACCGGCCAGGCCAGGGTTAACATGTCTCTCCCTCTAGAAGGGTGGAATGCTACCCCCGCCGCCAGAATTGGCGGGGGGTAGTATCCCAAGATGTTTGACACCAAACACGACATGTTTAGGTGCAGCCATTCCAAAGTTAGCATTTAACGCGAGGTTATAATGCGCTTAAGAGTATATGGTCAGGCTGCACTACAAACAGCATCAGAGAAGGGTCTCCGAACGCTGCAGAGGGGCCCTGCTCATGCAGGGGCACCCTCTCACATAGGAACCACGCACTCTGCCTTCAGGATTGATAAGGCCTGCCATAGGAGTGACTTATAGGTTTATATGTGTGTATGTATTTAGTGATATAGGTAACCTATATCACAGTAAGGGGTGCATGCACCACCTTACCCAGGCTGCAGTAGCAGACCTGTGGTGTCAGTTTGGATGGCCTTCCAGGGGTGGCATAATACATGCTGCAGCCCCTGGTAGGCCTCTGAGGTACCTATGCCCTTGGTACATAGTATACCATATACTAGGGACTTATAAGGGCACTCCAGATTCCAATCAGAGATGTGCCTAAGGCACATGGAAACCTTTTACAGAGAAAGCAGATAGACTGGGGCCCTGAATAGCAGGATCCCAGTCTAACTAAGTCATAAACCAGCAAAACACCATAAAAAAAGTGGGGGCAACCATATAGTCAGATTCCACCTTCCTACAGGCAGAAGTCGCGAATCCCCTTTCAGACAGTATACCGCTGCCGACTATACCCAATGTCCTGGCCCAAGAGCTGGACCAAGCCCTAACGCTTGAGGAAGTGAGTAAATACAGTGTGAAAGTGTGTGCGCCCTTCCTACCAGTGTTGGGAAGTGATGTTGACTCAATGTGCTGAAACATGTGCCCGGCCTGTCATTGCCGACCAGTGTCTGTGCATGGGCATCTATTGTGAGTAAACTCATGAGCAGCCTGCCATTGCAGGCCGCCGTAGGTGCGCACCCGCACCGATGGTGCCCGTGATTGAGTGTGCCGCTTGTCATCGCAGGCTGGTGCATGTGCACTAACACCCATTTAGTTAAACCCATGTTCAGTGTGCCGTTGCAGATTCGGGTGGGTGCACTTGCACCCTTGGTGCTGGGGACAATGTGTCCAACCTGCCAACACAGGTCGTGTGCGCACTAGTGCACGTGCACCCCGGTAGTGAGGAATACCTGTGTGTGGTTTCACTAGCTATGAGGCTTGCTCTTCCCATAGGTTAACATGAGGAAGTAGTTGACATTACTTCAGGCTGCAATAGTGGATTGCAGTGGAGCAGCCTCATGATGTTTCCTACCAATGGATTCACCATACAAAACCCTTTCCAATGGTAAAGGGGGTTTTGGCATAACTCGCCTAGAAATGCCACTTATAGAATATTAACATTTCTATGCTCTAAGAGTCTTGTGTTATGTGGTGCCTGGCTCCGGTGGACACCAGGGGTCAGGTGAGCACATCTGTGCATTCCCCAGCTACCACTATAAATCATTGGCATACCACTAGAACAACAAGACCTCTGCCATTTGAGGGCCGGATGGGATAGAGTGGAGGGAGAGGTTTTGACACTTAGCCTCTCGGGGCCAGATCATGGCCCCACTAAAGATTAAGGTCTGCATTCCATGGCCCCATGGCAAACAGGCCTACAATTTAGGGAAGACATCTGTGGTTCAAAGACAAACCCCTTGAACTGCCCCTAACTTCAGAGACACACAACAGTATAACTACAGGTGCCATCCTTCAGCAAAGGGTGAGATACGCTTGTGGGGACGTGGGACCGGATAATCCGGACTGCGTGGAGCACACTGCCAGAGAGGACTCTGTTGTGCACATGGAGGATAACTGCCCGTGAAGGGGACCGCGTACGCTTTCTGAATAGTGGCTAGCCTGGGCTGAAGACCTCCTGAAGTGTGCTCTCCACGGGCCCGTCGGTGGGCCTCCTCTTCTCTTAGAGATCTCAGGGACATCAAAGATCTACCACGAGGGACCTACACCATCTACCTGTGACATCTGGAGAGCTGTGCCCTCTCAAGTGCCCACATCAGCTACGAAATCCCACCGGGTAGCGTGGTGTATGACTTGGGTCTGATGACCGGATTGACTTGCGCAGAATCCCAGAAATCTTGCCCTCATCTAAGGCGTGTGGTGCCTGTACCGCAGGGACCCTGACACTCATAAGTGTCTAGTTGGTGGTGAGCAGATTCACCGGTTGCGAGATCCCGCATGGCCCGTTTTGTCGATCGTGCCTCATCTCTCTCGTGCATGCTCATTGCGTGCAGGGTGCGACCCTCCGGAGGTGGGGGAGTACCCGTAGTAGTGTCTCATTCTACCTCGTGTGGCTCTGCTGAACTTGCACCTGTGTGTGTGACCGGACTGGTCTGGTGCAACTTGTATCATCGGGCCTTCTTTCCAGGGTGGTACGGAATTTGCAACTCTTCATTGTGAGTGCCCAGAATTACCTGGTGCAACCCATCTCAAAGTGCACTGGTCATTGTGCCTCATTTCCAGGGAGGCACGGACTTTGCAATTCTTCATTTTGGAGACCTGAAGTGTCTGGTGTGATCCATACCAACAAGCACCAGACGCTGTGCCCAGATGCCTAGACACAACCCTGATCATCATGTATCGCTCAGGGTGCCTCCTCACACCGAAAGGCTCCCCTTTGTTACTCCCCATTCAGTGGTTGTTCCCTTTTGATCCTCATCGTGGCGGACCAACTGCCCTCTCCACACCTGGCCCCTTCTGAAGACATCTTGGCGCCAGGCTGTAGTTAGAGAGATTGACTGAGTTGAAGGAACGATTCAGAAACAGTTCGGAAGCGGGTCAAGAGAATGCGTGACTCCATTGTGTTTTGAGAACTGTGGGTGAACTTCCAGAGTGGCTGCTAAACTCCCCTTGTTTACGTCTACCTCCTCATTAAAACTTGCTACATATCCTCACTTGCTTCCCGAGGACCCAGACTAAGTGTGGCTTCGGCTGCGTTTGACCTAGTATCCGGGAGCCGGGGCTGATTATCTTCCATCCGGCGGTATATGACAATCGGGGTGAACCAGAGGGTGGAGGGAGGCTGGGACCACAGAGTCTGCAGGGTGTGATCCATTGACCTGCTGGGTACCAGGAGCATTGCATTAGGGTGCTGAGTGCATATGTGTGTAAGAGCGTTCCGTACAGACTGAGCTGATACCTGTCACACCGTGTTGCGATGCAGAGTGTGTGTGAGTGATGGTCTGTGGACTGCCTGTGATTCACGACACTGGCCAGTGGTGCCGCTTTATATGTTGATTTCATGCCAAAAGCACAATACATTTGACATTGGGTTTACCCGCATGGCTCCGGCCCGTGGTGCTGCTAAAACGTATTCTCGTTTCATGTATTTACATAATTTTGATATCGTTGTTACCCGGGGTGTACCCTATAATAGTGCGGGACTGTATTATCAGGATTGCTATGGTGGGCCTGGGGTGGCCAGCGTGTTGCACTGCATAAGGGTGCCCTCTCTCTCTCCGTAGGAGGGGGGTTAGGTTAGGAACTGTCCTACCGTGTGCATATGATTGATATAGTGGGCCTAGTACTGCTAGTAATATTTCCAAATGTCTTTTATGCCCGAAAGTATATGATGTTCATGTTATAATGAATGAATATGTGTGTTGAATATAAACATTATTTACACACATCCTGTGTGAAGTCTCTTTGGTGACGCTCAGTGTATTTATCCCGAGTGACTGCTGTGCCTTTGCTTTACAGATTATACAGTGTGTAATCACCTGCCCTTGACGGGAGCTGCAGGTTTTGCAAGACTGGGGGCATCCCTTCAGTCAACCAGAAATTGCCAGTTTCAACAGGCTCTTTCTCCCCTTGGGCCTTGTGGTGAGTATATAAAGTGGTTCCTAAATCCCTATGAACAGCTTCCTCAGGCAACAGGCCGTTGCACTGTGATCTCCTCTTCTTGACAGCTTTCTCCAGCAGGGGTGCACTCCTAGTACCGCTTCCATAGTAGTTGACTTCCTTCTTCAAAGCAGAGACAGGTAGCACTTCTAGCAGAAGTCCCTTGCACAGCCTCTAGTCACCAGACAGATGGACCAATGACTTAACAATGCAGGTGTTGCTCTAAGGGATACAGTCGAGGAGTCACTTGGATTCAACAGATAGCGCCATCATCTTCCAGGCAGACTTCAGCTCTCCTTGCAGGGCCTTGTTTCAGGTTTTGTTAAAGAGGCTGGGATCTTACAGTGCTCACCCAAAATGGACACACAGCCGCAGGGCTGGAGTAGGAGTTGTTAAGCCTGGGCGCGCCGGTCAGGAAATTCACCTCAGGTCCGGGGAATCAGGAGAGACTCCACCACCGGCAGGTGCGCTGCTTATCTGTGCAAAAATATCTTGTGGGTCGGGGTCACAGTAACTTTTCGATGAGGACGTCGGCGTGTTCCGAATGCCAGTGGCCAAAGCAAGAGCAGGGCCGCGGGGGTGTGGGCGGGCTTTAGGACGGGCCTGTGTTCTTCGGCGTTGCTGTCCTTAGCGAAGGGTGGGCTGTGACAGTGAACGATCTCTGGCCCACCTTTAGTTACCGGGGCAATGCGTCGTGGGGAGAGAGCCGCGCTCGGAGCTGCTGTGGCGGCTTCAGGGGAGACGAGCTGAGGTCCGCAAAAACAAGCACGGGATCCTTTTAGGGACAATGCAGTAGTTGAAGAGGTGCTCAGCCCAGTGCTGCTCACGGGGCACTTGGTCTCCTTAAGTGCAGCGCAACTTGTAGAGCAGGTCAGACTGACGATCCAACACGTTCTGGTCGTTTATCCTAGCCAGCGGCTGGACACGCAAATGACAGAGTCTACGGCAGCAGCAGGGAGATTAAATCTTTGATG
The DNA here is from genome assembly GCA_963921515.1 of Calotriton arnoldi. Classification (NCBI taxonomy): domain Eukaryota; kingdom Metazoa; phylum Chordata; class Amphibia; order Caudata; family Salamandridae; genus Calotriton; species Calotriton arnoldi. The sequence continues at coordinate 59,312 of CAWUFW010001100.1, forward strand.
GCCCTCAGATTTCTGGAACAGGGAGAAGCCAGCAAGCCCTTGGAGTCAGTCTGGCGCATAATCCTTGGTCTGCTAACAGAGCAGAGATAAGCAGGCAGCAGTGCAGCTCAGCAAAGCAGGGAAGGACTTCCTTAGAACAGTCAGGCACAGCAGAGTGGCAATCCTTCAGTACAGCAGCCTTTACTCTATCAGAGTTTCTTCCAGGTCCAGTAGTGTACTGATTTGATAGGGCCAGAGCCCCAATACTTATATTCCAAAGTGCCTTTGATGTAGGGGTGACTTCAAAGACCCTTCTGAGGTGCACAATGACCCCTTTCAGCTCAGCCCTGGCTCCAGACTACCAGTAGTGGGTAAATCAGCTGTGAGAGCAAGACCAACCTATTCAGATGTAAGTGTGCACCACCTCTCCCTCTCCCTGCCCAGGAAGACTATCAGTATGCAGATGAATGCAGATGTATCCTCTGTCACACCCAGCCCTTACTGTGTTGTGGCTGTCTAGAGAGTATGCACAAAGTGTTGCTGTCACCCATCCCAGATGTGTATTGGAGGCAGGCTGCAGGCACACTGAGCAAAATTGAGAGCAGAGAATTGTCCACTTTCTAAAAGTGGCATTTCTAAAATGTTAATTCGAAATCCAACTTTATCACTAAAGAGCATTTATCCTCACCATTCCAAAGATATTAAACATGAAGTAGCTACTCCTTTCCAATCAGGGATTACAGCTTAAAAGGTATTTTAAGGAATCCCCAATGCTAGCCTATGGAAGGAGTAGGCCTCACAGCAGTGAAAAATAAATTTAGCTGTTTGTCACTGCCAGGACATGTAAAACGTAAGAGTACATGTCCTGCCTTTTAGTTACACAACACCTTACACAACACCCTGCCTTTAGCGTTACTTAGGGCCTGCCTTAGGTGTGACTTATGTGTACAAAAAGGGGAGCTTTAACAGCGGTGGATAATCCGCAATGGCGGAGGAGCGTCGCCCTACTGGCTCAGAGCCAGCAGCTGAAAAATAAAATTATATTTTACTATTATTTTATTTTTCAGCTGCTGGCTGAGCCAGCATTTGAGGGGAGGGGCGGGGCCAGGCCATGAGAGGGAAGAGGCAGAGTGGTTGATGAGCACTTTTAAGTGCACATGTCAGTTTGGCCGGCTGTCTGAGTCTGGCCAAACTGGCATGCGCACTTAGGTTTCTCCAACCCTGCTATTTTGCACAGCCAGTTTGGAGAAACAGTACAGACTCCCTGTGCCTGAGCGAGCGTTAATCCAGCCAGCTCAGGCCAATCCCCATGCTGCTCTCATGCTTGAAAGTAGCGCAGGGATTGGATGGGGAGTCGTGATGCTGTCCCAGGGACTGCTTCGACCAGGAACTGGCAACCGAGGAGTGCAAGGCGGCCGGCAGCACCAGTTAAGTGTTTTTAAAAAAAAATTGATTATTAAACTCCCCCGTGCGCTTTCCGCCGGCCCCCTTCCCCACGCACCCCATCCACCCACCCCACCGGTAGTTATCTGTGTTGGCCGCCACTAAGCTTTAAGGCTTGGCAAGGTTTTAAATGTCAAGTCCACGTGGCAGTACACTGCGCACAGAGGCCCTGCAGTGGTGAGCCTGAGACAGGTTTGAAAAGGATACTTGTGTGAGTGGTACAACTAGTGCTGCAGGCCCACTTTTAGCATTTAGTGTACAGACCCTGGGTACAGGGGGTACCACTTTACAAGGGGCTCACAGGTAAACTAAATATGCCAATCAGGTACACACCAATGTCACTATGTTTAGAGGAGAAGGACATGCACTTTAGCACTGATTAGCAGTGGTAAAGTGCTCAGAGTCCTAAAGCCAACAGAAAGACACAGCAAAAAGTTGGAGGCAAAAAGTTGGATGACGATCACCCTAAGGATGACATGTCTAACAGTAAGAGTGAGAGATTCCTTCCTTGTCCCTCCACAAGATCAGTTTGACAAAACTAGCTAAGGATCTACCGTTCCCGTCTTACACTTACCTTCCCTCACTCCACTGGATGAGCTGTAGCACAAGGCTGACAGACACCTTTTTGTGTTCCTGAGTGCGAATGTAAAATACAGATGGGGCTAAAACATCAAAAAAAAGGGACCCCAATAAAAGAAACTCCTGCCCACAATATTGCACCTCAAGTATGGAAAAATTACCTGCAGGTCCTTGAAACAGTGGGTGGACTCACTAGCGAAGTTGGAAAATAGTCCTTTGTTGGAGAATGTTATCTCCAATTAAGAGAGGTTCACTAATTTAAGGAAAAATCTAGAGGATCCTAAAAATAATATTGAACCAGGGCAATGTCCAGCATTTAATTAATTGGTTTGAGGAAGCGTTTAAGTGCAAGCGCGAGTCTCAGGTCAGTGGAATGAAGCAGACCCAAGAGAAATTCAAATATCAAATTAGTCATTTGAAAAACTGAGTTAGGGCTAATGTCCCCACTGCCCTGTCTCTTCCTTACTTACCCCCCAGATAACACAACCAACCAAGACAGAAGAACCCAAAAGAGGAGGATATCCTATACATCCTCGGTTTTCCCATGCCGACTGAAGGGGTGGTGTGTCTGCGGCCATACCCAAAAACAGGGCTGCCAGCAGGACACAAGAAGGCAAAGGGAAAGCGAGTGTAGTGGCAGCGGGTGAACTGAGACACACAACAGAGGACAGTGTGTGGCACGCAAGACAAGAGACTCACTTTGTGACCCCGAAAACTAGTTACAGGGCTCGTTCACAGCACGCATCAGTAAAGTTCCCACCTGAGCAGGAACAAATTGCCACTGAGGCGTGATACAGCTTGAGGTGCACAGGAGCAAGTGTGGTGCAACAATTAGAACAACTGAGTGATCGAACCTTCTCATGTTCTAGCTATGATGAGGATGAGGAGCCTCCCAAATCTTTGTTTCCCCTCATAGAATATCCCCGGCCCAAAGGGAAAATAATCATGCATGTACCATGGTCCCAGTTAGCCTTAATGAATATAACAAAACAACCCCCCAATGTTTGAGAAAGTCCTGCTAAGTTCAGTGCGGAATTGCATACTGTATTTGAAGTGCATTGACCAAATTGGGCAGAGGTTAATAAATTGTTACGATTGATGGTTCCGAGTGAAGTGAGAGGCTGATTGATAGATAAAAGTAACTGTCCTAGACAGGGGCAAACGGACAGTGATGTCTTCAATACTGCAAAAGAAGCTTTGGTGAATGAAGTGTCCGGTTAAAGCCGATTAGACTACGATTTCAAATTGTAAGCAGAACATGGTGTTTCACCTTCTTTTCTATCCATATACACAAAGAGAGTCAATCTTATGTTGTTTTCTTTGCATTTAGTGGATCTCAGTTAACATGGGGCAACTTCCTCAAGGATTGACAAATTCTCCTTCTATCTTTTCCCAAGCATTAAAGAGAGATTTGGGCACCTTGGTCTTCCCCAAAAACTCCAATCTTGTCCAGGACATTGATGATTTATTGATTGTGTCTGTCACTCTGAACCAATGCTGAGTAGACTCTATATTTGTTAACTGAATTGGCCAACAAGGGGGCACAAAGCTTCTTACGAGAAATTACAATTTTGTCTCTCTCGTGTAAGATACCTAGGTCAATAAGTTTCTGCTGGCAAGTGCCACCTATCATCAGAACGAATAGAAGCCATCCTTAAGTTTCCTTCTTTGGTGACTGTCTCTCAGTTACGCACTTCCTTGGGGACGGCTGGATACTCTCGACATTGAACACTCCGATTCACTACCACGGTGCGCCCAATGCAACATTTTGTAAAGAAAGACACCCAGAATCCTTGCACTGGCCAGAGGAGGCAGACAGAATCTTTGTGGAGGTGAAGCAGTCACTGGGGCTTCCAGACTACAGTTAGCCATTTACTCTGTGTTGCCATTAAAGAAGCAGGTCACTCTTGCTGGAATATTGGTGCAGAATCAGGGGGATCAGAAAAAGCCAGTTGCATATAACCAGTGCATCCTCAACTCCAAAGAGACTTGGCTCCTGCCTCCTCTGGCCAGTGCTAGGGTTCTCAGTGTTCAGGCTTGCACTCTGTTGCGGCAGCTTCCCACCTTGTGGAAGACTCTGAAAACATTGCGCTGGTTTCAACCCTGATTGCAGCTCTCCACACTTAGTAACAGCTCTATTCCTTACAACTAAACCGCAACATTTGTCTACTGTCAGGTCATTCCTATATGATATTCTCTCAGTGGCGGCTCCTCCGTTAAGGCGGAGAAATGTTGCCCCACTCCTCTCTGAGCAGTGCAAAAAGGACAAGTAAAATGATAAGAACACAATGTTATTATCATTTTATTTTTCAGTGCTGAGCCAGGGCGGGGTGAGGCTGTGCATTCCTGACGGACAGCAGCAGCCAGCAGGGAGGAGGAGTGGTGGGCATCATAAGTGCGCATGGTAGTTTGGCCGGCCGGCTGTCTTAGGACAGCCAAACCGTCATGAACACTTAAGCATTTCTTCACCCCGCTGAGTTGCACAGCCGGGTGGAGAATAGTCCCAGGCTCCCAGGCACTGTCGGAGTGGCAGATCAGGCCGCCCAGACCAATCACGATGCTGCTGTCATGCTGATCATTCTATTACCACCATGACAGCAAATCGTCTTGATTGGCTTAGGGGAGTCTGAGAGCCTCTGTGCTGCCGGGAGTCAGGAAAAGAAGAGGACAGAGTTGAGGCGGCGGCTGTACACAGGTGATTTTGATTTTTACTGCCTCACCACTTCTAGTCGCCAGTAGCCGCCACTGGATTCTCTTGTTGTCCATCTTTTACATCACCCTAGTTCACTGCCCCACCTTGAACCCAGCCGCTTTGATGCCCACCTCCAAAGAGTGAGAATTGCACTGCTGCTCTGTAGTTACTAAGATTGTCATGACGCCCCACACTGATCTCAATTGCACCACAAGCTGCCCAACACCTAACCTGTTTACTATTGATGATTCATGCCTTAGAGATGATGCTGGAAATCCACCTGCTAGTTATGCTGTGTGTACTATACATTAAGTTGTTAAACATAGGCGCCTACTGCACATTTAGTCCACATAAGTAGCAGAACGTGTAGCAGCACAATCCGTGCCAAGCACTGTAACGTATCGTATCTCCAATCAGAATGGATCTTTGATCGACCGGCTTGCTGTATCAAGGACCCCGCGGCCCAGCAATCGGTAACAGAAACAAGTGCCATAATGTCCATTTCAATTAGCAATCTTTGGTCATTTTTATGACCCAATTTTTCTATGGATCTCAGTCGTGTCAGTACTAACACGGCCGGTGCTTTAGTTATATTCAATCATTATTGGGCGGTTTTTGTACGATACTGTGACACTTTGGTTTAGTGTGCATGTCTATAAGAGTATTTCCCCCATGTACATAGTGTCAGCAGCATAGCATGGGTTTCCAGCGCTCGGGGCGGACCGTTAGCACTTCCTGAGTCCCTTCCACCAGTCCAGTATTGAGACCCTTACCCCCAAGTACATCTATTAGATTTTAAGAAAATGTAAAAGTTTTGCACCCCTAAGAATTTTGCACCCGGGGCAACCGCCCCTCTGGCCCCACCCACTACGCCAGTGCATAGTGTAGTCATTTGGCGGTTAGCACTTCACTATCTATACTCACTTGTGAGTGCTTGTCCTAATATATATTTTTTAACAACACAGCTCCACACTGCCCTTATTTTAATTCACGGCTACACTCTTCCTAAGTGCTTGAGCTTCTAGCACCATCGCACTACATCAGATTGGCTCAATATCCTTTCTGCATGTCATATACACCTATGTGTTTATGTCTCTGAGTCTCGACATAAACACTAATGCACAATAATGTTTTTAGAGTAGTTTCAGAAGATTGTTTGATTTATTTTCAATTATTGCTTTTTATTTTTTTTGTTTTTGAAGCGAGTATTGCCCTGAAGAGGCCACGACTTGTTATGCCGAAATGCAGCGACCACATTTTATGAGAAGTCCGCCATGAAGTTTCAAAAGGACAATTTATTTGTGGACCACCGTCTAAATCCAATCATATGTCCCATACACAAGATAACCCGACGGTCTCAGCTAGAGTGGACTATCTCTAGACAGATCACATTGGGAAATCATTTAATGACCGTCTTTTGACACAACTATCTACTATATGCAAGGATGGTGTATACATCTTTTTAAATGTTTTGGGGATTTTTATATATTCAATGATGTAAAATAAATGAGTCTTTAAGTATATAGTCTGTGCACATCGGATATTTCGAACTCGTGCTGTGTTCAGTAGAAGGTATCTATATGTAAGTACTCAAGTATTGTATGAAAAATTGTTGAATATATTCAATAACAATTGAGGTGTTATCGTGGGTGGAAAGTTTGTGATAGATTTGTCCCGGTAGAGCTTCTCCTTTTGTCTTTTGTTGTTCTGACCAGAGCATGCATCCTCACTGAGAAAAACATTGTTACCAAATATAAGGAGAAGTGTGGCTCAATGGTTAGAGCGGCAGACCCTGATGCAGAGATCTGGCCCGGGACCAGGGTTCAATTCCCGCCTCGGCGGGTCTTGGGCTCAATTTCCTCGGACCTGATAATTCTCGCCTCGGTGCCTATTCTAATCATGGGTCCCACTCTGCAACTCTGGGCAATAGCTTGCTTAATCTCCACAACGGCCCCACCAGCGCTGGGATGCCTGGCTTCACCTTGGGGGTGCCCAGGAGTGGACATTTCACAGGGAAAAGACAGGAAGGGTTCCACAGCGGTATGCGTACAGCGCCAGGACACCCTAGGGTAACAGTGCGCTTTACAAGTACAAATTTCATTATGCCTTTGGAGTGGCTTATGATTGGGATGATGTGAATGTAGCAAGGAATCATGACTTCTGTAGGAACCCCTATTTAAAAGCTGCTATTTCACCTCACTGTGAGACTACCATATGTCTTTTTAAAGTCTGATGTTTTCCCTTTGTCTCTCAAAGACTTAGCCTGGTTACAGGAACAAGTCCCAGATGCTGAGAAACAAAATTGGATCTAACTGAATTGTAAGAGGTACCCATAAGTAGTGTGGATGTATAGCAGTGGTAGAGTGGTAGCTCGGAACTTCTGCACCTCAGCCTCCCCAGGCAGGATCATGGCTTTGCCCATGTCGGAAGGGATGGTGTGATACTGGCTGCGGCTACTGATTGGTTTGCACCCTTCTTCCCCTCCACTGCACAGATTTACTGCCAAGCATGTACTGTGTGGCAAGCCAACAATATTGGCGAGGGGACTAAGAGCACACCTGTTGCCCACCTTCCTACTTGGGGTCCCTTGGTCTATCTATAGATGGAATTTATCCAAGTGCCCAGATGTGGGTCTTATTCATTTATGTTAGTAATTGTTTGTATGTTCTCCAGTTGGGTGAAGGTTTGTCCCTGCACCCATTACAGTTATCAAGAAATGATTGCAAGACTTAATTCCCTGTTTTGAAGTACCATTTTGACTGACCTGGTACCAGGGCCCACACTCTATTTTCTCCATAGTTCAGGGGGTCTGCAAAGCCTTAGGAATAAGCCAACACTTTCACTGTGCATACCACACCTAATCTGCAGGCAAAGTAGAGCTTATCAACGCCACCTCAAGAAACAAATTAGTGAAAATACGTTCTAAAGCTTAACTCAAGTGGCCTTACTCCCTACCATTGGCACTGTGGTAAAACTGTGCTACTCCTTCCCAGTAAACAAGATTGAGCCCCATTGAAATAATCATGGGCCGACCAATGATACTGGCCTCCAACCCACTTGTCTCACTATCATCTCTGAACTTACAGTTAAATGATGATATGGTCTGGCAATGCTGCAGGCAATCGATCCGCCATCTCTGCAGTTTCCATTCTCGGGTTCAAGCTACTCTGTCAAAGTGCCCTTCTGATCCTTGTCACATCTTAAAGCCTGGCAATGAGGTGCACGTGAAGGTGCATCATAGGAGAAACTTGGCAACCACGTGGAAGGGCCCCAACCCTGTCCTGCTGATCACTAACACCATCATCAAGTGTCATGGCCTGCCCACCTGGATACACTCATCACAGAGAAAGTGTGCACATGTCACGTTTGACACCGCTTGGAGCTCCTCCAACTACTGCTCCTTTCTTCGTACCTGATCCTGGATCTCTGAAGCGATCCTCTCCATCACTGCCAGCTGCTGCTGAGGGAGTTTTTCAAAATTCCTTGCCTCCTTTTGGCATTACCAGCTCCGTCTGAGATGAACAATCAGAACCCTGACATCGTATCCCACTGTGGGTCTGCCGAGGTCTCTTTGCTGCTGCTCTTGTTCTCTGGCTTTTGTGGGGTACCTCATAGTAACCGAATAAGGCAATGGGGTAAAGCAGGTTTCTCCAACGAGTAGCTCATAAGCTACTGGTAGCACTCCAGCTACCTGTAAGTAGCTCTCCTGTGTGCAGTCCAGCCTACTACAATCGAAGCTTTTGCTTGAGTGAAGTAATATACATATGCCAAAATTGAGAGTTTATATTTGAAACACAAATGTGTTTATTTGCACAATATTTGGAGAAAAAAGCTGATATTTTAGTTATACATCATGTGGCATTGGAGATATTTTTACAAATGGTATTACCTTGGTGCCAGAGGCGTTGCAGCTATGGTTGTTGTGCATTACACATCTAGAGGCATTCCATATTGACAAAGCCTTTTTAACATAAGTTCGGGCAACAATACCTGATGCACTGAAGTAATCACTGCTTGTAATCTTGCATATAGAGACCACTGATGTAATCTTGTCTGACGTGAGCACTATTACAACACTAGTAATATTACCCATTGCCACTCCTGCTCCTGGCCACTCTGGAGACTTCGTAAGCAGGCACCGACAAGACTGGTGTCAATATATATCTTTTTATTTAGCAGAAACGTAATAGTAGTAATATTAGTAGCTCTCAATGAGTTTCATTGAACATAAGTAGCTCTTATCACAGAAAAGGTTGCAGACCCCTGGGATAAAGCCAAACTTCACTGATTTCATCCTTGAGAGAAGCCGCCGACCTGTGTACCAGATCCTCAGCTATGTGCTGTGTGCTGTTGCTAAAATGTCACCAAACATTAAATGTTTCTTCTTGTTGGATTTGCACTCACCTGCCCACCCACGTCTGTGGGGTGTGCCTTTGATCGGGGTGTCTTGTCAAAACAAAAATATGCCTTGATCTGTTCTACCATGGGCACCATCTGCCTGAGTGTGCAGGCACCACCCCACAATCTACACATATGGGTGATTTCTACAACACTAAAGATTACTTCTTGGCAGACACTATTCATCTTGCCTGCTCAGTTTGTGGGTCATTTTGTAATTGGGGATAAATTACCCTGGGTATGTGGTCCCAGCTGTCACTCTGCTGAGAATCCCTTTCAACAACAATGAAAACGCCAGTAAGTGGCTGAGACAAAGAAACTTTACTTCATTATGTTCCCGGTGTATGGTGTTGGGTAGGCAATCCTTGAAAGAAGAGGGAATTGTATAATACTAGAGGAAATCACCAACACCAGAGCTATTGCTACACCCCTGACCAGCTAGATTCGCAGAGGAGTGTGATCTTGAAGAGTAGAATGCCTGGGATCTTATCCTTTTGCCGAAGAAGCTGTTTGTGCTGTTAGTGCTGTTGCAGGCCCTGAGGGCTGCTCTTTCCCCCCTAACACTTCTCTTGGCATTCATGAGCAGATAGATCAAATTAAGGACAGTGTTAAGGAGCTTCACATTACCTACATAGAGTTGATTTTGAACAAGGAGGGTTGTGGTATTGGCTGACCAGCTCCTTTGTAAAATGGGGGCTGCAGATCTTTGGAATATTTCTTGCAGTAATACTGATCATACTAATCCTTTATGTGTTGATACAAATAATAACGTGCGTCGTTCCCTATATTGGTTGTAATAAAGGCGCTGCCCATATCTACCGCTGATGACACTAGCGAAGAATGAGACGACGAAAAATATAACAAAATTGAGATTAAAATAGCAATTAATATATTGAATGCAATAAACATGCTTGAGGTTTGCATCTCATCATGCAACAGGGAGGAGATTGTAAATGTAAACTTTGCTTCATGCCTTTTAAATGACCATTTATATATTAGCGATGTTGTTTTGAAGCTGCATTTTATAATGTACCCATGTTATAATGTTATACCAATATGTGCAGGCCTTCATGTCTGCAAGAGACGAAGTCTCCCTTTCACCATCTCAATCGTAAGTGAGAAAGTTAGACTCCGGTTAACTCAGCAGAGAAGCATTTTCTGTGCATCTTGCTCAAGATTCCTTTGATGGCTTTCTCGTGAGAACCACTGGCATCCGCCTTAGTTCATGTTATCTGCAGTTTTGTTTTAACTATGTGACTTCTTCTTTTTCTTTATGATGAAAACGTGTAAAGGTAAGTGCCATTTATAGATGTATTAGAATGACATGCTCAATAACTTTGTAAGGGCAAAGCTACGTTGGTGTGTTTCGGATAACTAACTTCTTTCTTTTATGTTCATAGACATGTTCCAGATTTTGAGTAGGCTGAGAGAGTGATTTTCTTTGACAGTCATGAGTGATGACCACAGACACTTGGGAGCATGAGGGATGAGAGAGTATGAGAGATAGATTCACATTTTATAGTTTTGCTGCATTCTGGCAGCTCTGGTTAGCTCTGCAAGCCCCTTTATTATCTTTGAAATGTTTTAACATTCTCAATACAGAGGCCAGAGATCATTCATTCGCAGATCTTACTTATCTGGGGAGAGGTAACAAGTGTGCAGAAGGAGTGAAGTGAGTCAGAGTTCTGCTTGAAAGGACCACATTACAGTCCTCCTTTATACAATTGGTAATTTCAGTCTCAGTAGTGCAGTTTGCCTAGATTTACTTTCATTATGTTCATCCTTTATATCATTGACTTAAGAGATGCCAGTGCTCCGATTATATGACCACTGGGACCTGCAGGGAGGACTATTTTAGAGTCCTTTGATGACCAGCAGTTCCATATTTCTGTGCTCGATATTCTGACAACCATTGCCTCCTTTGCAGTTGGGAGCCCCAGTGTGCATCTTCTGGGCGTGGTCTGTTGCCCAGGACTGACCCATAACTAGGTCTTAATTTGAGCTGGTGGTAGCAGGTGGGTCCTACCGGCACTCATTTTGGGAGAACGTAGGTTTGAAACAGAACCTCAACAAGTAAGATAAAGAGGCCGGGATCGTCTGGCGGTGGATTATAGAGGCATGAGGTGGAATCAAGGCTTCCCAGCTTTGACATTCGGTGCCCAACTTCCGATAGCACCGGCCACGGACTTCTGAGGAAAACTTTGGGCATTGGCACTTATTCTTTTACAAATTAAGCACAGCTGATAACTCTGTGCTCCACTTGTAGTGATATCTGGGTTTTTGGTCCTTGTTTTATCACAGTCAGCAGTTGACATAGTTATGTCAGGAACGGCCATATTTCCATTTTTCTTCTGAACTTTACATGTCGCAGAACAGTATGAATCAGTTTTTTCGGTCCCATCTCAGGTATGGATAGCTTGATTTTGGGTTCCTAGTTTTGGGTTGAGGTTTAAACCATCTAATGGATTCTGCCCTAGGTTTAGCAGTTTATTTTGGAGCCTCTCTTTTCCACTTGAGTTTCAATCTGTTTTATGGGTTCTGCCTCAGATTTGGACCAATTGTTTTGGGGTGTCTTTTTTCACACACTGTTTGGATCTGTTTTAGGAGTCACTCCTCAAGTTTAAGAGCTTCTGCTCTGGGCATCTTGTTTCAGGGCGACTATGAATGTTGTAGGAGTCCAGACTGTGCTTTCGGGAGCTTGTTTTTACGCGTCCTGTTGCAGGTTGAACTTTAATCTATTTTAAGTGTCTGTCTCAGGTTTGGGATCTTATTTTGTGTGTGTCCTGTTTCAGGGTCGGTAGGGTTGTTTGAGAGCAGTCCCTGGCCGGTTTTAAATGCATGCATCCTACCTCCCCGCCACCCGCACCTTGTCCACGGGGAAGCCTCCTGTCTGGGGTAGCGTGCTCAGTGCAAATCCCAGCTATCCCTGAGGTTACTGGACAACTCCGGCACTATATATAGACAGGAAGCTGTTAGTGGGAAAAACACTTCCAGTGAGGATACACTGCAGGAAGCACTTACACCCGCACTGTAGCCACAGCGGTGTCGAATCACTTCTGCCTCCTACACGACCGCACCTTGTGCCAATAAACACCTGCCTCCTACACTGCATATCTTACAGTCAAGTGACTCCTGCACCCTCCACTACCCCTCAGTGTGCCAAACACAGGCGTCCTACACCACCCATCATACATTCAAGTGACTCTTACATCCTACACTACACCACAGAGTGCCATAAAACACCTGCGTCCTACACTACACATCATAGACAAATGACTCCTGCATCCTACATAGCCCCACAGTGTGCCATCAAAACCTGCGTCCTACACTGCAGTCAGTGACTCCAGCATCCTACACTACCCCGCTTTGTGCCATCAAACACCTGCATCCTACCCTACACATCATACAGTCAAATGACTCCTGCATTATACACTACCCCTCAGTGTGCCATCAAACACCTGCATACAACACTGCAGTAATTAACTCCTGCATCCTACACTACTCCTAAGTGTGCCATCAAACACCTGTGTCCTACACTGCACATCATACAGTCAAATGACCCTGGCTTCCTACACTACCCTGCAATGTGCCATCAAACACCTACATCCTACACTACACATCATACAGTCAAATAACTCCTGCATCCTACTCTACCCCTCAGTGTGCCAAACACCTGCGTCCTACACTGCACATCATACAGTCAAATGACCCTGGCATCCTACACTACCCTGCAATGTGCCATCAAACACCTGCATCCTACACTACACATCACACAGTCAAATATCTCCTGCACCCTACACTACCTCTCAGTGTGCCAAACACCTGCGTCCTACACTACACACCATACAGTCAAGTGACTCTTGCATCCTACACTACACCACAGTGTGCCATAAAACACCTGCATCCTACACTACACATCATAGACAAATGACTCCTGCATCCTACATAGCCCCACAGTGTGCCATCAAAACCTGCGTCCTACACTGCAGTCAGTGACTCCAGCATCCTACACTACCCCGCTTTGTGCCATCAAACACCTGCATCCTACCCTACACATCATACAGTCAAATGACTCCTGCATTATACACTACCCCTCAGTGTGCCATCAAACACCTGCATACAACACTGCAGTAATTAACTCCTGCATCCTACACTACTCCTAAGTGTGCCATCAAACACCTGTGTCCTACACTGCACATCATACAGTCAAATGACCCTGGCTTCCTACACTACTCTGCAATGTGCCATCAAACACCTACATCCTACACTACACATCATACAGTCAAATAACTCCTGCATCCTACACTACCCCTCAGTGTGCCAAACACCTGCGTCCTACACTGCACATCATACAGTCAAATGACCCTGGCATCCTACACTACCCTGCAATGTGCCATCAAACACCTGCATCCTACACTACACATCACACAGTCAAATATCTCCTGCACCCTACACTACCTCTCAGTGTGCCAAACACCTGCGTCCTACACTACACACCATACAGTCAAGTGACTCTTGCATCCTACACTACACCACAGTGTGCCATAAAACACCTGCATCCTACACTACACATCACAGACAAATGACTCCTGCATCCTACAGAACCCCACAGTGTGCCATCAAACACCTGGGTCCTACACTGCAGTCACTGACTCCGGCATCCTACACTACCCTGCCATGTACCATCAAACACCTGCGTCCTACACTACACATCATACAGTCAAATGACTCCGGCATCCTACACTACCCCACAGTGTGCGATCAAATACCTGCGTCCTGCACTACACAGCATACAGTCAAGTGACTCCTGCATCCTACACTACCCCTCAGTGTGCCAAACACCTGCCTCCTACACTACACATCATACAGTCAAATACCTCATGCATCCTACACTACCCAGCAGTGGGCCATCAAACACCTCCGTCCTACACTGCAGTCACTGACTCCTGCATCCTACAGATCCCCACAGTGTGCCATCAAACACCTGGGTCCTACACTGCAGTCACTGACTCCGGCATCCTACACTACCCTGCCATGTGCCATCAAACACCTGCGTCCTACACTACACATCATACAGTCAAATACCTCTTGCATCCTACACTACCCTGCAATGTGCCATCAAACACCTGCGTCCTACACTACACATCATACAGTCAAGTGACTCTTGCATCCTACACTACCCCACAGTGTGCCATAAAACACATGCATCCTACACTACACATCACAGACAAATGACTCCTGCATCCTACACAACCCCACAGTGTGCCATCAAACACCTGCGTCCTACACTGCAGTCACTGACTCCGGCATCCTACACTACCCCGCAATGTGCCATCAAACACCTGCATATAAAACTGCAGTCATTGACTCCGGCATCCAACACTACCCCACAGTGTGCCATCAAACACCTGCGTCCTACACTACACATCACACAGTCAAATAACTCCTGCATCCTTCACTACCCCTCAGTGTGCCAAACGCCTGCGTCCTACACTGCACATCATACAGTCAGATGACCCTGGCATCCTACACTACCCTGCAATGTGCCATCAAACACCTGCATCCTACACTACACATCACACAGTCAAATAACTCCTGCACCCTCCACTACCCTTCAGTGTGCCAAACACCTGCGTCCTGAACCACACATCATACAGTCAAATGACTCCGGCATCCTACACTACCCCGCAGTGTGCAATCAAACACCTGCGTCCTACACCACACGTCATACAGACAAATGACTCCTACATCCTACACTACCCGGCAGTGTGCCATCAAACACCTGCATCCTAGACTACACATCATAGCCAAATGATTCTTGCATTCTACACTACCCCACAGTGTGCCATCAAACACCTGCATCCTACACTACACATCATAGTCAAATGACTCCTGAATCCTACACTACCCCACAGTGCGAAATCAAACACCTTCACCCGAAAGTACCTGTCAAACAGTGTCAAGTTACATCTGCATCCTGCACTAGCACACAAACTGCATTTTGTGGTACAAAGAGTAGTACTGCATTAGAACTACTCCGGGAAAAGGCATTAACAACGCGGTCGGAGCCATACCTGCCGTAAGAATGCAAGTGTTACCACGCTTGTCTTTACCACGCATATGCCTTTACCCTTCATATGCTTTTACCACGCATGTCTGTACAATGATTTCCGTTGTGAAGGCAGTAAAGGCATATGCGTGGTAAAGGGAGTCAGTGCTCTAGACTTGAAGCAAATGGGCGGGGGTGAGAGGTGTTGGAGACTTCCTGCCCGGACTTTCCGCTTCCTTCCTGCCTACGGCTTGGAGACTAGTTTTTTGGGCAGGGTTGGGGTTAGGGTAGTTTTTAGGGTTGGGAGCCGGTTTTAGGGCTCAGGGTTGGGGGGTCTGGGGTCTTTTAAGGGCTGAGGTCGTTTTAAGTGCTGGGGCCGGGTTTTAGGGCTTAGGGTGGGGGCTGAGATGTAACCTTTTCCACTCATTTACCTTTACCAATCATGCCTTTTCAACTAAATTTGTTGGAAAGGCATGTGTGGTAAAGGCATGCGTGGTAAAGACGGGGTCGTGGTAAAGACCGCGCTGTTAAGGCATGCAAAGTATACAATAATAAGTACCGAAGCACACATAAGAAGTCTGTCTATTAAGGATAAATTAACACGGGTAATCCAAAGTGAATGAACTTGTATGGTCCATAGTTCTTCTTCTCTCATACGTGATTTTATTCTTTGAACATTTCCAAGTCTTGATAAATACAAACAACAGAAGCAGCCGACACGTTTCATCCGTTCGACTTTTTCAAGGCTAAAAGTCTCGTCAGAACAATGCAGTAATGAGCTGGGTGACAATATCCATGTTGCAACCCAAAAAAGATGAAAAAATCGAGCTGGCCATAAAAGCAGATGCGTCTCTAATAGGAAACAGCCCTGAAAAGTAGCAGGTGAGGAAATAGAACCAGATTGCTTCGTCGGAAAGAACCCAAGTATATTATTCAATTACAAACTAGAATTCCTTTTGGATTAAATAATTATGAAGAAATGTTTGTACATGTGGTGTGAACTATATGCGAGAAGGCAGAGGAGTTATAAGGTCAAACATCAATTATGGAATTCAAGATTCCAAAATCTGGCTACAAATGTGTATTGAGTGAAAGTGACATCTGACCGAAAGAAGTGAGACAATTGTGAGTCTGTTATGAATATGAGAACTATGACTCCACCAAAAGCACGCTGGAGTCGGAGGAGCAGAGGAGACGCCTGAGCACGCCGGAGCCAGAGGAACAGAGGAGACGCTGACAAGGAAAGGTGGAGAAGTGGAAGACGGCCTTGATGATGACCGAGGAGTGGTTTGAGGATTGGTGGATCCCCCCCAGGAGGTGTGACATCGCTGCCGCAACTCAAGAGAGTTGCAGCCCGGACGGTGAGTGACTCGTAACCGTCCGCGGCGGGTGATACTGGAGTGAGTGGGAGGGAGTCTCAAAGAGCAGGAGGGTAGTGAGGGGAAAGGGCGAAAAAGCCTGTAAAAGCACCAAGCGGTATTTTTATGGTTTCTTGTATCTTCTCTGTTGCTACTGTTTTCCCCTTCTCATTTCCTCCCTGTCGTGCATGCTGACTGATATAAGCGGCACATGTGTATACTTTCTGGGCACTAAGATAGTGTGCAAGGTACCATTTCAAGGAGATTTAGCTAATTCCCTAATACTTGGCTATTATTTCAGGGATAAATTATAGAGTGAAGATACATGTGAAGATTCATGTGGTTTGCTAAGTTTGGTGGTTCTGCTTATGAAAGGGGTGGGATCACAAAGAGAGGCTGTAGGGAGTGAGGACCAGGAGTCCTGAAATACCATTTTACTATTTTTTTCCCTTATATTTTTATTTTATTAATTCGTAACCCATCATCCAGCCTAAGGCAAAGCCCGAAAATCCCATCTTTTCACTCCTGGTGTGATGACGGGCACTATCCCAACTCTTAATAGAACCTTACCTATTACAATATACTCACCTTCCTCTTTCCTCTTTTGAGCTTCCTGGGGGATATCCAGATGGAGATAAGAACCTGAGACACAGAAAGAAGAAAGGAGTGAAGATACACTACCCCAAGAACAATCTAAGAAGGACATTTAGCTCAGGCCTTGAATATAACGCAACAATCGATAAGCACATCGAGCCTCCTTTTTCTATTTCCACCTATCCCTCCCACAGTCTCCCTTTTTTTTTCCGGACGCTCTGCTGTTTGTCGGGACCTCATTATTTTAAGATACTCTCTTGGAGGGACTAGTTGGAGGGACATCAGCGATTTTATTTGGGGTTGTTACTTGGGGTTGTCCGGACTGCTACAATGGGGAAATGGAAGCTGCCCACCACGGAACCGGTGAACACTGTGTCCACCATGGACGCCTTCCTGCAGCGTGCCGTGGGGGTTCTGGATAAGGAAATTGAGTTGGCTACACGCCGTCTCTCTCGTTCCCCTGTTCCTTTCCCCCATACAGTGACCCTGCACCTTTATGACCAGATGCTTTTGAACAAGACCCCAACTCCGGCCCGGTGCTCTTGTCTCAGAACGATGACAGGGGCAACTGGCCTGACTTCATCGACCACCTTACACCAGGATGGCGCACAGGTAACTGACCCTCTGACTAAACCAGTGGTCCTTGGAGTGGGTTCTGGCGCGGGGAAGGGAGCGAGAGCAAAGAGGAAGGGCCTCTCGATCGGGAGTCATGCCAAAGGTTGTAAGAGCATTGGCTCGCATTCCAGCACCCTAGATTCCACAGCTGCACTTAGTCCGGATTTGACGTGCCTGTTTGATGCTTTAAAAGCATCCTTGTTATCAGCCCTGGATCTCAAATTAGCCCCTATTCTTCATCGCTTGTCAACTATTGAAAAGGATCTTAAAAAGCTGGCTACACTATCTCATGGTGATTCACTCGTGTCGCCTACCCTCCCTTTGGACTCAACAGCCCCGCCTCCCAGTGCTTGTCTTAGTGTGGGCCAAACTGTGCGGGAGCCTGGCACAAAGACTTCACTTGAAGCAGCAACGGAGGGTGCAACTCAGTGAACATGACGACAAGTGCCTACCGCACACTCATCTACATTGGTCACAACTTTGAACACGCCTTTGCTACCAGTATCAACCATTTACGGCGGCGCCACTTCACAGCTTGAGCAGAAACCATATCCAGGAACTGTTGCAAGCAGGTCCAACACGATGTCTGGCGGAGGGTCAGGAGGTACCCGCCCAGGGGACTCAAGTGACCCCGCCCCAAGTTCTTGCACTTTACACCGGCCACCAGAGTCAACTCCTCTAGTAGTGATTTTAGCAAATGTACCCCGACTTGCTCCGGGCACAAAGGAAGACTTTGCACAGCTTAAGAATAAAGTTGTGCATTGGCTAAATTCTAACAGTGCGACTGGGTTGAGGGTATATAGTCACATCATCATGTTGCGTAGAACATCATGGGTGGGCAGAGT
Organism: Calotriton arnoldi; assembly: GCA_963921515.1. NCBI lineage: Eukaryota > Metazoa > Chordata > Amphibia > Caudata > Salamandridae > Calotriton > Calotriton arnoldi. Next base: position 77,864 of record CAWUFW010001100.1, read on the forward strand.
CCAGAAAAATTGGGATGGGAATTGTGTTACTATTAATTTCAATAGCCCCTTTGTGGCGAATAGCACCCTTAGTATGATCTCCCAACTTAAATCTAGGGGTTCTAATTCGGCCATTGTGGCTCTTCCTCTGGGTTACTTTTATAGGCCCCACATCTATCCATCTGTCCAATACGGTAGGTTTCAGGGGGGGCCATTGGACCTGGGTCAGGGAAGTCAGCAGGAGGGAACTTTAGGTATAGCCACATCTAATAGGTTTGGGCCTCTTAGCTCATTAGATTGCTGTGATTGACTGAGTCCAGGTCCCCCCGAATAATTGCACCTCCCCTACAGTGTTCCAGGGGACTTCGGGGTTATCCAGAAGTCAAGGGGTGTAACTTTATTTCCTGGAACGTTGCAGGGCTGGCAAGTAAGTTTGACAATCCAGACTAGGCGCATTTTTTAAGAAGGTTTGACGTGATCTGTCTCCAGGAGACATGGGCGACTGTAAACAGTTATTATCTGGAAGGCTACAAAACCTTCTTTGTGCCAGCCACCCCCTCAATAGCAGGAAGAGCAAGGGGGGATTTGGTTAGTTTTGTTTCTTTAGCAGTCCAAGTCAACTCTGGCATGTTGCCTCAAGACTCCCCCACCTTACAGGTGTTGTTGTTATCTAGGGGGGCAAATAAGCTATTGCTTTTAAATTTTTATAACACAGTAGTTAGTCCTCCAGAAGTATGCAATATTAAATGGCTGGGTTTTTGTCTGAGAAACAGGACTCTGAGTAAGCAGTTTTGCTCGAATAGTCTCATTGCAGGGGACTTTAATGTCCACTTATGTTGGGAACCTAGGTCGGGGGGGTTAAAGATATGGGGTGCACACGCCATGCCGGTCTGCATATGGAACACACTCATTAGGGCTCTGTACTTACCGACATCCTGAATGAGTTTGATTTGTTGTCTGCTATGAACAAGTTGTCCCCGGACAAAAAGGATGTGGTCCGCACTTTCACTGGGAGAGGTTACGAGTCTTTTATTGATTTCATTTTTGTTTCTACACCATTTTTTTCTTATATTTAGAATATTATTATAAAGGAGAGTGTGTACAGTGAACATAACCTGGTGTGTGTCTCGACTGGATGGCCCTGGGTAGAAAAATGAGCCAATAATGGAGCAAGGGGGGCACTGACAACCGTGGACGGGGGGAGGAGATTGAAGTGGGTACAGATTATACCGGATCAGTTTTATGAGTCCCTGCTCACCCAGTGTTCCAAGGAGTTTGCCATTTGCTCAGACGGGGTGGCAAAACCTTCAGACATTCTGGAGGCTTTTGGAAGCATGTCAGGAGCCATAGCCAACCTATTGCGGGCCCCAGGCAGGCGCCCCTCTTGTACTGGCCGAGATGGTTTGAATCTGAGTGCTCCTGCACCTGCAGAAGATTGAAGGAAGCTTTGAGCACCACACCAAGAGATTCCCTAGCTGTCAAGAGGTACCGCAGACAATATAAGGATGCCTTGGCAAAGCGTAAATCAGCCCTGAAAGAGGAGGCCTGGTCAGACCTGGTAGAGGCCAGCACTGTGCGCAATACCTCTAAATTCTGGAGCATCATCAATAGCCCATTTTTAGCAGTAGACAGAGCAATACACTGGACGCCAATATTTCGGAGGATGATTGGATAAGTCATTTTGAGGGCAAGTTCCAGCCTGAACCCTCTTTGAGGGTTGTCATGTCTATCAGTGAGGGTAAATCCGGGATCCTATTTAGCGCACAGGCGGTTAGAGCAGGTATAATGAGTCTAACTAAAAAGAAGGCCCCAGGCCCTGATGGGATCCCACTAGACCTCTATATTTCTAACCTGGACATCTGGGTACCTGTACTCACTGCAACTATTAATGCTGCGGTCATAATTGGCCGCCCAGACACTTGGGCATTATCTACCATCGTCCCGGTTTTTAAAAAGGGAGATCGGGACAGCACTCATTGTTATAGGCCCATCTCCCTTTTGGATTCTGTTGTAAAGGTGGTGGGCTGCATGGTCCTTGATAGGCTCGCTAGCTGAGTAAAGACAATAATATTCTGACCAAGGTCCAATATGGTTTTCGGCCGGGTTGTTTAACGGTGGACCAGAGTTTAAATTTGTACATGCTCTTGAATAAGTACACAGTCGTCCGCACTGGCACCATCTACTTAGCTATCATGGATCTGTCATCCGCGTTCAATCGCATTAACAGATCCAAGCTCTGGCAGTTACTGCTCTCTATTGGCATTGACAAAAACATTGTTCTGTTTTTAAGGGATCTCCATAGAGACACTAAAGCTGTAGTACGCTATTCTAAGGATCTCAAAGTATCCCGTGAGTTTTGTATACAGAGAGGGGTCCGTCAAGGGTGTATCCTGGCCCCTTTTCTTTTTAATCTGTATATTAATAACTTGGAGCAGGGCCTTTTGAAATTAAATACTGACTCCCCTCAGGTGGGCGAGCAAAGTTTGCCTGTCCTTCTGTATGCTGATGATGCTGTCCTCATGGCGAGGACAGCAAGGGGTTTACAATGCCTATTGAACTCATATGTACACTTCATGGAGGACTTGGACTTGCTGGTCAACAACAGCAAATCATTTATCATGCAGGTGGGCCAGCATCCAGCTAAGCCCTGCACTTTTTTGGTGGAGGCAACGCCGGTCCTGAAGACCAACATCTTTTCATATCTAGGGGTGGTGTTTGATGCAACCCTGAATTGGGGCCCCTTGACAAGTCAAAAGAAAGGGGAGTTTGCAAGGGCTATTGTGTCCGTCCTTAATTTTTCCTCCAGACTAGGAAGTAGACCGATCGGGTCACTTTTGCAGATTTACAAAGCTAAATGTATATCGAAGGTCACCTATGGAAGTTAGATTTGGGGTTATATCGAGCACAACGTATTGCAATCTGTTGAAAACACTTTTCTGAGACGAATTCTCTGCTTACCCCAGTGTATTCCATTGTTTATAGCCCCCGAAGAACTAAGGATGGCCTTCCTCTCAGATGTGCTGGCCTATCGTCCATTGTCATTATGGATGAAAATCTGGATGAAGAAGGAAGCCGACCTAAGTAAAGAAATTCTGAGGTATTGTCTTTCGCTTGATTATTCTAACCGTATTTGCTGGTTAAGGTATATCAGAGAAAGTCTTTCCAGCATAGGAAGGGCTGATCTATTTGAGAATCCAGAGGGAATATGTAGAAAGGATATGTATTGGGTAAAGGAGAACTTCTTTAAAATGCGTACATTGGCCAGGGAAGAAGAGTAGTTGAGGAAGCCCAGTGTTCGTAGGCATTTCCTGTTGAAGACAGTGCCATTCACTGAGCCCTATCTCTTATGGTTCAAAAGTGCCCACGTCCACTTTTTACTGACTCGATTCCGTTTGGACCTTTTTCATTATCTCTTAGTTCTTCCCGTGGTGCATATAGAGGGCACTGTCTCTTACCCTGTGGCTGCGACAGAAAGTCTCCACACTATATGATTCACTTTTTAATGTTTTGTAGTTTTTATGAGATCCCAAGAAAGTCTTTTATCATTCCTATTCTTAAGAAAGTCAGTTTTAGGCAGGTTAGACCGGCTTTTATCTTTTTACAACTGCTTTCAAGCAACTCAGTATTATGCATATATATTTTTAAGGGCTGCAATTAAGCTTAGGTCCAGATGCGAATAATTTTTATGGTTAATCTGGGTTACTGTGGTATTCTGAAATTGTTTTTATTATGGATCCACCAAAAGTGTTTGCTATTTAACTCTGTATTATGTATTGTTCGTGTTAAATTATTTGATGGAGTCTTTTTTTAAGGTGTTGTTTGATTTTTATGATTTTCTGGTAAAAACCGAATAAAGTTGACAATGATGACTCCACCAACATTGAAACTATACATTGAAATGATGGCCAATTTTATTACCTAGCCTCTATGTTGATCGTATTGAGCTCCAAAGAATACTACTTTTTGATATAAAGATGTCTTAAGGGCAATGTATAATATAAAATAAAAAAAGAGTATCTAAGTGGGATAATTGTAGGCTTCTCATTTGGTGGTGATGTAAATGGTATTCAGAGTTTAAAAAAAGAAACTGCAGAATAATCTGGATCATATAAACTGCTATGATGTTGATTTGCTATGGTTCACTTAGAGATTAATACATGCCATTAGTAGATGTATACTTGTAGAGAATTGCTGCAATTACGGTACTGTACTCTCACTTAGCGATTAATGATGATGGTTATGATGGAGAAATTATTTTCAGGGTCTTAAATTCTGTGCACATGAAATGTACAAATTGCACTGTTCTTAGCTTTATTCTTTTAAATTAACAGTACTTTGTCTTGCACATAGGTCACTTTTCTAATGTTTGCAATTGTCACTTTAACTTGTACTAAAAGTCCCAGAGTGCCTTCTTAGTGGGTCGATGGGAAACTATGTAAGCAGCTATTGAGAATACACCGGTCGGCTGTGAACAAGACCGTTAGGTCGAAAAGCGTTGGCCTTCATGGCTAAATAAATATATGTTTTAACATCATACCTTCGAGTGCCACAATTATTTTTGTATAGAAATAATTGAGTGGGCCCAGGTGACCCCAAGTAAAAAAATAATTAAATTAACTTCAAACTTTTAATAAAAAAATACTTTATTTTAAATTAATGCAAAACACAACTTTAAATTGAATGTACTAAATATTAATGAAATACTAAAAACTAGTAAGTTATTCGAAAAACATTTTGATTATAAAATAATATTTATCAAATAAATTATTACATTTTAATTATTTAATAATGTAATAAAAATGTACTATGATGAGTCAATGTGCTGTAACGTTTTAGTTTATTAGTTCTATGTTAATAATAATTATTTGATATTACCTTACATCTTTATGTTACAATAAAATTGTTGTATTTTTAAAGAATTAATCAATTTTATTCATTTTGTCTGCACTTTCCCACAGGAGAATATCCACTTCGGTGGCAGAAATTTCTGCCTATCTGTGAAAAGTTATTAGTAGTAACTTTACATTTGTAAATTTTGTCTTAGATGTCTTCACCACCTGATTATAGACATATAGATTGTATACATGTAAGTCTGCACTTGGGTGTAAATCTACCCTCACAAATGGTGAATAGTGAAAAAGTGTAGACTTACACCTAGGTGCAAGAGTAAATCTAACGGTGTAAATTTACCTGTGTTAATCAGGTTCATAGTGTGTCCCATACATACTGTTTCACAAGGAACATGTTACCTGCATAACCCACCATTCAGTGCCGCAAGACAAGTGTATCACACCTCCAATGCCCATCATGCTGGGCCAAAAACAACTGCACCCTACAATACCCTACATAGTGTACCATACAACACCTGCATTCTACATTACACCAATTGCCGTTCCATAAAGCATCCGAATACTGCACCACAACACATACTGTATTCTACACTACTCCATATACTATGGGATAAGACACCTACACTGCAGCACAAGCTGGGACAAAAACAACTGCATTATACACTACCCCACATACAGTGACATAAGGTGTTTGCAACCTACACTACTCCAAATACTTTGCCATAAGACATATGCAATACCCAACAAACAGTGACAATTACACCTGCATACTTCACTGATACACATAGTGTAGCATAGAACCTCTGCACTGTCCCACAATCTGGCCAAAACATTTATGCATCCTACACTACTCCAGGTGCTGTGTCATTATATGTCCGCATCTTGCACTACCCATCGTACTCTACTAAAAGACAAGTGCTTCCTGCACTAGCCTACACTGCCTTCCATTCTAGGTCAAAAGACACACTCCCTACAGTGCCTCACAAACTACGCTTTAAGACACTTGCACTTCCCCACATTGTGCGTCATAAAACACCTTTACTGCCCCATATCCTGGACTAAAAGAAACGTGCATCCTGCACTACCTCACACACTGTGCCAAGAGACGAGTTCATCCTACCGTGCCCTCCGTTATGGACCAAAGGGCACCTGCAACGGGCAGTACCCTGCATTCTCAGCCATACAACACCTGCACGCTGACCTACCCCACATAGGCCTTATTATATCTGCAGGTAAATACCAGGCCTGAAATGAACAATTCCAGCCAATATCTCCCCATGTTCTGGGAATGTAGATTAACCTGCTGGGCCCGGAATTATCAGTCCCTTTTGCGTAGCTTTTCCCCAATTCCGGGGAGTTCGATGCAGATAGTTATCACCTGCTGTGAGCAGTGGCAAATATCTGTGGGGGGCGAGGGTGTGGGAGGGATGGTAAACAAAGCGTCGGGGGATGGGAAGGCCTTAGGCTCTCTTGAGGGAGCATATTCTGTTCTCGACCCTGCCCCCTACTTTCTGGGTGCGGATCTGCACCTGGTAAATATTGTCCAGTGTTTCCAGACATGGAAATTTGGGGTGGACACATCCAAAAATTGCCTCACAAACTGTGCCACAAGGCAAGTACACCCTGCGCCATGCCACATGGGGGGATAAGACACTTGATGCGCCAGCCCCATACTATGACGAAGGCACTTGCATCCCATACTGCACCTTCAAGGAACAGCACATACATGGTGCCCACCTACTTCAAGGGGAAGGTTCACCCAACACTTTTTTGGACATTGGATTGCCCACAATACAAAATCCCAGAGTCATCCTATAATTGTATTTTTACAGTGTAACCTCGGTCACTTTTTTCCAACTGGAAACGCTAAAATTTAGCGAATAGCATTCAAATCTTTCTTCCTCCACGCTCATCTCTGATGCATTTCAAGTGAAAAAGAGGAACATGCTGCTTTGTTGTTTAATGTATTATTTATTATGAGGTTTCATAAAGCACTACGTGTCGTCTTTAAGCAACCTCAGAGCACGTGACAGAGGGAAAAATAGAGAAGAACATTAAGTTGTGGAGGTTAGAGTCCAGATGTGCAGGTGAGTAACCGAATCTGGATTCTTTGACCTTGAACCCTGTTCTGTGTTGAGTTCAGTTAAAGCAAGTTAGAATAGTTCTCATTTTCATAAGTTTCCTCAATAGAGTGAAGTTCAGAGTCTAGGTAAATGCACACCCAGAGATCTTCCTCCATTTTTTGTCCTTCTAAACAATCATTGTTTGATCCAATGGACAGACGCTGAGCAAAGGAGTCTGATTGGGGCATAGCGAGGTGCTAGTTTCGGCAGGAATGCAGTACCTTTTTCCCAGTAAATTTTGAGGACAATGCTTAATACCTTACATTTGTGGATGCACTGACACAAGTGTGGCACAGACAGACATATTTTCCTTTGAAATGTGTCAGAGAATAGGAAAGAGCTTTGATAAGATGGCAGCCGTGGAGACTGCGAAGTAATGACTTTTATCTGCTAAAGGTGTAAAAAAAACTTCAGAAGCTACACTGGAAAAAAATTGAATGATGGGATGAGTCTGAGATATTGTATTGGGAAACATTCAATACCCCAAAAAACATTGTAGATGGAACTTCCCCATTTAACATTTATTGGTGGTGGTGCCTTTAAAACCTGCAGATGTCAACGCAAATTTTTTTATGAGAACAGATGGGTTTAAGATCATAGTTAAAGAGGATAAAGAAATTTGAAGCCCAAGATTATCAGGAAGGAAATTCCAAAGTTGGACCATAAATGTAAAGAAGCCTTCACTGCCCATACCAACGAAAGCATGGCACATAGAATCCTCTTGTTAGAAGACTTTGAGGGGCATATTTACAAGCTCCTATCGCCTCTACAACGTCATTTATAGTGATGTTGTAGTGGCGATAGAGGCGTTGCCTTACTTACAAGGCAGTGTTAAGCCACTAACGTGGCTTAACACTGCCTTGTAAATAACGCACCCTTTTACGCTCCACTTAGCGTGAAAGGGGAGGGCAATGGGTGTTGCCATGGGCGTTCCAGCACAACACCCACTGATTTTGACGCTGCCCCCTATTTACAAGGGTGGCGTAAATAGGAGACAGTGCCAAAATTAAGACCAGGATAAACCTGGTCTTAAACAGGCGAAATGAGGAGAAATGCTTTATTTCTCCTCGTTTTTGCTGTTTCCATGTGTGCTGCATTGTGCAGCATACATAGAAACAGCAGATTGCCATTGATTGTTTATGTGCAGGAAGGTGACCTTTCTTGACCATAAACAATCTTCCCCTCAACGCATACACCCTTGCACTATTGTGCAAGGGTGCCTGGGTTGGCACTAGGCTGCTAAGTTTAGCGCCAGCGCAGGGGGCAACGAATGGCTGCACCATATTGTTGTAAATATGGTGCAGCCCTGCGTTTCTGAAGTGACGGAGCGCGGCATTAAGCCAGGAAGCCAAACGCCGCACTCCGTTGTAAATATGCCCCTTAAAGTCTTGTTCCAGCAGGAAAGAACAACTTCTCTTTCCACCACAAAGGAGCAAATTTGAAAACATAAAAAAATAGGCAAAGAGTTTGAAGATAATAAGATCCCTACTTTTAGCTAGTGTAGGTCCTGTCTACGTTGGTAAAAATCTCGTTTATGAAGTACAACTCCTAGTCTGACCTTGCTTTTTAAGATGTCTGGAGCTCAGAAAACGTACACTTTGATATCCCCAGGTAAAGAGAGTTAGCACAGCCTTCACGGTTCATTCTTGAATTTGGGAGGACAAGTGGGAGTCTAGCTTTACCTTCCATAGCATGTAGTTTTGAATTTGGGAGTGGCCTTTTTTAGATCTGGGGTGCCATGCTGCTGGGATGTAGGGCCAAAGCCAGAGGATCCAGCAGCGATTAATTATATACTTATAGTGACGTCATGGAATGTGAGGGAACATTTGAATAGGTCACTTGGGAGCTGGGGAGGTTGTAAGTAGGTTGGAGCTGTGCTGCCTGCTGCTCCTGTTTTTCGTGTTTTGAATTTGTCTATAATACATTTTCCTTCCTGGAAATCGTTGTAGCATCCTTCCTTTCCACAGGGAGATGCACTATGTGTTTTTACTGCCCGCTGAGCGTCCTGTTCCAAATAGCCCTCCCCTCACCCCCCCCCCACCCCCACCCCCGCTTCTAAACACTGTACCCCAAAAATCTTCAAGAACAACCCCTTTAACAGAAAATACTGAGCAAAAGAATCCTCAACCTGTGAGAGGAGGCTTCCACCCCAACTTCTCGCACTCAATGTAGCCAGTTGGGGGGGGGTGTAAATTATCCTTCGGGTCCCTCCCTGGGCGAGAATCCCCAACAAGCAGTAAAAACAAACAGTGCATCTCCCGCCCTCCCTCGTGCAGAATTGTGAGTGTTCTAGGCAGGCCCGCTCTCCAGGTGACACCTATGCTCTGTCTCACCACCAGAACTTTAATGCTGAGGTGCCTCTGGGGGTGCCAGCACCGTTAGAAGTGGGGGTGCTCGACGTCTGGATTGAGGTGCACTGGAGAGCGGCGGGTCATCACTTAGATGGCCTGGCAGGGTTTTGTGTGTGCCCTATTAGCACTTCAGTGGGGCTACAGTCAGTCAGGACTGAGTTTCACTGATGGCAGAGATATATAGGGGGTTCAGTACTGCCCTAGGAGGGAGTGTTGCTTGTCAGACTGTGGTACGCTGGCAGGCAGACCTGTTAGAAGATTCGAGCAGTGCAACAGCCGGGAGGGCCGCGAGTCAGGACTGAGGTGCATTGGCGGGGCTGGGCTCCGGTCCCAACCGCGGAAGCTTTGGACGCAGCCTCAGTCTCTGTACTTGAAGGAAGGGCGGGGAAATTGGTACTCGAAGTGCAGGGAGTTTTCAGGTCTAGGCTGAGGCTTTTTGGTAGACCAGCTTATTGGAATGACAACGGGGGCAACAGGGCAATGGCAGGCTCTTGTGAGAGTTATACTGCTGGAATAACAGAGAGTGCGCCAGGCAGGGTAGAGGTGCACCGACCGAGACATCTCTAGGACTGGAGTAGAGTGCTCCGTACCTTCCTTGGCAGAGCAGGCAGTCGGATGTATACAGCAGATAAGGGTGTAGCAGAACTCTGTACAGTACCAGAAGGGAAAGGGATGCCCCAGCTGAGGAGTGAGGTGCTCTGGCGGAGCTGGGTGAGTTCCATTATTCGAATAGCAGGACTGAAGAGAGATAGCAGCGAGTTCCCCGGGAGTAACCCTGGGTGCCCTCCGCGCTCCACAGGCCCGCGCCTGGATATGTGAACGCGCTCGGGTTGGCTCGGTCGCTCCCCCGCCACCCCTGCTCTGGGAGCCCCCACCCGCGCCGGCCCCCAGGATATGATGTCACGGCTGCGGCTCGTGTTAAACATTCCGTGGCCGGTGGCGCATTCCTGGCGCGGGCGCTGAAATTAAAGCCGATGCCTTCGGCGCTATTATTAACACTCGATTGGAGCCTCCGACCCCTCCGGCCGACGCGCAGCATTAACCCTCCCGGGGATGACCGTGTCAGGGCCGGCGTCACATCGATTGTCGAGCGCGGTCCACGGGTGTCACTTCGGATCGTGTTTAGCGTGAAACTCTTTTCGGCCATCACCACCACCAGCACCACCATAACCACCTTCACTTCCATCCACACAGCACCACAGCCCCTGCTTGTACCAGAGCTCTCAGGGTTCGCAGATCCAAGTGCCAGTATCATTCAGGCCTGGTTTTTACCTTGCATTCTGGGATTAGTAGTCCTGTTTTTCATATTACGCAATCAGGACTACAGGTGCCAGAGTCTAAAACTAAAAAAAGCGTGCTCTGGATGAGCTCCTCACGCATGTGCCCGGGAAGCTTTAGAGCTGTGTATTACTGACCCTAAAATTATCACCACAGTCATCACCAGGCCCGGCTCCAGGAATTTTTATTTGGGTGGGCCAAGGGTGCATTTGGGTGGGCCACTGCGGGCTCGATTTGTCGCATATATGTCTAGGCAGGCCTGATTCAGGGCCCTCCTTTATCTCTTCTTAGTCTTACAAGGTCCAGTAAGACGCACTCTTTTCCAAATCTCTTTCTAAATATTATCACTCTGAAAAAGTGTTTTTTCCATGTAATGTTCCTTTGATGGGAAGAGGAGGTTTCTGAGGTGGGAGTATCAGGCAAGTGACACTACTCAGGCTCCTTCTGTGCGAGTCTTCAGGAGAATCCCTCTTCATTACTACCTCCACCTGACCCCGGACTCTGCAACGCACTCCCTTACAGGCTTGATTATCCACTACTCCTCTCCAGAGCACCTTATCTCACAGCTGACCTTGGGCCCCAGCCCCATATCAGGCACCATTGGGCTCCACTTTCATTTTCCCGGTAAAAACATTAGTAAAATCACCTTCAAACTTAAAACATTGAATATAGCGGTAAATATAATTAGCACGCACTTTAAAGTATGTTCCACAGTCGCCCTTATGACCCGACTGCTAATTAAATAAAGAAAAACAGAAAGGCCATGACAGGGCCGGCTTCAGCGCTGATGCGAAATTCTTTTTGGCGCCGCACCAATAACCTCTTTCTCCGTAAATAACCTTTACTACCACCTTCCAACAGTGCCCCTCATCCCTCCATGGCCCCCCTATTGACCTCCTCCTCGGATTCCCTCACTGCCACCCTCCACTAGTGCCCCTCATCTCTTTGTAGCCCATCCCCCTCATGACCTCCTCCTCAGACTCCCTCACTGCCACCCTCCAGCAGTGCCCCTCATCTCTCCCTAGCTCCCCCTCCACCCCATGACCTCTTCCTCGGATTCCCTCACTGCCACCCTCCAACAGTGCCCCTCATCGCTCCATAGCCCCTCCCCTATTGACCTCCTCCTCGGATTCCCTCACTGCCACCCTCCAACAGTGCCCTCATCTTTACGGAGCCCCTCTCTCATATGCATTTCATTTGTTGTACAGCGCTACTCATATCAGTGTAGTGTGTGTCAGTACTTTACACCACGCACACATTATACAGAGACAATGAATCATACAAGTATATGTAAATCAGTCTACAGGGAATGTCACATAAGCCAATGAGGATTACAAGGTGTATGAATCACATGTCATCCATACTGGTGGGCAGTATATTTTAAGAGGGTTTGGTCTGGGGAAACACAACCTTAGGATTTAAAGAGTATTCCATGGGGGTCAGCTTTACTGATAAAAATGTATATCTGCCCAAACATACTCATTTTAGCAACATTAGAATAATGAAAGACTGGGGAAGTTCTAACTATATCACAAAAAAGAAAGCGAAGTTCTAACTATACCATTCATGTTTGTATGCAGCTCTTTGATGACAGTTCATTGGTCACTGTCCTATGTTAGGATTGTAACTTCTGAACTGCAAGTAGCACAAGGATCTCTGTGACAAAGGCAGTAACCCACTGAGCTTCCACATAAAATACAGTTCATCTGCATTTAAAAACTACTAACAGAAACGATTGCTCTCCAGCAGGATCATTTATCACCAGCTTTATCTGGGCATTTTGTATTGTCTTATTGTTGTCCTGCATCGGCCATGATAATGATAAAAACTGTTTAAATGAAGCACTCACAAAGTATGTGTCCTGCTGGGCCTGTGCAGATTTAAAAAAAAAAAAACAAATAGTAACACATTCTCTTACCTACTTCATTAGTCAAACTTTGTGTCAGAGCCTGATGTGATAAGCAGCTGCAGGGGTTAGGAAAGGTGAATAGAATAAACAAACTTCTTTTCTCCTGCGCTGCATAGAAAAAGAAATACCCACGCAGCAGAATATTGTCGCCTTTGCCATGTGGAGATGAAGGGGTGAAAAAATAAACAAAGCCTCGTTAACATGTAAATGGTCTTTTAAAGACCTGTGAAGTACTCGGGTGTGGCTGCAATAATCTCTAAAACTGTCTGTGTGTGTGCGCGCCCGGGAAGCTGTCTCGGCCGGGCTGACACACACGACGTGTGCTTTGCGCGCCTGCCTTCAAGCCATCACTGCGAGGGCCAAGGCTCCTGTTTGGGTGGGCCAGGCTCATGTTTGGGTGGGCCTGGCCCACCCGGCCCACCCGCTAGAACCGGGCCTGGTCATCACAACTATCAGTCACGCATCCCCACTGCTCACTGTCATGTCTATCCCCAACGCCACAATTACCAGCAGGAGCCACAGATCACCACACGTATTGGCATTAACATTACTGCCACAATCACCACTCCTACCAGCCACACACACATCAACACTTTTACTAACATCAGCTCTGCTACCACTGCCACGGGGTTGGAAGCTGTGCTTAGAAATGACATATGGGTTTAAAAGTACCTGCTGCAGAGTTCTTTGTGTGTCCTGCAGTTTTCAGGCCACAATGAAAATGTCAAAATAACTGTGGTGACTAATGTTCCTGCTGGATAGGTCAGAGTTTTGTCTAGTGGCAGTTTTAACTCATCATAAAGCATAGCTGCCATGTGTTCCAGGTACATGCGTGATGTACTGCTCGAGTCCAGTTACCTTTGAATTCTGGGACTTGTGGTCCTGCTTTATAATGAAATAAACAGGAGTAAATGTCAGAATTCAAAGAAAAAACCTGGACTGGTGCAGCACATCACGCATGGACCATGGAAACTTGGCAGGGCTGATAAAGTAGCGCACAGGGTTCATATGCCTGCTGCAACGAATGTCTACCATGCAGATCACAGAACTGTATTCTATGTGTATAGCTCAGTGGGTAACCGCTTTTGTCACAGGTTCATTTTGTTACTTGCAGTTCATAAATTACAATCTAAATAAAGCACAGGGACTTATGAACTGTAAACAAAGATTTGCATGCAAACTGCATGGTACAGGTTAGAACTTTTTGTTTTTTCCCCTAGTCTTTCATTATCCTAATGTTGCTAAGAATGTATTTAAACATTCTTATTAGTAAAGCCAACCCCAATTTCTGTGGTATGTATTAAATGCTGAGTTTGCGCTTCTCCAAACCTAACACTCGCTCTTAAAATATACTGCCTGCTAGTATTGAGAACACGTGATTCCTACGCCTTGTAATCCTTATTGTTTTATGTAACATTTCCTAGTGACTGATTTACACACGTATGATTCATTGACTCCGTATAATGTGTGTGGGATGTAAAGTGCTCTAACACCCTACACTGATATGAGTAGCGCTATAAAACAAATGTAATGAATGTGAGGGGGCTATGGAGAGATGAGGGGCATTGTTGTAGGGTGGTAGTGACAGAATCCGTGGGCAAGGATGTCATAGGGTGGAGGGGTGCCAAAAAACGATTGTTGCGCCACACGCAGTAGGATCGTCCCAGGATATTCCAGCTCTACAAGCCATGCATCACCACTACTAGAAGCGCTATAACACCTGCACTGCTATTACCAGCTACACAGCTCCATTAACCCCACTATTACTGACATGGAACGACTACCATAATCACCATTAATACCACCCACACATTACTACAGCCACCACCATTACTAACACCAATATCCCCATTAGTAACACCAAAACCACAGCCACCACTGTCACAAATACTATCAGACACGCATCACCAATCCGATCACTATTGCTAATGTCAGCATCACTCACACATCACTACTACTACTACTACTAGGAGTCGCTTCGCCCGAGACACAGCCTGCTGCGGGGACTCCAAGCCCCAGAAACCCTTGACACACGCGCCCGGAGGCGCTGACGCTGTTCCTGAGCGCCCAGGGGGCCTATTTCACCAATCGCGGCACCCGCTTCGCGGGACGCGCGCAGGCGCGCCCGGGCCAAGCCCGGGCCAAGGGCGGGCCCGTCTGTGCCCGTCAGGGACGATAGAGGCCGGGCTGGGCCAGCCCCCTAAGCCCTCATAGCGGACACATAGTTGGACTAAGGACTACCACTTGTAGAAGTAAGCCTGTAAGATCTTGTTTTTTAATCCCTAACGTGTTTTAATTGTAAACATTAATAATGCCAAAAAGGAAGATGTCATGCAGCCACTGCAGTAAATGTAGAGGCAAAGATAGCGTGTCAAACATCATTGCTGTCTTATCTCACCGGGGCTATGGGGGCCATCGAAGAGCAAATTAATACGGTGGAGGAGTCCCTATCAAAAGGAAGGCAGGGAATGGCAAGGGAGGAGGTCTTAGTTCTAATGACTTAACACCCTCAAGCGTGAACAACATTGTACAGGGCCCACGAAATGGTTCTATACAAGAGATCTCGGGTCACATAGTTCAAAGTGACCTGAGTGACCTTGTGGAGGACATACAACCGCCCCTGAAGCGTAGCAAAAATCCCGGTAGCCCGGAGGGTACACCACTGCAGAAAACCGGAGGGCAAAGCCTGGGGAGGAGAAAAAAGAGTGCCCAAGGCAAGAAAAGGATCACTCTGGGTAAAATGTCCTCCCAAAAACAACCTGCACGCAAAAATACTGCTGGCTTAGGAAAACTTACCATGCATGCTCAGATGGAGGGTCAAACACTGGCATTGGAAAAAATCTCAAAAAGTATAGACGCATTGCATAGCTATATGGTTGGCGCATTGAAAAAATTGTCAGAGAGAGTGGCCAACCTGGAGGGGCACCTAATGGGAAAAACTTGCATTAACATCGAGGGTACATCGAAACACGCACAGATAAGGACGCACGCAAATGGGCCGACTAGTGCGACCCATATAGCTACAGCAAACCCAGTAACCAGGGCTACTACCACTGGACCCCCAACTCATGGAGCTAGTGTAGACATGATTGAGCAACACAATATTAACGGGATAAATAAGCCGATGGGGGAGAAGAATAGACCCAAAAATGGTTTAGGGACAGACCCCATGGAATTAAGGCGAACCCTGGAGCCCCAAGCATATTCTCGCCTTGATTTGCCACCGGCAGCAACACCATATGTGGTAATTCTGGCCAATGCCCCGGGACTGAAGACATCAGAATTTGAAACATGGATAGAACTTCGTAACAAGTCTCTCCATTGGCTGGGAAGGCATAGTGGCCTTACTGATGTGCTATTTAAAATATTTAAAATGGCAAGGCGGGTTGCATGGGTGGGTAAAGAAAGAAAAGAGCTCCAGGGAGATTGTATAGTCCTGACGTTTAGTGACCCTAGGTTAGTGCATGCTATTTTAAATAGGATGGGAAATGTTTCCTTTATTTATGACGCAATTAATGTATTGCCATTAGGAACCTTTTATCCACCTGATCGGTGTCTATATAGGCCTGACGGAAAACAATTTGTTTCGGGCCCCTTTGACAGAAAATTCACAAGGGACTCGCATGTGGGACATATAGTAGGAGGGAATGTCCCACTTCGTAATCGCTTTGAACCACTAACAGGAATGGAAGACATAGATTGACCCATCCTAAACTCAGGGAGGGAGGTGGTTCAAAGGAAAACGGCCATGATCCCCCAAATGCTGAGATACGCAGACACTGAGGGACTTGATTCTAATATCCAGCGCAAGAAGGCATCAGATCAACCATTGCCCAAAGATATCAACAGGGAGGTTGGGGACAGATGTGTAGTCCCAGCTGAAACTCTAAGCAACACCGGTAAGGGTCCAATTGAACATATTATATTATGTACACAAAGGGTAAATGTAGGAGAATCGACTAAGCCAAATATCAGCAGTACGTGTAGAATATTAACTTGGAACATCGCAGGGTTATCGGCTAAAGTAAGAGACCCTCAATGGATAACATGTATAGATGAATATACTATTATGGCCATCTCTTCTTTCTTAAAGGCTGTTATCAGGTTCCGGAATACTATGTGAAGCTATTGTGTAAAACAGTGAATTTGCATCTTTAGGTGTATATATATGGTTTTTATTATGTTTTCTTTTTAAATTATGCATTTCAATTATGAACATATGGATTGCATTGCTTATTTCCCTGTATTCCGTAACTTAATTTTGGAAAAAATAATTTCTTCCTTTTTAACTGTTTTTTAACTTTGTGCTTTTATGATTTTAATGAATCAAAAATCGAATAAAGCTCACCTGAACTGAACTGCATCACCAATCCGATCACTATTGCTAATGTCAGCATCACTCACACATCACTACTACTAGTGCTCCAGCATCACAACCATTACAGTCACAACACCAACCACACATCACCACTACTATTTCTAGTACCAAAATGAGTGTCATCACTTCTGGCACAAGTAACCATCATTACTAACACCAGTGCCACCAATGCTGCCAGCAAAAGATCTCCTTTACTACCACTAATGCTAACAGCATCTTCACTACCACCAGCAACTCATCACCACTACAATCATTATTACTAATACCCCTCCTGAATTCGAGGTCAGAAAAGAACACTTCACCCAAAAGTGCCTCAAAAAGTCACAGAAACGATCACAATTGGCAACTACTGCGGCCGCCTGTAATCAGTCAATGGATGACACATACACTCCTGGTTCTGAAACATTCTGACACAGCTGCTTGTAATGGGAACTGACTGGAACATGCTTCTCTACTCAAGTGTGGACCTACAGAACAAGTAGAAGGATATATGTCTTCGCTGCCCTAGCTTGACCCTACAGGATTCACAGAATGGGTCTCTTAATTGCTATATTCATCACAGGACATGGGCTGAAAGATCTGTAGTCACCAAAAACTCCAAGTGTCACCTGCTGACTAATGTCAACTGTGCACATTCTATCTCTCACTCGTCCTTTCATCAACACTCACACAGTCCAACCAATCACTACCGCACAGTGTAGCCTGCTATCCGCCTATCAATGGAGCTTCCATGTCCTGCAATGGGTTATGCAGTGCTATACAAACAAAATTACAATCATAATAATCTCCAAAACGATATCACTAACCACTACCATCGATACTACACAACACATATCACCAATGCTAGCAGTTAGGCATCTTGACTGCCACTACGCATGCATTGGTTAATTAATTTTAATTAATTAATTGGTAATTAAGTATGGTAGTTGTGTAATTAATTTTAGGTGTGTGTTGTGGTGTTTATAGGTGTAAAGTGTGGGAAGTAATTTATTTTTAATTTATGAATTAATAATTGGTTGTTAATTAATTTTAATTAATTGGTAATTAATTATGGTAATTGTGTAAATACTTTTAGGTGTGTGTTGTGGTGTTTATAGGTGTAAAGGGTGGGAAGTAATTTATTTTTAATTGATGAATTAATAATTGGTTGAGTTTTAATTTCAATCAATGAATTGGTAATTAATGATGGTAATTGTGTAATTAATTTTAGGTGTGTGTTGTGGTGTTTATAGGAGTAAAGGGCGTGAAGTAATTTGTGTTTAATTAATATATAGTTGTTAATTAATGTTAATTATTTGATAATTATTTTGGGTAATTGTTTATTTTTGTGTGTGTTGTTTTTACTTTTAAAGGGGTAAAGGGTGGGTATTAAATAAATGCTAATTATTTAATTATTAGTTGTTAATAGTAATAGTTTTTAATTAAAAAATAAGTTTTGATTGTGTTTTATTATTTTATAGTTTAATTTAGGTGTGTGTTTTGGATATTATAGTGTTAAAGTGTGTGTAGTCAATTCATGGCTATTAGTTTTTTATGAATAATATTTTTTTATTGATTATTAATTATGTTAATTATGGTAATAAATTTAATAAAAAATGTTGAAGTGTTTTGTTATTGGTGTGGTGTTATAGGGTAGGAAATAAAATAAATATATTTATGTTTTCATTAATTAATTTGTTTGTAAATATTTTCTAGTTTAAAAGAATTATTTTTTATAAATGTATTATTTTATATAATATTTGTAAGTTCTTGTTATATGTAATTAATATCATAATATGTGTTCTTTTTATATGTTTAATATATTTGTTTTTTTATTTTTTAAATATTGTTTATTTATTTTTATGATTTTTTTAAATTATGATTTTTTATAACTGCTTGAGTGTGAATAGTAATTACTGTTTCTCCGCTATCCAACACTTTCCCTAATGTTGCACTCACTGGAGTGGGAATAGTAATTTTTACCTCTCCGCTATCCAGCACTTTCCTTACTGTTGCACTCACTGGAGTGGGAATAGTAATTTTTACCCCTCCGCTATCCAGCACTTTCCCTACTGTTGCACTCACTGGAGTTGGAATAGTAATTTTTACCTCTCCATTATCCAACACTTTCCCTACTGTTGCACTCTCTGGAGTGGGAATAGTAATTTTTACCCCTCCGCTATCCAACGCTTTCCCTACTGTTGCACTCACCGGAGTGGGAATAACATTTTTTACCCCTCCACTATCCAACACTTTCCCTACTGTTGCACTCACTGGAGTTGGAATAGTAAATTTAATTCCTCCACTATCCAACACTTTCCCTACTGTTGCACTCTTTGGAGTGGGAATAGTAATTTTTTCCCCTCCGCTATAAAACACTTTCCCTACTGTTGCTCTCACTGGAGTGGGAATAGTAATTTTTACCCCTCCGCTATCCAGCACTTTCCCTACTGTTGCACTCACTGGAGTTAGAATAGTAAATTTAATTCCTCTGCTATCCAACACTTACCCTAATTTTGCACTCAATGGAGTGGGAATAGTTATTTTTACCCCTTTGCTATCCAACACTTTCCCTACTGTTGCACTGATTGTATTGTGAAATTTAAGTTTAAATATTTTTCTAATAGTTTAATGTTTTAATTTATTATAGATTTTTGTTTTTTTATATTTAAATCATTAATATATATTTCTATTTTTTATATTTTAAACTTTTAACATAAATTAAAAATAATAATTTATTAATTGTTTTAAAGTAAACATATATGTGTAAATTATTATGTTTGTGTGTTTACTTTTTTATTAAGTTTCTGTTATATTTTATTAAAATGTATATTACATTTATTTTATTTTGTTATTATATTTAATATATATTATTTTATTATATATGTATATAAAAGTAGATATTTTATACATCTATATTTTTTACATCAATATTTTTTAGTCGATATTTTTGTACTTACCTGTTTAAGTATAGGAGTCGATATTTTTGTTGTCTATATTTTTTACTCGATATTTTTAACATCGATATTTTTTACATTGATGTGTCACTGAACCGTTGTCCACACTTCTCTATAACTTGCCTCTTTTCCATATACTAGTTATACCCTTGGATATTACATTTCATTTCATTTAGCTTTATTTTGGTTAAAACCATAAAAGCATTTCTACAAGTTAATAACACGTATTACAAACCAGAGTAGATGTAATGCAGTAAATAGATGATCGGACCAACTTTGATCACAATAGGTATTGGCTCAATTGTATAGTATATAAATAGATGTGTCTTGGTCATGTACTGCTCATAAACATCAGCTTAATCATCATACGATCCAAATACATATCCAAATCAGGTCATTTATCAAAGCGATAAAAGTTATAAAACACTTATAAAACAATTCACAGTTAAAAAGAGTTCCATGCCAGTTTACATACTCAGACCTATGTCTGATGTAGTATGCTTATCATAATATTAAGTTGACAAAGCATAAAAACAATGAAATACACTTTTGCCACAAATGGATAATAAATTGTTGGCCTACCACATGGTAAGCACAATAGCCAATGTATGAGAGCAAGAGCATTGCAGCGTACAGCTACGGTTGGCTAAGCTGTGTAGCTTTCAGCTATATATTATATGTTAGCACAACATAAACTTGCCAAAGTGTGAAACCATACTTGTGCATATCTGTAATGGACTATACGCAACTAAGAGGCTTTTTGCAATATTCAAAGGGCCAGGGTTTCAGTTTTTGGGGAGCGCCTTTAATCTCAGCATCTACATCCAGCCCAAAAACTTAGCAACTGAAAAAACAAAATCAATAGACGGGGATCAGATCTCAAAATTCTGAGTGCGTTAGCACTACTTCTGGTCCCCAAAGTTTTACAGAGTGGTTTGAGCCATTTCAGCAGAGGAGACACATAGAGCCCAATTCCGATCTCGTTCGGAAAGCAAATCGAACGACTCGTGTCCGGAATGCTTTACGTACGACTCGTGTCAGGGGAGTCCGATCAAACAAGTACGATGCATTTGAATTCATCCGGATGCGATTCGGTCGGACTCCCATTGACTTCAATGGGTGACTGTGTACCAAACGCGTACACAGGCTCCCATTGACAAAAGGGGTGGTTGGGGATCATCGTGGTGCCTGCCACACTGTGCATGGTCTGAAAGGGGGGACCCATGGGTACCCCCACGGGCATGATTCGGAGGGCCCCTGTTGAAGGGGGGCCTGCTAAGAGCCCCCAAAGACCGAATCCGGCAGCCTTTTCGATCCGGGCAAAACGATTCATAAAGGCTGTCCGAATCATTCACCGTACTTGCTCGCTTGGAAAGCCTACTCCATAGAGTTGTACGATTCGGCTCCGGAGGGCTCTATTTCTCCGTATGTCTTCCGGGACCAATTCAGTCAGCACTAAGGGTTTCCAGGCATCGCACTTGGTCGTTCGGAATTTGGAACGAGTCGGCCGGAAACAAGGGCTCCGGATCGGTTTAGGTAAAACCAAATCCGATTCGGAGCCCTTCCGACTGAGATCGGAATCGGGCCCATAGTTGGGGCAGACAAAAAGGACATGGTCAACAGTTTCTGAGTAAGCTTTACAAACAGGACACAAGGCGCTCCGCCCAGCAGCCCAAGAACTTGTGAAAGCTCTCAGGGGCAATGTACCAACCCTGAATTGGAAGTACAGCTTCCTGTCTAATTATGCAGTAATAGTATCCCAGGATGGTTTCAAGAAGCTGTAACATTTGAAGTTAACAAACCTGTCTGTCAATGACATACTCTGTATCGCACGAGCCTCACTTTGAATGATCCATGACCAATAGTTTGACTTGACTACATCAGGGGATGGAATGGGTTTAGAGGATAGATTGTCCAAGAGCCCCCTCAAGTCTATGGCAATTAGCAGTGCTTTAATCTGTCAAAGCCAAATTATCTTGTGAAACTGATCTACCACCATGACTTCTCTCAAAGCAGTTGCGTAGTGTTCTAGTTTGGGGTTGGACCACAACCTCCTCCAATATAAGAGTGGGTGCAATCTTACTTTAGGAGCAATTTCTTTTTGCCCAGATCTGTCAGTAAAGGTGTTAACGGTGTGCTAGCAGGGAGGCAAGTTAGATTTTTAGAAACTTATTCTCAACAGTGGTTAGTGCTGCAGTATTGGAAAATCCCCATAATTCTGAACCATACAGGGCAGAGTCTAAAGCCTTAGCACCATAAATATGTAAGGCTGGGCCTATTGATTTGGTGTGGGACAGCTATGTTCCTTCAGAATGACCCAACTAATCTACCTGAGCTTCAAGGACGCGGTATCCACTTGGGATTTCCAAGACTTATCGGACATCAAAGTAACACCTAAATTGTTAAAAACATGTGTGCACTCAAGTGGCATACCTCTCAACATTACTCTACCCCTATAACTTCTAGGTTGGTTACACAACATGTATTTAGTTTTCGGGGCCTGAGCTTTGCAGAATTCCTCGAAAAGAAGCAGCAAGCGCTGCAGGCCTCCTGGTGCCTTAGAAATCAACAAGGTATCAACCACAAACTATAATATTGGTGCCATTACAGTAGATATTATATAAGTTAATGCATGTGAAATTATTGCATTAATTAAAACAGTTATGACATCTGAAAGTATTTTATTTGCCAGAACACAGTGCATGGTACAGTGGCGAGTTATAGTTAATATAGTGTGGCGAGTGAGGTGATAAGACTGTGTATGGAGGTGTGCGAGTGATATTAATCTAAAGGTGGCGCATAAGTATAAATGTGAGTTATAAGTTTGATTTATAGTAATGTGAAAGTGGTAAGTAAATGATAAATTCACCAGATAAGCATAACTTTTGAATTTGTATGGTTATGTAGTTTAAGGTGTGTTTGACACATATAGGATATAAATAAGTGCGTAAGTGGTGGAGAAATCATAAATTTAAGCGATAACTATAACTTTAGAATTTCTAATGTTTGTGTGGTTTAAGTTGGGTTTCTATACCAGACATAATAAAAGCTTGCCTAACTAGAACGATCTTTAACCTTTGTTTTTGGTGTGAATCTCAATGGTTTTTATAATGTTAGTAAGAATTTTGTAATATACGTCCAGTTTAGTTTTGTGGATTGGAGTGTTATTAAGTGGAGTGTGGTACAATATAGTGGGGATAGTGTTGTTAAGTGCACTGTAGTACAGTATATTGTGTTATAGTGGATTGGCATAAAGTGGAATGAGGCACAGTGGAGTGGCGTGTACTGCAATAGCATACATCGTAGGGGCTTGGAGTGGACTCGCATACAGTGAACTCGGATACAATAGAGTGGCGTATACAGTGGCGTAACAATACACCCCACAGGCTCCGCAGTGGGGGGGGCCGTGCTCTAGTAGCCCACCTCTGCCACTGTGCACATGCGGCGGTCCCCTGGCCTGAGAGCTCCTAACTGGGTCAGAAGTGAGGGGGCCTTCCATGTACTCTGCAGGGGGGGGGGGGCTCAAATTTTGTTTATATTGGAGTGGCATAGAGTGTAGTGGCGTACAGTGCAGTGGTATACAGTGGGATAGCATACAGTGGAGTGTGGTGAAGTGGATTTACTTCCTGTAAATACTGTAAAGTGTATTTGTGTACACTGTAGTGGCATACAGTGGAGTGCTATACACTGGAGTGCTGTACAGTATAGGGGCATATATTTGAATAGGGTTGTTGGACCAGATACTCGTCAGGTAGCGTTTCCTTGAACTTTTTCGCTTTTTCCGCCTGGGTTTTGCTGATTCTTGTATGTGGCCTCTGGGCACTTTCCCACTGTGAATACAGTGCGAAAGTGCATGTACCTTTCCTACCCGTGTTGGGAAGTGGTGCTGATTCAATGTTCTGAAACATGGGCCGATCTGTCATTGCATCACTTAGAATATGGACAATTCTATGCTCTTAGGGCCTGATTTATGAGGTTTTGACGTATACTGCATGTATTTATCGTGAGTGACTGACTGCTGTGCCTTTGCTTTACACATTGCCTCTGATACAAGCCTGACTGCTCAGTGCCTAGCTACCCAAGGGTGAGCACAGGTTGTACAGTGAGTGTAATCACATGCCCTTGACGGGATCTGTAGATTCTGCCTGGCTGGGGGCATCTCTTCAGCCAACCAGACACTGCTGGTTCCAACAATCGTGTACTGAAATAGCATACAGTGGAGTGGGGTAAAATGGAATAGCATACACTGGAGTGGGGTATAGTGGAGTGCCATACAGTGGAGTGCCATACAGTGGAGTGGGGTACAGTGGGCTTATGTAAAGTGGAGTGTGCTACAGTGTAGTGTTGTAAAGTTACATTTTGTAAAATGGAGTGGCGTATATTGGAGTGCCGTACAATGCAGTGATGCAGAGCAGAATAGCGTACACTAAAGTGGGGTACAGTGTAATATGGTTCAGTGCAATTGTGTATACTGGAGTAGCTTAAACTATAGTGTGATACAGTAGAGTAGCATAGAATTCAATAGTGTTTCATGTAATAATGATCATTTTAGTGGCGTTAAGTGTTCAGATGTACACTGGAGTGCCATGTATTGGAGTAGCGTACAGTAGAGTGTCGTACAACTCAATAGGGGATTTTTTTATCTTTATTTTCAAATTTGTAATGAATACAGCACTCAAGAAATGAACATCACACATTGCATTCCCCATATTACAGTTATGGCACAGTTTGAATTATGCCCATCAAAAGGATTTATCTAACAGACATCAACATATTTCTAGATAGTCTATATCATTACAGCAGGCTAACCATCACCAACAATTAAGCAGCACTCATCTTTTCCTTTACTACATACAATCAACTCAATAGAGTTAATTATATAAGCGTAGAGTCTAGTGACGTACAGCGAAGTGTGGTTTAGTGGAGTGGCACAGAATGCTGTCTTGTGAAGTGAAATAGCATACAGTGGATTGTGGTACAGTCCAGTGGGGTATACTGTATTTCAGTACAATGGAGTGCCGTAGAGTGGAGTAGCGGACAGTGGAATAGTGTGCACTCCAGTAGTGTACCATAAAGTGGGGCATAGTGGAATAGCACATAGTGAAATAGCATAAAGTGGAGTTGCGTACTGTGGAATAGCGTACAATTGCGAGCAGTACAGTTTAGGAGCCTCTAATAAACTTGCATACACTAAAGTGTAATAGTTTGCAGTGGGGAACAGTATAATAGCATATAGTATAATGATGTAGATTGGAGTGGTGTACAGTTGATTTGGTTGGAGTAGAATGAAGTAACATACAGTGGAATAAAGTAGAATGTAGTGTTTATACTGTAGTGTCGTAAAATGGATAGCATACTCTAAATAGCATACAGTGGAATGGCTTAAAGTGAAGTTATACAGTAGAGTGGGGTAAACTGGAGTGTGTAAATTAAAGGAAAGGTAGCGTTAAAGTGTGTTAATAGATGTCAATGTTAAATCTTCAAAATATATATTGTAATATGTAAATGTTGGGTGGTCCTA
Source organism: Calotriton arnoldi (assembly GCA_963921515.1). Classification (NCBI taxonomy): domain Eukaryota; kingdom Metazoa; phylum Chordata; class Amphibia; order Caudata; family Salamandridae; genus Calotriton; species Calotriton arnoldi. The sequence continues at coordinate 103,189 of CAWUFW010001100.1, forward strand.
AAACGTGCTTCAATCCAATGTATTTTACATATACTTTTGTAGTTTGTGTATTGTGAAAACCGTTTCAGATTGTGTTAAAACTTGGCAGGATTAGATATTATGGTGCACAGATGATAATTTTGGGTAGTGGAGGTAGGTAGTGTAACTATTTTATAAGTTTTAATTTATTTAAACTTAGTGAGAGCTGTTTGCGCAGAATTTTCACGAAATGTGGATGTATTTCGCTGTACTACCAGGGTACATATTGATGACAATGCATTAGCTGATTGGCTAATGACTGCATTTATAAAACTTAATGGCAGTCATGTTGTTTTTAGGTACAGTTTGGCCGTGTTGTATTTTACGGCTTTATGTTTGGTTTATTTTGCACTACCTATTACCACTTTATTAAAGTGGTAATAGGTAGTGCAAAATATTTATAAGTTTCTATGTATTTGTTTAAAAGAATACGTCGTAACAACGTACTACGGCGGTAACACAAGAAATTTTCTATGGTTACCATTTTTCTTTATAAATTTCTCTATGTTTTTGTAGCACTCTATGGGGAACTGCATTCTTTAAGTAGCGCAGTAAATGTTTGTAATTTATGCGGTACTCCGTACACAGTTTTTTCAGCATATTTAAGTGTGTTTGAATTGGAAAATACACTTTAGCACAGTATATTTATAAAATATAGTGTCTTATAGTGTATTTCCATTATTTTAAAAATTGCTTTAAAAAAAAACTTTTATTGGTACCGTGGTAGTATTGTGGCACTTTGTAATTAAAAAAAATTATATATATAAACTTATAAATATTTTTCTCCATCTATTACCACTTTACTAAAGTGGCAATATGTATGGGAAAAATACAAAACTTAATTCTTACCTACAAGTACCGGGGTACTGCAGCAGCCACAGATATAACAACGTTTAAAACACTTAAAACGTAAAAAATTCTTACCTTACTTACCTGCCATACCCCACAGAATCATCTGCGTAGCATAATATATAATCCTGCCAATTTTCATAAAAATCCGACCAACGGTTTTGGCACTACACGAAATTCAAAAGTCGATGTAAAATGCATTGGATTTTATGCCCATTTTAGGACCCCCCCATTTTTTCTTTGCTCCCCCTTGACCAAACGCCGCAAAACTTTCAGTACTCCGACAATGAAATGGGGGCAGCAGGTCTGCAAAGTTTTGCAGACATTCATCAAACGGGTGCAAAGTTATTAAGGACAAAAATCCCCAAAATCCCTATCTCTGTAATTAATTGATGGATTAAGGATTATGGTAAGGGCGTTTTTAGGGTGTAGGGGTGGGTAAGGGTATTGGGTGGTAAGGGTGTTTTTGGGGTATAGGGTGGGTAATGGTATTGGGTGGTAAGGGTGTTTTTAGGGTTTGTGGTGGGGAAGGGTATTGGGTGGTAAGGGTGTTTTTCGGGTTTAGGGGTGGGTAAGGGTATTGGGTGGTAAAGGTGTTTTTAGAGTTGAGGGTGGGTAAGGGTATTGGGCGGTAATTGTGTTTTTAGGGGTGGGTGAGTTTAGGGGTTGATAAGGAAATATATATATACACATATATATTTACATCTATAGGTATAGATAGATGTACACACAAATATATATATATATATATATTCACTGAAAAAACCATAGGTTTCAGACACGTTATAGTTAGAAATTAGCATTTAAAAAACCTTTGAAATTCACTGAAAAACCATAGGTTTCAGGCACGTTATAGTTATATAAGTTACTGGTAAGTACGGTTAAAATTACTTTTCAGGGTCAGTGCTGGGCTAAAAGATGCAGCACTGAGGTCTCTCCTGATAACAGGTGAGTAAATCGGAATTGCGTATTTCGGCTGATTTTAGAGGAATATTTTAAAGTTCCAAAACTCCACACTTAGAAGAATTTCCAAGTGAAACCAGTCAATGTTAGCCTATGGAAGGAAATTCAAGTTACTGGTAAGTACGGTTAAAATTACCTTTCAGGACCAGTACTGGGCTGAAAGATACAGCACTGAGGTCTCTCCTGATAACAGGTGAGTAAATCGGAATTCGTATTTCAGCTGATTTTAGAGGAATATTTGTATGTTTCAAAAATCAACACTTAGAAACTTTTTCAGCAAAAAGCAGACAATGATATCCTATGGAAGGAAATTCAAGTTACTGGTAAGTACGGTTAAAATTACTTTTGAGGATCAGTACTGGGCTGAAAGATGCAGCACTGAGGTCTCTCCTGATAACAGGTGAGTAAATCAGAATTCGTATTTCGGCTGATTTTAGAGGAATATTTTAAAGTTCCAAAACTCCACACTTAGAAGAATTTCCAAGTGAAACCAGTCAATGTTAGCCTATGGAAGGAAATTCAAGTTACTGGTAAGTACGGTTAAAATTACCTTTCAGGACCAGTACTGGGCTGAAAGATACAGCACTGAGGTCTCTCCTGATAACAGGTGAGTAAATCGGAATTCGTATTTCGGCTGATTTTAGAGGAATATTTGTATGTTTCAAAAATCAACACTTAGAAACTTTTTCAGCAAAAAGCAGGCAATGATATCCTATGGAAGGAAATTCAAGTTACTGGTAAGTACGGTTAAAATTACTTTTCAGGATTAGTACTGGACTGAAAGATGCAGCACTGAGGTCTCTCCTGATAACAGGTGAGTAAATCCGAATTCGTAGTTCGGCAGATTTTAGAGGAATATTTGCACAATGGTGAAGGTAGGGGGCGGGGCCTGAGGTGACATCTGTGCAAACGCGCCCCGTGGCGCGTTTTAAGTTGGGGGATTAAGTCCCCTTGAATCATGAGGGTCCCTAGGGGCCAACTAGCCCACCAGGAACCTCCAGTATGCGCCAGGGGGCTGCGTTGCAGAGACGTGTAGAGGGGCCACACCCCTTTTTACACCTCTCTGCAACGCAGCTCTGTGGCGCTTTCTGGATGTACCTGTTGGGCTAGTTGGCCCCAGGGACCCTCAGGATTGAAGGGGATTTAATTCCCCATCTTAAAACGCGCCACGGGGCCTGTTTGCACACATGTCACCTGAAGCCCCGCCCCTCCCCTTCACCACTGTGCAAACGCGCCCGTGGCGCGTTTTAAGTTGGGGATTAAGTCCCCTTGAATCCTGAGGGTTCCTGGGGCCAACTAGCCCACCATGTACCTCCAAAAGCGCCACAGAGCTGCGTTGCAGAGAGGTGTATAAAGGGCGTGGCCTCTGTACACCTCTCTGCAACGCAGCCCCTGGCGCATACTGGAGGTTCCTGGTGAGCTAGTTGACCTCAGGGACCCCAGTATTCAAGGGAATTACTTCCCATCTGCAAACGCACCAGGGCGCGTTTGCAGAGTGGTGAAGGAAGGGGCGGGGCCTGCGGGCCGATCGTTTTTTTTTTTTTTTTTCCTGAAGGGGGGCTGTGTGGCCCCCTTCCTTTTTCTTATTTTTGGGCCCTGGGGACCCCATCCCCCAGGGCCTTACCCCTTTTTTTTTTTTTTTAATTTAAAAATATATATATTTCTGGGGAGGGGCCGCGTGGCCCCTCCCGAGCCACTACTTGCCCCGGGGACCCCATCCCCGGGGCCTGGCCTCTGGTTGGGGACTGTGGGGAGTCCCCAAAACCCCCACAGTCCCGCCGGCTCCCCGTGTCCTACGGGAGCCGGCATTGCTTTACACATGGGGAGCAGCTAACATGCTGCTCCCCGTGTGGAAAGCAATTGTCTTTGGATATTGGAAGCAAGAGCAGGTTTCCTGCTCTCTCTTCCAATATCCAGCAGTTGTAATGACAGGACGGGGCCGCGAGGCTCCCGTCCTGTCATTACAAACAGCAGTGTCCCGGGAGTAGGCACCCCGGGACACTGCAGGAACCGGCCCCTGGGGGGTGGCGGTCCCCAGGGCCACCACAGGCTCCAGGAGGGGGCCGCGCGGCTCCCCTCCCCACATCAGCACAGCCCCGGGGAGGTGGTGGTCCCCGGGGCTTCGGGTCCAAAACGGACCCCCATTTTAATTTGTTGGTGCCCCGGGAAGGTGGCGGTCCCGGGCGTGTGAGGGGCTCGAGCCCCCCACACAGGAAAAAAAAAAGAAGCCCCGGGAGGTGGTGGTCCCCGGGGCTGCGGGAGGGCTCAGAGCCCTCCCGCACCATTTTAAAAGAAAGCCCCGGGGGTGGCGGTCCCCCGGGGCTTGGGGGCCCTTAGAGGCCCCCCATACATAAAATAAACACCCCCCCAGCATGCCCCCGGGACTTGGCCCACCCGGGGGCAAATTAACAGTGTTAGTATTCAAACTTTACAGATTTTCTTGGACCTTGCTGCAGGTATTTGGTAAGCAGCGTGTATGGGCAGGATGGTCGTGTTGCAGGTTTGAATATGCAGCGCAGAGGTATTGTGACATTTTCCAAACCCACTGTGTCAATTTAAAGTTTGAATATTAACACTGTTATGGAGCAGCTCACTGTAGCTGAATTGAGGCACTACATATTCCAGCAGGCTCTGGGTGAGTCAACGCCCACTGTGGCAGGTGCAAATGATTCAATTGAGGCCAGTGCTCCACACAGTGTTCAACTAAGCCTCTGAAGAAATGCTCGAGGAGCATGAAACGCGTCAGGCATACAGATTTTCTTGGACATTGTTTTTCATATCACTGCGCTGTTTCCTGCAATAAAAACGAAGAATTACCTACCTGTGAGTTGGCTCTTCCAAATGGGGTGCTTTTTGACTTGGATTTATAAACGGCCGATCCCGGTCGTGGAAGATCCCTACCAAAAAGAAATGGACCTTGCTGCAGGTATTTGGTAAGCAGCGTGTATGGGCAGGATGGTCATGTTGCAGGTTTGAATATGCAGCGCAGAGGTATTGTGACATTTTCCAAACCCACTGTGGCAATTTAAAGTTTGAATATTAACACTGTTATGGAGCAGCTCACTGTAGCTGAATTGAGGCACTACATATTCCAGCAGGCTCTGGGTGAGCCAACGCCCACTGTGGCAGGTGCAAATGATTAAATTGAGGCCAGTGCTCCGCACAGTGTTCAACTAAGCCTCTGAAGAAATGCTCGAGGAGCATGAAACGCGTCAGGCATACAGATTTTCTTGGACATTGTTTTTCATATCACTGCGCTGTTTCCTGCAATAAAAACGAAGAATTACCTACCTGTGAGTTGGCTCTTCCAAATGGGGTGCTTTTTGACTTGGATATATATACACATATATATATATATATATATATATATATATATATATATGTGTGTGTATATATATATATATATATATATATATATATCGTTTTGTTTTTTTCCTTGGCGTCCTGCTTGCGAGCACCTCATGCAGCGGCACACAGTCGAGAGACAATAACGCACATCCAGGTAAAAATCTTCAGTTCTTTATTTTCATTATCTCCATATGTAAGGCATTACACAATTCCTCGCTCCATACTCAAACGGACCGACGCGTTTCGGCAGTATGCCTTCTACTGGGTCACTTTGGGTTCTGCATTGTGGCTATTTTTATGCTATGTCCCTTCTCAGTGTTATTGACCCTCGAAAAACAACTAGAGCAACACACTCGATTCAGTAAGGTTGCTATATTCTTCCACCATTTTTGTAATTGACAACATCATGTTGCCAAAAATCCATTCATGTTTATATATATATATTTTTTGTCTTCCTACTACTCTTATTATCTTTTTTCTCTCTCTTTTTGTCTTTCTTATTTTCTATTGTTATTTTTTCTTTTATTGTTTTTGCTTTTTACTATTTATTATTATTCACTTCCTATGTTTTAACTTTTCAATATCGGTACTCTCTTTGTATTTTTTAGGAATTTCACTCTATTCTCCAAAAATGCAATAGAAATATTTCATTTCCTCATATTGGTTTTGTTCCGATACATCCTTCAATTATAGTGCATGAGTAATTTAAAGCTCCAAAAGTTTAAAGTGCAAGGTGATAATGGTTCCAAATGTAGCTCTAATCTCATCTACATATTCATATTCAGTGCTACACTTTTCGTCCCAGTGTTGTGAGGAGTTCCCTTTCAAGTCATTTTTCCCCATCTTGTTCCTTTTCAAGGGGTTAATGATTTAATAATAGCAGCTTGATAAGAAAAGTGCAAATTGATTAAAGTGCAAAGTAGTTATTTTCCCTATCTCAAGACAGAAGCATATTTTAGAGCAGTGCAAATTAATCAAAGTGCATAGTGCAACCTCCATTTTCATCATCATCACCTCTTCAATATATAACATCATCTTGTCGTAATTCAATATCTCATTAATCAATTTTCTTCATACTAAACATCTTTAAAAAAAAATCCTTTGCTCATTCTCTAAATGCATGATGTTTTGTCAATATTCCATACATGACTACGGATTCCAGTCTATTTCCTACATGTTCCAGTATACAATCAGTCTTTTTAAAGTGCACAGTGCTAATTGATGTTATCTCTCCAGATGTTATAGATGGACAAACAGTTCTGCATCTTTATTATGGCCCCACGGTGTCTCTGTCCCAATCGATAGTATTAGATGTGATTCTTGTTTCCTTAGTTCCTTCTCACGCCCCCCCCTCTCGGGTGAGCCCTTACATGTTTTATGCCCCAATATGAGAGTGTTGATAATGATCGATCATGCATCTGGTCAAAGTGACAGGCCCCTGGGTAATTCTTATCCCCATTTTTGATTGCTCTCATGTGTTGCAGGATTCTAAGTTTCAATTTATTCTTCATACTGTCGATATATAGTTTATCACAGCTACATTTTAATGCGTAGATGACAAATTCTGTGTTGCATGTTATTCTCTCTTTGATCAGTACTGTGTAACGTTCCACTGTACGATAGCTCCTGCTGTTAAGGCCATATTTAAATACTTTGCATGAGTTACACTTTGTGAAACCCTCCCGATTTCCAGATAACCATGATCCTTGTCCTTGCTGTTCTCTCTTGTTTATGTAATGACTCGAGGTCAAAATCTCTCCCAGGGATCGCACTTTTTTGGATGTAATCTGTGGACCTCTTTCAAAAATTTCTCCAAGATGTTTATCGTTTTTTAAATACACCAATTTTTTGTGAGAATTTTCTCAATGCTGGACTGGGCCATGTTGTATTCCAAAAAATAGTCTCTTTACAGTTTTCTTACTTTCTTCCTGTGTCTTTTGTGGGTAAAGGGACTGCTTTCTCATTTTTTCTTTAGATCTTCTCCTGGCATCTTCAAGCAGTGTTATTGGATATCCTCGTTCTCTAAAGATTCTGACCAGTCTACACACCTCCTCATCATATAGTTCTTCCGTTGAGCAAACCCTCCTTGCTCTCAGCATCAGGCTGTATGGGATGCTCCATTTGAGGGCATGTGGGTGGCCACTATTCGCATGTAGGATGGAGTTAGTTGCTGTGGGCTTTCTGTGGATTTTAATTGTTAGTATGTTCTCCTTGACCTCCAACTCCACATCCAGGAAATTACATAGTTGGCGGCTCTGTGTGCATGTAAATTGTAGATTACAATCATTGTTGTTTAGTTTGATCAGGAAATGCTCAAGTTCACTTTCACTGCCTTCCCATAAAATGAATAGATCGTCAATGAATCTAGTCCACAGTGCCACCTTCTCTATGTCATGTTGTTTTCCTCAGCCCAGGCAACCTCCTTCTCCCACCACCCCATGAACAAGTTCGCGTAGGTGGGGGCGAAGGTGGTGCCCATCGCTGTCCCCTGTTCCTGTTGGTAAAATGTTCCATCAAATGTGAAAACGTTGTGTGTAAGGCAATAGTTCAACATGTCCATCAACATTTGTGTATGGTCCAGCCATTCCACTGGTCGATCCCTCATAAAACTAGCACAGGCATGTATTCCTTTCTTGTGTTCAATCGAGGTGTACAATGACACAACGTCCATTGTGACCATAATGTACTCTGTTTTCCATGGGATATTGTCTAGTTTCTTTAAGAAATATGTACTGTATATTACATATTTATAAAATACCTGATATATTCTTACAATTTCGTTGTAAAGGCATTGTGTTGTAAAGACTGCGTGGTAAAGGCATGCGTGGTAAAGGCATGAGTTGTTCTGTCACACATCCCTCTGAAGCTGGTCCAAAACTAAATCTCCTGGGCTTCCTCCAATCGGGCTGCCACTTTGGGAGGATTTTCTGTCGCAGGGCAGGGTCCTTCACTCAGGCCTGCACAATCTTCATCTTCATGCTTGAAAATTGAGCGGCAACAGTTGTCTACATTTGACCTTCTTCCTGAAGTCGTTAAAGTCATTTTGGCAGCCAGGTATCTATCCACAAAACCAGCATATGCCTGCAGTTGGAACACATTTGTGGCTTGATGCAGTACTTGGCAGATTGACCCACTTCTGGCCAGACTATCCGAAGTATTGCTTTTTGTGTTGTCCCTATCCCAGCAAGGATCTGCTTGGACACAGTTAACAGCTACTTGTCTGCTCTTTCTGCTCATTTTAGGTTGCCAGATCAGCCTTCTTCATTTAAATCACCTGTTGTAATGCATTTTTTGAAAGGTTCCCACCTACACATTTCATCATGCCATAGTGGGACCTGAATTTAGTCCTGACATTCATATTGTATACTCAATTTGAACTGCTGCACAGCTGTCCATTCCAGCTTCTCACTCTGAAGACAGTCTTCCTTATTGCCATAAAATCAGCGTCTCATGTGAGTGAGCTACAAGCCCTCTCCGTCAACCCGCCACATACGACATTTTCCCTGGACAAAAGTGGTCACTCCTTTTCATATCTGGCAAAACATCACCCTCCCAGCATTCTTTCCTCCACTTCACCTCTCTAAGGAGGAAGAGAGTCTTCATCAGCTGGATTCTAAAAGAGCCCTGGACTTTTACATTGATCGTACCAAGGATCATCTTGTGGACAATCAGCTCTTTATTGGATTCACTGGAGCAACGAAGGGCAAAGCAGTGCAGAGAAGGACAATCCCTTTCTGGATATTTCTCAGCATCTAAATTTACTAAGCACTGGCTACGAAACAACCCTCAGAAGGCCTGTGGGCTCATTCCACCAGAGCCAAAGCTACTACCATTGCATTGGTATGCGGAATGCTTATTGTGTACATCTAGCAAGGTGCTGTGTGGGAACTTTAAACGTTCATGAAGCACTACTGTCTGGGCTGCCTGGTCCTTAGATAAGGGTGGGTAGAGTGTGGTCCTACAGTATGTTTTGGTCTGAGTCAGTTTACAGACCAACAACCTGTGTTATACTGCTTTGGTATCCATTTAAAATGTGAAGAATCGTTGGTTAGAAGTATCCATCAGACAAACAAGTTACTAGAACCTGCCATCACCTAGGAACCCAATGATGAAACATCAAAATTGCATTGGCAGAAGCAGAAACCACATAGCCCAAAGACATCAGAGATGAACTCAGCAAACAGGCAATTCCAACTGGGGTTTCCTGCAAGGCTGGCTCTGAAGCAGGCTGATTGGATACTGGCTTCTCTGGTGACCTGGTGTTCCCCTAAAGGGGCCTACTCATGGACAGCAATAAGCAATATTGGAAGATGAGAGAGGGGGATTTGGGGCTGGTAGAGCACAGATGGTCTGAGCTGAGTTGATGACTTCCTTTTTCCCTAAGGTTCAGACCCAGCAGGAGTTTATGGGGTCACACGCCCCACATTTTGCTGGTCAGATCATCACACCTTACTGACTCCCTCCCAGCTAGTGTGACCTGTTTAGCAGACCAATGAGGTATAGCAGTACCTGTATAGTTCCAGTTTTATACAGTTAGCCTGTCTTAAACAGGTATTATGGTTGTGCTCTATCTACTGTACTTGCGGATTTGGGGAGAGTTGGGGATTGGTTGTTCTTCCGTTTTTCTTTACCACTCTCGCTTACTATGGCCAATTATGCATGAAAGAGATACCTTGTACTCCAAATATTGTGAAGGGGTAAATGCCCCAACCAAAAGAGAGACAATTTGGAGAGCAAACTCAATGTCTTATGCCTACAAGAGACCCGTTTAAATAAAGTAGATCAAAGACGGAAGCTATCCAACAACTTGCTCCTTAGCCAGTACTAAACACAATGAAATGGCCATTTTTGTTTTCCACAGAGCCATCCCAAGAATAATAAATGATACAATTGTATTTTACCCAAACATGAAGCAAGACGCATTTGGACAAAAATTTCTGACCACCTTGGACAGCTAAACAGATCAAAGCCAAACAGAAACTTCCCAGAAAGCTTCTCTATGAAGCTTAAGTCACTTTTTTTGCAGGTGTGGATCTTTGAGACTACAAGGATAGAGATTTCACCTACTTCTCCCATGTGCACTGCACATATTTATGTATTAATGTTTGTCAGCAGCAGCTAGTATCTCTCGTTGAGAAAGCAGATATTGGTCTGATTGTAGTATCCGATCATACTCCCTTTCGGGTTGAATTAAATTTGAATCTCAAGTTGCCCTGGTCCCCCTAATGGTGTTTACTCCCTTGACTCCTAAGAGACCTGGTCAGAGATGAACTAGCTAAACAAATAGATCTAGTTAATGACAGCCGCAGCCGTGCAGGTAAGAGCAGTGGGACCGGGTTGGGGGGATTCGGCAGATGACCACGAGGGAAAATAAATAAATAAATAATTTTCCCTCGTTGTCGTCTGTCGAAATCCCCCCCCCGGGCCCCACCGCTCTTACCTGCATGGGCCACGGCTGGTTAATGATAATAATGGAATTTGGGGCACGTTTAGGGTGAGGAGAGAAAATGCATCACAATGATGATAGAGCTCCACAGGGTCCTGTGCTTTGGAGGTCTAAAATTAGAGCAGGAGTTAAAGGCTGCAGAGAGCAGTGCTTAATTTGTAAAATAATGAGTGCCGGTGCCCAGAGCTGTACTTAGAAGCCTGCGGCCAGTGCAATTAAATGTTGGCATAGCGGATACGTAGGCTGCGTAGTCTTAAATCCACCTCAAGTTTCTTTAATCCACTACCAGACACTCCCTGTCCCATTATCTCACTCGTGCAGGTTTTAACTTTCTCCCTTTGTGATGGTCTCTTCCTCCAGCTATCTGTTTTGCGTGTTTTTACCTCTCTTGCTCTGGTAAATTTCTGATGCAGAATCCTAAGTGCCAGTTCCAAATTCAGCAGTGAGTGACACAATACCATGAGTCCACAATTCGTGCAAAATGATGCACATTAAAGGACAGCTAAGAACAATTCATACCAACAAAGCAGAACTAACCCTACTGTTCCTAAAGAAGTACTCTTATACAGCCAAGAATAAAGGGCCATCTGTACAAATCATTTTTGTGGTCAGAAATGGCCCGATCAGGCTGTTTCCAAATGCAAAAATGCTTTTATATGTGCAAGCACAAACTGTGATTTGGTAACACGCAGTGGCGGCTGGTGAGATTTGAAAGTGGTGAGGCATAAAAGAATTATTGTACTGCACTGCAGCGAGCGAGCCCGAACAACCTACGGAGGGTTTGGGGGGGTTCTCCCCCGAGAAAATTTTGAAAAAAGAGTGGACAAATGGTGCATTTTCAAGCAAATTTGAGAAAGCAGGAAGGTTAATAAAGCAATTGTTAATTGCCTGACTATTTCCCTGTCAAGCAGCATCACACCCCTGTACATCTCCCTTCTATGTTCATTGCCTTGCTATGTCCCTGTCGAACACCAGCGCAACCTTGTATGTCTCTCTTCTATGTTCATCGCCTTGCTATGTCCCTATCAAACAGAAGCAAGGTCCTGCATATCTCTCTCTGTTCTGTTCATTGCCTTGCTATTTCCCTGGCAAGCAGCAGCACAGCCCTGTACATCTCTCTTCTATGTTCATCTAGAAACGTGTGATCTTATAAACTGACTTTAGTGGTATTTAAAAATAACCCAGCCAAGTGTGTGCTGGAAACATAACATTTATGGTCCGTTGATGACGTGTTTCCTGAAGTACACACACGGGTCAGGCTAAGCTGCACCAGACCCACACAGTGTGCGCGGGGATAGATAGTGGGCCTGTACAGACGTCTAACGCTCCCACACGACAGTCGTTCACGTGCACACTCATATGCAGATACTCTCGAAGATATACCACACCATTATGTTACTGTGTAGGTTATAAAAACCACTACAAAGATATAAAGACACCAACAACCGTGACCCGATCCCCCCGTACGACCTCTCCTGGACCGAAGCAAACACCACAGATAAAGAAACGAAATATTGTACATTGTAATACAAGGGTGTTTCGAGATTATATTCGCACTTTAGAAACCAGTGCAAATTATTATATAACATAAAAGCAAAACAAATAAATCTACAGTTTATAAAGATACAAAGTTTACGAACAAAATAAAACAAGAAAATGGTACAACGAGCCACCTCCGTTTATTTAAGGATTCAGTAACATAAGCAGGCCAGCCTCGATCAGGCGCTATTAAAAAACATTTTTTGTGCCTTGTAAACGCAGGCCTCGGACCTACACACGGAGCTGGGTTCCCACACTGCAGTTCTGCTATGACATTATTGTGTACATATTTTCAGTAATATAACCACACCAATCGCCGTACGGTAGTAGGCAAAAAACGTAAACATAAGCCTAGAACGCATACACAAAGGGTGGGATCCAACCTTTCTGTTTGGTAAGTCATTTTAATTTAAATAATCAATAATCTAAGCACACCGACATCCAGAAGGCGCTAGAAAAATACATGTTTTGTGGCTCTCGTAAACACAAGGTGCACACACACACATACACTACCCTCGCACTGCATTTTCTCTCTGCCCATTCTTTGCACTGCACTTCGACTGTCTGTGCACATCTCTATTCCCTCTATACTACTCCCCTACTCTGATCACTGCAACTTTTCTCACCTCATTCTGTGAAGCCCTTTCTACATCACTACATTCACTGCAGCTTTCAGCTGCTTCTATGCACTGCATCTGCATTCTGTGTACTCCATCTATGCTCTCTGTAGCTAGAGGTCGTTCTGTGCACTGTGCTCTCAGCAAAGAGCCCCTGCTCTGGCTGCTGCATCCCACTGAATGTCTCTGCATTTTCTTCGTTCACTGGGCACTGAATCCCTATGCTCTGCAATACATCTATTATGTGTGCAATGCAGTGCACACCACACACTGCACGTTGCGTCTCCATGTTGAAAACTCCCCTATACTCTGTGCACTTCCTCTATTTTCTCTCTGCTCTGCATCCACATGCCACATGCACACTACGCCATCACGATGTGCACTGCATCGCTGTCTCAGCGCACTGCACGGCCACTCTGAGTGCAGTGCATCCTCACTCTACTTGCACTGCAGTTCTGCTGTCTGAAATTTGCCCCCACTCTGCACTGCATCACACTGTGCTCTGCAGCTTCATTCTCTACACTGCACCCACACTTTGTGCACTGCATTCTCTGCATGAGCTCCACGTCCATTCTCTGAACACCTTGTGCCCCGTGTCCGTTATAATACCACACTGCATCCTCCTTCGAGGCACTGCATTCTTGCGAACACACTCTCTGTGCACTGTATTCTCACGATGCGCTCTATAACCCTATACCGTCCCCCCACTCTGTGCCCTCCATCCCACTACAGGTGGGCACGAGTTAAAATGAGAAGCGCTTCGACGCCTCGTCAGAGGTAGTAAGCGCTATACAAATACAATTTTAAAAAAAATATTTCAAAATGTGAATTAGGCCAGCGATATGTGGGTGTCTGCCTGCACTACCGAGAGATAGCAACAGGCAGGGAACGCAAGGCAACAAGAGCGGCAAGTGACATCCAACCCTGCCCCAGGTGAGCCGCAAACTCCGTCAACCCTGAATTCAGTGCATGAAGAGAGCCGTGATGCTCCCGTGAGGCCGAACAGGCCGCCCCGCAATTGCTGCACAATTCTTCGATCCAAACGGGGCAATAGTGTGGATTTACACCATTCCTGCTCCAGATCCAAGGCACAATGACATAGGGAGTATGAGGGAGATGTAGTGAGCAGGATTAGTAAGGATTAGGCAGGATTTTGCACAGTCGCGGCCGGTGGAACCTCTCAGTCGCGGGTAGGGGACTCGCGGGTAGGGGTCATGGGGGGGTTATAATAAAAAAAAATAGAAACGTACCTTACCGGGTCGGTCCTGAGTCCCGCGCCGCCTCAGCTTCTGGCAGTGGCGGGGTCCCAAGAGGAAGCAGCCACAAGCAGCCTCCCTCCCCTCCCCTACGCCAATCACAACGCTGCAATGGCAGCGTTGTGATTGGCGAGGCGCAGTGGAGAGTGCCCCAGCCGGGCCATTTTCTCTATGTAGGCTGCATGCAGCCTACATAGAGAAAAAAAGGGAGAGTGCGCATGACTGGGTTGGTCAGCCCTGGGGCCGACCAAACAGTCAGTACCCACAACAGTGGGCAAGCCACTCCCCCCCCTGCCCTGGAGCAGGACCGCCCACCCCCAACCAGGCACTCCAGGCACTTCTGCTTTCTCGCAGTGCGAGAAGCAGAAACATAAAATGGTAGTTTTATCATTTTATGTTTCTGCTTCTCACACTGCGAGAAAGCAGTGGGGCGACGCCCCTATGGAGGAGCCGCCACTGGTAACACGTTACTGAATCACAATTTGTGTTTTCGATTTAGTATTTGGATGGGGCATGTTTAGGGCATGCAGTGGTATGTATGAATGTTTTCCGACCAAATTACGGTCATAAAACAGGACCTCTTGCCCTTTGTGAATGTTGAAACAAATATTTTTAAGAGCAAGCAGTGGTTCCACAAACCACTGCCTACTCTTAAAAAATAATACTTCAAAGTTTCATTTTTGTCTTTTTAAACGCATCCTGTTTTCCTTTACGTAGGCTGCATTAAAAAAAAATATGCTTGCTTTATTAACAAGCAATCACAGACATGGTGGTCTGCTGATCCCAGCAGGCCACCATTTCTGTGATGGCTGCGATTTCTAACGGGTCGTAAATTGTGACCTACCACATTTACATTCATGAGGTTGGTCGATTTGCGAACCCATTAGGAATCGCTATTTAGGAATCATTCTTATGTACATTAGAAATTGCGATTTCCTAATTGCAATTCGGTAAGAATCGCAATTAGGAAATCACAATTCCTGTTTTTTGTACATATGGCCTAAAGTGAGAGCTCACTTAGTAGGACTACTCAGGCAGAAAAGAGAGAAAATATATGTCAAAGAAATTAAACATTACAAAGGAGAAACACTAGTAAACAATGTTGAAGAGCTAGAAGAATTTAGAAACTACTATATGGCTCTCTACTCTTAAACCAAGACATTACCAGCCCATCATACACATCACCGTACAGAAATTTCCATATTTACACTCCCTTCTACGATCAGAGAAGAACTGGAATCTCCAATAAAGAAGGAAGAGATCAAAACCTTATTTTTTTTTATCTTTTATTTATTGAGTTTTTCCAACAAATAACAGGCGAGGATCAACAAAAGAGAGGGAGGGGAACCAAAAAGACATACAGGGATATCAAAAATGTCACAATAGAGCGTCAGCAGTAGCCCATAAATAGTCCAAATTACATCATGGTCAGCATAGGGGCGGTTTCACACAAATAGAAAGGTGAGGACAAGCCAGGAGACACAACCAACGGGGGAGTGCATACCAGAGCAAGGTTATCATATCATACAGTAAAAGCGTGGTAGTTCACAGCTTGAAAACTACTCACAATTGTCTTAAGCATGCATAAACAGGCCAACACAACGGGTCGAAACATCACATGTTCACTCCGTCTCCTCAGGATGAAGTATTAAATAAGATCGAAATGGCTGCCAAATATTTTTGGGTCTGGAGATGGGTGGTTGAAGTGTAGCATAAGGGTCAGGAAGAGATCAAAACCTTAAGGAGAAACAAAGCCCCAAGACCGGACTGCTTCGCTCGCAGCTTTAATATGCAAACTCCTGTGCTGACTCCTCATCAGGAAAATCTCTTTAACCACATTGCAGAAAAAGACAGTTACTCCTATTATGGGAGAAAGCTTAATAACTGCCATCTCCAAGCCAAAGCAACATTCCCAACTATGCTTCTTCTGTAGACCAATTGCTCTTCTTAGCACGGATATCAAAACTGACTCTAAACTTGAGGCAAACAAATTGTATAAAATAAAACGAATCCTGATACATAGAGAACAAACTGGCTTTATTGCCTCTAGACAGACCCATGGAAATATCAGGACAGTCCACCAGGTCAAAAAAAGCACAGAAGAAGATATGATATTAGTGTCACTTGACACCGAAAAATGTTTTTGACTAGGTTAATAGGACCTTCTTGGTGCAGGGAAGGAGAACCACCTCAATATATATACATATGGCCATGATTTGAATTGTGCAACGTGGTCTCTGCGGTCATTCTCACGGACCGCAGAGACCACGTTGCACAATTCAAATTGATCGTTCGTTTTCACGAACATTCTTTAGAAACCTTGCCTTGAAAAAGCCCTCGGCCATCCGGCCACCGGGCGAAACACGTGTCGGCTGTTTTCTGTTCCTTTTTCAACGTTACCAGGTTTAACAAAGAAAAATAAAAAATAAAGAAACTAAATAAAAAGGAGCAACCACTGTCTACCGGAACATAATCATTGGATATTACTTTCCTCAATCGTATCAGGATTAAGGGGTACAAACCTCCACCAACTACCTCTAATTCTAATATGCTGTTGCAGCAAATAACTTCTTTTTTGAGTGTTTACTTTCACAGCACAGATACGACTTTCATTCTTCATGCCTGCAACCATATTATTTCTTTCGTATGAATGAGCAAGACACTGAAGATTCAAGTGGTTTGTGGGAAGAGTGATAGTGTGACCATTTATTATAAGGAATAAAGTATCACCTGCTATATGTTTAGGGATATTACCAGTGGTGGCCGGCACAGGTAAACGAGGTGGGGTGGGGCGGAGTGGGGGGGGGGGAGAGTCGACAGACGACGGCATAGATATAATTAAATAAATAAATAATACCTATTCCGTCGTCTGTCGACTTCCCCCCCTGCGCCGCCCTGCCCCGCCCCACTGCACTTACTTGTGCCGGCCGCTGCTGGATATTACAAGCCCCCCCCCCCCCCGAGTTCCATGACCTTATAAAGCAACTCGGCCTTTGGTCTCATTCGGCTATATGGTCTTGGAACTCTTTGATGGCTTGCAATATGCTTTTAAGGCACAGCAAGAGTCCTTCATCTCAAATATTCTCCTTAGTACGTAGTTGTTGTTGTTATTATTACTACTACTACTGCAGACTGCACTAGATAATGTCCAACAGCCTAGAGGCTGTGGAATCGGATACCTTCAAGCTGCACAAAAATGGAATAACCTGGCAGGCCCTTGCTGGCAATGCTGTCAGGTTCTGCAGGAGTACCTTACCATGCTTACAGGTGATGCTGCCTCTGCCCGGAGGAGTCCGGGCACGTCAATGTCCTGGCTGCAATGCTGTCGTTTCTTCCTGTCTCTGTTCTTGTCCTCTCACTCCCCCCTCCCTCCTGCCCACTGGTGCTGTAATTCCTCCGCTTGCCTTGTACCACTCGGGGTTGTCCGTTTAGCACAAGCTGCCTCTGCCAGCCCTCCCCGGCTTGCAGTGCCATCATGAACGCGTCTGATAATTCTTCTGATGAGCCCCACCCCCCAGGTCTTTAAGTCCCCTCTTCAGTCTTGGCATAGTGCATTGAAAACTAAGTGTTGTGGACAGGCAGCCGCGACCCCAGCCCCCCATTACATCTGGGATCATGAAGCCTATTGCTGAGCTGGGAGAGGGAAAGGGTTATAGAGGTCAAGGAAAACATTCTGAATGATTTTCCATGACCCCATCTGTGCATCTATATACACCATTCACCACCCAACCCATCAATCAATCTATTTATCGATCTAACCACTCACTCACCCACACATCCACCCATCTGTCTAACCCATCCGTCCATTGGTGAATTCTCCTACCCTTCCGTCCCTCTAACTCAGCCATCCACTCACCAATCCATCCATTCATTCATCCAATCCAGTTCACCCATCCATCCATTCATCCACCCACCCACCTATCTAACCAATCCATCTACTCACCAATCCATCTATCGATCCCCCCAATCCAGTTCATCCATTCATCCACCCACCCACTCTTCCACCTATCTAACCCATCCACTCACCCATCCACCCTTCCACGTACCCATCCATCCATTCAGCCATCCATCGATCCATCCCTACAACCGTCCCTGCGTCCATCCATCCATCCATCCTCCCACTGGTGCATTCACCCCCCCTTACACCCATCTAACCCACCCATCCGCTCACCCTTCCACTTACCCATCCACCCATCCATCCATCCACATATTAATGCATTCATAAACCATTCCACCTAACACATCCAACCCATTATCCCATCCACCCTTCCACTCACTCTTTCCGTCACTCACCAACCAATACCTTCATCCATCCATCCCCCATTAATTACAGAATAGTAATGATATCTTAACCAGAAACTGAGTGCCACGAGGGCGCTTTTAACTCAAGGTAGAAAGATTATTCTGCTCTGATGACCTAAAATCATAGAAACGCTCTGCTCAGGAATCACATTGATGAAATAAACAGTATTTGACAGCAAAAAATGAAATAATATTTAGAGACTGTCTTGCTGAAATTACAGTTTTTCGGCTGCAAAAATGAAAGAGAACCGCACTGGCGAATGGAGAGAGGACTGAACGCGTCATAATACTGAGTGTTTATCAAGTCTAAAAACAATGACGCCTTCATGTGATATCCATAAAATACTTTTTCAAATTATTCTCAATTTTACATTCACAATCTTTAGATAAATTAATTAATGTATGATGCTTCCTATCTCACGCTTACCTCATTACTTACACGTCCTTTTTTTCAACACAGGATTTTACTTGCTTTTTCTATAAGTGTTTTTCAACATAGAACACATAAACAGAATGTGCAGGAAAGAATCATGATCTTTTTAAAATCTCTTCCCTTTTTGGTGTATCAACCCAGACAAATTATACACAGAACAGGAAACAGACCCATTATATATGATAATATAGGATATGGTACCCCCTATCATACATTATAAGGATACTACAAGTCACCAAGAAGTACCATGACCATTTAGAGAAACAAGGCTGAAGGCTGAGTTCCTTTATAAGGCTATGGAATTCCAAGGTCACTTGCAATATGCTTCTCATATACGGCAGGGGGTACTTTATTCCTTATAATACATGGTCACACCATCACCTTTCTCACAAACCACTTAAATCCTTGGGGCCTTATTTAGAAGAAAATGACGCAGTGCGGCACCCCAAGCCATTTGGCTGCGCCGTGCTGCTGCACTTTCAAAGCACAGGGATGCATCATATTTACAACAATATGATGTATCCCTGAGCTCTCCCCTGCGCTGGCGCACAATTGGCTGCCATGCGCCAACTCAGGCACCCTTGCGCCATGGTGCAAAAATGTCTGCGTTTTAGGGGAGATTGTTTTTGTGCAGGAAGGGACACCTTACTGCACAAAAACAATCACAAAAGGTGTTTTCCTCTTTCTATGTGTGCTGCACAATGCAGCATGCATAGAAAGAGGAAAAATAAGGAGAAATAAAAGTATTGTGCCTTGTTGCACCTCCATACGCCTCCCCTGGGGAGGCGTAGGTTTCCGAAGCATTCCCAGGTTTACAATTCCTCGTACGTAAATCTGTGAATGCTTCAGATTCCATGGCTGTTGAATGGGAACACCCACAGCAACACCCATGGAATGCCCCTTTCACGCAAAGTGCTGCGTGAAAAGGGGCCGTATTTACAAGGCCACGAAAAGCCACACAGGGTGGCTTTACGTGGCCTTGAAAATATGGAGCACCACACTGCGCCGCCGGTACGTCAAAAAAAGAGACGCACGGGCGGCGCATGGTGCTTGTAAATGCACCTTAGTGCGTAGCACTTTCATATGAATGAAAGAGAATGTTTGCAAATGTGAAGAATAAAAATATAATCTCTAGTGCAAAATTAAACACATTAAAAATGCTGTTAGATATTTGTTGCAAAAAGATATCAGATTGTTTAATACAAGCCTTTTTTTTTTTTTTTAAAGGGCACAGTATCTCCAAATGTAGAAACAAGCAGAAAGATTCTAACTTTTCTAGAATTACTTAAGGAGTGCAAAAAATAAACATGTTGCCCTAAATATCTCCTTTCTGCTTTTCACTGTACAGCTGACGTCATTTCTTTATAATAGGCGACTGGGTGCGTCACAAGTCACCAATTTTCAAGAAATTAGAGACAGTGTTTTAAAACAGGGATTGCAGAATTACATGTATTATAAAGTGCCTAAAGAATTGGTCAGATCCCGGATCAGTGCACCGTCCATGTCAATTAACTCATTGGCAACCACATCTCGTGGCATCTGCCAAGCACTCCATGTGAGCCATCGCAGTTTTAGAAAACCCAGCCGCAGGACTCTTAAAACAATTACCGGAACATCAGTGTGCTTACCACACGTTGTAGCACTGCGTCCACCACATCTCTCACTGCAGCATTCTGACATACTTATGCAGCTAAGCAACAAGCACTTGAGACTGCAAGAACCAGATAGTCTTACACTGCAGATACTCATGGGCACACTATGCAGAGGGAGCAGCACCCTCACTCCCTGATATGTGCATGATCCCATTAATCCCACTCCCAGCAGGGTTCTGCACACAGGGGTCCTGAAGGCACTTCAGGACCCCATCATTGATCCTGGTCATCACCACACCGCCACACACATGCATGGAAGACCCCCTTCTCATTTGGTGCAGTGTATTGGTGTTTTGCCTGCAACTGTCCTCCACTTTTGATGTTGAACCAAACAGAGTTGAAGCTAGACTTTTATGGTTTTTGCATTGACCCAGTGTTGGTAAACCCTTCATGGTCCTACTGATGGAGGAGAGAATGAAGGGCACACCATGCCTTGCAATAGGAGCCAGACTAGTTGATCTACAACAAGCATGAGCCATTTTGGCATTTAATTCAGGATTTACAGATGTTGTTTTAGAGAAAGAACCATCCAATTCAATCGTAAGCACATTTATATTGCATACACTGGTGGAGGGACAGTGAAGCATCTCTGACAAATAGGCTGTTTCTTAGGATCCTTTGGTGACAGCGAAATGCATCCCAACCCAATATGTTATTTTATGGTCCATGCACTTGTACCGTGCTTTGCTACTACTTGGATGGTCCTTTTGGAATCCAGTCGCCCTTTACCGTTCTGAGGTTCTCGTCGACCAGAGCCAGTGCATGTTGACATTATATTTGATTGTGTTTCATATTGTTTACAGCTGAATCGCACTAGATAGCGGCTGGCAAGTTTAGAATCCACCAATGAATTGGTTGGTGCTGAATGGTAATGGATAGCGAACAATGGATCCAGTTATGGATCTGTGTGGAAAATTGTGTGCGCGCATTTGTTGTGTGTGTGCGTTTGTGTGTGTGTTAGGTCTTGAGTCTCTTTCTGAAATCTGCCAGCGAGGGGGCTGTACGTAGCTGGAGTGGATGGTCGTTCCAGGTCTTGGCAGCGATGTAGGACAAGGAGGGGCCACCACTGCGGCTGCGACGGGTGCGGGGGTTGTGTGCGAGGGCAAGTGAGGAGGAGCGCAGGTGTCTAGCGGGTTGGTGGAAGTTCAGTCCATGGTTGAGGTAGGCAGGTCCTAGGTCGTGGAGGGCTTTGTAGGCATGCGCGAGGAACTTGAACTGGCATCTTGTCTGGATGGGGAGCCAGTGGAGGTCTCTCAGGTGGGGGGCGATGTGAGTTTGTTTGGGGAGGTCCAGGATGAGTCTGGCTGCATCGTTCTGTATAGTCTGGAGTTTTCTGAGGAGCTGGGTTGAGATGCTGGTGTAGAGGGCGTTGCCGTAGTCAAGGCGGCTGGTGATGAGGACCCGAGTGATGGTCTTTCTGATGTTGGTTGGAATCCATCTGAAGATTCTGCAGAGCATTGTGAAGTGTGTGCACTGTTATGACCTTGGACGAGGTGTAGTGCCTTGGTGCAGCAGGAGTTAGTACCATGGCATACCAGCCCCTTCCGGTATTTCTAGGACAGAGATTGCTCTCAGCGAGCGGTTGTAGTTTACACTCTAATGGACATTACTGACAAAGGTGGGATTGGACTCCTGATTTTGCTTATTCGCTCAGTGGACTTGAATGTGGTGGGCCCCAATTTCTTGGTCTATTGCCTCTCGGGGATATCACTCTTAGATGCTTAGACCTAAGGTCCTTTTGTTTTCCCTGTTCATAGTCACCTGTGGCATCCATCAGGGCTCTCTCATTATCTTTCTTTTTATTTAATGTATACATGAAGCCATTGACTTATTTCATCCACATTCACCAATTGCCATTACAGTGATATACAGATGATGCACAAATTGTGCTAAGAATTGAAGGATTCCAGACTCCACATAAACCCTTCTGTCCGGTCTGAGTGACACGGAGTCCTGGATGAATCATAGCTGCTTTCATCTCATGTGGAGACCACCAAGGTCTTCCTGTTCACGGCTGAAGCCAGGTGACACCAACTTCTTCTGTCAATATCCCTTCCTCGCATTTTCAACTAAGAAACTCTTTTTAAGTCCAAAGTAAAAATCCTGGGTTCTACTTAGACGACACCGAATCGATGAGCAACACCGTGAACTCTGTCATAAGAAACATAATGTTCCACCTGATCTAAGGAAGGTGACCCAACATATTCAATGTCAATCCTGAATAAGAGCATTAAGAATTAAAGATTGAGCTACGGCGGTGCCCTCTCTTCAGGACTGGGCAAAAACAAAAGCTAGAACGTCTGGCCCATGGACTTAGGAAAAAGATAAAGTGCTTGTCAGAAATTGCACTTATTTGTGGGGAAGTGCAAACTTCTCTACTGGGGGATCCTACACCTATGGAGAATCCACCGGTGGCATTACTTCCACATTAAAGAATCTTGCCTCAGAGGCCATTCTTTCACCCCCGCACCCCAATAACCCACGACAGGCTGTAGGTGGCGGTCCCAACAACATCTATGGCAGAGGTCCGACCACCGGATTACAATACCGGTGGTCAGAACGCAGTGGTTGGGGGGAAAAACCGCCACCTCTGACAGACTCGGTGGGGCGCTAATCCCTACAATGGAGGCGGCGACTGCGCAGGCACCGCTGTAGGGCTTAGGATGTCCCTTTCCGACTGCCTTTTCATGGCGGTCCCACTGCCATCAAAAGGCAGCCAGAAAGGGACTTTGGGGGCCCCAAGCAGGGACCCCCTCCTCTGTGGGCCACTGCTAAATGGCCAGGGGGCACATGTGGTGCCCCCCCAAACATCCATGCACTGTGTGCCAAGCACCACATGGTGCCTGGCACACGGTGCATGGATGTTTAAAAAGTGCCTTTTCTACTGTGGCTTCTGCTGCAGCCCTTTTCCGGGCCACAGCAGAAGCCGCAGTAGAAAAAGGAATTTTACGACCACCTGCACTGCGATCATATCGTGATAGGGCAGGTGGGACCGCCGACTCTTTGTCGGACGTTCACCTGCCTGCAGCGATGATGTTCGGACTGTGAAAAATTCACAATAAATCTTAAAAGTCACGTATTCAACCTCAGCTATTTTGTGGACTTACCCCATTTGCCACATGATCCATCATCTGCTGCATAATCTTCAGATTTTAACAAACAAGGGGGCATATTAGCAAGACCCACGTTAAAATTATCGCCGTTTTAGCGGCAGGAAACTGCCGCTAAAACGGCGATAATGGGCTTGCTAATATGCGTTATAGAATTCCAATAGAAGCCCATGTTAGATGTGCAGGACATCTAACCTGGGCTTCTATTGGAATTCCATAACGCATATTAGCAAGCCCATTATCGCCGTTTTAGCGGCAGTTTCCTGCCGCTAAAACGGCGATAATTTTATCACCGGTCTTGCTAATATGCCCCAAAATGTTTCTTGCTCAAATAGTTCAAATTAACGTGTTGCAGCGAGTGGAATGCCCTTTGTAAAGGTTGACTGGTACGTTGCTTTTTGCTATAAGTAGGTGTTAAACTGATATCAAAAAGGGCTAACCTATGCCTAGAGTGTGTTAAGAAGTGTACAAATCACAAAATAATGAAATAATACTATTCCAAAAGGTGCCTCATTAATCATATAAGTTGCCTTTTTTGCCACATAATTTAGTCAACCCTGCCGCACAATTTGCCCCTCTCCTGCCGCATAATTCCAGTGCCCTTGCGGTACGGTCCACACTCCTACTTTTTCCAAAAGAGGCACACACCACTGTATATATAAGGCAGATAATAAACAAAAATCCCTTGTCACGTGCTCAAAACGTCCTGCAAGGACCCGTGTGGCTCTGCCTTCCAGGCCCACAGCCCCCGGAGGTGGCGCACAGCTCTCAAAGGGTTAACACTGCCGCCAGAGCACTGGCTGCAACTGAAGGGGCCCAAATCCAGTTTTGGCCGGCACCAGCGTACTTGCTTCCCCGGGTATCCCTTCTCTTCCGCTGGGCCCGGCTCCCCTTACACTGGAGAGAGGTCAGCCAGGCCGGTAACTGGAGCTGGACTTCCCTTCCTGAGTCTGGAGCTGGCCCAGGAGTCCACGCCAGTGCGAGAGCCGGGGTCGGCCCTCCTGCTTACATCGTGCCATTACATTGTGTAACTGGGAGCAGCTCAGTGGGTTCATGTGCTGCACAGACTTTGTATTCACTGTTCATGCGACCTCTCCACTTGTACAGCGCTCTCTTGCTTTGTAGCTAGGACTGAGATTTATGAGAACAGACAGTGATAGATACGTAACATAGGTACCATTGATTGGAGTAATGTTTGGGTAGCATTACATAGGATTAAATAAAAGGTACTGGCAGTCTCTCGTCTGTGTCTACTCTTGGACACAAGCTATCTTCCTGAGTTATTGGAAAGAGGAAAAGCTCCTCCTCTCATCATTGATGTTTGTGAAGATGGCCATGTGCACTTGGTAGTGAAACAGTTAATAATGGAAGCCTATGTTCTATCTAATTGCGGTGTGGTAATACTGCTCCCAGTGTTACCATTACCAAGTCCGGGCCTTATTACCAGGAGGATTTTTGCCCAGTGATTCCACATGAGGTAATACACACATGCGAAAATACCGCATGCTTCGTAATACTGACTTGGGTGTTATGTTATGTGATATTGATTTGTATAGCGTACTAAGAATCAGGGAGGGTATCCAGGCACTTTGGCAAGGTGTGTTGGTGTGTGGTCCCAAGGTGCTTATATCATACCTGCCAACTCATACGGTGCCACTGTGTGACACTGTAAGAAACTGGCTCTATATATACTACACCAAAATGAGGTATAGTATGTATAGGGTCCAGGTGACTCCAAAGGTAGGCAGAGGTTAAAGTTAGATAGAACTTTACTCTCTACTTGTGGTAGCTTGGTCGAGCAGTAAGGCAGTATCAGAGGACAGTGTTAAGCATTTGATGTACACACTCAGTCAGCAAATGAATTCACACACTCAAGAACTGAACTCTAGGCCAATTGTTTTGTATAAAAATATATTGTTGTTTTATTTTAGAACCAAGCAAGCCTGGCACAGGTAAGCATAAAATACTTTACAGTAATAAGTTACTGAATGTCGAATAGTTTGAAAATGCAATAGAAATTGTACTTTGTATGATTCACAGGGGAGCAGTGGTATGCAACACTTAGCAAATACAGTACATTGAAATGAATAGGTTTTTTCAGTAAATTGCAGGTAAGTTACTTTTTACGTTACTTTGCTAACTCAGTGCTGGATACCTAGATTCAGCACTGGGACATTTCCTGCAAACAGGTAAGTAAACACGTTTTGGTTATTTGTGCGATTTTTAAGGAATATTTTTAGATTTCAAAACTCCACACTTAGAAACGTTTTGGAGAAAAAGTGTCAATGTTATCCTATGGGAGGAAAAACAGGTTATCGGTTTGTAGGTAAGTAATCGACTGTGAGAGTTAAGGTTCTGGGGCTAGACTCAGGGGTCCCCCAGGGTCAGTGATGCACTGTTGTTGCACCCTCAGCGGCACTAGGGCGGTCGGGTGCAGAGTGTTGAGGCTCAATGTTATCCTATGGAGGATAGGGGGTCTCCGGTTGGTGGCTGCTGGCAAGCAGGCCACTAGGTTGTGGGAGCAAAGCTCCTAGGGTTTAGGTCAGGGCAAATAGGGAACCAAATTAGCACCAAAGGTGCACCCTCAGCGGCACTAGGGCGGCCGGGTGCAGGGTGCTGTTTTGAGGTCGGGTGCCCTGTTGTTTTCAATGGAGCGCCTCCGGTTAGAAGAAACACTGCAGGCTCGGGGACGAGGATCTTCTGGGTGCGACCACCACTTCGACGGGTAAGTTGGGATGTCTTGGGTTGGTTAGGCACCAGTGGTTTGGGCACACAAGGCCGTGGGGCGTCGGGTGCAGGGGTGCCTTGGGACGTCGGAAAGTCTTACCCACTCTGGTCGTGGTAGAGGGGATCCTCTGGATTGAGGCTGCAGGCGTCGATTGGAGGCTTGAGGCAGGTCAGGAGTCACCGGATCTTGGGTCAGGATCACCGGCGTGACCTCCTCGTGGTGTTTTCCCACTTGAGCTCGGGCCGGGTTCGGCGGGTGCAGAGTGGGCTGGATTCGCGGTATCCGGCCGGAGCCAGAAGCTGCAGTTTGAACAAGTCCGGTGTTCACGGGAGAAGCAGGCTTGGAAGTGAAGGCAGGCAGGTCCTCCGGGGTTTTTGAGGTTGCTGGCTGCAGGACACACCGGGATTTCGCAGGAGCAGGTTCGAGGGGAGACAGACTTGTAAGGCTGGGGCCAAGTCAGTGGGCGTCGTCCTCTTGTTAGCTCTGCACGGCTCTTCGTCCTTATTCTTTTCTTCTTTTCTTGTTGTTGCTGGATTTGAGGAAGCAAGGTTCAGGGTGCCCCCTAAATACTAGATTTAGGGGCGTTACAGGTAGGTAAAGGGCAGGGACCAATAGGTTCTTTCTTTGGGGTGGGTACACCCCCTATCGTGCCACCCTCCAGTGGGAGGGGGGCAGGAGCCTGTCCCTGGTTGGCTAGGTCCCCCCATCCTCAAGGTGGCGGGGACTCAGAGTTGTGCTTCACCTCGCCTCCCCCACCTGAGGGGTGGAGTTGGCAGAGGTGGGCACACCTCTCTCCCTCACTTGTTTTTCCCGCCGGCTCTCCCGCCCAAAGTGGGGGGTAGAACCAGTGAGGACCAGTTGCTGAAAGCAGCAATTGGTCTGGAGAGGCTCACAAAGGCGGCATGCCTTTGAAGCTTCTCCTTCGTGAACCCTGCCCATCCTGGGGGAGGAGGCTTGGCACCTCGTCCCAGGATGTGCATTGTCTCAGGCCCCCGAGAGCAGCAGGCTCTCGACCCAGGGGTCCAGAAACATGTCTGTTGGTGGCAGCCTAAGCAGCCACTCAGTCAGGTCACTTGAAGTTGGTCGAGTTTCAGGGGGCATCTCTAAGATGCCCTCTGTTGTGCATTTTACATTAAATCTCATACTGGCATCAGTGTGGGTTTAATGTGCTGAGAAGTTTGATACCAAACTTCCCAGTCTTCAGTGTAGCCAAGACAAGCAGCCTGCAAAGGCACTGTGTGAGTGTCAGGGTACAGGACCTCTAAGGGTGGCACAATAAGTGCTGCAGCCCTTAGAGGCCTTCTCTGGTCACAGTTTCCTGGGTACCTGTGGTACCATTTACCAGCGGCTGACATGTGGCCAGAGATGCCAATTGGGTTTAGGCTTCAATGCAGTTTTTAGGGAAGGAACATAGGCCCTGGGCACCTGATTAGCAGGAGCCCAGGGCACACTCAGTCAAAGAACATCAGCAATTCAGCAAAAAGTGGGGGCATACCATGCAGAAAGAGGGCACTTTCTCACACAACCCCCCCCCCCAAACGAAAGATGATGAGACTAACCTTTCCCTAGAGAGTCTTCATTGTCTAAGTGGAAGAACCTGGAAAGTCCATCTGCATTGGCATGGGCAGTCCCAGGTCTGTGTTCCACTTCAAAGTCCATTCCCTGTAGGGAGATGGACCACCTCAACAGTTTAGGATTTTCCCCTTTTATTTGCATTAGCCATCTGAGAGGTCTGTGATCAGTTTGAACTAGGAATTGAGTACCAAACAAGTATGGTCTCAACTTCTTCAGGGACCAAACCACAGCAAAGGCCTCCCTCTCAATGGCACTCCAACGCTGCTCCCTGGGGAGAAGCCTTCTGCTTATAAAAGCAACAGGTTGGTCTTGGCCTTTATCATTGGTCTGGGATAGGACGACTCCTATCCCTAGCTCAGAGGCATCAGTCTGCACTATGAACTGCTTGGCATAATCTGGAGCCTTCAGAATTGGTGCTGAGCACATTGCTTCTGTCAGGGTGTCAAAAGCCTTTTGGCAACTAACTGTCCAGTTAACCTTCTTGGGCATTTTCTTGGAGGTGAGTTCTGTGAGGGGAGTCACAATGGACCCATATCCCTTCACAAACCTCCTGTAATACCCAGTCAAGCCAAGGAATGCCCTGACTTGGGTCTGGGTGGTTGGAGCTGCCCAGTCCAGGATGGCCTGGATCTTGGGCTGTAAGGGCTGTACCTGGCCTCCACCAACAAGGTGGCCCAAGTACACCACAGTGCCCTGCCCTATCTGGCATTTGGATGCCTTGATAGTTAGGCCTGCAGTTTGCAGGGCTTTTAAAACCTTCCCAAGGTGGAACAGGTGATCCTGCCAGGTGGAACTAAAGACAGCAATATCATCAAGATAAGCTGCACTAAAGGACTCCAACCCAGCAAGGACTTGATTTACCAACCTCTGGAAGGTGGCAGGGGCATTCTTTAAACCAAAGGGCATAACAGTGAACTGATAGTGCCCATCAGGTGTGGAGAATGCTGTTTTCTCTTTTGCTCCTGGGGCCATGCCAATCTGCCAGTACCCTGCAGTTAAGTCAAAGGTACTTAAGAATTTGGCTGCACCCAACTTATCTATCAACTCATCTGCTCTTGGGATAGGGTGAGCATCTGTCTTGGTGACAGAGTTGAGCCCTCTGTAATCCACACAAAACCTCATTTCTCTCTTTCCACCCTGTGGGTGAGGTTTGGGGACCAGAACCACTGGGCTAGCCCAGGGGCTCTCAGAGGGTTCAATAACCCCTAACTTCAGCATCTTGCTGACTTCAGCTCTGATGCTTTCCTTGACTTGGTCTGACTGTCGATAGATTTTGTTTTTAACAGGTGCACTGTCACCAGTGTCCACATAAAGGGTACACCAGTTTGTCAGACCAGGGGACAAGGAAAAGAGCTTAGCATACTGTTGCAAGACTTACTTGCAGTCAGTCTGCTGTTGGGCAGAGAGGGTGTCTGAAAAGACAACTCCATCTACTGACCCATCTTTTGGGCTGTATGAGAGGAGGTCAGGGAGAGGTTCACTCTCTGCTTCCTGCTCCTCATCAGTCACCATCAGCATGGGGATGTCAGCCCTGTCATTGTAGAGCTTTAGGCGGTTCACATGGATAACCCTTTTGGGTGTCCTGCTTGTGCCCAGGTCAACTAAGTAGGTGACCTCACTCTTTTTCTCTAGGATAGGGTAAGGGCCACTCCATCTGTCCTGGAGTGCCCTTGGTGCCACTGGCTCCAAAAGCCACACCTGTTGCCCAGGTTGAAATTCAACCAGTGCAGCTTTTTGGTCATACCAGTGCTTCTGAAGCTCCTGGCTGGCCTCAAGATTCTTGGATGCCTTTTCCATGTACTCAGCCATTCTGGACCTTAGGCCAAGCACATAGTCCACAATATCTTGTTTGGGTTCTTGGAGAGGCTTCTCCCAACCCTCTTTTATAAGACAGAGTGGTCCCCTCACAGGATGGACAAACAGAAGTTCAAAGGGGGAAACCCTACTCCCTTCTGTGGCACTTCTCTGTAAGCAAAAAGCAGACATGGTAAGAGGACATCCCATCTCCTTTTGAGTTTCTCAGGGAGCCCCATAATCATGCCTTTCAATGTCTTGTTAAATCTCTCAACAAGGCCATTGGTTTGTGGGTGATAGGCTGTAGTAAACTTGTACTGCATTCCACACTCTTTCCACATGTGTTTCAGGTAAGCAGACATAAAGTTAGAACCTCTGTCTGAAACCACCTCCTTAGGGAACCCTACCCTGGTGAAGACACCAATGAGGGCCTTGGCTACTGCAGGAGCTGTAGTAGTCCTAAGTGGAATTGCTTCAGGGTACCTAGTGGCATGATCCACTACCACTAGTATGAATTTGTTCCCTGAGGCTGTGGGAGGTTCAAGTGGACCCACTATGTCCACACCTACCCTTTCAAAGGGAACCCCCACCACAGGCAGTGGTATCAGGGGGCCTTTGGGTGGCCACCTGTCTTGCCACTGGCTTGACAGGTAACACAGGAGCTGACAAACTCCTTCACCTTTTGGTGCATCTGGGGCCAGTAAAAGTGGCTAACTAGCCTTTCCCAATTCTTGGTTTGGCCCAGATGTCCAGCTAGGGGGATGTCATGAGCTAAGGTTAGGAGGAACTCCCTGTACCTCTGTGACACTACCACTCTCCTGGTGGCTCCAGGATTGGGGTCTCTTGCCTCAGTGTACAGTAATCCCTCTTCCCAATAAACTCTTTGGGTACCACTGACATCTCCCTTTGCTTCTGAAACAGCTTGCTGCCTCAGGCTTTCAAGAGTGGGACAGTCTTCCCTAGAGGGTCCCCCTGGGCCCAAGAGTTCAACCTGGTAAGGGTCAAGCTCCATAGGCTCAGTTCCCTCTGGGGTGTCCAAGTCCTCTCCCTGAGGAGAGGGGTCCTGATCCTTTTGCTGAACAGAAGCTGGTTCCCCAGTCTTCTTGCCTTTTCTCTTGGTAGGTTGGGCCATTCTTTCAGGCTCCAACACTTTTTCACCCTGCCTTTTGCTCTGTGCTCTTGTTTTTACACACACCAATTCAGGGATATCCAGCATTGCTGCATGGGTTTTTAGTTCAACCTCAGCCCAGGCTGAGGTTTCCATGTCATTGCCAAGCAGACATGCAGCTGGTGGCTTTGGAGAAACCACTACCTGTTTCAGGCCAGTAACCCCCCCCCCCCCCAGTCTAATGTCACCATAGCCATTGCATGGTTAGTGGTAACACGGTCAGCATTGGTGACTGGGTAAGTACGCCCAATCAAATATTGCTCAGGGGAAACCAGTGTGTCTCTCACCATATTGACACTGGCACCTGTATCCCTCAGAGCCTCTATCCTAGTTCCATTAATCCAAGGGTATTGTAAGTATTTCTTTAAGTTGGATGGCCACACAGCTACAGTGGCAAACTCAACTTCCCCCTCTGAAACTAGAACTGCTTCAGTGTGCAACCTGATTTGCTCTGGGCACACTGCTGATCTCATCTGGAGACTGACTACACCAGGAGTAGCTGTAGCTGTAGGACTAGGGGCCTCCTTGCTAGGGCAAGCCTCGTCTCCAGTTAAGTGTCCCAACTTCTTACAGTTGTTACACCAGGCCTTTGCAGGATCAACGTTCTTCCCCCTATAGGGCTGTGGAGTATAGGGAGTGTTTTGGGACCCACCCCCTGTGCAGGTTTTTGGGGCCCTTTAGAAGACTCAGACTTTTTATCTTGGGGATTCTCACCACCTTTCCCCTGGGGAGGTTTTGTAACCCCTTTCTTTTGGTCACCCCCAGTGGTTGTCTTAGTCACTCTAGTCTTGACCCAGTGGTCTGCCTTCTTTCCCAATTCTTGGGGAGAAATTAGACCTAGGTCTACCAAATGCTGATGTAACTTTTCATTCGTGCAATTACTTAAAATATGTTCCTTCATAAACAAATTGTAAAGTCCAGTAAAGTCATGCACATTGTGTCCAGTTAACCAACCATCTAGTGTCTTTACTGAGTAGTCTACAAAATCAATCCAGGACTGGTTTTGGGTTTTGTGAGCCCCCTGAATCTAATTCTGTACTCCTCAGTTGTGAGTCCAAATCCCTCAATCAGAGTTCTCTTCATGAGGTCATAAGACCCAGCATCTGGCCCAGAAAGGGTCAGGAGTCTGTCTCTGCAGTTACCAGAGAACAGTTCCCACAGGAGTGCCCCCAGAGAGGTTTCTTCACCTTTCTCATGTCACAAGCCCTCTCAAAGGCTGTGAACCATTTAGTGATGTCATCACCCTCCTCAAATTTAGGGACAATCCCTTTGGGGATTTTAGGATCATAAGATTGCTCTTTATCCTTATTAAGATTGCTGCCACCATTGATGGGTGCTAAACCCATCTCCTTTCTTTCTCTTTCTCTAGAGCCAGGAGTCTGGACTCTAGAGCCAGTCTTTTGGCCAGCCTTGCTAAAAGGCTGTCCTCCTCATTGAGGCTGTCCTCAATGTCCCCACCAGAACCTGAGCCACCTGTGTGGCCTCTAGGTCCCCAGAGGTTAACTCTTGGAATTAAGGGTACAGGGTCCCTTTCTTCCCTAGGAAGTGGTGGAGGTGGGTACCCATCTCCATCCTCCTCACTCCTTTCTCCCTCTGACTGGTCATCACCATGTTCAGAAGGGTGGGCCTTTGCATACTCAGCCAACAGCTCCTGGAGCTTTTGTTTGGTTGGATGTGGGCCCATTGCTATGTTTTTAAGTTTACATAAGGACCTTACTTCCTTGAAAGACAAGTGAAGGTAAGGGGTGAGGTCAAGCTCCTCAACCATGTCCTGTATGTCATTATGGTTATTTTCACTAATAGCTGGGTTCTTTTCTTGAGACATTCTAACGAAAAGTTCTAACCCCTCTACCCTTGACTATAGTGACTTTTTATTCTCTAAAATTCTAAAGGGACTTAAGCAAGGCCCTATCAAGACTTTTAGTAGTTTGGTAAAAATGCCAATTTGAAAAAAATCAGAATTCTAAAGGCAATTTAAGAGTTCTGTCGTGTGATCAGGTGGTAACCTAGTAGTCCAACAAATGCAAGTTGTATATCCCACCGCTGATCCACCAATGTAAGAAACTGGCTCTATATATACTACACCAAAATGAGGTATAGTGTGTATAGAGTCCAGGTGACTCCAAAGGTAGGCAGAGGTTAAAGTTAGATAGAACCTTACTCTCTACTTGTGGTAGAGTGGTCGAGCAGTAAGGCAGTATCAGAGGACAGTGTTAAGCATTTGATGTACACACTCAGTCAGCAAATGAATTCACACACTCAAGAACTGAACTCTAGGCCAATTGTTTTTGTATAAAAATATACTGTTGTTTTATTTTAGAACCAAGCAAGCCTGGCACAGGTAAGCATAAAATACTTTACAGTAATAAGTTACTGAATATAGAACAGTTTGAAAATGCAATAGAAATTGTACTTTGTTTGATTTACAGGGGATGCAGTAGGTATGCAACACTTAGCAAATACAGTACATTGAAATGAATAGGCTTTTTCAGTAAATTGCAGGTAAGTTACTTTTTACGTTACTTTTCTAACTCAGTGCTGGATACCTAGATTCAGCACTGGGACATTTCCTGCAAACAGGTAAGTAAACACGTTTTGGTTATTTGTGCGATTTTTAAAGAATATTTTTAGATTTCAAAACTCCACACTTAGAAACTTTTGGAAGAAAAAGTGTCAATGTTATCCTTTGGAGGAAAAACAGGTTATCGGTTTGTAGGTAAGTAATCGACTGTGGGAGTTAAGGTTCTGGGGTTAGACTCAGGGGCCCCCCAGGGTCAGTGATGCACTGTTGTTGCACCCTCAGCGGCCGGGTGCAGAGTGTTGAGGCCCAATGTTATCCTATGGAGGATAGGGGGTCTCCGGTTGGTGGCTGCTGGCAAGCAGGCCACTGGGTTGTGGGAGCAAAGCTCCTAGGGTTTAGGTCAGGGCAAATAGGGAACCAAATTAGCACCAAAGGTGCACCCTCAGCGGCACTAGGGTGGCCGGGTGCAGGGTGCTGTTTTGAGGTCGGGTGCCCTGTTGTTTTCAATGGAGCGCCTCCGGTTAGAAGAAACACTGCAGGCTCGGGGACGAGGATCTTCTGGGTGCGACCACCACTTCGAGGGGTAAGTTGGGATATCTTGGGTTGGTTAGGCACCGTTGGTTTGGGCACACAAGGCCGTGGTGCGTCGGACGCAGGGGTGCCTTGGGACGTCGGAAAGTCTTACCCGCTCTGGTCGCGGTAGAGGGGATCCTCTGGATTGAGGCTGCAGGCGTCGATTGGAGGCTTGAGGCAGGTCAGGAGTCGCCGGATCTCGGGTCAGGATCGCCGGGGTGACCTCCTCGTGGTGTTTTTCCACTCGAGCTCGGGCCGGGTTCGGCGGGTGCAGAGTGGGCTGGATTCGCGGTATCCGGCCGGAGCCAGAAGCTGCAGTTTGAACAAGTCCGGTGTTCACGGGAGAAGCAGGCTTGGAAGTGAAGGCAGGCAGGTCCTCCGGGGTTTTTGAGGTTGCTGGCTGCAGGACCCACCGAGATTTCGCAGGAGCAGGTTCGAGGGGAGACAGGCCTGTAGGGCTGGGGCCAAGTCAGTGGGCGTCGTCCTCTTGTTAGTTCTGCACGGCTCTTCGTCCTTCTTCTTTTCTTCTTTTCGTGTTGTTGCTGGATCTGAGGAAGCAAGGTTCAGGGTGCCCCCTAAATACCAGATTTAGGGGCGTTACAGGTAGGTAAAGGGCAGGGACCAATGGGTCCCTTCCTTGGGGTGGGTACACCCCCTATCGTGCCACCCTCCAGTGGGAGGGGGGCAGGAGCCTGTCCCTGGTTGGCTAGGTCCCCCCATCCTCAAGATGGCGGGGACTCAGAGTTGTGCTTCACCTCGCCTCCCCCACCTGAGGGGTGGAGTTGGCAGAGGTGGGCACACCTCTTTCCCTCACTTGTTTTTCCCGCTGGCTCTCCCGCCCAAAGTGGGGGGGGAGAACCAGTGGGGACCAGTTGCTGAAAGCAGCAATTGGTCTGGAGAGGCTCACAAAGGCGGCATGCCTTTGAAGCTTCTCCTTCGTGAACCCTGCCCATCCTGGGGGAGGAGGCTTGGCACCTCGTCCCAGGATGTGCATTGTTTCAGGCCCCCGAGAGCAGCAGGCTCTCGACCCAGGGGTCCAGAAACATGTCTGTTGGTGGCAGCCTAAGCAGCCACTCAGTCAGGTCACTAGAAGTTGGTCGAGTTTCAGGGGGCATCTCTAAGATGCCCTCTGTTGTGCATTTTACATTAAATCCCACACTGGCATCAGTGTGGGTTTAATGTGCTGAGAAGTTTGATACCAAACTTCCCAGTCTTCAGTGTAGCCATTATGGTGTTGTGGAGTTCGTAATGACAGACTCCCAGCACCATATACTCTTAATGGCAGCACTGCACTTACAGTGCCCAGGAATGGACTTGGGCACTGTAGGGGTACAGGGCTCATGCACCTGTACCCTCACCACTGGCATAGGGCACCCAGCTAGAGGGGTGACTGATGTATGCCAGGGCAGTGGTTTGTGGGCATGGCACACAGGGATGTGTGCCATGTCGACTCTTCACTTTGTTCTACACCAAGACAAGCAGCCTGCAAAGGCAGTGTGCGAGTGTCAGGGTACAGGACCTCTAAGGGTGGCACAATAAGTGCTGCAGCCCTTAGAGGCCTTCTCTGGTCACAGTGCCCTGGGTACCTGTGGTACCATTTACCAGGGGCTGACATGTGGCCAGAGATGCCAATTGGGTTTAGGCTTCAATGCAGTTTTTAGGGAAGGAACATAGGCCCTGGGCACGTGATTAGCAGGAGCCCAGGGCACACTCAGTCAAAGAACATCAGCAATTCAGCAAAAAGTGGGGTCATACCATGCAGAAAGAGGGCACTTACTCACAGACACACGATATCAGCTCCCATCACACGGTCTCCAGGTGAGGAGCCGACATCACATGGTGGCAGGGAGAACGAGCTGAAAACCACTGTAAATAGTGGTTTTCCAGCTCGTTCTCCGAGGCTTTGAAGTGCCCACATCCATTAAAGGGAGTGAAAACACCCCAGGACATTGCACGAGCCTCAGCATGCTTTTTTTTTTTTTTTTGGGAGGAGGGGGCTTGGGGTAGGGGTGGGGTTCAAAAGTGCATCGGCATAAGGCCCCACCCCCTTCCAGGCCCCCCTCCTCACATGGTGAGATTGTTCTTCAAGTTGGCAGGCCTGCTTGAAGAGCCAGGTCTCCAGCTTCTTGCAGAACTCAAGGAGTGAGAAGCAGGCTCCGATGTGTTGAGGGATGGCATTCTATGTCTTGGGTGCGATGTAGGCGAATGAGCGGCCTTTTGCGGATGCGGGGACTGTGCAAGTGAGAGTGAGGCAGAGCGTAGGTGTCTGGTAGGTTGGTGAAAGTGTTTGCGGCTGTTCGGGTATTTTGGCTCTTTGTTGTGTGGGGCTTTGCATGGGTGCGTGGTAGCTCTCGTTTCAACCCTAATTGAAATTAAGCGCCTAATTGTGATGTAGGCCTATGGTGACAGGTTTAGCAGCAAAAGTTCAAGCAGTGAAGAAAGGGTGGTGGTTGCTGGGAGCTTATATTGACCTCATTTAAACCAGAGTGCAGTAGGATTATTTATGAGGTGCAGATTTAACCTCTTCAGTTGAGGTTTTACTATTTAGCAGCACTGTATTCAACAGCGCAGTAAGCAGCATCGAAGAGCAGTAAGATGTTTTTCTTAAATAAGGCGCTGTGCTTATACTTTAGCTAATACCCAGGGGTGTCTTGGCGCTATAAACTGTGAGAGGTATGAGGAGAAGGTCCGAGGGGAATTAAGGAGCTAGGGTCACAGTTTGAAGAGACAGGTCTGTAAAAGTTTTCTGAATTTCAAACGGTGGGGCACCATGCGGATAGCTATGGGTAAATAGTTCCCGGCCACAGAGGTAGGGACTGGAAAAGAGCGACCCTCTGAGGACCGTAGGAACAGAGACCAGATTAGCCGTGGAAGAACGTAGCGTTCAGGAAGGATTGTAGCCAGGGGCAGCTCCTCCATAATGGCAGAGGAGCGTCGCCCCACTAGTCAGAGTCAGTCACAGAAAAATAAAATGACATTAAAACCATAATATTTTATTTTTCTGTGACTGGCTCTGGCTCGCATGCATGTGTAGGGCGGGGCATAGCATGAGAGCAGCGCCTGAATTGGGTAGGGAGCCTGTGCTTTCCATTAACTGCAGGAGAGAAGCACCAAGGCAGCCGTCGGCGTTGGCGGCAGGAACAGGTCATTTTGGTTTTTATTAATATTATTTTTCCTGTCATTTCCCCGCCCTCACTTGCGTTTAGCGGCGGCTTCCACTGATTATAGCTCAAAAAGAGTGAGGACATAAAATCAGAAGACGGAAGGGATTTGAAGATGGCTTATTGCAGAAACATAAGACTTTAAATAGGCAGCGTTTTTGAACTGGGAGCCAATGTAAATTGTTGAGATGTGCAAAAATACTGACCCATTTAGGGATATCCAGTACAAGCCTGGCCACAACAGTCTGCATTACTTGAAGTTTGAGCATCAGACGGGAAGGAAGTCAACAAAGAGCGTGTTGCAGTAGTCGAGCCTGCATATTATTGTCTGAATAAGAAGTGGACTAGTAGAGGGAGGGATGGAAGGTCATGTTTAGGAAGCAAGTGGAGGTGATTTTATTAATGTAGGCATCAATAGAAAGCTTGTTGTCAAAGATAACATCCAAGTTGCCTGAGCTAGTAACAGATGAGGGGCAGGAGCCTAGTTCTGCAGGCCACCAAGCAGGGGACCAAATCAGAGGTTCACCAAACGCCGGAACTTCAGTTTTATCTGAGTTAAGTCTGAGGGAGTTTGTGTTCATCGAGCTGGCGACTGCCTCTAGGCAACTTTTGAACTGTTCCTGGATGATTTTAATGCCTCCGTTTCTAATTTGGGTGTCATCAGCATAGACATAAAATTGGAAGCCAAAAGTGGCAAACAGGTCAGCTAGGGGAGCGACTTATTGGTTGAAAAGTGCGGGTAACACAGAGTCCTTTGCCACTTCACATGATAGACCCTTAAAGGCAGAATGAAAAGAAGATAGATGGACTGCCTGTTATCTGGGGGTGAGAAAAGAGGTAAACCAGCTTAAAACGTCACCTCCAATACTGGATGAAGAAAGCCTGTTCAGTAGAATTTGACGAGAGACCATGTCAAAAGCCGTTGACAAGTCAAGGAGGATCATGGCCGAGGAGCCCTTCTGCGTCCAATGTTTTGTTATTTTATGTTTTGTGTATTTGTACAGCGAACAACTCATCTGGGAGGACATCTTGGAAATCAGGAGCTTTAGGTGCCAAGCTAGAGTCTAGCCAGGTCTTAAGTTTTTTGCAGTATTCAAGAACTGAATAGCTGGCTCTAATGTGCAGGGACAGGTCGTTCCAAGAATGAGGATTGAGGTAGGAGAAGGCATGACTACCGGATCTGGTTTTGAGTATGCAGGGGATGTGTGCGAGTTGGAGTCCAGCTGAGTGAAGGTGTCTAGTAGTCTTGTGGAAGGTTATGCGTTTGTTGAGGTACGTGGGTCCAATGTTGTGTAAGGCTTGGTATGGGTGCATGAGGAGTTTGAAGACTGGTCGTTTGTGGATTGGGAGATAATGGATCTCTTTGAGGTGAGAAGTGATGTAAGTGCAGGTTGTGAAGTTGAAGGTGAGCCTGGCCACCGAGTTTTGAATGGTCTGGAAGCTTCTGGTCAGTTGAGCATTGATTCCAACACAGAGTGCTTTGCCGTAGTCCAGCTTGCTAGTGATGAGGGCTTAGGTGACTGTTCTGCGAGTGTTGGTAGGGATCTATTTGAGGAACTTCATAAGC
This sequence comes from Calotriton arnoldi, assembly GCA_963921515.1. Classification (NCBI taxonomy): domain Eukaryota; kingdom Metazoa; phylum Chordata; class Amphibia; order Caudata; family Salamandridae; genus Calotriton; species Calotriton arnoldi. Next base: position 141,809 of record CAWUFW010001100.1, read on the forward strand.
ATCTTTATTGTATGGAAGCAGGAGCTGGAGACTGCATTCACTTGGATAGTCATGGTGAGTTGTTTGTTGATTACTTTTCAGAGGTTCTTTGTGTGGGTAGCTGGGAGGGGTGTAAGTTTGGCAGGCCACCAGAAAGCATCCCAAAGTGAGGTGTCTTTGCCGAACATTCCTACTTCCATCTTGTCTGTGTTGAGCTTGAGGCAGTTGGTTTTCGTCATGAAGACAGAGAAATTGGTCTGGGTGTTTTGACGTCTTGTCGGACACGGAGAGTATGAGCTGGGTGTCATCAGCATTGGATATGATGTTGATTCAATGGGTGATGCTGACAAGTGGGGTCATGTAGGAGTTGAACAGAGTGGGGCTGAGTGAGGAACCTTGTGGAACTCGGCATATGAGGTTGACGACATCCAAAGTGAAGAGGGCTGAGCTGACCGACTGGGTGCGATCTGTCAGGAAGGAGCAAATTCAGTGAAGTGCAGGACGTTGGATGCTGGTTTTGTGCAATCAGTGGCTAAGGATGGGATGGGAGACGGTGCCGAAGGTTACAGAAATATCCAGTAGGATGAGGGCCGCGGTATCACCTCTGTACATGATCATCCAGATGTCATCCGTAACGGCAATGAGGGCCGTTGCTTGCGAACGTCTTGCAAATGTCATTGGCACTAGCGATTAACATGGTTTCAGTGCTCCTTGCCGGGTGGAAGCCCAAATTAAAACCATTCGGTAGGGAGTTGCGCTCAATATAGTGGGGCAATTGGAAGTTGCTTTCTAGCACTTTAGTGACAAACAGAAGAAGAGAGAGAAGTCAATAATTTGACAGAGTTTCAGGGTCCGAAGAAGGTTTCTTCAGAAATGGGATCACTGCGGCAGTCTTACGAATATCAGGGACTAAGGCCTTAGCCAGAAACTGGTTGCAAATAGATGCATTCTTAGGTGATGGGCAGGGATCCAGTGAGGAGCAAGATTTATTAGTTTGCAGCTTAACCAGAAGAGAGGCCTACGAAATAGGCTCAAAGTCTGACCATGAACATGACAATTGTTTATTGCTCTCCTTTGAAAGTGAGCATGGAGAGGAAGCCAACACAAAGGACGAATTGAGGCGAACAGTTGTATCATGGAAGACCTCTGCCAAATTGGAACAGGGTTTTTCAGAGGAGTGTGGAACAAGAGTGTTTGCGTCACATGTGGCCAGTGAACTGAAGACTGCAGACAGTTCTTTTTTCGGATTCTTTGCACCGAGGATAGGATTTTGATAATAGCTGGAACATGGATTACAATGAAGGTCTTTATATCTTAAGCTCGCATTTACAGCCAAGCTTCGAAGCTTGATCATACGATTGTCTCTACATTATCACAAAGTTTTTACACTTTCTTTTCATTGCAAGAAGGTCGGAAGTGTATCAAGGAGTAGAGGATCTGGACTGATAGGAATGGACAGTCTTCAGTGGAATCACTATACTATCTAATGGAGTAGCGAGCCACATTGATCGCAACATTATTGTCTTCATGCATTACTGGTTGAGAGGACTTAAGAAGATTACTAAGTGTAAGCACACCTATTTTCGACCAATCTCTATACAAGAAACTGTCCCTAAGTTTGGTAAACCTAGATAAGGACCAACCCTGGGATAGTGAAAAGAAAACTGCTTGATGATCACACTAGGACAGGTCCTCTATCCCATTAATGCTAAGCAAGTTCTGTTATATTCAGGTTCAGGTTTTGTGTCTTTCTGGGGCCCAGGTCCCAGCATTAATTCAGGCAAGGACCTTTCACATTGTTTATCTTGGCCTAGCAGGCTCGCCAGCTGTTTCATCCTGTGCTGTGAGCCAGGGAGGAGAGCACATGACATCTGAACAAGACCCGATGAACCCTTTCAGCTCCAGCTCAATACATCGCCAGGTGCCAGCTTTCTGAAAGGCCTTCTAAAGATCTTAAACAGGGTGAATGACATGACAGAAAGGTGCCGTGGAGTCAGAGATGCATATATGGCTGCCATTTCAAGCCACTGCTCACTCTTATCAGGGATTTAGCACCAAACCATTATCACTTTAAACTTAGAACAATGTTCTATTCCTAGAAAACATTAGTATGTGGGAAATGCCATAGAGTTACAATGGAAAAGTCACTTTTAAATGTTCTTTTCAGATTTCTCTGTGACAATATCTAGTTTATATGTTGTTTTTCTATAAGGATCACACAGGCACGGAGCTGTTTATATGACCTGGTCCCCACCAATAACTTAGTGAACCTTACCCAAGATCTAGCTATCATTAAGCAATCAATCAATCAATCAGTAGATTTATAGAGCGCTTCTGGTCACCTGTGAGGGGAATATATGACGTTACAACATAAACAATTACAACGCATGCTTTTACAACGCGGTTTTTACATCGCAACTACCATTACATCGCATGATTTTACAACGCATGCCATTACAACGCATTTTTAAAAACTATCATTACACCCATTCCATTACAACGCATACCATTACAACACATAATACTTTTAGGGCAACAGTAGGGTAAGTGTTGGATAGAGTAGGGGTAAAAATTACTATTCCCACTTCAGTGAGTGCAACAGTAGGGTAAGTGTTGGATAGTGTAGGGGTAAAAATTACTATTCCCACTCCAGTGAGTGCAACAGTAGGGAAAGTGTTGGATAGTGTAGGGGTAAAAATTACTATTCCCATCTACCCCAAAACCCATACCCACCCTAAAACTACAAAATCTCCATTACATACCTTATAATGCATTGTAATGGCATGCGTTGTAATGGTATGCGTTGTAATGGCATGTGTTGTAATGGCATGTGTTGTAATGGCATGCGTTGTAATGGCATGTGTTGTAATGGCATGTGTTGTAATGGCATGCGTTGTAATGGCATGCGATGTAAAGGCAGTTGCATTGTAACAGTTGCGTTGTAAAAGCAGTGCGATGTAATGACTGCATTGTAATGGATATTTCCCCTGTGAGGGTATACAGACTATGAACAAAGCCTACAGTCTCCTTATCTTTGTAGTTTGGTGTGTTCGTCCTAATGCATTCCAAGCAGGTGCACAACAGGTGATTGGCGAGGCCTGTCTGTGATCACTTCACCACAGTGTCATGGCTGCACATGAATTCCCCGCTGAATGTCCAATGTGTTGCAAATATAAGCCTTGAGCAGTAAGTTCTTCTTCATGATGAATGCTTTACTGCAGCCCTGTCCTCAGGGCCACACTCTTCTTGCTGCCACTCCTTGCCCCACTAACCTCTGTCTCCTGGAATCCATCCCAGAACACCCAGGTAATGTGTCTCACTAAGATCTACAGCAACACTAACAATGAATAGTAAACACCACGCTGTGCTAACCAATTATGTGCAAGAAGACATCAGATCATACAGCCTTGTTCAAGTAGTGGGGTAGGCTATCCACAGTGCAGACCACACCTTTAATCTTGTGTCTTCCACCTCCCATTTAGTGAAAGTTACCTCACTTTCCTCAGTAGCTTGGACTGGCCACTGCCTAAATCTGTTCTCTGCTTCAAGGGGTTAGTCTCTTTTGGGCACCTTCAGGTCAAGACAGTTCTTTCACGACCTTCGACTAGGATAAATGTGGCTGAGACCAGAGATTTCCAAGAGCTTTGACTCATTGCTCAACAAACCTCTGGCCCAATTGTCATGTTGCAAACATTTAACAGTTGCTTTCATGATCTTTGTGACTCCTGCCCAAAAGATACAACAGCCTGTCATGCCCCACAATCAATGGTGTACTCCAGCTCTTTGGGCAGAGAGAATAGCACTGAGACAGGCGGAGGGAAAATGGCCATTGCCCTGTTCAAAATATTGCTCTGAAATAGGACAATTTGAAAAGTATTTTCTTTCATCTTTCTATGAACACAAAATCTCTCAGTCCGCAAACTCTGCGTAAGCACGTTTATGGTGGGAGGTTTCAGGGATCTGGTATCACAACTGTTACTGATGCGTGACAACACTTATGATGCAAATCTGTAATATCTTCTTTACGAAGATGAGAACGCCAATATAAGTGCTCAAAACCAGGGTGGACTCAGAATGCACTGTTTGGAAGAGGGGCTGGCTACGATGACCAATTTAGCAAAAGTGGTAATTAAAAATGTGTTAATAAGATTGCTTACAGTCGCATATCCAGATTTGATTCAGCGTTGGAATTAATTGTGATAGACTTCCTGGATCAAGGCGGCTACCTTATGAAGGCCATTTATGAAATCAAAGAATATTCAAAAGAATCAAAAAATGTCTTATATTTATGCACAATAGTTTTCAGTTCTATTAAGAACACAGAGGCGAGGATTATGTATTCTCTTTATTTAAACAGCAGCCATATATAAATCAAAACATAGCTACTAAAAGAACACCCATAGTTCTTAGAAGAAAAAAAATACATCTACCAACATGTGATGTCATCTACCAATCACAGTCCTTTCTTACATATAAACCGCCCAGATAGCCGAATCCTTCCTCTTTTTTGCTGCAAGGGCATCCTGATACATCTCACAAAACTTTCATTTTTGCTTCTGATCTGTGGCTTAAGAAGAAGAATTACTGACCCCTGCTGTGACTCTTTTCCATAACCGGTGGGAAATAAATAGTGAATATACTCAAAATTATGGACTATGAACCATCACATTATTCAATATAAAATTCAGGGTGGGATAATCCTCACCTCGGTGTCCTTGTTAGAATTGAAATAGAAAATTCTTGTACAAATCTATGTCAGGACGGGAGGATTAAGATTATGCAACTTCAAAACTGATCAATAATTTTCAAAAAAGGATTATTTACTTGTTTGTAGTAGAATAATTTGAAAGCAGATTCCAATACCCAGTCCGCCAAATGCATGATATCCTGAAGGCCAGCGCCTAATGAAAAAGATTTGGAAGCCATAGCTCCTCTGACCAAATGAGATCTGAAAATAGAGACATAAATACTAGCCTGAGACAAAATCCAACAAACTCAACTTGCCAACGGTAAACAACCTTCACCACAAAACTGTCACACTGCATGTTGTTACAACGCGGTCGTTACCACGACCGCGTTGTAACAACGCATACCATTACTCAGCAAGTCGTAACAACGACTTGTGGAGGGGGAGAAGGTGTTGGATTTAAAATCCAACACCTTCCCTACTGTCCGCATAGACTGGAGTTGGAATAGTAAATTATACTATTCCAACATCCAGCGCCTCCTCCGCAAGTCGTTGTTACGACTTGTGGGGTAATCGAGAGGCGTTGTTACAACGTGTTCGTGGTAACGATCGCGTTGTAACAACATGCAGGGTGACAGGCTGCGGAAAAAAGAGGCATATTCCTTGCCAACATGGGAAAGAAAACTGGGTTGTAAGGCCTAAGAAGTGAACTAAAGAGTTAACCAGAAGACGAAGAGCTTAGCTCTTTAGTGGCAAAAGCATAAGCAATTCACCATTCACAGTTTAGAATTTGTGGGAAAGGAGGGCTAAGAATTTTCTTTTGAATCTGTTTTAGGTCTTCTAGTGATGATGAAAGTGACTCCTTCTTGAGTGAAGAACCTACCTGCTAGATTCAAGACTTTGACGTGTAAGACTTTCTGATTAGAAGCCAGGCACAACAACAAGATAAGCTTAGCTGATAATTATTTTCTGGATAGGGATCATTGTCCGGTCACACTTGAAGACAGAGAAGGACAATGGAAACATCCCAAAGGCCAGAGTATTTGGGCTTGGCAGAAGAAACAAATCTAATTCTCCTGAGAAGTTTGGAAAGTAGGAGATGTTCCCCAGTTGCAAGGTCTGCTCCTGGAGTATGTCCTGCTGAAATGGTTGATTAGTAGGATAGGCCGTTGACTGCCAATATTGATGAGAAATTGACAACAAAAGGTCACATCTCCTCCATGGGATCAAGATGCCATTTAGTACACTAGGAAGCCCAACTATCCCATGCTGATTGGTAACATATGTGCGTGGAGTCTGCTCAGTTAGGCATGAAAAAGAGAGCTTGACTTGAAAGTCCCAGCACTTGCCAGTGAGACCTCAAAGGTTCCATGTCATCAGGCAGAGTTGATTCGATAGGACCAAGTGAAGTGGCTGTGTCAGAGGGTTCAGAAGCAGGTTTGGAAGAAGAGGGTCACATGATAACTTCAGGAGAACCGGGAACCACAACTGTGTCCTCCATAAAGGAGTTTTTAGGATGACTTCTGCTGCTCGTTTCCTGAGTTGACAGGTCACTCTGGGAACTATTGCAGGAAAAGCATAGTTACGCTCTGACCATGTCTGGAGAAAAGCATCTGTTGCAAGATCTAGAGGATATAGTCTCCAGCTGTATAACAATCGAATCTGATAAGTCAGTCTGGAAGCAAAGAGATCAATCTTGACTGGACCCCGTTTGTCCATTAAAGTCAAGAACAGAGGAAGATGGAGTTTCCACTTGCTGGAGTTGCAAAGGAATCGTGAGTTCTCAGTCCGCCACCTGGTTGTCCTAGCCAGGAAGCTGAACTGCCACAACTGAAATGTTCTTGGACAGGCAGAAATACCAAAATTATTTTGCCATATCCACCAAAACCGAGATCTCGCCCCCTCCCCCCATTCCCCCCCAGGTGGTTGATGTATTGAACTGCTGGGATATTATCCATGCGAAGTAATAGAATGCAGCAGTGTGAGTCACTGGGAGTGAGAAAACAGACTGCAAGGGATCGGCCAGAAGCTTGAGACAGTAGATGTGTAACTGTTTCTCTTCTAGGGCCTAGCTGCCTCCAATGGAGATTGTGCCACATCATGCCCCCAATCAAGCCTACTGGCATCAGATTCAAATGCTAGATCTGGTGAGGGCCAAGATAGCCCGGCTATTTCAGGCTTCCATGTGGGGTAAGAACCATCAAAGTTCTTTGAGAAGATTGCTTGAGTGGAGTGCAAAAGAAAGTTCTCCAGGTGAGCGATCCACCATAGGCTGATTATACCCTTCGCAAGAGCTATGCAAATTTCTTTTTATTGGGTCTTGGAAGAGACAGTGTCGCTGAGTGTGCATCTATCAAGAACCAAGAAACTCTATTCAAGTGGTTAGAATCACAAAAGATTTGTTTTGGTTTATAGCAAATTCCAAATCATGTAAGAGAGCGATCCCCAGGTGAAGATGTTGAAGTAGGAGGTCTGAGACCCGAGTTAGAATGCCAATGAGATAAATAATTAGCTGAACTCAACGTTCCCTCAGGAATTGAACCAGAAGTTTAATCAATTTTGTCAAATTCCAGATGACTGAATCACCCTAAAGGGAAGTGCCAAAATTTGTAAGTAGAGTTCTGCCAAAGAAATTGTAGGAAACATCTGTGTGGTGAAAAGATGTGGACTGAGAGACAGATGTCTTTCAAGCCTAAGCCAATCATGAAGTCACCTTCTTTCAATAGGTCTCTATGGAGGGGGGATACCTCCATCTTGAAGTGCCTATAGAGTATATAGGTGTTGCGTTGTTTGAGGTTGATGACAAACCTGAAACCTTCTTCTTTTTTGCCGATGATGAAGATATTGCTGACAAAGCTTCTGGGTTCTCGTGAGGTGCAACAAATCACTCTGTTTTGGAGTAAAGATTGAATCTCTTGATCTATAAAGGTTTTTTCTTGACAGTAAAATGAAGAGATCTTGAGTAAGGGCACGGAGTGTCGTAAAACTACAATCAGAACTTCTGGATAGGCTGGAGAACCCAGGCATCTTGTATGATGAGCGCACATATTTGAAGTAAAAGACAAATTCTTCTGCCTAGTTCTGTTGGGGAAGAAATGGTGAGGCTCACCTGTAAAGGTGGAGTAGGATGCTCCTCCTCTGGTGTATTCACAGTATCCACGCCCTCTGAATGGTCTTGCTATGGAAGGGAACAAGACATCTCCCTGTTGATGGTGTTGAATGGTGCCTTGATTCCTTGGGAATCCCCTGAAAGGGGCCTGGGATGAAGCTCGGCCAGTGGAGGGCCCCCTTCCTCCGCTGATCTGAAAAAAAAGGTTATGGTTAAAGAGATTTCTCAGTGCTGGCTGTGCTTTATCTAATGAGGTAAAGATACTGACAAACTTTTTTTATATCTTTGACAAAGGGCTCTCCAAAAGGGAAGCTGTCAGAAGCTTAACATGCCTAATTAGCCTTTAAGTTGCATAGCTTTGGAACTATTCACAAGAGAATTGATCTGCACCTATTCACAGAAAGGGCAAAGTTTGGATTACCCAACTAGCAAATGGCTCATTAGGTCCAACCTGCCAACAAGTCAGGATCGATAGGATTCCCCTGTTATTTGGCCGAGAAGGCCAGGTCTGGTCCAAGACTGCCAGGATTGGCTGACACCCTTCTTGGCGTCTTTGGTGTATTTACTCAAAAAAGAGGAAAGCTTTGGATCTATCTCTGGGGTATTGGCGACTTTAGGCTATAGTGAAGGGTAAGGGCATTCTGCTTTGAGGCTGTTTCTTACTTCCTTTGAAAGAATGTTATGAGATGTATCAGGATGTCCTCGCAGCAACAAAGAGGAAGAACTTCAGCTGTCTGGATACTTTATATATAACAAAGGACTGTGATTGGTGGGGAACATCACAAGTTGGGAGTGGTAGTTTTCCCCTAAGAACTATGGGTGGTGTAGTTCTTTAAGTTGCTACGTTTTGGATTCATCTATGGCTGCCGCTTAATTAAAGTAAGAAGGAGAATACATAATCTGAAGCTCTTAGTCTAGACATAGCATTCCTCTTGTATTTTTTACTTGCTTGGCAATTGATGTTCAGGTTGGAATCTTCTACAAACCTATGGAGTTACCTGGATTTGCTTCTGTTCAGAGTATTTCAAGCTGACAATTTACCCAAGATCATTTTTATCCAGCTCTGTGCAATACAGATTGGCGATTTAGAAAATACTTGATTCCTGTGCGATATGTGTTGTTCACAGAAACAAATTCTTCTATTGACAAAACTAAATTTAACATAGTTCATGCTTGCATGAACTTTAGAGAGTTAATGTGAAATTAGAAATGCATTTGTTTTAAGATAAGAGATATTCGAAGTAATGATGGAATGGTAGCACTCGTGGACTTAACAGTACCCAGTGTTTGAAGAGTTACGAGGAAAATCTTTTGAACAAATTCAGAAATCAAGTCCTATTTATTTGGAACTTATTTGATGTTGAAGCTGAATACGTATATGAAACTGTCACGGGGTGACCCCGGAACCAGGGATGACCGAGCTAACAGCTGACTGGTGGTCGGCGCCCCCGGTTACCACTCCCCCTCTTCTTTCCCGACAGGATAAATGGGACCAGGGCTCCTTTAAGGAAACAGAAGCGGACGAACCCGAAACAGAGACCTGCCCCTTTAACTGGGACGACATCCAGGCAAGGACCGCCTCCGTTCTACACGTCGGCTCCCAAGCTCCAATAAGTGCCGGGAAGATCCAGGAAGCAAGGAGGGAAACTACCGGACTCGAGGAGGGAGACGCAGGAGAGACGGACACGGAGACCAGAAACACGAAGATCCCAACAGCAGGACGAGCATCGCTGCGACGAAACGAAGAGGGTGTGGATGACCCGAAGCTGCCAGGAGGCCAACGTCCCCACGCTGCGCCCAGCCACGCTTCAGGAGAAGCGTGGCTCTCGAAGGTACGGAAAAGGGTTGCGGGGTGGGTCGGGACACGGGGAAAGACCGGCGAGTAGAGGTGTTTCCTAACTAGTCCTCTATCCTCCCGCTCCTTGTTTCCCCTACCCTTCGAGCACCCTCACCTTGTTTATAGCTCCGAGCACCAAACTGGGTGGTCCCTCACTCCCTTCCCCCTCATACGGCGTTATGTGATACTGACCCCTGTTCCCTTCTTCCTCCTATGTACCGGAGCGACGCAAGCCAGAAAACAGGCGGAGACTGGACAAGGGAAAATACAGACAAGAGTGAAGAAGTCCCAGGATAAGAGACATTATTATTGTGGCATAACTCTGGCTTCTGTAAGAAGGAGACGAACCCTGCCAATAAAACCTTCTTTATCCCGACGCAGTCTCGACCTCGATCCTTCCCCACGCCCACAAGTGGTGGAGAATGCGGGTAACACGTCCATTGAACCTGTAATAATGGACAACCTGATACAACACCTTGTCCACGGCCAGGACAAATTAGGACGGCCGTCGAGCGTCAAATGACGTCGGCACAAGCAGACCGCGAAGTATTCAAAGACTCCATGACGTCCCAAATGGAGAACTTACAGAAACTGATGGCAGACCGTCTAGTGACGCCACCACCAACCGGGCCACACCATGGTCCCTCCGGGGTGTCCCTACAGAAGTATATACCAGGGGAGGACCCGGATGCGTTTATGTTGAACTTTGAGAGGGTCGCCAGGGCTTGTGGTTGGCCGGCAGAAAAGTGGCCCTTCTTTTTGGCACCGCTGTTAACCGGAGAGGCCCAAGCCGCTTACCAGGTGGCAAACGCGAACGGGACCACGTCATACCCCGCCATCAAGGTAATCATTTTGGACCACCTAGGCCTCGATGAGGAGGCATTCAGGTTATGTTTCCGGAGGGAAAGGGGAGCACCCGGTGAAAACCCTAAAACCCTCTTCTTCCGGTTGAAGGCCGCAGCGGACAAGTGGCTACGACCAAACGAAAATACTAAGGAAGGTATTATGGACAAAATATACCTTGAGCAATACTTAGAGGCGTTACCCTATAATACGCAGAAATGGCTACGCCAGCACACGAATTTGACTACGGAACAGGCAGTTGACATGGCCACCACCTTCGCCAGGGCCCAACCTCGACCAGCTATGTGGGAAACCGAAAAACCACATAAAACGACAATGGTGAAAACTGAGAAGAAAACCTAACGTCCCTACCAGGAGGGACCCCGTCCCAAATCCTCAAAGCCAGACGTCCCCCCATTTAGAGGCCCGCAGTGCTTTGAATGCCGAGAGTGGGGCCACCTCGCCAGGGTCTGTCCCAGAAGAAGACCACCGGAGGAACCGATGGAAGTCGGATACATCCCTCGGTCCATCTTGTACACGGCTGAGATGGGGGCCGCCTTTTACGTAAGCATGGAGGTGAATGGGAGACTCGTGAAAGCCCTACTGGACTCAGGCTGTAGACAGTCAGTGATACAGGGTTCCCTTGTATTCCCCTCCCAGCTCCTTCCTGACGCAACAGTCCATATCCGGTGTGTGCACGGGGACGTGAAACAGTACCCAGTGGCCAAGATCAGCCTTATCCACAAGAGAGGGGAACCACACACAGTAAGGGTAGGGGTGTTGGACGACTCTACCTGAAGACCTCATTATAGGGACAGATAACCCGGGTTTTTTAGAGATGTTCCTGGCCACAGTGCATACCACCCCAGAGAAGGAGAGTCCAGAGAAGACGGTTCCTGCCTTCGCCTCCCCAGAGCCTTGGGTTATGGACCGGAGTTTTAGGTTTGCTCAACTCAATGACCCCACATTACAAAACGCATGGCAAACCGCTAAGACTAACCCATCTCCCACAACGTACCCTCACTTCACAATTAATAAGGACTTACTATACAGAGTAGCCTCAAAGGAGGACGTTCCTCAACTTCTCGTCCCTATGTCCTTTAGAGAACAAATCTTGTTCTTCTCACATTCGCACCTCATGGCAGGTCACATCGGGGCCGAGAAGACTACCCAAAACGTGCTTAGACATTTTTATTGGCCTGGGGTATACGGTGATGTTAAACGGCACTGTCAAGAATGCGATATCTGCCAGAAGAGAAAATCATACCACCCTCCTCCAGTACCCCTACAACCACTCCCAATCATTGGTACCCCATTTGAGAGAGTCGGTATGGACCTCATTGGGCCCCGACCAAAAACAAAGAGAGGGAACCTGTATGCGTTAGTTATAGTAGACTACTCAACCAGATTTCCCGAAGCTTTTCCCTTGAGAGCAGCAACCTCTTCCAACATTTCGGAACGCCTCGTTGAGTTGTTCTCGAGAGTGGGATTCCCTAGGAGATCCTCACGGATCAAGGGACCCCATTCGTGTCACGCCTCATGAAAGAGGTCTGCAAAACACTCAACCTCCGTCATATAAAACGTCCGTGTACCACCCCCAAACCGATGGGTTGGTGGAGCGGTACAACGGTACCCTGAAAACGGTTCTGAAAAAGATGCTTCAGAACGACGGAAAGGAATGGGACCAACTGCTCCCTCTGGCCCTGTAAGTGATCCGAAGCCAAAACAAAGTTCCCTAGGGTGTTCTTCTTTCGAACTATTGTACGGAAGGCAGCCCAGGTCCCTTCTAGAAATAACTAAGGAGGCCTGGGAAAAAGAGGAAGCGGAGGAAACTTGAGGATTCCTCGAATACACACAGAACCTAAAGAATAAAATAGGGAAGTTGAGGGACCTGGCCTACTCCCAATTAGAGAAGAAACAGGCGAGACAGAAAACCCTGTACGATAAAGGAAAGAAGTGGAGGCGCCTAAGCATCGGCGACTGGGTGTTAGTCTTGCTACCTCATCATCTTGTAAATTCGGTCAGAATGGCTTGGTCCCTATAAAATCGTAGGCACTATCGGAAACACAAGCTTTAGGGTACAGGTAAAACCCTCTCGCGCCCAGACGTTCCACATCAACCTATTAAAGAAGTGGATAGGTCCCCTCCCCAAAAACACACACTTCACCCTACCTTCCTTCCCGCATGCTTCAGAAACGTTAGAACCATTAGTGATAAACACTGACCTATCGGAGGAACAAAGACGGTCCCTAAACCACGTCTTAGAGTGTTATGCCCCAATCTTTTCGGACAAACCAGGAAAAACCCCCCTCACAGAACATACTATAGAGACCATACCCGGAAGAGTAGTAAAACAAAAAGCATACAGGATACCGGCAGCAAAAAGAGAGGCTGTAAGGAAAGAGGTAAAGGACATGTTGGACATGGATGTCATTCGCCCATCAAAGAGCGAATGGTCTTCACCCATTGTCATGGTGCCGAAACCTGATGGGTCAACACGGTTTTGTATGGACTTTCGGGCCCTGAACTCCATCTCTACCTTTGACGCCTACCCTATACCTAAAATCGATGAACTTATAGAAAAACTGGGGAGGCAACATACATCACCACCATCGATTTGACCAAAGGGTTTTGGCAGGTCCCTCTCAGGGAATCAGACAGAAAGAAAACAGCTTTTGTGACTCCTGATGGGCTTTTTGAGTTTACGGTGCTCCTGCTTCGGCCTCCATGGCGCCCGGCCACCTTTCAGCGCCCTAATGAACATGGTCCTAAACGAACACCACTCGTTCGCATCGGCCTATCTAGGCGACATAGTGGTGTTCAGCCCCACATGGGAGACCCACTTGCAACACCTTCATGAGGTGTTACGATCACTGCAAAACGCAGGGCTCCATGTGAACTCTAAGAAGTCCAGGATGGCCTTTCAAAAAGTCAAGTACCTGGGATTTATCCTAGGTCATGGGGTGATAGCCCCACAGGACGAGAAGGTGAAAGCAATCATAAACACCCTGTTCCCCAAAACCAAGACGGATCTCAGAGCTTTTTTAGGACTATTGGGGTATTACAGACGATTTATTCCACACTACTCAGACCTGGTAACCCCTTTAACCAACTTGCTCCGCAAGGACGTTAAAAACGAAGCACTGACACATCCCTCCCAAGAGGCAGTAGACGCATTTCTTCGACTGAAATCCACCATTACCACCAGCCCGGTACTAGCTTCACCAGACTTTTCAAGGCCATTTATACTACATACAGACGCCTCTGACCATGGCATAGGGGCGGTCTTGTCCCAAGACTCTATTGATGGGGTGGAACATCCCGTATTGTTTATTAGTAGGAGACTGTTCCCCCGAGAAACCAAGTATTCCACAATAGAAAAAGAATGCCTCGCCATCAAGTGGTCAGTCGATAAACTGAGGTACTATCTGGAGGGTCGACCCTTTACCTTGTTCACGGACCATGCCCCGCTACAGTGGATGAGTAGAAATAAAAGCCTGAACGCCAGGGTCCTCAGATGGTTCCTATCCCTACAGCCCTTTTCCTTCACTGTGAAACATAAAAAAGGGACCAGTAATGGGAGTGCTGACTTTCTCTCACGAGTATTTCCTCTCCCCGATCGGGAGAATCCTAGGGGGGAGGAGTGTCACGGGGTGACCCCGGAACCAGGGATGACCGAGCTAACAGCTGACTGGTGGTCGGCGCCCCCGGTTACCACTCCCCCTCTTCTTTCCTGACAGGATAAAGGAGCCCTGGTCCCATTTAAGGAAACAGAAGCGGACGAACCCGAAACAGAGACCTGCCCCTTTAACTGGGACGACATCCAGGCAAGGACCGCCTCCGTTCTACACGTCAGCTCCCAAGCTCCAATAAGTGCCGGGAAGATCCAGGAAGCGAGGAGGGAAACTTCCGGACTCGAGGAGGGAGACGCAGGAGAGACGGACGCGGAGACCAGAAACACGAAGATCCCAACAGCAGGACGAGCATCGCTGCGACGAAACGAAGAGGGTGTGGACGACCCGAAGCTGCCAGGAGGCCAACGTCCCCACGCTGCGCCCAGCCACGCTTCAGGAGAAGCGTGGCTCTCGAAGGTACGGAAAAGGGTTGCGGGGTGGGTCGGGACACGGGGAAAGACCGGCGAGTAGAGGGGTTTCCTAACTAGTCCTCTATCCTCCCGCTCCTTGTTTCCCCTACCCTTCGAGCACCCTCACCTTGTTTATAGCTCCGAGCACCAAACCGGGTGGTCCCTCACTCCCTTCCCCCTCATACGGCGTTACGTGATACTGCCCCCTGTTCCCTTCTTCCTCCTATGTACCGGAGCGACGCAAGCCAGAAAACAGGCGGAGACCGGACAAGGGAAAATACAGACAAGAGTGAAGAAGTCCCAGGATAAGAGACATTATTATTGTGGCATAACTCTGGCTTCTGTAAGAAGGAGACAAATCCTGCCAATAAAACCTTCTTTATCCCGACGCAGTCTCGACCTCGATCTTTCCCCACGCCCACAGAAACGTTTATGATTTAAAAAAGACAAGAAATAGGAAAGAACCTAGAATGTTTTCACTGGTGAAAGGAAACAGCCAATAAAAGTTTTAAACAACAATTTGATAAGTCATTTTATTTACATTTCAGGAGCACTAGAACCCTGCAGCATAGTCAACACACAAGGTGAGGTTTATCAATGTACTTCAAAGGTATTCAGAATGGTCATAGAGGTCACAGCTTAGTGGTAGACAGTGGCATTGCAAATAATGAACCAGTTTCTCCATGTGTATTTTCTGTGCAATAGTGATTCTGTAAACAGAATTTGTGGAAGCCAGTGATCCAGAATCTGGGGTGCAGCCTGAATCAGTGTTTCTCTTTTTCCTCCCATTCTCTTGTTCCCCTTTGGAATTCATGGCAAGATTTATATGATTAATTGCGACACATTTTGGAGAGAGACGTGGAGATTCGCATCCACCCACTACATCCTACTCGGAGACCTCAACTTCCACCTGGACAACCAAAACAATCCCAACACCTCCTCCCTCCTTGAGAACATCGCCAACGTAGGAATTAAACAGCTAGTGACCTCTCCCACGCACACAGAAAGACACACACTCGACCCGGTCTTTGCCGCAGGGAACAGCATCTCCTATCGCCACACCATCGAACTCCTCTGGCCCGAACCCCACTGCATCCACTTCTCTTTCAACAAACCCACCGCACACCAGCATACCCACCGTTTACTCCTCAGAAGCTGGAACAGAGTCACAGAAGATCAACTAACGACCTTCCTCAACGACACAGCACCACCGACATCCTCAGACATCAAGACCACAGCACGCAATCTCCACCAATGGATCGCAAACTGTGCCGACACCCTTGCCCCCCTCAAGAAAGCCACTGGCAAACAACACGTCAGGAAAGAAAGCTGGTTCACCCCGCGCTTCAAGAGTCCAGACACCCGTAGACAGCTCGAGAAGACATGGAGGATCAACAAAACCCCAGAAGCCCACACCGCTTTCAAAGCAGCCACCACCGCACACCGCCACCTCATCAAAACCACAAGGAAGAAGGCCCACCTAGACAGAAACACCAACAACACACACAATAGCAATGAACTCTTCAGCATCATCAAGGAGTTTGCCAAACCCAACAGCGAGGCCACAGACGTCCCACCATCCCAGGACCAATGCATCAAACTCGGCACCTTCTTCTACCACAAATTCAAGAATATCTATGACAACTCCGACACCCAGGACCACCCCATAGTGCCAGCAACCACCACAACCGATGCCGACCCCCCCCGACTGACTCTGCACAGCTGGTCCCCACTCACCACAGACAACACCATAAAGACCATAAAAAACATCCACTCCGGAGCATCTTCGGACCCCTGCCCTCACCACATCTTCCACAGAGCTACCTCCGCCATTGCACACGAGCTATGCTGAACCATCAACTGCTCCCTCGAGACCACCACCTTCCCCAATGACTGGAAACACGCCGAGATCAACCCCCTCCTGAAAAAAACCCTCAGCGGACTAGACTTACCTCAAGACCCATCACCCTGCTCTTCTTCCCAGCCAAAGTCATCAGAAAAGCCATCAACGCCCAGCTTGCTCAATTTATCGAAACCAACCACGTCCTGGACATCTCCCAATTCGGATTCCAATGCAATCATAGCACCGAGACCGCCCTCCTCGCCGCCACCGACGACATCTGCTCCCTCCTTGACCAGGGTGAAACAGCGGCCCTCATCACTGTCTCCCACTGCACCCTAACCACAAGACTCCACGACGCTGGTATCCAAGACAAGGCCCTCAACTGGATACGCTCCTTCCTCACCGGTGAACACAGCGGGTTAGACTCCCACCGTACCTCTCGAAACCGTCAGAGATCAGCTGCGGAATGCCCCAGGGCTCCTCCTTCAGCCCCACCCTCTTCAACATCTACATGGCCCCCCTCACAGCCATCGTCAGGAACCACAGGCTCAACATCGTCTCCTACGCCAGCGACACCCAGCTGATCCTCTCCCTCACCAAAGAACCCACTGTCGCCAGGAACAACTTCCACAAAGGAATGAAAGCCGTCGCTGCCTGGATGAAGGATGAAGCTCAACTCAGACAAGACAGAAGAAGTCCTCATCCTGGGAGCCTCCCCCTCCACTTGGAATGACTCCTGGTGGCCATGTGCTCTAGGAAGTCCCCCTACCCCCACCAACCACATATGAAACCTCGGCATCGTACTGGACTCCTCGCTCAGAATAGACTGCCAGATAAACACCGTCTCCTCTGCCTGCTTCAACACAATCCGCCTGCTTTGAAAGACCTTCAGATGGATCCCCACTGAATACAGAAAGACAGTCACCCATGCTATCAGCAGCAGCAGACTCGACTATGGCAACGCACTCTACACCAGCGTCACCCAGAAACTCCTCCGAAGACTCCAGAATGTCCAGAACACCGCAGCAAGACTAATCCTCAACATCCCCTGTCACAGACACATCACTCAACACCTCCACAACCTCCACTGGCTCCCAGTGGACAGAAGAATAACCATCAAACTCCCCACCCACGCATACAAGGCCCTTCACTACGCCGGACCCGCATACCTGAATCACCGCCTCTCATTCCACGTACCCAACAGACACCTCCGCCCCGCCCAGCCTTCCCTGGCTACTGTCCCATGAATCCACAAGACCAGAACCGGAGGAATGTCCTTCTCCTACCTCGCCTTCAAGACATGGAACACCCTACCCATCCACCTCAAGAAATCACCCTCGCTGACGCAATTCCGGGAGGACCTCAAGACCTAGCACTTCGGATGAACTCAGCACATTGGACCCTATTACAATGTCGGGTGGAGTTTCATCCCCCCGACATCGTCTCGGTCAAGGGACCGACTGACACCCGGTCGGCGGTCCCGACCAACTAATTAGGATTCGACCGAACACTGTTCGGTTGCATGCCTATACTTTACAATGGCAGCATGCATTCCGGCCGGAATGCATGCTCCCATTGTAAAAATGCGAGGTGCAGTTCATAACTACACCCCATGGCAGGGACCTTAAGGTGCCTGCCACAAGGTGCAGGGATCAACAGGGGCGCACCATAGGTGCCCCCTCGGCCTCCAACCGGAATGGGGCCCTGCTGCGGGCCCCCAAAGTCAAGTTCTGACAGCCTTTCTGTGTTGGAAAGGCCGGCACAGAAAGGCTGTCTCCACCGACATCATAATCCGAAGGGAGGTAAGAGCCGCCCTTGGGATTACTGAAAGCATTCAGACTGGCGGGCGGGCTCTCTGAGTCCGTCGGAAGCCAGTTGGAATGACTGGTCTCATTCCTATCCAACCGACTCCATCGTAATGGGTCGGTCGGAAAGGAATTCGACCGGCTGATTACGATGCGTTCAGAACGGCTCCGACCGACGGTCGGAGCAGTTTCCGACCGCATCGTAATCGGCCCCTTAGTCTGATCCGCTATGCCCCCCCCCCACAGTGCCTCGAGACCCTCACGGGTGAGTAGCCGCGCTTTACCTTCCCTGATTAATTTCATCACTCCAGCTGGATTTGGTTTTAAGGTCAGTGTTACAATCTGAAATTGACATCTGGAGCTCCAAGAGAAGTGTCAGACTCAACAATACTGAGATAAACTTGGTAGGTATTTGAGTCAGAAAATCCAAATAATAGCTGAAGGCACAGGGGCTGAGCTTGGTGACCCCGAGGTCACCTCTCAGGATTCTGTCGCATCCAGCAGTGTAGTTAGGCTTCACACCATCCCTCCATGTAGACCTGATCAGATGGAGGCCCTATTGATATCTATCAAATTGGGTTCCCGTGGCGTGGCTAAGCCGAGCGGCAAGATGGGCGCTTTTTAAGCGCGCTCTGCCGGCCGAGCAAAATATCCGGAATTTATCCTACCACATCGGAGTTATCTTCCTGCTGATGCTGTTGCCTCCGGCGGTGGATGAGTCGGAGATACGAGTGAGCCGTAGATGAGCAGCATTGGTGGAGTATAGCCGCTGTTGCGGTGCCGAGACTGGGAGCGCCGGAGACCTGATCGGAGGCGGAGCCCCTGCGTCGGCGCGTTCCCGAGAGGCGAGAAGGCCGTCAAACCGGGCGAGACTGCTCCTCTGGCCCACTCGGCCCTGGCACGCTGCGGCCTCCCTCGGCATCTGGGGCGCAGTCACGAGTGGTGAGGCCTCTGCCGGAATCACAGCTACTACAGGAGGCTGAGTGCGCCGCTCGGCGCTTGATGGCAGGCCGGGCGCACGCGACTTGGCCTCTCAAGGCCACAACAGCCTATCTGGGGCTCCGGAGGTGAGGAGAGGGCGCCGCATAGATCGGGCTGAGTCTGGGCCCTTCAATAACGTGAGCGCGGGGGGCGGAGGCTACACTATTCAACCGCTTGACACACGGAGGCCTGCAGACGCTGGGCTAGTGTTGGAGCAGAGAACATTGTCATTTCCCAAAGGCACTACAGACCCTACGCAGGGTTAAACCTGTGCGCCTCTTCTGCCCACTGTTCCGCCCCTATCCACTCACCTCCACCTCGTGAATAGCGCTAGGCCCCACTTCAGCAACAAAATTGGCACCGCCGAGACACGCTAGCCAAGCACCACTTCGGTTCCAACTGCACGTTTTCACGAGCTGTGACCTCTTTGATTAACTGTGCAGGCTGCGCTTCGCTCCTGCTGGCACCAGGCAGTATTCTTCAATGGACGGCTGCACATTCAGCACACTAATAACTAAGCTGCACAAAACTATTTCATCTGCAAGCACATCACATATTGCTCCGCTCCTGACTACCATCTCTCACAGGCTTTGAAGGTAGTGTGAATCTAAGAATTGGACACCCGGACGAAACGCTTGTCACCACTGCCTTACTCTGCGTTGAGTTTCAGGGTACACCCGGACTCTGTGCTGTCTAAGTGAACCCAAACACGAGCGTACCTTGGAGTGTGTATCCCAACTAACTCGCAACCCGTGATAATACCCAACAGCATAGCCTCCTGCCATAAGCGATCTGCCTCCATTTCCTGTCATAGCCAAAATGGGGAAAACTGATGTTAAACAGCCAAAAATATCGTTTGACAGCATGCGCAGCACCCGAACCGCCGAATCTGAATCAAATCATGACACAGAATCATCCATGAGTAACTCCACAGACCCACCTGAAGACGACCTGCGCAGCATTTTATTAGAGGTGAAATCCAGCCTCAAGGCTATTGATCACAAACTTGATAAATTCTCTTCCCAGCTCGATCGAGTACGCAACCGAGTGGATACCCATGAGGTCCGTTTGGATCAACTCGAGAATAGAGTGTCGGACGCACACGACTTTCAAGTGGAATTGAAAGAACACCGCCTACATATGGAAAAAGTGCTAGATGTTATTAAAACGAAGAACGAAGATCTTGAAGCACGCTCTAGGAGGAATAAAATCCGCGTTCTTGGTATTCCAGAAACGACCGCAGTCACCAAAATGGAAGTGTTCATGGAAGACCTTCTGCGAGACCTCTTTGGTCCAGACTTATCCCCTATGTTCATAATAGAAAGAGCACACCGCACGTTGGCTCCTAAGCCTCCAATCGGAGCTACGCCCAGACCCATCATAGCTCGCATATTGAACTATAGGGACAGAGATGTAATTCTTCGGAAATCCAGAGAAAAAGGATCAATTACTGACCAAGTAAATCGACTCTCATTTTTCCCAGACTTCACGCCTACGGTTCAGGGTGCACGGCGCAAATTTGACCCAGCTAAACGCCTTCTCCAACAATCTGGCACAACATATGCACTCTTATATCCGGCGAAGCTGAAAGTAACGCACGAGGGTATGCCACACTATTTCACTGATGCAAAGTCAGCACTGAAATTCGCTAAGCATGTTGGTAAATCGCAACCCAAAAAACCGGTCTCAACTAATGAAACCACCTCCAATGCTACTCTAAGTGATAATGACTGATGGGATCAACCAGTTCTGCCATTCATCTTAACCGCTTTCTCCATACAGAAGATGTCAAACGATGTGCTCTACAAATCGGACTAACTCATGAACTCAGCCACACCGGACCTCAGACTCTACCTGACAATTTTTGAGGAGTAACCTCCCATTGGTAACTATTTAACTGCTCGGCCACCCTTCCACATGGCAGGGCAGTATGCCGGTGACTCCACTACCCCCGGGAGATCTCCCTAAGTTTACTAAGAATGTTTTTTATTCTTTCAGTTGGGGTGGGCAGAAGGCGGGGAAATGTACACGACCTAATTGGTGTGGGAGGGGGATAGCGGGGATGTTAAATTGTTATGTTTAGTTTTTACAGAAGCACACGCACAGCACTCTTTGACGCGAATCAGAGATCTACTCTGCATCACATTATATATACGCATGCGACAGAAATCGGAGCACTACATTCATAATTCGGTCACCAACGAAATTCCTCTAACTTAAGAAGAGAAATCTAGAATTACATACCCTCTACTTTTAACATGCCGCTAGCTTCCACACCGACTCAATACAATTTTTTAACTTGGAATGTGCGAGGACTCAACAATCATAGAAAAGCACGACTTGTACATGCTTACCTAGTTCGACAACAAGTGGACGTGTGTTTCCTACAGGAAACTCACCTCCTACCATCAGACACGAATAAGCTGCGGCATAAACGATGGGGAGAGTACCATTCTTCAACCTATTCCAGCTACTCGAGAGGAGTAGCCATACTCATACGTAACAGCATAGATTGGACACCGACACATTCACACATTGACACAGAAGGAAGATATATCATATTAAAAGGATCTCTAGGAGGTACAGAATTGATCTTGACCGCAATCTATGGACCAAACATTGATAATCCGGATTTTTTTATGATGTATGGGCAAAGGTTGTCGCTATGGGCTGTGATACTGTCATCTGGGGGGGTGATTTTAATGCTATTTTGTGTGACGAACTGGACAGACTGGGCTCGTCCCGAGCACTACACCCACGATCTAGTCATGCGCTTAACTCACTTATATCAGACTGTCATTTGGTGGATGTATGGAGACACCTGAACCCACATAAACGAGAGGGCACATATGTTTCAACACAGTATGGTCTAGACTGGACCAATGGTTGGTGTCCGAGGACGTGGCAACGTGGACAGTAGATACGCAAATCCTGCCTAGAACACTATCCGATCATTCCCCTTGTACCTGTAAAATAGTCTTCCCTACTTCCATTAAACGTGAATTCACATGGAGATTACAACCTCACGCCCTGCTTGACTCGGCGTTCCATGCAGAAATTAGAAGCGATATTGTTGAATACTTTTCATTGAACACGGGATCCGTTTCCTCTCCATCTGTACTATGGGAAGCGTTTAAAGCTGTTAGAAGGGGGAAATGCATAGCTCGCCGGTCAGGAGTCTTGAAAGCTATGCGAGTCACATTGCATAAGCTAGAAACTGAACTCAAAGCCCTTGAACTCCAATATTTTGAACATACTGATCCCACACTGTTAGCCACCATACGTGAAAAACTCTCCGAATTTAATGAAGAAGCCGCTAGAGAGTTAAAATTTCTTGGGAAATATGCCACTGCCAGGCGTTATGGTGAAGGAGACCGTCCTGGGAAAACGCTCGCTAATCTTCTCAAACCTTCTCACTGTTCCCCCTACATCACAGAACTCCTAGATGACGACGGCACGCTAATCAGGGGCCCCGGAGAAATTCATGACCACCTAACCCAATTCTACTCCTCGTTATACACATCCTGAACTCCACAAATAGATTCTGACATCACTACCTATTTGGACTCACTAGAGCTCTTATGGCTCGGTAATGCCCACAGAGAATATTTAGATGAACCTTTTACAGAAGACGACATAGTGCAAGTTATTAAAAGTCTTCCCTTGGATAAAGCGCCAGGCCTTGACGGCCTGACAACCGCGTTCTATAAGGCTTACGCTTCATTATTAGCGCCCCATCTCGCAGAAATGTACTCAGATTCCTTACAAAACGGTGCTCTCCCCCCAACGACTAGAGAGGCCGTCATTTCTATATTACTTAAGCCAGGTAAACCCCCCAACAAGTGTGATTCATACCGGCCTCTTTCCCTCATAAACATTGATAATAAAATATACGCGAAACTTCTTGCCAATAGGTTACAACCCTTATTACCATTAATTGCTAGGCCAGACCAGTCCGGATTCATACCTGGGCACTCCACATCACATAATTTAAGAACCTTTTTTTCCATCTTGCATCAACTAGACCCGCACACACCTGCCCTAGCAGCTTTTTTCGACGCCACCAAAGCCTTTGACTCGCTTGAGTGGCCATACCTCTTTACCGTTTTGGCCAGACTAGGTCTAAGTCCCTCATTCATCACACAGATCAAACTATTATACTCTAAACCAATTGCCAGATTACGCGCAAATGGTTTGATATCTGCCCCATTTGAAATCACGCGAGGCACCAGACAGGGGTGCCCCTCCTGTTCGCCATTGCAATGGAGCCCCTGGCAGCAAGAATCAGGCAGCACCATAAAACACCTGGCCTTGACTTCTCCACAAGAGATGTCATTATATCGCTATACGCGGACGACATCACTTTGCATCTTCGAGACCCATTGGATAATTTGAACCCTGTCCTTCGGGAACTCACCAGATTTGGCGGCCTCTTTGGTGTACATATTAATTGGACCAAGTCCACCCTACTTCCACTCACCCCTAATCTCACTACCTTCGAACCAGATTATCCTATTCAATGGGCATCCGGTCCCGTCCGCTACTTGGGGATATGGCTCAGCACTAACATCCAAGAACTCAGGGACATGAACTTCAGTCGCACAATGGCATGGTTGGAGGAGAAAATACCTGTCTGGTCTAAACTTCCCATATCTTTAGCTGGTCGAATTGCTATCGCTAAAATGATTGTGCTGCCGAAACTTCTATATTTATTTACCAATCTCCCGCTGCAACTCACTCAATCGTTCCTGAAAACCTTGCGATCCTCGATGATCTCCCTGGTCTGGGCCGGAAAACAACTGCGTATAGCGTGGGAAATACTTACACTTCCTCTGACACAGGGCGGACTTGGCGCTCCTGATTTAGCGCTATATGCGTTCTGCGCACAGGCGCAATTCCTACAATATTGGATATTCCCAACCCCCTTTCAACCCCATGTTTCAGTTGAAGCTGACAGCGTCACACCACTACCACTGACAGTAGCCTTATACCAGCCCCCCAAACGCCACCAGGCCATTATAAATACATCTGACACGCTACGGTGGGCTTGGGATAAACTCTGTATTCGAGCAGGGCATTCAGTATTGTATGCGCCCTCTATTACACTTGCACATAACCCGCAAACACCCATACTATAAGATAAAGGCAACTCTGTCCGTGCACACAATTTGGGATGGGACACATTCGCCGACCTATATCCTGGCGACACCTTCTTGCCCCCCCTGCATCCTTGCCCGGCGATGCGGCCAAATTCTCTAACCTATTACTGTATTATTCCATCAGAGGAACGTGCCGCAAATTGCATGACACATTCCCAGCTCCACCTCCATCTCTCCCGGCCCTGGAATCAATGCTTACGAATTCATCCTCAGATAAGCTCTTCACACGACTTTACAGTAGAATGCAGTGATCTTTCCCGATCACACACCTGAAAGCCTTGACAAGTTGGAATGAGGACCTAGACGACGCACTATCAGAGGCTCAATGGCAATTCTGTTGCGGACAACTGGAGATGCTCTCCCCTAATTACAAACTACGTCTTATACATTTTAAATATTAACACCGCATTTACAGAACACCTCTACAACTTAAACGCATGGGTATCCGTCCCAAGGTGAACTGCTGGAGATGTACATCACCAGATGCCTCTTTTTTTACATATGGCCTGGAACCGCCCTGGCATCGAGCACTTCTGGCATGAGGTTATCGACTCAATCAATGAGATCCCAGCAACCCACCTAATTCCTTCTCCCACACTATGCCTTCTAGGATACGTTAAAGAGGCCCTACCGGGTCACCGCAGGCTGCTTCCCATGTTGCTACTCCTGGCTAAACGCCGGGTTGCGATGCACTGGGGTAAACGCAAACCACCCACCACTATAGCCTGGGTCCTAGACGTCACGTTCTGCCAAGAACAGTTAAATATATATTGGGAATTACTGCCCCAGGCATCCCGGCCAAAGGATATCTGGGGTCCGTTTCTGACTTGGTTGTCCTCTCGTAGTTCGGACGCCACACAAGATCCCGAGGCCTCCACTCCTAGAATCCCCGCAACACCGCACTCTGCATTCCACTCTCCGCACACACATACCTCACGCGACCCACACGCGACACTCACACAACAAATACCACAGCCTCCACTGCAGTGGCGTAGCTAGGGGGGGGCAATGGGGGCGGACCGCCCCAGGCGGCACGAGTTTTGGGGCGGCAGCCGGCTCCCCTTCCCCCGCTCTTACCTGCGCAAGAATCGGCCGCTACACCCCTCCCCCCCGCTCTTCAATCGTTTTGCCGAGGGCGGCAAACGCAGGGGCCGCCACGGGCAGCCTAAAGCCTAGCTACGCCCCTGCTCCACTGAATCCCACCAAGAGGCATTTACTGATCATGTCTCGACCTCCTGAGTCACTATGTGTCCGCACATTATGCAACTCTCATACAACCCATTTCTGATAACCCCAGACATATAACTCATACATGATGTACAGTGCCCCGATTGTGAATTTATGATGATGTAGCTCACATATGTATTTGGTCAAATGTGATGCTTTTGTTTTGGTTATAACTTTTGTTTGTTCAGCTAAAAGAGTTGTTTCATATCTGTATTATTTGGCACCACGTGCTTTACTGCTGTATGATTGCTCTTGTCAAAATCCCAATAAACAAAATAAAAACATTTTTTTTAAATTGGGTTCCCCATGCGAAATCTGCCCTGTGATGGTGCTCATTCATTTTTTCTGGGCATTCTACCAGAAATAAATTCGCTATTAAATGCTTGTTTCTCGTCTGATGTAGTTCTCCCCACTTCACCTCCTCATTGGCAGAAAAAAAGTGATAAAGCCTCCCTTATCTGTATCCCTGCCATTGTTTCAATGCATTTCTACAAAGGCCAAGGTTGGATTAAAGTACTAAATAAAACTTCAGACCTATCTCACTGCAACCAGTTGTTGCCGCAAAAGGTGAAAAATATGTGAAGTATTGACTCTCAAATTAACTTAAATAAATTTAAAGCTAAAATGATCTGAGTTGCTCGACTACAGGTAATTGGTATTTCGACCTGGGATGAGCACAGAATCACCGCAATAATATTTCTGAATGATCTCAGATTGGGACTTGATGCAGGACACACAGTTGGTCTTATTTTAGTAAATCTCTCTACAACCTTAGTTATGGAGGATAACACCATCTTGATCCATCCTATGGTATATTTAGGTATTCGCCTGTCCTGTTTCCTGTGGACCTTATCAGGATGAAGCCAGTCTGCTGAGATCCCATGCCTGTCTTATGGGGCCCCATAGGGGTTTCCGCGATGTCCTATTTTGTTCAACATATTAATGAAGCCGCTGTTAACCATTACCAGACCTTTAGGTGCAGACTCGATCTCAAATCCAGATAACTGATCCTGCCCTTTGACAGGCCTCCAAATGAGCTTCAAGACTCACTTCATGCTTACTTTGTGGTGGTCCAAAGCTGGATGAGAAACAATCTGCTGAGGCTGAATGACAGCAAAACTGAGGTTCTGATAAAAGGTCACAACAGTTTATCAATCAAACAGGACTTATAAAGTGCGGCTAATCACATGTGAGGGTATCCAGGCGCTGAGAACCTGCTGCTTAGGGAGGGTTCAGTTGAACAGCCAGGTCTTGAGTCCCTTCCTCAATTTCAGCAGAGAGCTTGAGGTCCAGCGGTGAAGGGGGAGGTCATTCCATGACTTTGCAGTGAGGTAGGAGAAGGAGCATCCTCCACTGTTGCTTTGGCAGATGCAGGGAGTGTGAGCGAGGAAGAGGAGGTGGAGCGCAGGTGTCTGGAGGGTTGGTGGAAGTTCAGGCGGTGTTGATGTATGTTATGTTGTGTTATTTTAATTTATTACGCACTCAAATCACCCCCAAAGGGATATCTTGGCGCGGGGCGCATACAATACGGATAGCCTGTAAGTGAACCTAAAATAGGTGGGTCTTAAGCGCCTTCCTGAAAAGGGAATGATTTTCACTGAAGCGTAATTGCGTAGGCAAATTATTCCAGAGATGAGGGGCGAGGAAAGAGAAAGATCTACAGCCTGCTCTGGCCTTCTTAAACCTAGGGACTTTGAGCAAGGCCTTATCACATGATCTTAGAAGTCTCGAAGGAGTATAGAGCAGAAGCTTGGAGGCTAAGTTTGAGGGCCCTTGACCATGGAGAGCACGGTGGGTTAGACAGCATAGCTTAAATATGATTCTCTTTCTCCACGGTAGCCAATGTAGAGACTGAACAAGAGGGGCTTTTGTCGTGCCCTGGGGGAGATGAGCGGCAGTGTTCTGGATAACCTGAAGTTTAGATAGCGAATTCTCATTTATGGAGGCCAAAAGTGAGTTGCCGTAATCGAGGCGACTGATTACCAGGGCCTGGACAAGGGTTTTCATTGAGGAGAGTGGTAATAGAGGGAAAATTCTTCTCAGCAGACGTAGCATAAGAAAACAAGAGCCAGTAGTGGCCGAGGTGTGTTCTTTCATAGAGAGAGATTGGTCCAGGCGGACTCCCAGGTTTTTTACCACCGGTTTGGGTACAGGGCCAGGGCCCAGCTCTGCTGGCCACCAGTCAGGAGCCCAAAGAAGTTGGGCTTGTCCAAATAACATGATTTCTGTTTTAGAAGGGTTGAGCTGTAGTCTGTTTTCCAACATCCAGGTAGCTATGGCTTTCATCCCGGAGGAGAACAAAGCTTTAGATTTAGAAAGATTATTTCCAAAGGAAAAAAGCAGTTGCATATCGTCAGCGTATGAGATAATCTCAAACCCAAAAACTCTGACTAGCTTAGCATGGGGGGCCATATTGATATTAAAAAGCGTGGGGCTAAGACAGGAGCCCTGGAGGACCCCGTTGTGAAGTGACATGGTTCTAGACTTGTAGGGGCCTAGAACAACCGTTTGGAATCTCAGGGACAGGAAGTCCGCTAACCACCTGAGAACCATTTCATGGATCCCGATCTCCAGTAGTCTGTCAAAAAGTCAGGGATGAAACACTGTATCAAATGCTGCTGACAAATCTAACAGAACCAGCATTGTAGGGGCATTGGCATCAAGAGAGCATTTGATATGGTCAGTGACCGCAAGCAAGGCTGTCTCGGTACTGTGAAGAGGTCTAAAGCCAGACTGAGAGCTGTCCAATAGGCTGTTAACCTCAAGGTAGGTTTTCAGTTGCTGATTGATGTATTTTTCCGGTAACTTAGCCAACAGAGGAAGGAGTGAAATAGGACGGTAGTTAGCAAGATCAGTAGAAACTAAATTGGACTTTTTTTGAATGGGCCTGATTAAGGCCGACTTCCAGTCTAAAGGGACTTTCCCAGTAGTTATTGATAAATTGATTAAGGAGCAGATTTGTGGGGCCAATTCACAAGCAAGATTCGACAGAACTCTGGGAGGACAGACGTCTGTAGGAGAGCCGGATTTTGCAGACCTTAAAAGATTAAAGGTGATTTCTGGGGAGATTTCTTTGAAATTACCTAAATTGATGGTTGGGTCAGTGAGAAGAGTAGGGACTACAAGCCTCTCATGGGGCTCAGTAGTGATGGTACAGAAGTTTAAGTAGAGCTCCTTAATTTTGCCATCAAAATGATCTGCCAGGGCATCGCAAAGAGATTGCGACGGAATTGGTTCTGAGAAGCAGGCCGCTGGATTTATGAAGGAGTTGAGTATTTCAAAAAGTGTTTTTAGATATGTTCCCTGCCTCATCAATTTTTGTCGCAATATGGGTTTTGCGGGCTAACTTGATGTTGCGATGGTATGCAGTTAGGGCCAATTTATAGATATTTTTATCAGCGGGGAGATTAGTCAAACGCCATCTCCTTTCCAGTCTTTTACAGGAGGCTTTCTCAGCCCTTAGGTCAGGCGTATACCAAGGAGCATGAGGTCTATGAGTGTGCTTTTTGCCAAGGCTGTGAGGTGCGATTTTGTCAAAAGCCGAATTCAATAGCATATTGAAATTGAAGAGCGCTAGGTCCATGTCAGCGATGTCAGAGGGCAAAGGGGGCACTTGTTCCTTGGCCCATGCAAGCGGTGTAACTTTTTGCCACTGTCTGGATGGCTTGTTATGGCACGTAAGTACTTGACTTTTTGTCTTGAGGGTGGGGAGATGAAAATAGATAAGTGAATGATCAGACCAAAGCACAGGTTTAGGAGGGTCAATGCTAGCTAGTGGTGTCATCAAGAAAATTAAGTCAAGGGTGTGACCTGCAGAGTGAGTTGGTCCCGTAACTTGTTGGCATAACCCCTGCGTTTCTAAGTCAGAAAGTAGTTGGTTAGTGTCAGGATTCATTGTGTCTTCATCATGGAAGTTAAAAACTTCCAATAGAAGAAACTGCTGGGCTGAAAGCACATGAGGGGCTATGAATTCTAGAAGACTATGGCTGAAATACTTTTTAGGGCTGGGTGGAAGATAGACTAGGGCTCCTTTCCAAGAGAGGTGTGGGGAAAGGTCAAGTTTGAAGATACATGATTCTAACCAGTCTTCTGAGATGGAGTCAATTATTGTTGACTTAACATTTTTATCAAAAATAATAGCGATACCCCCACCAGCCTTACTGACCCTGTCTAGTCTAAGTATTTTAAAATTGGCCGGAAGAGCGAGTGAGATAGAAGGGGTAGAAGTGGGACTTAACCAAGTTTCAGTGAGGAATCCTAGCTCATAGGAGGAGAGGGAAAGTAGGTCCCAAAGTTCCACAGCATGTTTCGGCATGGATTTCGTATTGGTAAGAAAGCAGTTTAAGCTATTGCCAGGGGTAACACCGTCAAGTTGGAGAGGCTTAGGAGGGCCCGAAGAAACTACTGGCAAAAGAAAATCATTGAAGGGATTAGGATCTGAGTGTGAAATTCCCTTGGAAAAGGGCAAGCTTTCAAATCTACATTTTAAACAGGCTACAGGGCCTACTAGGAACGGAAGGGTAGAGGCACAAGTAGAGGAGTTAACCTCTTGCAAGTGGTCAAGTAGCTACAGATGTTCAGAAGAATATCTAATAGTATGGGAATGGCAGTGCTCTACAATAAAAGGAGCAGGGGTTCTGGCTCCCGGCAACAGCCTGACGCGGACGGGCGCAGACGAGCTTGCCTTTGGCACACCAAAGCACTCCCGCTGCGTGTCAGCGCCGGCATAGGCAAAATATAACCGGCCGTGCGTGACGTGAGGGAGGACGCTGGGCAGCCAATCTTTAGAGAGAGAAAGTAAAGAGGTACTTCCTCCACGCAAACGGCACGAGCCGCAATGGACCAGGAAGTAAGGGACAAGGTAGGTAAAACAGTTTAAAATTATAACACTTTAAAAGCGAGAGTTAAAACAGAAAGGCTGCAAATAGCAGCAAAATGGCAGCACTGTACCTGGAGCCCGTGGTCATAGACTGCTCGTCAGCGCCGGCATCGGCAAAATATAGCCGGCCGTGCGTGACGTGAGGGAAGGGGCTGGGCAACCAATCGGTAGAGAGAGAAAGTAAAGAGGTACTTTCTCCACGCAAACGGCACCAGCCGCGGTGGACCTGGAAGTAAGGAACAAGGTAGGTAAAATAGTTTAAAATTAAAACACTTTAAAAGCTAGAGTTAAATCAGAAAGGCTGCAAATAGCAGCGAAATGGCAGCACTGTACCTGGAGCCCGTGGTCTTAGGCTGATCCTTGGTTGTGTAGGGCTATGTAGGTTTCGATCAGCATATTGAATTGACATCTCTTCTAAATGGGGAGCCAGTGGAGCTTCTTGAGGTGGGAGGTGATGTGGGTTTGCCTTGGGAGGTCGAGGGTGAGTCTGGCCGCTGTATTCTGCATGGTTTGCAGTCTCTTCAGGAGGTGCTAGGTGATTCCTACGTAGAGTGTTTTGCCCTGTTCCAGCTGGCTGGTGACGAGGGCTTGAATGACGGTTTTTCTGATGTTGATGGGGAGTCAGTTGAAGATACATGATCACGTGGCTGGAACAGACGTGGAATTTACCATGTGCACTCAACAAGATCAAAAACTTGGGTTTCACTTTGGAGAAGGAACTATCTCTGAGGCACCAGGCCAGTGCCCAAAGTTTCAGTGTTTTTTTTACCAAATGTGGCTTTTAAAGAAAATAGTTTCATTAATTTCCAGCCCATTCATACACTTGTGGTTTGAACAAGAATTCTATCAAAGCTAGATGATGGCAATGCTTCCCTCTTGGGTTTGCTGAAGACAAGCATCCATAATCTGTAGGTTATTCATAACACCATAGTTTGGTTAGTTTCTAAGCAAGGCAAACATGCACATGTCTCAACTGTGTGTGGAAGGCTGCATGGGTTGCCGGTGACCTCGCACTTTCAGTTTAAAATCACTTGCCTGCCCATCAGGCAAGTCAAGGAGACAAGGAACTTTGGAGAGGACTTCTACCCTATTCTCAGGCCTGGCATCTATGTTCCAACAGTGCTTTCTCCCCGGATTTATTTATTTGTACGGTTTTATATAGCGCTGGCTAGACCCAGAGGTATCAGAGCGCTTTACAGGAGCAGGAGCAGGCAGAATATACAGGAAACAACAGTTCTGGGCAAAATTAACTAAAGTTACAAGCCAAATCTCACCATAAAGTAGGGAGAAGGTAGAAAAGTGAGAGTTAACAGGATTAATGCATTTCAAAGATAAGATGGAGGTAAACGATTCGGGTCACACAATAAATACAATCCAGGAGAAAAAAAATGTAGTGGTAGGGGGCAGAGGGTAGGTGAGGAGGGGTCCATAACAATTGGCAAAGCACATGGGAAAAAGTCAACAAGCAGCAACCAACGCAGAAGATAGAGAGGAAAGGGTAACAAGAGAGACCAGGGAGAGCGAAGGCCAGGAGAGTAAAGGGAGAAACAATAGGACAAACAGGTAAGCAGAGAGATAACCAATACAGGAGATAAAAGGAGTGCAGGATCAGAGAGGATTAAAGACTCCAGTATTTGCTGAGGAGGTGACATTTAAGGTCTCTTTTAAAGCCAAGGTAGGAGGGGTTGCAGCGCAGGTCCCTCGGGAGGGCATTCCATATGCTCGGAGCATTACCTGAGAAGGAGGGGGTCTGGGTGGATTTCTTTTTTAGTAACAGGGGAACGAGTAGGAGAGCCGTGGAGCTTCTCATCAGTCTAGAACAGCCTGCTTTTTTGAGTTTGTTCGTTAAGTAAGTCGGAGATTGAGCGTGAACGGCTTTGTGGGTGATGCAGGCAGTCTTATAAATGCATCTTCCTTCAATGGGGAGTCAATTAAGTGATTTGAGGGCAGGCGAGATGTGCTCATAACGTTTGTAGTTGGTAATGAGCCTAGCAGCCAAGTTGAGCACTGCTCTAAGGGGGGCCAGGTGGACTTTAGGGGTTCCAGTGAGAATAGCGTTTCCATAGTCAAGTTTGGAGAGGACTATAGAATGCTTGCCCTAGAGGTGGAGTCTTCTCTGTTTTCGCTCACCTACTCTGGAACTCTTTGCCTTTTGGTCTTTGCCCCATAGTTGGTCACAATACATTTAGAAAAGCTCTTAAGACTCATCTTTTATATTGTTTTCTGACAAGGTGATTTTGGGGAATTCTGTGCTCACAAGTATTCATTCAGTCGCTCATCAAGAATAGGAACAGACAAAAAGAGTGATGCCAGGAGCGAGGAAGGATGCAAGAAGGTTAGAGTAGCTGAGAGGTGCACAGTAAACAGGAAGAGTTGGAGGCAGAGAAGGCATTACAAAGGGAAGCACGAGCGTCTGGTCAGCTTTCAGAAGCCCCTACATTAAGTCTCGCGCTGCGCGAGCAGTGCTGCGCACTGCAACGCTAGGCGCGAGACCTAAAAACAGGTGCACCACTCTTATTCCCCCTGTGCTTGAAAAAACAGCAAATCAGCAAGCAGTGAGTTACAAGCAGGACGCTCAATGCTGGTATAGTTGAATCCCCTCTCTGAATTCACCTACGACCTTTAAATCCTGTGCTGTGATCTGGCTTACCTTCTGGTAAGGGAATTGCTGCTTCGAGGTTTTCAGACTAAGTAGTTATTCATTCGGGATGGCAAATGCTTGTACTTCTCATCATATTTTCAATTGTCGGAGGTGACTGGCAATGGTCTTTTTTTGGAGAACAGTGGCTGCATCGAGAGGCTTTCTGGTAATGATGCAAGATCATGAAATACCTTGTCTGTGGACTCTCATGAAAGGTCCAACATGGATCCAATACCCTTGCTGTGGATTTGTGGTCTCTCGGTCAGAGTTTGCAGAACTTGGGGGCCACTTTGGGGTCTGCATATCATGTATCATGCAGGAAAATCTTTTTTTAATTTATCATCCCCTGACCACCTGAGCCACGGCGTGAGCGAATGCTAGCCCTTCCCCATTATATCTTTTTTCAATTTTTTTTCAGGACTTGTTGACCAAGCCTCTTATTCTGTAATGGCAGCCCCAACATTATTCTCAAGTTGTGGCCAGCCAATCAAAGAGTTTCTGGTCACGGACCTAAATTTAATTTTGCACACCCAAAATGGACAACAAGAGAAAAAAACTCCCTCGTCAAATCGATTTGTTTTTTTTTGTTTTATTTGAGTCTAAGGAAGGTCTGGGAACCTGGGTTCAAGGACCTACTCAGAGTAACAGTTCAGATATCTTTATTTTTTAACCCTTTCAAGCACATCATTTTTTTTGTAACATTAAGTTCTCAAAAACTACTGGGCGGATATACACCAAACTAAGCAAAGGCACTTCAGTGAGTAAAGTTCTACATTCATGCCAAGTTTGGCGCAAATCTGTTTCTTCATTTTTCTGTATCGGAGAGCAAAATCCTATGGGAATTAAAATGGGAAATGGCACTTTTTTCATACCCGCCTCTTTCTTGGCCCTTACTTGATGGATTGCATGCATCTGCATGATACTTGCCATGCTAAACCAAATTAGATGAATTTTCTTATTGAAAAGTTTTGTGTACAATTGTTGAACGACAACAAAGTTATTTACAACAACAAGGAATATATGCAGAGCGTAGTCTGCTACATGTTTGCATTGTGGAGTGTAGGGGTGTGGCTTATGAGAGGCAAAGCCTCAAGTGTGTCATTATGCCATTGCCCTTCCTTAGTGATTGTAGTAGGTAGCGTGTTGCACTCTACACACCTACAAATATGGTTTATGTCATATTTTTCATTTGCATTTGTTTAAAAAAAAAAAAAAAGATATTGAACCAAAACCAGTAGGTGCAAGGGTTTAAATGCATGCAGTGAGGTAACATCACATGAAAGAGACATCACGACTATTAGAAGAGTGGTTTCCCTATGTAAAGTAATTGTAACATGCAATAGGTAAGGCAGTAAACTGTATTTTCTCAAGACAGCACTTGAAATTTGACCTTTGCACTGTAGTCTAAATGGTTGAAAATGTATTTAACAGTATAGTTAGCCTTCATAATGTGTTATTGGACCACGTTTATTTTCCCCACAGAATTATGGCATAAATACATACATGCAGATGTGCAGAGTTTAATATTCTATTTTTTACCATTATTGAGCGTGGAAAGGTGCCATGTCTCACGAGAGGTGAAGCCTTGAACAGGTTATGATATGCTTCTGCATATATGGATTATGCCATCGCATTTTTCAAGTGTATAGGACATAATTAGTTTCATTTGTGCACTATGGCAGCAGTTCTTAAACTGATGACTTCTCTTGTCCTCCACGGAACCAATACTGGAAACCAGGGCCCCCATACTAAGCAAATTTTCGAAATCTATACCTCAAAAGAATACACAAGAATAAGTAGACATCAGACAAATAAGCACATCATAAATATATTGTATTTAATTCATAAAATTAAAATATACAAAAATCAAAAAGTTTAGTTTTTATGAAGGTTGGAGCTTTTCAGTTTTTGGGTTTTATTTCTAAAACATAAGGCCATATACTAGCATATCACTATCTTTTTTTGCTCCTAATGCATGTTCCCTTTTTGTCGCTGCATGCCAGTACTTCCGTTCTTGCCACCCATAATCAATACTAGATTCTGTTTGCTGTACTTTTTGCTCCCAATGCATGTTCCCTTTTGTCAGTGCATGCCAGTACTTCAGTTCTGGCCACCAATAATCCATATTAGATTCTGTTTACTGTACTTGCGCTGCTCCCATGAATCAAACTGATAACTTAATTTTTTTAAAAATCTTTTTATTTAGCAGTTGTTCAGTTCACAGCTGTTTAGTACAAATGAAAAACAAATACAATAAGCCACTCGCAGGAGGCATTAACATTTCTCTGTTTTCCATAATGATCGGCATCAGGTAGGACTCATGCACCAGAGGTACAATATAGCACATTCCCTCGGATAAGTCTCACATGGGCAATCCCGGATCCTCCCCCCACCGCTCCCCTGATCCTTCTCAGGAGCCCCTATATATAGCGTATCCAGCTACCCCAAATCTTGTCAAACGTGCGGGGGCATCCCCTGCCCTGATATATCTCACGTTCTGCTAATTGACACCAGTGCAGATCATTTTCCCAGTCTTGGAGCTCTGGGGGATTGCCCCCCCTTTGCCCCAGTCTAGCCAGGTTTTGTTTTGCAACCCCAGCCACCAAGGGGAGTCACTGAGCCAGGTATTTGGGCCATAACACCTCCCCGGTGACACCCAGGATGAACCATCTGGCCTCCATTGGAACCTCCAACCCTGTGACAGAGGCCATCACCTCCGTGATCTCCCTCCAGTGATGTTAAATCTGTGAGCAGTCCCAAATCGTATGATAGAAGGTGCCTGTTTCACCACATCCACGGGCACATTGGGCCGAAGTACATCGGCCCATCCGTGCAACCAAGAGTGGGAGTAGTAAGATCTTTGCAGTATACAGGGTTGCACCAGGCGGAAGCGGGCCCTTATAGCTATCTCCCTGGAGCACTCTATAAGGTCCTCTATAAGACCTATGTCCCCCTCCCAGGCCTCTCGTCAGGGACAGAAAAGGTTGGGTGAGTTGTTCGTGATTTTCCTGTAGATCAGGGAGACTGCCTTAGTGGGCATAGGATCCAAAAGCAATCGGTCCTCTAAGTGTGAGTAATCTGGTAGCTGTTCCCCCTCTGGCAGGTGGCATCTCAATGTGTGTCTCTGCTGAAGGTTTCTAAACATCTCTCCCTGCTTTATGGCGTATTCCGTCTGGAGATCAGCGAAGGGAAGTAATGAACCCCCTCTCCAGACATCTCCCAGTTTATCTATCCCAATCAGGCTCCATCTTATGTGGCTTTACAGTTTCATCACCTCCCCCAGGCAGTCACTATCCCACAACGGAGTCTCTGCACCCCAAGTAATTATTGGCCGCACGCCAGGCCTGCACCACTGCCCGGGTGTGGAATGAAAGCGTGTTTCCCCTTCCCTTTCTATATAGGAGGGCTGGATACCCCCGGTCGCCCATGGCCTCACGGTCAACCCTGTGGGCTGGTTCTTCGCTCTCGCCAAACACCCATTCATTTATCACCATCAGCTGGGTGGCCCAGTAGTAGGCAAGAAGGTCCGGGACCGCCAGTCCCCCGTCAAAAACTCCACACTGGAGCTTCGCCAGGGATATAGGTGAGCTGCTCCCGTCTCAATGCAGCGTCTGCAAGAAGCTCTCTGGGATCCTGTAAGTGGTGTTTTGGAGTATTTAGCAGGCGGGGGAGGGTCATCATTTTAAAGAGTATGGCTCTATCCATTAGCGAGATCGGTAGTGCCCTAAAATGAATGACATCTGCTCGGAACCGCTCCAATTGGTTGAGTAGATTCCGTTGGAGGAATTCCTCCCCGTTCCTGGTAACATGGACTCCCTACTCTCTACAGGAGCCGGACAACCGGTCGGAAGAGCGAGCTCCCTCCTAGAAAGCGGGAAAATCAGGGACTTGTCCCAGTTAATTTGGTAACCGGACTAACTCCCAAAGAGGTCAAAGATATGGAGGACCCTCGCAATCGAGAAGCGGGGCCTCGTGACGTATAGCGGAATATCGTCTGCATATAAGGAGATCTTTTCCTCCCATTCATCTCCCCCGGATCCCGGAAATAAGTGAATCCTGATGTACCTACGCCACCAGGGGCTCCAGGGCCAAAGCAAAGATCATTGGCAACAGGGGGCACCCCTGTTGCGTGCCCCTGCACAGGTTAAAGGCTCGTGAGACCACCCCATTCACCCGCACTCTCGCCATGGGGTCCTTATATATTAAGCGGACCCAAGAACAGAACTTGGGGCCGAAGCCCAGCCTAGGCAGGATTGCAAAAACGTAGGACCATTTTATACTATCGAAGGCCATTTTTGCATCCAGGGAGAGTACCACTGCCTCCTCCAGATCCGGCGCCGCTGTCATGTGCAGCACCCCATATAACCGTCCCAGATTTAGGCAGGTTCCCCGTCCTGGCATAAAGTTGGACTGGTCTGGGTGAATATCTGATGTTACAACTTCAGTTAGTCTTTTTGCTAAAACCTTGGCCAGCACCTTAGCCTCTACATTAAGCAGAGATATGGTCCGGTAGGAGTTGCAGACAGTCGGGGGTTTATCCTTCTTGGGGATCACCAATATTGTTGCCATTCTTTGATCTGCCGGGAGAGCCCCTGCATCCCTCGCTGCCAGGAACATATTGAGGAGGTGGAGTGCAATCTTGCAGGCCACACATTTAAACAGTTCTAGAGGGAGGCCGTTTGGGCAGTATTTATAATAGGAGAGTACCAGCACTTCTCAGTCGCAACTAGGTTCTCGGAGACAGTAAGTACTTGCACACTTTTATTTTTACGTTTCAAGCGCTAGATATATACCAGAGGGCTAATTGCTTCAAAAGGCAGGTAGGGTTGGGAGCGATGTGGTCGGGCCTGCAGACCGGGGGTGTATTTCCACTCTAGGACCCTTGTTTGCAGAACAGATACCAGTGACTGAATACGTATCACATTGTCACAAGCACAGAGTGGTAATAACTCCTGATCGATACGTGTTCTCCTCTCATGTGGACGTGTGTGCTCATAAACACGCCAGGAGAAAGAGGGGATGGGGTGACTGCAGGGACCCCATATTGATGATGGAATAAGAGATGGCCTAGATGGAAGTCCGGAGATGTAACAAAAGATGTGCTTCTGAGAGACTGGCAGGGTTGGAAAAGAGTCTGTCAGCCACTGTCCTAATGTGTGACTTAGCCGTGCCAGTCTTTCGTGGGTACCGTCTAGAAGCCAAAATTCACCAGAGGCCCAGCCTGCTTCTGGAAGCCGCGTGTTCACTTTGCATCTCCTGTGCAAGCATAAAGACCAGAGCTGTGAGGACCAGAGAGAACCCCCGAAAAATCCTCAACACCCACTGTGCGCCTGACGCCCTCACCCTTGCTGGGAGACTAATCCAATGTGATTTGGCGCTGGGTATAGCGGCTCGCCATCGCTCCTGGGTCCGAAGGCGCTTGAGGAATTCGCGCCCACGCGGCGAGGCCGCCTCTTCCCACAAGGCCTGAATTAATTGGCGCTTCTTAATTTTATAATTAACCAGCAGCGTGTGCGCCAGGGGGTGGGGGCGGCGGTGGCAGCAGCTGCCTGGCTCGTGGTATCACGCTGCATCGCTGATGCCTCTCACGGTGGGGGCTGTGAGCCCCCCATCCCTCCGGAGAGCATGGAATGGTGGGAAGCGGCGATCACACCTGTGATCGGGGAGCAGACGATCAGCCTTCAGGCCCAGCCTCCCCCTCCCACCAACCTGCCCCGCAACACTCCAGAGATAGTACCTTCCGGTGCTCAGCCGGAGCGCTGCCCTCCCGGATGTCGCGGGGCTTCGGAGAGGCATGTCATTGGTCTCCGGCCGTACCCA
Source organism: Calotriton arnoldi (assembly GCA_963921515.1). Taxonomy (NCBI): domain Eukaryota; kingdom Metazoa; phylum Chordata; class Amphibia; order Caudata; family Salamandridae; genus Calotriton; species Calotriton arnoldi. Next base: position 180,703 of record CAWUFW010001100.1, read on the forward strand.
AGCCCCCGCCGCTCCTTGTGCGTCCGATCGAAGGCCTGTCTACGTACTGCACCCCAGCGGAAGGTGGGAAATACCCAGAGAAGGAATGAAAGGGCAGGCTGTAGTGGAAGGCCCTGCTCCAGAACCCAGGCCAAGGACCGGGAACTTCTCCAGTTCTGGGGGCTGGAAGGAAGTGGAGGTGACCCCGGTGCCGCAGTATCTCTGCTGTACTCGAGGGGGCTGATCAAAGGTTCAAAGACTGCAGTTTCAAACCGGATTTCCGCAGCAGCTAGCCATACCAGAAACTCTTCAGGAAACCGAGATGGCTCCAATGAAGAACCTCCAAGCGCCGTCCCCTACCATTTCACCCCATGCCATTCAACTTTCACCTTCAACAAAAGTGAATTTCACTAAGTCCAGGCTTATAGACATGCCACTGCACCACTGCTAGACAACACTAGGCAAAGAGCAAACAGAGACAGGGTTAACCCCGCCTTTTACACTTCCGGAATAGATTGCTGCATGAGCCACATTCTGTCAGTGGTGCATGCTCCGATGTGTGCACTGGTGCTTGTATCTGTACCTCGTGCATCGACGGGTGTCTGTTACAGTACTAATGCATGGGCTGCTGTCAGTTATTGGTGAGTGGACTGGTGTCTGTTACTAATGCATGTGCTGCTGTCAGTTATTGGTGAATGAACAGGTGTCTTACTAATGCATGGGCCGCTGTCAGTTATTGGTGAATGGACTGTTGTCTGTTACTAATGCTTGGGCTGCTGTCAGTTATTGGTGAATGGACTGCTGTCAGTTATTGGTGAATGGACTGCTGTCTGTTACTAATGCATGGGCTGCTGTCAGTTATTAGTGAGTGGACTGGTGTCTGTTACTAATGCATGGGCTGCTGTCAGTTATTGGTGAGTGGACTGGTGTCTGTTACTAATGAATGGGCTGCTGTCAGTTATTGGTGAATCAACAGGTGTCTGTTACTAATGCATGGCTGCTGTCAGTTATTGGTGAATGAACAGGTGCCTGTTACTAATGCATGTGCTGCTGTCAGTAAATGTAAATCCGTATTTGTAAAGCGCAAACTACTCACCCTTACAGGTCTCAAGGCGCTGGGGGCCGTCGTGGAAATTAAGTGAGCTATTGCCCAGAGTCACAAGGTGCTGTGCTGAGCTGCCACCGGAGCCGGGGATCGAACCGTGAGCCCTGTGCTCCGAAGTCAGCTGCCCTGGCCGCTGCACCACACCTCTTCCAGTTATTGGTGAATGGACAGGTGTCTGTTACTAATGCTTGGGCTGCTGTCAGTTATTGGTGAATGGACATGTGTCTGTTACTAATGCATGGCTGCTGTCAGTTATTGGTGAATGGACTGCTGTCTGTTACTAATGCATGGGCTGCTGTCAGTTATTGGTGAATGGACAGGTGTCTGTTACTAATGCATGGGCTGCTGTCAGTTATTAGTGAGTGGACTGGTGTCTGTTACTAATGCTTGGGCTGCTGTCAGTTATTGGTGAATGGACAGGTGTCTGTTACTAATGCATGGGCTGCTGTCAGTTATTGGTGAGTGGACTGGTGTCAGTTACTAATGCATGGCTGTTGTCATTTATTGGTGAGTGGACTGGTGTCTGTTACTAATGCATGGGCTGCTGTCAGTTATTGGTGAGTGGACTGGTGTCTGTTACTAATGCTTGGGCTGCTGTCAGTAAATGTAAATCTGTATTTGTAAAGTGCGAACTACTCACCCTTACGGGTCTCAAGGCGCTGGGGGCCGTCGTGGAAATTAAGTGAGCTATTGCACAGAGTCAGAAGGTGCTGTGCTGAGCTGCCGCCGGAGCCGGGGATCGAACCGTGAGCCCTGTGCTCCGAAGTCAGCTGCCCTGGCCGCTGCACCACACCTCTTCCAGTTATTGGTGAATGGACAGGTGTCTGTTGCTAATTGATGGGCTGCTGTCATTTATTGGTGAATGGACAGGTGTCTGTAACTAATGCTTGGGCTGCTGTCAGTTATTGGTGAGTGGACTGGTGTCTGTTACTAATGCTTGGGCTGCTGTCAGTTATTGGTGAATGGACAGGTGTCTGTTACTAATGCATGGGCTGATGTCAGTTATTGGTGAGTGGACTGGTGTCAGTTACTAATGCATGGCTGTTGTCAGTTATTGGTGAGTGGACTGGTGTCTGTTACTAATGCTTGGGCTGCTGTCAGTTATTGGTGAATGGACTGCTGTCTGTTACTAATGCATGAGCTGCTGTCAGTTATTGGTGACTGGACAGGTGTATGTTACTAATGCATGGGCTGCTGTCAGTTGGTGAGTGGACTGCTGTCTGTTACTAATGCATGGGCTGCTGTCAGTTATTGGTGAATGGGCAGGTGTCTGTTACTAATGCATGGGCTGCTGTTAGTTATTGGTGAGTGGACTGGTGTCTGTTACTAATGCTTGGGCTGCTGTCAGTTATTGGTGAATGGACTGCTGTCTGTTACTAATGCATGGGCTGCTGTCAGTTATTGGTGAATGGACAGGTGTCTGTTACTAATACATGGGCTGCTGTCAGTTATTGGTGGACTGGTGTCTGTTACTAATGCTTGGGCTGCTGTCAGTTATTGGTGAATGGACAGGTGTCTGATACTAATGCATGGCTGTTGTCAGTTATTGGTGAGTGGACTGGTGTCTGTTACTAATGCATGGGCTGCTGTCAGTTATTGGTGAATGGACTGCTGTCTGTTACTAATGCATGGGCTGCTGTCAGTTATTGGTGAATGGACAGGTGTCTGTTACTAATGCATGGGCTGCTGTCAGTTATTGGTGAGTGGACTGGTGTTAGTTACTAATGAATGGGCTGCTGTCAGTAAATGTAAATCCGTATTTGTAAAGCGCGAACTACTCACCCTTACGGGTCTCAAGGCGCTGGGGGCCGTCGTGGAAATTAAGTGAGCTATTGCCCAGAGTCACAAAGTGCTGTGCTGAGCTGCCACCGGAGCCGGGGATCGAACCGTGAGCCCTGTGCTCCGAAGTCAGCTGCCCTGGCCGCTGCACCACACCTCTTCCAGTTATTGGTGAATGGACATGTGTCTGTTACTAATGCATGGCTGCTGTCAGTTATTGGTGAATGGACAGGTGTCTGTTACTAATTGATGGGCCGCTGTCAGTTATTGGTGAGTGGACTGGTGTCTGTTACTAATGCATTCGCTGCTGTCAGTTATTGGTGAATGGACAGGTGTCAGTTACTAATGCTTGGGCTGCTGTCAGTTATTGGTGAATGGACATGTGTCTGTTACTAATGCATGGCTGCTGTCAGTTATTGGTGAATGGACTGCTGTCCGTTACTAATGCATGGCTGCTGTCAGTTATTGGTGAGTGGACTGGTGTCTGTTACTAATGCTTGGGCTGCTGTCAGTTATTGGTGAATGGACTGGTGTCTCTTACTAATGCTTGGGATGCTGTCAGTTATTGGTGAGTGGACTGGTGTCACGTGAGCGTGAACTGGGGTTAGTTGCACATACACATATTCTGTCTCTGACTGGAACGTGGACTGATTGGTGCTGTTATGATGCATGGGCTGGTGTCTGTCACTGGTGCATGTACTGCTGTTTGTAACTAGCTGGTGTTTTAATTGTTTTGAGGACTGCTTCATGGACAGGGGACTGTCACTGACTGAGGGACAACTGGCATCAGGCCCGGGTCTAGAGGGTGGGCCGGGTGGGCGAGGCCCACCCAAACATCACCCTTGGCCCTCCCAGTGACGGCATAAAATCAACTGCAAAATACACCTTTTAAACTCCTCTTGATCTGTGTCATCGGCCGAACGCTGTGGTGTTCTCGAGCTGCTGTGGGCTTGACTGGGCAGTATCTGGTGACCTATCTCAGCCACACCCAAGTATTTCACCGGTCTTTAAAAGATCATTGACATGCCTTTGCGAACATGTTAACAAGTCTTTGTTTGTTTTCACTGGACCAGTACCCCCTGAGCTCCAACTCTGCCTATTCCTTACATTTGTATTTTACGTTTACTGCTACAGAGGGAGAATGCATTTCGTGAAAAGGGATAGCAGGAGTAGGGTTGCCACCTTCCCACGAGAAACATATCTGCCATTTGTTATTTAAAGTGTCTGCAAAGGCCTGGCTGTGACACTAAATAGGGCTGCAAATAAAACCATATGTATTTATTTGTAACACAACTTTTTTGTCTTTGTTTCCTTTAATTATTAGCCATGTATCATTAATGCAGCCTTAGAACACTTTTAAAAGTAATTTCTTTTTATATGTGCTGTTTGAAGTATGTACAGATGAGGGCTAAAAATACCACCTTTAGGTGCTTTTTTGTACTGGCCAGGATATCAAAATACCAGTGGTGCTGATAGAAGTCCAGTCAGCTGGCAACCCTAATCACGAGATTTTGTTTGTTGCAGGAGCACTAAATTATTTGTTTCCTCCATCCCTAATTAATGCCATAATAGCAATAGTTTAACTTATATCTAGGCTGTCCGGTTTTAGGTTTAAACCTATAATAACTGATAAAACACCAGTGAAAGAGAAATAACCCTCACCAGTGAAAACATATAAACACTGAAAAAAAACCTGCACAGCCACAAACTAAATGTCATTCAGAGAAAGAAAAAAGAGAGTGAGAGAGTCATTTTTTTCTTCCTGAAGGGGCCAATACAATGTATCTTTGTTATACAAGCTAGCAGCAAGAAAGACTGGGCTAACATTATTCTGCTTGAGGTTTGTTTTTTAGGGATGCCACTAAAATATGTTTTCTTCCTTTTGCCTTTTTTGCTTTTTGTGGTCTTTGGTCTAAAGATACAGGGTTTAGAAGCATGTTTTAGGTCTTGTTTAATTATTTTATAAACTGTAGAGAATCAGGAAATATTAAAATCATATTTGATATTTTGGCTGCGTTTGATTCTTTCACTGATAGGTAAAAATGGCTGGGAATCTTTCCCAATATGTGTCATCACATTTACCCACAGAGAATGAGTAAAAACCCTTGATACATGAGCCCCCAGTTTCTAGTGAGTCAGTATTGATAGTTGGTGAATCGCCTACACCTCAGGCTTTAAACATTCAATGCAAGGTATAGTGACAAGTATATGTGAAAAGAGTGCTATCACCAAGCATATGGGATAGTGGTGAAAACATGACACCAGACTTTTGGAAAACATGGCACGCAGTGTCACTTGGTATGCTCTGCAAAGAGGTTCTTTTCAAGTTCAACAAAAATTGGAGTGAAATTGTTTGTATTTGCAGTGATTCAGCTACGTGTATGAAAAAGTTGAGTGATGACCTGTCAAAATCGATACCTGAGCTGAAGTTCCTCCCTGTAAGAGACCCTTGCCACTTGTTAGATGGTATGCTGAAAACATCTTTACAGTCTTCAGAGTTAATGAAGAATGCTATTGACTTTTTAGTCCATTTTGGTGCACTACTTAGTTATGCCCAGGAACTAAAACGGAAATATTTCTCATTTTGTGCTTTGTGTGGCATCAAAGAAAGAGTCATCCCAAATGTGTCACTTAGATGATGGTTCTCAGTCCAAGGAGCTATGAATGCTATATTATCCATGTAGCAACCTTTTACGGAATTTTTGCTGAGAGATGATGCCAAAGGCAAATAATGTGAGGATCTTTGGTCGCATATTGATAGTGATGTGAAAAAAAGTACACTCTACTGCATTCTTAGATTTATACAGGAAAACCCAACTGCTGTAGTGGACATAATAAAAAAACAGAGTCTGAAAACACCCCTGTCTGCCAAGTGTTCAGCATAATTGGTGTAGATGTGAAACATCTCCTTGAGAGTAGGCTGGGTGACACCTTTAGTGACTTTGGCACTGCAACATGTTCCATGTTAGAGTGCAATGCAATGTTGAAGAGAAATTCAGGAACGTTTATTTTACAATGTATGAGAAATGGCTTGCAATGATGCATTGAAATGTCCCTTCACCAACCATGGCATTTGAAGTCAATAAAACCTCACTGTGGTACTCTGTACAAGTTCTAGATCCCTTACCTAAAGGGGAATTTCCTCCGTAGTTTCAAAAGTGCTGCATCATTTTTGACCGCTTCAATAACTCTGAGGGCATAAGTGCCCAGCTCAACGCAAATGTTGCAGAACCTGAACTGAGAATCGCAATCTTCTAGTTCACCAGTATTGGCATGGAAAGCTATGTCAATGGCTAGAGTTAACAATTTGTGTATTGGCTGTTTTGGCGTTGCCCATCTCAAGTGCCAATGTTGAGAGGGCCTTTTCACATAAAAAAAGTTTATATGGGAAGGAAAGAGCGAGCGCACATGACCAAAGACTCACTGAAGAAGTATTGTATGGTGTACTACAGTAAGTTTAATTTGCAAAAATGTATTTGGACCTCATAAACACTATACATACACTGTCTATATACCATGCGCTATCAGTGCAGAGAGCAAGCAATAATAAAAGCAAAACATTCCATAAACACCAGAAAAACACTGTTTCTGTTGTTTTTAATGGCGCGAAAATGTGTAACCACTGATAACTGTTTTTTTAAGGTATTGAAATCACCTGAAAACACTGAAAAAACCCCACCAGATTTTACCAAAAATAGAAACTGAAAACAGGAAAGCCTACTTATATCTGAAATCCTACTCGCCCACAGTCAATAACATGCTGGATTACTGTAAGTGTCTGGGCATACATCCTGCATTCAGACAACTCACTCCTCATTTTGACCGCTCACAGTCACCTTGCACTCACAGTGATCGCACTGCACTCACACTGCTCACCATGCACTCATGCTGTTACCCTGCACTCACACGCTCATCCTCCTCTTACCCTTTGCTCACACGAGCACACTGGTCACCCTGCACTCACAGCGACCACACTGCACTCACGCTACTCGTCATGAACTCGTGCCATTCTCCCTCCATTTACCCTCCTGTCACTGGAGCACACCACTCAACCTGCACTCACAGTGATCACACTGCACTCACACCACTCACCATGCACTCACACTGTTCACCCTGCACTCACCCTGCAGTCGCACAAGCACTCTAGTCACCCTGCACTCATGTGACATTTCACTCACTTGTCACTCTCATTGCTCACCCTGCAATCTCACTCAAACTAGCACATCACTCACCATGCATTCATTCCTCCCACTTTCACCTGCACCCAAACTCATATGGTCACACCACTCACCCTGCAGTCACTCCTCTCACTCTAGTCTCACACTGGCACATTGCTCACCATGCACTCACATAAGCACTTCCACAGCTAACCCTTCACTCTCATGGGCACACCACCCACCCTGCACTCACACCAAGCAAACAGGCACATCACTCACCCTGGAGTCACAGCACTCACCCTGCACTCCCTCCTCTCATCCTGCACTCACACAGACACACTTCTCAGCCTGCACTCATACAGCACTCTGCTCACCTTGCCCGCACACAGGCATAATAGACTGCCCAAACTCATAGGGGCACACTGCTCACCCTGCACTAACTCCTCTCACCATGCGCTCACTAGTCACTCTCACAGCTCACCCGTCATTCTTGCTGCACACCCTGCACTCACACATAGGCACACCACTAATCCTCCATTTACCCTGCTCACACCACTCTGCACTCACTTCTCTCACTCTGCTTGCACTCCTCTCATCTGACATTCACATGGGCCCTCCTATCATATTGCATTTATGCGGCTCACTCAACACTCACATCGGCACAGTTTTCACCCTACACTCGCACCACTCAGGTTGCACTCTCTCACACTATTCACCATCACCCAGCAGAAGACAAGAGATACCAGGGTGCAGCAGGTGCAGTGGCACCAGGGCCCAGAGGCCATAGGGGCTGCTGAACCTGATTATTGCTGTATTTCACAGTTCAAACAGGCAACCCATTTTGTTTCTTGCACTAGGGCCATGACACACTGGCTACGCCACTGACAGCAGTCAGAGAGAAAGGCTCTTAGAGGTGAGGCTTTGTACGTTTTGTGTTTCGAGTTTAATATTATAGCTGAACACTGTAACTTCTTCCTCGACTATTGGAGGTCTTGTGATGCGAGAACACGGTGAACCTTTCTTAAGACCGCAGTGGAGTCAGCAGATTGGTGTGGTGGGATCGCCTGGACCCTGATGGATCCAGATCATTTGAACTCACAAAAAGGCAACCGGATGGCGGACCCAAGCTACTCACCAAAGAATCAAAGTGAGGGGGGAAGGGACAGACGCACACATGTGTTAAGACGAGAACCCTCACTCACCCTAAGGTGACATGCTTCATCATTGTTCTCCCTCTTACACACTGGGAGCACAAGGTACCCAGTGTGGGCTACAACTCCTCCGCAGGAGAGGAGCGTGAGGTGTTTTATGTCATCCAATGTAGGGCAGAGTGAGGGGCAGAGTGCAAAAAAATTATTCTAATGCGAGTTAAAACTATCTTCTGGTTGACAGGGTCAGTCCTTTATTGATGTCCCCAGTGGATAGACTAAAATAAGCTCAGTGAGAATACGGATATAGATGTTCCCTATTAGGATAAGGTCAACATGTTTCTGCCTTAATAGACCGAAAAGGTTCTTAGCATTCTTCAGGACCGTTCGCTGTGTCACTCCGCTTAGTTTGTGTGAAAAAAATATATAAGAAATTTACCATACTTTTACTGGTATGGAAATTGTCAGTGGTACCAGCCAGTAGTCAGGTCCACATTCAATTGGAGACTACTAGTCAACATCCACCTTCATAAGTCCTTTAGTAGCAGGTCTCAGGACTCTAAATCTCCTGGCCGCAGTAGCAAGCACCAAAGGCCAGATCATTCCCATGGCATAACCTAAAATGAAAAGGATCACTTGCAGAACCGGATGAGTGGCCCCTAAGCTGCCCATATCTTGCAGATGGCCTCATCATTGGTCTAGGGATGACTGGTGCCATCTGAAGGGTTGAGGGGCCCCCCCTACTGGCTGCAGAGGCCTGGTTACACCCCTGAGCATTCTATTCTAAGCTATAACCAGTGTAGACAAATGCAGAATTTAGATGCTCTGGGACACAGCTCTCAAATGTAAATCACAAAAGGAAAAATGGAGTTTACCAATGAAAAGTTTAACATACCATCATAAGTAAAACAGGCAAGTTTTAATCCGCTTTTTTAGACTTGAATTGTTGGAAATGTTATGTTATGGGAACTTTTAGAGCGCACGATTACCCGGAGGTGTCCTGGCGCTAGTTACTACTCCTTAATGCTGAGCTGAAAAAGAGGTTTATTTATCAAAAAGCCAGGTCTTTAACCCCTTCCTGAAAGCTAGAAGATTGGTGGCATTTCTCAAATAGAATGGCAAATCATTCCAGGCTTTTGCTGCGCATGAAGAGAAACTTCTGCCTCCCCATTGAGCTTTTTTTGTTGGTGGGACTACAACCAGCTTAGCTCCCAGAGATCTAAGAGTTCTTGCCGGTATGTACCATTGGAACTGGCGCCTTAAATGATTTGGTCCTAAGCCTTGAAGTGCTTTAAAGACCATACAGAGAGATTTAAAATGCACCCGGTTCCTCACCGGTAGCCAGTGCAGTTTTTTGATCTCCTTGGAGATTGGAGAAAACTTGGAAGTGCCCATAAGTAATCTGGCCGCAGCATTTTGTAGCAGCTGAAGCTTATACAGAAGTCTTTGTTGTATGTTTAGATATAGGCTATTACAGTAATCCAGTCTCGACATGACCAATGCTGTGACTACCGTTTGCCGGGTCCCCGAAGGTAAGAACCGCAATACCTTCTTGACAGTTCTAAGAACATGCACTGTTGTTGAAGTTACTGCATTTACTTGGGCCCCAAAGGAAAGTTTCTCATCCAGGATTATACCCAAATTTTTCACCTTTTTTGAGGGTGTAGGGAGGGACCCCATGGATGCAGGCCACCAATTAGGAGTCCAAAAATTAAGGTCGTTCCCAAACAGCATTACTTCCGTTTTTCCTGAATTCAGTTTTAGGCAATTATCTGCCATCCATCTCCCTACAGATTCCATACAGACCTGAAACCGTTTATCTATTCCCAGCTCTTGGCCAGGTAATAGAGACACCACAATTTTTGTGTCATCAGCGTAGGAAGTGAGACCAAACCCAAATATACTGATGACGGGGGCCAATGATGAGACATACACATTAAAGAGTGTGGGGCTCAGTGATGATCCCTGCGGTACACCACATGGCAGTGCAAAGGGCTTGGACTGAAATTTACCTAGGGATACAATCTGTCCCCTGTCTGATAAAAAAGATTTAAGAAGATCCCAAGCTTTCCCCTGGACCCCACAAGCCTTGAGTCGGTCCATCAGAATATCGTGATGGACCGTATCAAAGGCCGCGGACAGATCCAATAAAATCAAGGCTGCCCTGCCTCCTCGATCCACGGCTTCCCTGATCTCCTCGGTGGCCTTAATGAGCGCAGACTCAGTGCTATGTCCCTCTCTAAAACCATATTGAGAGGGATCCAGTGCTTGAACTTCCGCCAGAAAAGCACTGAGTTGACGATTAATGATCTTTTCAACCATTTTTGCGGGGAGAGGAAGCCGAGAAATCGGCCGGAAGTTGTTGGGCTCCTTAGTGTCCAGGCTTGGCTTTTTCAGCAGAGGCAGTATTGAAGCCACCTTCCAAAGCTTGGGAAACTGTCCTGTTTCAAACATCCCATTAAAAATGGATGTGAGAGAGAGAGAGCAATCGGACCGGGGGCCAATTTTACCACCCTCACAGGGCATGGGTCAAAAGGCGAACCAGATTTGGCTCCCATTAGAAGCTCAAGAGTATCATTTACAGTCAGTGGTGCAAATTTGTCCAGGGCCCGGGGGCCAATCCTTGTGGACTTAGATACCTCCCTTGCCATGTTCATTTAATGCATTATCAGTGGTCACTATTTGTACATTGGGGATGGTTGCTTGAATCTGGAAGAAGAAACCTAGCTCCTGCTTAGGGGCTTAGGGTTTAATCTCCTTCATTAAGTGGCAACCAACTCTTGTGAAATAGGCAAACACCTTAAAGTTGATATAGGCTGACCTGCGAGACAGTTGCAGGCCTGGTGTTTGCATTGATGAGTTGATGTTGGCTCTACTCCATTTCCAGCATCACTACAAAGTATTTTGTGTAGTTGCACTAATAAGCTAAATGAGAGATTAATCCAGAGAGAGCTACCATGAATCAGATGGCTGTGTACTACGCTGCCTGCAAACAGCTTCCATTCTGTCTGGAATGAAAGGTGGCATCTTGTTGAAGAGCCTCATCTTGAAATTATAATCAAATGGCATCCTGAATCTCATGGGAAAGGAGTTCTTGGGAGGTAGACCACTGTTACTCAGGCTCCACTCACTTCTTTTGAACCTCAACGTTTGATCTCAAGGATTTTCTTCTGCATGTCTTCACTTTTTGATTCTCTGCTTTGCCACCAGTTCTTGTAGATTTCTAGTATGTAAACCTACTCTTGCTTATCTTCCTTACTTCTCTTACTCAGTTGTCTGAGATGGTGGAACTGCGGTTTTAACTGTTCCATGTGATATGGCGTTTCCAAACTCCTGTGCAAAAGACATGACAAATGTAGCCTGGAGAGTTGGTGATTTCAATCCCAATTCCAACAGTTCTGTCTAGGCATCATTCCATTTAGGAAGCATTCTGGAGGCACAAGATGCATTCGCCTGTGTGTGCATGATGACAACTTCCCTCCATGTTAACACAGACATTGTTTCCAGTCATACACTTCAAACTCACAAATCATTGGTATTCAGTGTTTGTTTAATTAATTTGATAGAAGCAAACTAAGACTACATCAACAAAATGCATACATCCCTCTAACACTACCCACCCCTAAACCCACTACTCTACCCTCTATATTCTCTGTATATACACAGAATCTACTGTTTGTATTGTGGTGCCTGTTTGGAGTTAGATATGATGGAATCTAAGGTGTGTATGCTACCTCCAGAAGAACCAAAAATTGGGCGCGCCGTGGCCCACCCAAAGGCACCCTTGGCCCATCCAGATGAAAATTCCTGGAGCCGGGCCTGACTGGCATGTAGGCTGGTGTCTGTAACTAGAATACTGCCTAGTGTCAGGGGCAAGACGCAGGCCCTTGCATGCCCTGCGGCTCGGGGGCACTCTCCTGGGGACCTCTATTCAATCTAAGGTCCATGCATTTCTGTGAGGTATGGTTGTCTCAGCGGCCCCATTTTACGTTACCGCACTTCCTGGTGTCCGTCACAGGTGCATGGACCAATGTCTGTCACTGGTGTATGAACTGTGGTTGCCACTGGTGCTTGTGCTGATGCAGGACTCAGGGAGGTGGACAGATTCCCCCCACTGTTTTTAGAGTGGGGACTCTGTTACCCTTACAGGAGGCTGATAGATGTCGCCTTGCACCTTAGCACTGCAGGTGCTTGCATGTATAAGCACTGCATGTGCGTAACCTGGCCTTATGATGCTTTTTAAACCCTCCTTTCCACTTCTAGCACACCCTTTATTTATGAGAGAGGCCCAGCAGAGGGTTATCTTTCAATGTCTTAGCCAACAAATCCTGGGTTCCACAAAATTGTTTAAAAAAAGATTCTCTTCCAGCTCAATTATACACTGAAATGTTGAAAACATACATTATATTTATAAAAAGTAAAACAAACTAAACATGTTGTTTTGACATGTTTGCATGATTATATTAACTTGTTCTTTTTGTAAAATAGGCTCATTCCACATTATAAATAAGAAATATTATAAGGGAATGACATTACCCTTTGTAACGTCACTTCCTGTGATGTCATTGTGATATACATATGCCAATTAGTCCCCCCACTATTTTTCTGGGACTTGGGCCTTAGGCTGATGCCTACCACATGTGCATGAACTCGCTTCTGTCAATGGTGCGTCTACTGCTTCCTGCCACTGATTCAACGGTTTTTGCCTGACCATGGTGCCTGACCTAGGTGCCCGAGGCAGTGCCTGTCTCTGGTGTATGTACTGTTGGTTGCAACTATCTGATATCTGTTCCTTGTTTCAAGGACTAGTCTTACTACTTCATGGACTGCTGTCTGTCTATGGTTGAGGGCCATGTGCCTGTCACTAGCATGTAGACTAGTCTCTGTAATTAGAGTGCTACCTGGGCCATATTACATATGCAGCGAATTTTCCTGGTTAGCGCTGGGCGTACCTTTCAAAAGGTGCGACCAGCGCTAACCAGGAAGATGCGATGCATTATAGTGAATGCCTGTCCCCAGAGCAGCCACGAACTCGCACTGCCCTGAGGGCAGCGAATTCAGGTGACAAATAGAGCGGCTGCTTTGAAGCCCCTCCATGTTTCTCTGTGCAGACGGCAACCCGCCTGCACTTTGACGAGGGATTAGAGATCCCCTTGCAGGAGGGTGCAGAGAGTGGCTGCACCCGCCTGCAAGGGGATGTCTGGGGGGGTCCATGGAACCCCCTTAACCCCCTTCATAGGGCTGCTGTCAGGGGGCGCACTGACAGTGCGCCACCTTTTATGTGGCGCACTGTCAGTGCGCCTCCTGACAGCTTCTTTGCCTCTGCGCCCACGTCTGTAATACAGCACAGTCGCAGTGGCAAAGGGATTCCCACATTTGCATGGGCCCACGCCCCCATGCAAATGTGGGAATGCCCTCTGATGATAGCGCTGGCACTTTATGTGCGCCAGTGCTATCGGTATTACAGAAGGGGACGCGCAAGCATCTGCGGCCCCTTCTTAATACCAAAGTGCCCCGGGGGCGCGTAAAGCGGGCCCAAGTGCCCGTTGCGCCCCTGGGGCGCTTTCATAGTACAGTCTCTGGTGTCTATCAGAGAGGCATGGACTGATGTCTGTCACGTGTGCATAGACTTCTTCTGTCACTGGTATGCATGTTGGTGTCTGCCACTGATTGGAATGGTGTCTCACAAAGGTGGTCCAGAGGGAATAGGCTAACCGAGTAGTGACTCAACAAATGACACCTAGAAGTGTAGGAGGCAAAGACAGGGCCCCCTATACCACCAGGGGCCGTATTCAAGGGTGCCCCGGGGGCGCAACGGACGTTTGCGCTGGCTTTGCGCACCCCAGGGCACTTTGGTATTACAGAAGGGACCGCAGACGCTTGTGAAACCCCTTCTGTAATACCGATAGCCTGGCGGACATAAAGCACCAGCACTATCATCAGAGGGCGTTCCTCATTTGCATGGGGGTGTGACTCCATGCAAATGAGGGAATCCCTTTGCCTCTGCGCCCGTGCCGTATTTGAGATGCGGGCGCAGAGGCAAAGAAGTTGTCAGGAGGTGCACTGACAGTGCGCCACCTAAAATGTTGCGCATTGTCAGTTTGCCCCCTGAAAGTTGCCATGTGGGGGAAAGGAGGGTCCCTGCCAGGGGATCTCTAATCCCCCTTCAAAGTGCAGGCGGGTTCCCGCCTGTACAGTGAAAGAAGGAGCAGCTTCAAAGCAGCCGCTCCGTTTTAACCTGAATGCGCTGTCCCCAGGCCAGCACGAGTTTACGGCATTCACTATAATGCAGCACATTTTCCTGGTTAGCGTTGGGTGCACCTTATGAAAGGTGCGGCCAGCGCTAACCAGGAAAATGAGCCGCATATGTAATACGGCCCCAGGACCGCCCACCCCACAGCCGAGTAATCAATGACCCGTTCAGGACTCTGCCTCTCGTTCATCTTCAATTTTAACCTCACCCTTATTTTCTTCCCTTTCGCTCTTCACCCTCTGATCAGGCTCAGAAGTGACAGCTTTCAAAGAAATCATAAAGAAAGTAAAGGTGTCTCTGTGTGTTACTTATGTGTTTTTTTGCCCTTTTATATAGCACAAACGTTTTGCAAAGACAAGACAGTGCTTTACATGAGAACCAGATTATATTACACATGTTTTTTCAGACCTGTAAGAGGGGTGTTTAAGCGATTTGCCGAGAATCATATGAAGTTAAGCCCAAGGCCGGGATTCAAACCTAGTTCCCTTGTTCCAAATTCAGTAGCTCTCGTTGTTGACCCCATCTCCTCCCTCAGTAGTGCATGAAGTGGAAGATGGAGTCTCCTGATGAGTGAGGAGTTAAGTCACCCCCTGTAGGAGGCTGGCTTAGTATATGGTGTACACTTATTGAAGTGATGCACCGTGCACTAATCCAGACAACCCTTATGGTGGTTTTAGTGGTCTTTAATAACCTTTGAAAGCTCTCAAAGTGGTAGCTGTGGAGAGATGATTTCAGGCTTTTCTTGAAGGAGTGTTAAGCAGCTTATTTTACCAGTTTAATTTGTAGTGTAAGTTAGACGAAAAGAAACCACACAGTGTTTAGCAAAAATAAGTCTACTTATTACACACACACAATCACTAACACATTGGTATATCTCCTACCCGGAGATATCAACACAATACACAAGAATACTTTAAAAGTAATTAGGTAAGTAGCACAAAATACAGTGGTCTCCACGGGGAGACCAAACCATATATTAAGAAAGTGGAATGCGAATTGCAAAGGAGAACGGGACTTGGACCAGAAGACCCAGAGGAGCCAGGAACACAAGGAACCACCCAAAGTAAGTACCCAGGAACCCCAAGGAGGCTGTTTGCAGAGTGGAAACACAGCTGCATGCTCAATGGAAGTCAATGGAGAAGTCATGGTTGCAGTTTCGAAAAAAAAAGGACTCTTCCCAGAGGACCCCCGAAGAAATCCTTTGGAAGACAGAAGGTTGGAGAGCCACCCCACCCATGGATGCCCTGGGAACCAGGTTACCTACACCAGGGAAGCCGGGTGCATGGGGTGAATTGATGTCAGAACCTACCGTGGACAACAATTGACGACTTCGAAGAAGATGCCTCTGGAGAAGACTGTGAAGGAGTCCAGTGGAATCCAAAGGTGGATTCTGGAAGTGAAGAACATGCAAGCAGAGGTGACAGAGTCTATGCCACTCTGAGATGACCAGGAGGCACAGAAGCACAATGCCCACAGATGTCAAGAGGTTCTGAAGAGTGACGGTGACCTTGTCGCTGCAGCTGTGAGGACTAGGCGATACTGAGGAAGACCAGCAGCTGTGCACGAGCTGTCCCAAATCAGATGTCAGTGTCTAGGTGGTCAGTGTCCAGCGGGAGCACCAACAAGCCTTGGTAGCCGCAACTGACATGGAAGATGAAAAGGACCAAACGTTGGGACCAGCAGGGCCAACGGGACTCACCAACAGCAGGAGAGTCAGAGCAGACCCCAACCAAGCAGGGTATCCCACTGAAGCAAAGGAAGACAGTCGGAAGGACCCACAGGCATAAGGCACAGGAGTCGCAAGACTACCGATAGCAGCTCACCAAAGATGGCGTCCATCGGTGCAGAGCATGTAGTGAGGACGCTGATCTTCAAGGTAAGATGCTGGACGCTGGAGCTTCTTGTAGCCTGAAGATCTATGGAGTGCAGAGCCAACAAGCCTAGGCAATAGCAAGACGACATGGTGCACAGGGGTTTGGTCACAGCGGTCCTGACGAGGTATACTCGCCTCAAAATTGCAGAGAGGACAGGTCAGGCCTCGAGGGAGTTGCAGAATCACCACCTGTGTTGCTGGGCCTCGGGAAGTCTGTAGGATGACAGGAGCAGCAGACCAGTCAGCTTCGTTGCGGTGCCTTCAGATGCAGGGGAGTTACTCCTTCACTCCAAGGGAGATTTCTTTGGGTGTCCTTGATGCCCACAGGTCTGTTGGAGAACCTGGATGAAGTACAGACACAGATATTGAAGAAGACTTGAAGATCAGCGAGACCAGGAGCAGCAGGAGTCTTCCTTGATGCAGTCTTGGTTCCAGTCGAAGTCCAACGAAGTCCAAGTGTCCGGACGATTGAAGAGCGACGTACTTTCAGGATTGAGTCTTGTCCCACGATGAATCTGAGGACCCACCCACAGGAGAGCCCTTAAGTACCCTAAGGAAAGGGTTGGAACGACTCGGGGGTCTCTCCCAGAGGAGGAGCTGGACAGAGGGGAGGATACTCCCATGTCCTTTGTCCAGTTTCACGCCAGAGTGGGAACCAAAGGTTGCTGAACTGGTTCAAACTGGTGTATGCAAGTAGGGAACCATCTGTGCCCTTCAAAGCAGTCTGATGGCGCTGGCAAGCACCCCAGCCCAATACACTCATTCTGTCTGGGAGGAGGCCACACCTCCCTGTGACAGGAAACCTATAGTTCTACCTTCCCCTGCTCGAGCCTGGCTCAGCAGCAGGAGGGCAGAATCGTGTCTGTGGTCAGCAGCAGCACTAGCTTGCTTGCAGACCCTGAAAGGCTGTTACCGGGAGCACTGGGGTCCCCTAAGGAGCCCTCAGTACATGGGATCATACTTCCACCACAGGAATCAGCATTGGGGTATGATTCCAACATGTTTGATACCAAACATGACTGGGTCCTGTGCAGCCACTATATAGTTAGACATCTCATATTGACTGATGTCCACTATATGTCTAAAATGGCTGACCGCACTTACAAAGCCGGGAGAATCGACAGATATAAGGAAACATATATCTGTTGTGAGGGGTGCAAGCACCAACTCACACAGGCTGCAATGGCAGGTCTTTAGTCACAGTTTAAGTGGACTCCCATGGTTGGCACAATATATGCTGCAGCCCATGGGAGACCCCTGGTGTACCTATGCCCTGGGTACTTCAGTACCATCTACTAAGGACTTAAAAGGGTACACCAGTAGCCAATTGTGGCGGTAGAAAAGTACTTACCATGTCAATTTAGGGGAGAAAGCACAGTTGCTGATTAGCAGGATTCCAGCAGACTAGGTCAAAAACACACTGACACCAGGTAAAAAGTGGGGGTAACCATGCTAGAAGGAACCTACCTTCCTACACCACCCACCAACTCAGGTTCCTCCCTCCCTGTGTAAAAGTTGTTGAGGTCTTGTTCCTCACTTCAAGTTGAGGGAGGCAGCAAAGAGCTCTCCTGATGTCCATGGTCTTGAGGGGTTGTCCTCAGCCCCGGGTGTCCAGGGTGTTAAGCCCTTGATCTCAGGCTTCTTCCCAATGAGCAGGGTGCTGAGATCCTGACACCACTGTGGACCCTCTTGGAGGGTGGTGATTTTTTTGTGCACTGCTCTGGGCCCTCATGCAGGTTGGTGAGCCCTTGTCCACTGTTTTGGACCCTCAAAGAGGGTGGTAAGGACTTGTGCACTGCTTTGGGCCTCCTTGCAATGTGCTGAGGTCTTGTCCACTGCACTAAGCTGTCTTTTGCAATGTTGAGGACTAACCACCGTCAGACCTGAGCCCTACTGCAGTGCTCATAGGTCTTACCCTTAGCTCCTGGCCCTTAGCTCCTGGTCCTCTTGCAAGGTGCTGAGGCCATGTCCTCTGGTCTGGGTCCTCTTATAGGGTACTGAGGCGTTGGCCTCCACTCTGGGCACTCTTTCAGGGTGCTGAGGCCTTCGCCTCCTCTCTGGGCCCTCCTATATGGTGCTGAGGCCTGGGCCTCTGCTCTGGCCCCCCTTGCTCAGTCCTGAGATCATGCCCTGAACTCCGGGCCCTCTCACTGTGGCTGAAGCATGGTCCTTAGCTCTACGCCCCTTTCCCACTGGGGGTCCATACAGGCACCATAGCTTCCTCTTTTTGCATGTTCCTAGAGTCCTGACTTTCCTATTTGCTTCATGCCTCCTGCCCTATTGACCTGACACGTCAAGCTGGTGCGAGGGTTGGATTAAAAATAGCCGCGTTTATGGTGCGAGGGAGATTGCAGACCGAGATGTTCATATCAGCAGGCAGGCCGCAACTGATGTGCAAGATAATTTTCATCAACTTATCGTGTTTATCGCACCCCACCCTACCCATGGGCTTTAAGTGTCGGCGTGAAGTTTGAAGGGCATTTATCTTTCCCGCTAAGCCTTTACCACAGATACCCTCGGGGGCCCCGTTCAGCTAAAGCCTAAGAAATTCACAAGATACAGGAGTCTCAGTGGCCCCCACACCATAGTCTGCAAGGGAGGGAGAGCACCATTTTAAATTATGCCACATGCCTTCAGCAGAATGGGGTTGCATGTCAGAATATCAATTACAACAAGCATTGGCAAAGCCAATAGGTCTCACAGAAGTATACAAAAAAGTGATGGCTCGAATGTATGAATTAATCTCAACCACTGATAATTTCTCAGGGCCGCATCTCAGTCCATCGCATCTCAGTCCATCGTTATTTTGCACACCATGCCACCTCTGTTTGGACCGAACCATATACAAATAAATCTCAACCCTGCTCCAATAGGAACAGTCAAGCTAGAACTGCCAAGCCAGGTCCTCTCTGAACCAGAACACAAGTAACCCAAAACCGGTTTCACCCTAATTAGGGTTTATCAGTCAGGTATAGCTTGGTTCTACTGGCACAATGTGCATGGGACCCACGTCTGGGCATACCTGTCCCACCTAGGGCATTGCACTGAAGTATACAATAAAGTGATGGATGGAATGCCTGAATTAATCTCAGCTACTGGTAATAACTCAGGGCCATATCCCAGTCGATCGTTATTTTGCACACTATGCCACCTCAGTTTAAACCCATATATATGCAAATCAGTCTCAACCCTGCTCCAAATGGAACAGTCCAGCCAGAACTACCAGGCCAGGCCCACCCAGAACAGAACACAAGCAACCCAAAGCCAGTTTCCCCCTTATTAAGTCACATCAGTTGGGTATACCTTGGTCCCAGTGGCACAGTGTGCACAGGGAGTAGAACATGATGGAGTCAACTGAATAAGACATACTATATTAGAGTACTTAAATGCAAAGCACCTAAAAAATGAGCACTAGAAGCACACAAGTAATGCGTCCATGCTGCAGGTGAGGGACAAACACACGAAGAGGAAGTAAGGCTATGGCAGCTGACCAATAAGAAGCATGCAAATAAAAGTGACAATGAAGCCAACCAATGGAATGTGATGGGAGGTCTGTGGGCCCACTGATAGACAACAAAACATCTCGAAGAGACAGCACATGTGCTGTCTTTCCCCTGTTTTTGAAATTACTCTTTGCCTATTTATCATCTTGTCCCTCTCTTTCTCTTTCAGACGAGTAATATTTTAAGTATGATCGTCAATGACTTTAGTAATAATATATATTATTCAAGCGCTTAGAGACAATTGTCTTTGTGGTAAGGTCTAAATAGCCTTTACTGTTATATCTCATACACAGCAAGGAGGGGCGAGAGGGGAGTATTTTGAGCACGGAGGAGTAGAGGGCCAGGGGTGAGTAAGGCCCAGGATCTTCACATAATGTCCTAGCTCCTCTACAGTAACCCAAAATCACAAACACCTCCAACATCACTGCAAGTCCCATACATGACTAATTCCACAGGCTAGTCTACGCGAGGAGGCATGACTGGCTTGTGGCAGAAGGCGGTACCTAGTGGCAGGCACTACAGTCAAGCTGATAGTCATCCCAGGGTCTCCAAGAATCTTTCTTTGAATGCCAGCAATAATGCACTCCTACATCCTGAAATTTTATTATGGCTATGGTGAAGTCCCCTCAGTTCAGGAGGGCAGTTCTCTGGGTTCAGACCACTTCTCTGTTCACCTGGCTATGATCTCCACAATAAACAATTTTCAAACTTCCAGACAGCTCCCCGAGTCTCACTCAACAGCTCCTGTGGCGCGTTGGTGATATCTCATTGGTTCTATCACATTGGCTCCTTCTGATTATTCTGGTGACGTGGACCGCCCCTGCGTTGGGCTTCTGTTAATTCCTAAAGGGAATGGGTTTTAGAGGATGGCCTCATAAATACGAGGTGAACTATCGGTGGAAGAGTAACTACTGGCTACTACAACCCAGACTCCCCCTTCCTTAAACAGGACACTCAGTTCCTCAATTGACATACTCAAACACTCTCCCACACTTGACTGTGTCAGAATTAGCACTTCCTGCAGTGCTTCCCTCCCCCCTTCTGACTTGTCACTAATAATACCAAACTCTTAGACAGGAAGTCCAAAACCAATCAGCTTATTACCAAAGACAAGAAGCAAACTCCTCGTTTTTATAATCTGTGCAGAAAAGATATGAATTCTCAGCACCCCATGCACCAATCTGGCAAGTTCATTTCATACCAGACAGATAATGGCACCTTTACTAGATCACAGCTCCTGTCACTAAGGCAATCCACCGGTCATTAGACCACAATTCTTGCCACAAGATATTGATACCCGTCACGCAGTGGCCCCTTTATTAACCCACAAATTCTGACGCTAGAGGCTTACCACCTTTCACTACACCACAATTCATGACACTAGACCAGACCGTCTAGCCTAAGCCACACCCACTGACATTAGATCCCACCTCCTACCTTTAGACTGCACCCCCTACCATTAGACATCCCTTCCTACTATTAGACTACACTCCTGTCATTAGGCATCACCTCCTGGAATTAGACTACATCTCCTGACATTAGCCCTCACCCCCTTCAGTAGACCACAATTCCTGCCACTAGACGACACCTCCTGTCATTAGACATCACCTCCTACCATTAGACCACATCTCCTGCCATTAGACCACAACCCCTGCCTTTAGACCATTCTGCCTGCCACGGGCTCATGCATCCAGGGATGTCCTTCAATTGGAAGAGATCTCCCGCTACTAACAGCAAACAATATTTATTTATTTATTTTATTTATTCTATTTGAGAGGTTTTATATAGCGCTGGCTAGACCTGGGGGTACCAGAGCGCTTTACATGAGCATTGGTCGTTACAGTAAAAAACAGTTGTTCAATAGGATAGAAACACAGATAGGCAAGATTAAAAAAAAACAACAAAAAAAAACATTATTAAATTGAAGAAAAGGGCAAAAAACTATTAACATGAAGAGAGATTATCAGGAAAGACTAATTAACACGGAAACAATAATAAATTAGCAAAAAGGCTATTTACATGGGAAGAGGCTATCATGAAAAGCTATTTTTATACGATGACGAGAACACAAAACAGCTCATTGTTGAGTGAGGTGGGAACAAAAGTTCAAGGCTGGTTGGTGGGAAAAAATAGGTTGAGTAATATAGAAGGAAGAGAACAAATTGTGGAGACCGGAAGTAACGTTGAGGGCGATTCAAGGAGGAGCTGTAAGTCCGTTTTTTTAAATATAGCCCAGCTACTCACCCTTACGGGTCTCAAGGCGCTGGGGGCCGTCGTGGAAATTAAGTGAGCTATTGCCCAGAGTCACATGGTGCTGAGCTGAGCTGCCGCCGGAGCCGGGGATCGAACCGTGAACCCTGTGCTCCGAAGTCAGCTGCCCTGGCCGCTGCACCACACCTCTCCACTCCAGGAGCTGGAGTCGTAAATGTGGGGGGGGGGGAATTAGAGGGTGATAAATCAAAAAGAGGGAGAGGGGAGAGGGGAATGAGTCAGGAAGAAAGGAAAGTGGAACCGGGGTGGAGGAAGTTGAATAAAGGGTCAGAGGCGAGTTTATGGACCCCAATATTTATTGAGAAGGTGAAATTTGAGGTCTTTTTTAAAGCTGAGGTAGGAGGGGTTACAGCGCAAGTCCCTAGGGAGAGCATTCCATATGATCGGGGCATTTCCGGAGAAGGAGCGAGATTGTGTGGTTTTCTTTTTTAACGGGGGGACAAGGAGTAGAGCATTAGTGCTTCTCATCGGTCGGGAGCAGCAAGCATTTTTGAGTTTGTTAGTAAGGTACAACGGGGTTTGTTGGTGAAGGGCTTTGTGAGTTATGCATGCAGTCTTGTAGGCGGATCTTCCTTCAACAGGTAACCAATTGAGTGCCTTGAGGGCTGGGGAGATGTGGTCAAAACGTTTACAGTTGGTGATTAGCCTGGCCGCTAGGTTGAGCACAGATCTGAGGGGGTCAAGGTGTATTTTGGGGGTTCCGGTGAGGATAGCATTACCATAGTCGATTTTGGAGAGAACTAGAGATTGGACAACCCATTTAAAGTCGTTAAAAGGAATGAAGGGTTTGATTTTTTTAAGATGTCGGAGAGTGAAAAGAGCTCCTTTAGCCGAGTTTTTTATGTGGTGGTTAAGAGTGAGTTTGTTATCAATAGTGAAACCAAGTGATTTCACTGAGTTTGATAAGGAGAGCGTGCAGTTAAGGGCATTAAGGTCAGAGAGCCAGCCTTGGATGGGGAGCTCGTTGTTTTTAGGCAAGAAGAGAATGATTTCGGTTTTTTTAGGGTTAAGTTTGAGGTGGTTGGAGAAGAACCAGGATTGGATCTTACTCAGGGAATTGTTTAGATGAAGTATATCAGAGTGGGATCTAATCTGATAGTAAAGTTGGGTGTCGTCGGCATAGAGATGATAGTTGTTTCCTGATTGTTTCAGAATAAGGGTAAGGGGTTCCATAAAGAGGTTGAAGAGAGAGGGGGAGAGAATAGAGCCCAGAGGGTGTTGAAGATAAGAGGAGAACCATTTGAGGACCAGACCATTAAAGCCAAAGCGAGTTTTAAGTGAGTTAAGTAAGGAAGAATGGTTAACTGTATCAAAGGCCGCAGAGAGGTCAAGGAGAATGAGTAGGCAGGACTCATCATTGTCGAGGGACCGGTGGAGGTCATCGACAATATTTAGCATGGCGGATTATGTGCTGCATCCTTTTCGGAAGCCGGATTGCAAGAAGTCAAGTAGGTTGAAATTGCAGATGTGATTATCCATTTGTCGGAGAGCACATTTTTCAAGGGCTTTAGATAGGAGTGGGAGGTTCGAGATAGGGCGGAGATTGTTAGGGTTGTTAGGGTCAGCAGATAGGTTTTTAAGGATGGGAGTGATTTGACCGAGCTGGAGAGAGTCAGGGACACAACCCATGGCAAAGGAGGTGTTAATGATAGAAGTCCAATAAGGGGCAATGATGTGTTTAAGATCTTGGACAAGGTTAGAAGGGAGAGGATCTTTGGTGTGTGAAGTCGGCTTAAGTTTGGAAATGATGTTGAGGACTTCGTGTTCAGTCACAGGTTGGAAATTATGCCAGGAGGCATTATTTTTCAGATGTACTTTGGAAGGGCTGGATTCAGGAGAAATTTGAACGGGTCGGTGAGTTGAGGGATTGGGATGTAAGGGTGGGGTCAACAAGGGAGGTAAATCTATGGAAACGTCAACGGCAAGTTGATGGGAGGGCGGGGCTTGAGTTGGATGGAAGGATTGATCGATTTTGGCGATTTTATCCGAGAGGAAGTTAGCAATTTCCTCGCATCTCTCTGTTGAGGCCATCAGCTCAGGGGGAGTTGAAGATGTTTGTTTTCTTACAATATTAAACAGTTCTCTGGGCCTATTTTTGGCATGATCAAGTTGAGCTCGAAAGAAGATTGCCTTTTCATTGAAGATGTGTTTCTTGTATTTTGACCTAGCAGATCTGAGGAGGGCAAGATGGGAGGGAGAGGGGTGTTGTCTCCATGTTCTTTCAGTCAGTCTAAGAGAACGTCTTTCATTGTTATTATCAGGGTTGAACCAAGATTTGGATGGAATATTTCTTTGTTTTTTTAGTTTAGGAGGGCCAATTGGTCCAAGACATCCTTAACGGTCTTATTGAAATGTTCGGTGAGCTCGTTGGCATTGTGGGAGAGAGGGGTGAGAAGGAGCTGGGTTTGGAGTTTAGACTCGAGTACATCAGGGGGGATTTGACTAAGATTTCTGGTCCATTTCAAGGGTTTGGTGATTTGTGTAGGGGGGAGAGGGGAATTGGTTCTGATCTTAAACAGAATGAGGTGATGGTCCGACCAGACAATGGGGATGATGTTGGAAAGGGAGGTTAAGTCATTGTTGGCTCCTTTGATGTGGGTTGGATTTTTGCATAGTTGTTTAAGGTCGTTAATCTCTAGGAGGTTAATGAGGCGCATGACTGTGGGATTCTCAACATTATTCCAATGAATGTTAAAATCTCCTAAGAAGAGATTTTTTGAGTCGGAAAGTGAGGATTGTGTAAGGAAGTCGGAAAATTAGTCAGCGAAGAGAAGAGGTTCACCCGGAGGGTGGTAGATGTTTTGTAGTCGGATAGGGGGAGAGCCCTGTGCCATGAGTTCGGCGCCAAGGTATTCAAAGGTTAGGTGGTCTGCGTCTTTTAAAAGGGAGAGTTGAAGTTTGTTTTTATAGATTATAGCTAGACCACCCCCTTTTCTGATGGGTCTGTCTTTCCTAATGATAGAGAAACCGGGGGGGGGGTTGAGTAAGTCAAGAAATGCCGTTGAGTGGTCATTGAGCCAGGTTTCCATAAGGAAGGCAATGTCAATAGCTTCAGAGAGGATGGTTTCTGATATTTCCGTTGCATGTCGGACGGCCGATTAGCAGTTCACGAGCATGCAAGAGAGGGGGGATTAGGGTCGTCTTTGGTAAGATTACAAGGTTGGATAGTGGTAAGATGAGCTGGGGGTCTAGGGGAGATGTGAGCGGAAGGGATTCTGTTAGTACCCATAATCACTGGGATATTGGCGTAAGGGAGGGGAAGGTCTGAAATCGAAGGTTTAGGAAGGTAGGAGTTGCAAAGGTCAATGAGGTCAGAAGTGGATAGGTAGTTCACAGCACGGAGAGGCCTATGAGATCGGTTTCATAGGGGTGTAGGTCTCCATCTGTTATATCGGGGGATATTTTGGGAGCAGGCACAGAGGGAGTCTGTGTGATTAAGGAAGGACAAGGATTTAAGGGCGTTGTAATCCTCTCTAAGCCTTGTAAGTTCAGACTTCAGGGTTGAGAGATTGCGCTCTATGTTTGTAAGAGTCTGAGTTAGAAGATTGAAGGGGGGTTCAGTCGCAAAGGAGGGGGATGAAGTGGGTTCCGTATTTGTCGGGGAGGGGAGTCTGATGAGCGGAGGGGAGAGAGGCTTGGGGGGTGGTTGGGGGAGTCAGAAAAGTGTTCCGGCTGTTTGGGAAAGTGTTAGGCATGGAGCAAGGCGTGTCAGTCAGAATCAGTCCAGGTGGAAGGAGATGATAAGTGGGAGTGAGGGATGTAGGGATAAGCTACTTCAGGATGAGGGGGAGGAGTACCGTTAGGAGAGGGAGAGATTGGCAATGGGGAGGGTAAAGTAGGAAATTCAAGTTGAGGAGGTAGGGAAATAGGAGTGGGGTTAGAGATAGGGAGAGGGGTTGGAGGTGGTTGGTCGTTAGAGGGAGTGAGAGTTGGCATGACGGCATGTGCGGCTTTGACGAGTAGGGGAGGGTGGGACAGATCCGGTGGGGTAGGAGGCAACTTGAGGGCGTCAGGCAGTTGGGTTGAGGAAGGGTTTAGAACAGGTAGAGAGAGTTGGTAGGCCAAGGTACTAAAATGGTTCTCAAAGAGGTTAAGGTGGTAATCAGAGGCTTGGATGAGAATATTGCCAGATTTGAAGATGGAAATGTCAATTTTATCGGGAAAGACTGGGGATGGTGTAGTAGACAATTTGAATCCATATGGAATGTTACTTGATTTAGAGATTGTAAGGTGGTGAAGGAAAGTGTTTTTCCATTTGGAGGGACGTTTGGAAAAGAAAATGTAGTTGGATTTAATGGGAGAGGTGAGACTGAGGTAGGTATCAGCTATTAATGTTTCTGGGTGACGAATCAGTAATTTATGTTGAAAAATTTTCTTGGCATTTTTAGAGAGGTTGGAAGGGTATAAGATGTTCCATGAGTTGGGGCCATGTCTGGTGAGAGCAGGATCGGGAGGAGAGAGGAGGGGATAGGGGGGGGACATGATTGGGTCGTATGATGAAGACTAGGAGGAGAGAAGGAGGGGGAGAGATATATAGAAAATAAGAAGGAGGGGCAGTAAAAGAACTGGAGGGTAAAATAGTAAGAGAGAGATGGAGTGTCACTGTTGGGGGGGAAGGTGGGCTGAGTTAGTCAGCGAAAGATACACGGTAAAAAAGAGAATTACAATGAGGGGGGCATCAATGATGTGAAGTCTGGCGATTTTAAGACGGTAGATTATGGGTGGGGGAAGGGGAAAAAGGAAGCATAGAGGATGTAAGAAGGGGAGGGGTGAATACTATATGAAGAGTTACTTGGGGAGAGGGGAGATAGAGAGTGAGGAGGAAAGAGGGGGTAATAGTTCAATAAAGAGACAGAGGAGAGTTAACGAGGTAAAAGGTCAAAAAATTGCGATAAATATAGTATCTTAGAGGTTCACGAGTGCAACCTTGGAGGTTGAATTAAAAATACCAGAAGTGAAATTGTCTGGAAGTTAATTGAACATAATCGTTTGAGCACAAATTATAGTCATCAATCTAGTGTTATTAAAAGGGGGGCTCAGGACGGCATAGAACAGGGTCTTGAGGTCAGGCACCAGGGGGTACGTCCCAAACACGACAGCAGCAGGAAAGGTAACCTGTGAGGCTATAGGGCCACCAAGGTGAGGGAAAGTCTAGTTTAAAAGTGGAGCAGGGTGAAAACACCTAATCACAATAATTTGAACGCAGATAGTTTAGCATCAGACCAGGGTGTTGAAGGGGGGCTTAGGACGACATAGAACAAGGCCTCAATGTCAAGCACAAGGGGGGTACGACCAAAAAGTCTCATTGGGGAGAGCCAGGGGTCACAACAGCAGGCAGGAATCGTCTTCAGGGAGGAGAAAGCCGCTCGGGAATCAGGCAAGGACATAGGCAAAAAACGGGATCGGGGGGCACAGACTCAGCCTTCCGGTCCGGCTGAGGATTGGTAATAGTGGGCCCCAGAATGGCACAGGGAACAGCGTCAGATGGGCCGCAAGGAGTGCGGCAGGAAGGCACGGCCACAAGCTTCAGGGGGGGCCGGGAGCAGCTGGGACAGATGGCCGCCGCACCATCTGAGACAGGTTATTCGGACAGGAGGAAGTAGGGCCCGTGGACTCCAAAGTAGCTGACAATACAAATGGCCCCAACTCGGTCAGAGCGAAACCTAGGATAGTGGGTTAAGTGGGGATCTGATCGGCACCATCTTGGAGAGGACTGGTCGGGAGGAACGTTGGGTGGTCGACTAGCAGGTGGGAGGACCGTCGGGCGCCTCAGCTGGATTGAAACGTTAGGAGGCAGAACACAGTAGCCCATTAATCGGGGCCTCTTTGGAAGACCTAGTTGTTAGCCATCTAGGGGCGCAATCGATTAGGAGGATCATCGGTCGGGTTTATGCAGCAGCCAGCGGACCAGCGAGGCTGAGGCCTGGCAGGTCGTGGCTCAGTCCCAATGCATCAGGCGACGACTCCAGTGGAGAATAGAAAGGCTCAGACAATGCCAAAGATAAATGCCAAGCTGTGGGTTGACTAGGAAAACAAAGTCATCATCAATTTGGGGGGACTCAGTAGGGGGAACGCTAGTTGGGCGACTTGGAGTTAGGAGCGTCAGTCGGGCAACTCCATCAAATGACCATCGGGCCGATGGGACAAAAACACCACTCACCGTGGTCTCACTGCGGGATCCAGACGTTCGCCATCTCAGGGGCAAAGTTTGGGCGGAACGTCGCCATTTTGAGGAGCAGGCTACGGGAGGATCGGCAAGGGCAGGAAGCCCAAGGGCCAGAGAGGTCAAAGGTTTAAATGAGGGGCCAGGGCGTAGATTCGGCCTCGGCGTCCAGTCGGTAGGAACGTCAGTCGGGCAAATAATCCAAATGACCATCGGGCCGAAGGGACAAAACCCCACTCACCGTGGTCTCACTGCGGGATCCAGACGTTCGCCATCTCGGGGGCAAATTCAGGCAGAACGTCGCCATTTTGTGGAGCAGGGTACGGGAGGATCGTCGAACGGGCTGGAAGTCCGAGGGCCAGAGAGGGCAAAGGTCTAAAGAGGCACCAGGGCGTAGATCCGGCCCCGGAGCCCTGTCAGCAGGACAAGTGGAAACGTGGAGAAAGAGGTCCCCCGAACGGCAAGTTTGTGGCGCGAGCAGTAGGAACCAGTGCAAACCCCACTTCAGGTCCATTCAGAGCAGAGGAGGGCAACAAAGGAGACAACACACATAAAACCAGACCAATACATGCAGGCTGCAAATTAACCAAACCCGCACCATTCAATCAAACCATAAAACAGACTCTGGTCAGTGGCGAACCCGTGGCCAAAGTGATGACAAAACAGCTACACAAACCATTGTAACATAATATGGCATAGCGTCCGAAAACCCATAGGGAAGCATTTATCCCCAACAGACCATTCCGGTCTCTTTACAAGCTGCTGTGTAGGGGGAGTTGCTTTAGGACAAGAACCAAGGATGGGCTGGCTGTCTTGGAAGTTATGAGAGTTCACTGGCTGGGAGTTGAAGTAAGCTTGAAATTGGGATACACGAGGAGGTGTCTTGGCATTTTGGGATCTTGGCATTGGGTTGAACTGGAATGCGGGAAGCCCTACTGGTCTAGGAACTCAGAGTTTCAGAATTCGTTTCTGCCTCGCTTCTCGGATTTAAGTACAAAAGTCTAGAGCTGTGTGCCAGCTGCCCCAAACTGTAATTTCACTTTATCTTGCAATCGCCCCTCTTTGACCTTTCACCCTGTGTTCTCTGACCCCAATGAATCCCCAGGGTAGCACGTGTAATGTTCCCTAGCCAAGCCCTAGACCACTCCCGGATAGGGCTCAACCCTCCATTGACCCCTTATTCAATGTATACAGCTCAGTCGGTCACAGGTCACTCGTGAATTTGGGAATGCAGCCTTTCTCTATGTCCTGGGTGTTAGGTCCACTGGGTTTACTTCTTCATAATTCATGCAGCTGTCGCTAACAAGACCTTCTCCCTGCACCAGAGCGGAGGGGGTGGGGGGGGAGGGAGTGCTGGGGGAGTACCAAATGCACGTAATCTGTCAAGGTAACTGGAAGCACAATATTGCCTCCTTAGTCACACAATATTCTCTACTCTTGTAGGGACGCGTGACTGCAATATTGAAGTTCTCCACCAGAGGGCCGGGATGTGGACATGACCCCCTTTTGCACTGAACCCCTTTCTGCAACTGCTTTGTCCTAGATGGAGTTGTTTTTCTCACGTGTGGCTTATCTGGGAATACAGAACCCTTACCCCAAGCAAAATTCTTCAGGCTGGTCCAGGAGACAGCGCATGATTCTGTTCTCTCCGCTGAGTGCCTCCCACCAACCAACACACAGATGAACTTCGAACAATGCTCCGCTTTCAGTGGGAAGTAAAGTATCGCCCAGCTCTGCAGTACAGTCCCCTCCAGTCAATACTTTTAAGACAAAGCACCCTGAAGACCTTAGTGCACCTAGAAAGTGCCTTCTTTGACTTGCGTCTGCAGGGGTCGCCCCAGATTGGACAAAGATGGATGAAGTTCTCATACCAGTCTCTGATCTGCCTGCTCGTAATGCCCGTCTGAAAGGAGCACCTCTACGGAGGGTACCAACTTTAGTCTAGGACCAGCCTGCCGGCACCCCTCCACAAGAGCTGAGCTGTCCAAGGAACTGGGCCAGCCGAGCGACAGTGAAGACAAATGCAGGCGGGTAGTCCATGCCTGGTGGACATACTCTCACTGTCTCAATGGTTAACTTTCCCAATCTTGGTAACGCCACATGGATGCCCCCCTTCAACAGGGACCCAGCACTGACCCATGAACCCCCTCCGGTGTGCTTGTGAATGTGTCCATAGACCACATCCAAATGTCCCCTGACATTCATCAGGCTGTGTGGTGGTCCAGCAAATTGTAGCACTCGTACTAGATCAGGTATGCACACATAGCGCCACTTTTTAAAACCCAAGATCCACTGCCCCTTCAAGTCCCACCCAAGACAAGATGTCCGCAGAAGCTGGAGGGTCTCCTGGGCGCATGGGAATTAAATCTTTCTTGAACATTAGATGTTGGCAGAAGATCAAGGTGCTTAATGACCCAAATCCTTTAATAAGATGCCATCAGTACTTGGCACCCAGAGGGTACTACTTCCTTTTAAACAGAAGCTTGGTTTGCGCTTCACTACCCCCAATCCATATTAAAAGGTGCCAAAAGTTACAGACATCAGCTGGCAAACAAAACCTCTGACAGTGATACCTGGGTGCCCTTCTGTGATCTGGTGCCAGTGTGCACTGGTAACATCAAGCCTCAGTCTCATCAATCCAAGGAAATCTGCAAAGGAATTGCATTTCACCAGTGCCACGTCCATATGCACTGCATTTCAACAAGGGTCGGATTTAGAAGAAGGAGTCTTTCATTGTGCTACTAATTAAAGTAGCTTTGTATCAGACGTGTGTAACAATAACTAACTCGGGCTCATTGATCCACTGAAGGTTGCTGACCCAAGACTCTCCAGAGCTTGGAAAAGACTTCCTCCAACCTTTTCTGTAATAAGAGCTACTTATGTTCAGTGAAAATCATCCCAAGCTACTATTACTAGATTTGTAATAATTAATAATGACCACATCATACAAGATTACATTAGTCGCACCCTATTCAAGATTACCAGCAGTAATCACTTCAATGCATTGTCAATTCGGAACGCCTTTATATGGGTAATACATAGCAGCCATAGCTGCAATGCCTCTGCCACCAAGTTCATATTATTAATAAATCTCCCACAATGCCACGATTTTTCACTTAAATATCAGCTTTAAATATTTTATTATCTAAATAGGTCTGAAAATACACACATTTTATTCTCATATGCACACATTTCAATTCGGTACACATATATTAGTTCAGCCAAGCAAAAACGTGAAATTTAGTAGACTGGAATGAACACAGAAGAGCTACTTACAGGTGGGTGGAGAGCTACCAGTAGCTCATGAGCTACTCGTTGGAGAACCCTATCCTAGAGAAAAACATTGCCATGGACATCAAGTGGAAGTAGCTACATGTTGCAGATCTCTAGCTTGCCCTTTAGTAACCCTGGCACTGCCCTTGCTAGCTGTGGTGGCAGTGTGCATGAAGGCAGCAGAACTCATGGAGTGCCTAGTTCATTTCTATGGCTTCCAACCCTTGCCCTTCATGTAGTCACTCCGCAGCAAATAGAAGAATATTGAGGGGCTAGGGGCAGGATACGGGGTCAACCTTGTGATGTGAAGCGGTCTAAGGGTGGGTGATGTCACTTCTGCTACCCCAGACACGTTTGAGACTCAATTTCCTTGATATTGCCTAGTTTATTCCATTAGACTGAGGCCAGCCTCTGTGTAACACATGTTTGGGGTTATAATTTGTGAACTCTATAGTAAAGAGGCCTGGCTCTCTCCAGAAGACAGGTTGTACCTCTGATTATACCTTAGGAATGAAAGTGGTACAATCGGCCGGCAAGTATATGGCTTGGAGGAGCAGGGTTTATGAGAATAGCGAGAGGGTGGGTCACTTACTAGCTTTACGAACGAGGGAAAAAACAGTACAAACACGGGTCAGGGAAATCAGAGATCCTATTGTAGGCAAGGTAACTGAGTCCGATGCTATTCTCACTTCATTTAAAAAATTTTATCAAAAACTATATACTGATGATGTCCGGGTTGGGGACAAAGAAATAGAAGACTACCTAAGAGGGCAAGCTTTGGGTCAGCTTTCTCAGGAAGAGAGAGCTAGCTTAGACAAGCCAATTACAATTGAGGAAGTAACTGAAGCTATAGATTCCCTTCCACCAGGCAAAGCGGCGGGAACCGATTTAATCCCGGGGGAATTTTACAAAAAATGTAAGACTCAGATTTCTGCATTTTTGTGGGATGTATTTTGTAGAGCGCAATCAGCTATGGTAGCCCCCGACTCATGGAAAAGTGCCAATATTATAGTTTTTCTCAAAAAAGGAAAACCTGTTGAGGAACTGGGTTCGTACCGACCAATTACGTTGGTTAATAGTGATGTGAAAATTTATTCTAAAATTTTGGCAAACAGGCTAGCCGAAGTCATCAAGAAGTTAGTTTCCCCCTTTCAGCACGGGTTTGTCCCGGGTAGGGGCACGATTGAACATATTCGACGTATAATTACACTTTTTGACTATACAGGGGTTACAGGAGACCCTATGGCCGCAATACTACTCGATGCCGAGAAAGCGTTCGATAGGGTCTCCTGGCCCTTTTTATGGGCAATCATGGAAAGGAGAGGTTTGGGCAAAGGTTTTATTGGAGCCATCAGGTGTATGTATCAGGAACCTGTGGCTAGAATAGCCATGATGGGTTCTATATCTGATGTAATCAAGATTACTCGTGGTACACGGCAAGGGTGCCCCTGCTCCCCGCTATTATTTGCGTTGTATATAGATCCTTTAATTAGGAAAATCACAGAGAATAATAAGCTACAGGTTGTTCAGTCTATTGGCGGATATACCAAGATCCTAGCATATGCTGATGATCTTGCGATAATAACAGCTAATCCTTTGGAGGCTATTAAGGAGGTAGAAAGGGAGGCCATAGATTTTGGTAAAATTTCAGGGTATCATCTCAATGAGAATAAGACGTTGATTGTGAAAAACTCCAGAGTTGGCCTAAATGACACACGGGTAGTGGGAAAAGCCAGATATCTAGGGGTTGAGATCTCTGCTAAGATTGACGAAATTGTACAAATTAACCTGGAGCCATTACTACATAAAACTAAATCAGATTTCAACAGAATGAATTGTTTACACCTTACTCTTTTAGGAAGGTGTAACGTTATTAAGATGTTATTTTTGCCTAAAATTTTATACTTTTTCAGAGCTATCCCAGTCGAAATAAATAAGGCTTGGTTTTCTGCTTTTAATCAGGTAATATCGAAATTTCTATGGGCCGGAAAACGTCCCCGTAGAGCGCTAAAATACATGACCTTACCCAGAGATCGGGGTGGGTGGTCTGTTCCAAATCTTCAGATTTATTATTGGGCGTCAGCTCTACAACAGATGGCTGATTTATTGGGGAAAGAGATGGTGGCAACTGATGAAACATCTTACACCTCAATATATAGGTTAGTATTAGGGGCGGAGGCCCACGGTTGCCTCATGCGACATATCGATTTTGCCTATTTTAAGAGAGTGAAATTCAAAGTTATGTCAGGAGCATTTAAGATCTGGACGGCAGTTAGGAAGAAACTCAAAATAAATAGGATTCATAGATATACCCCTCTGGCTGATAACGATCTTCTGCCGGAAATTTTCCGAGACGGATATATGAGAATTTGGATGGATAGGGGTATAAAGCATATTGGTGATCTTATGGTGGACAATACAATGCATTCGTTTGATGTTATCAAGAAGAAATTTGGGATTGAAAACAATCACTTCTTTAAATTTCTACAGATAAGGGATTATTTATCTAAGAAGGCAATCCGGGGCCATAAAGTTCCCTTACTGGAAATGGCATTAGGGGTTCCATCACCAATTTCCAAATTCTGTAAACTCCTTAGTAATTTGATGGAGGACGATCTCATTAAACATACCAATCGTTGGCAGGATACGGTACATGCAGAGGTAGGGAATGTGAGGATTCCTTAGCATTGAGCCAGACTGCATTTTTCTCGGCAAATCTACAAGTTCAATGCTTTAAAACTTGGTTGAATTTGTACATCACTCCAGCACGGATAGCCAAATGGGGTGGCTCCACAGGTATACACTGTTCTCGTTGCGGTTTCTGCGCCGCCGACAGTGTGCATATGTTTGCAACTTGTCCCCGATTAGCAACTCTGGTTAGCAAGGTGGGTAATTATATTAAGCTCATGTTGGGGTTTGAGGTGGATCTTACGCCTCAAGTAATTTTGCTGGGAGTAACCAATCAAGCACTGACTAATGCAAATCGGACATTGCTATTTGTAGCTATGGCGGTGTTTAGGCTCAGCCTGGCTACTGTCTGGTTAGATAAAAAACCTCCTTCTGTACACTGCTGGCTGGGGAAATTGTTAGCTACCTACCGCTGGGAGAAAGCGATATACATAAGAAGGGGTTTAAGAGCTAAAAAAAGGGGGCTCGATATCTGGTCACCAATTGCCAATTGGATTAATGAAGCTACGTTGTGACATGATTTAATTTATTTAAGCTTTAAAAAAAAAAAAAAAGTACTAAGGAAAAAAAAATGGTTATTTAATTCTAAGGTTTAGCGTACTGTAAGGCTTAACCCAAATTTGTATCCTTTGGTTTTGTGGGGAGGGTGGGGGGGGGGTAGTTCGGTAGGAGGATAAAAAGAGAAATAATGGATATTAATTGTATGTATTATAAGTTTTTGTATCTTTGGCTGTCTAAATAAAAAAAAATTTTTTAAAAGGAATGAAAGTGGTATACTAATATGAAAAGCAATCCTCTGTCTGGGCTTCAAATGTGTTTGTTTGGGGTGCACTTGCATTACTTGGTTTCCAGCAAGGCTGTATGTCAGAATATTGACAACATAGATATCCTCTTACACAAATACTCTATTTAGAATATTGATTACCATAACATTGTGAAGGAAAATAAATATGTCAGCATAGACTTACTATTTTAACTCCACATCTACATTTCTTGATAAAAAAAAAAAAATATATACACACACACACACATATACACACACACACACACACACACATATACACACACATTTATATTTATTTTAGAGCTTGTGAGAGCCATAGATATCCACGATAAACACTACACTGTGGCTAAACATTTTGAGAAGTGTCATTATAGTAATTGAGACCTGGCCGAATATTATAGATTAAAGAAGGTTGTTCTGGACCCTAGAGGAGGAGTTAGACTGTTGAAACACAGAAGAAGAGAGTTGTGCCTCATTACTGACCTAAATACCAAATTCCCTTTTGGTTTGAACTCAGATGAAGAATCAGCGGTCTATCTTGATTAACCGGTCATGACTCTTCTTTTTGGGCTCTCAGCCCACTTTACTCTGCTGTTATTCTGTGAGTGTTGCCCTCTGGGGGTAAGTGTATAAAGATTTAACAGTGGAGTTTTTACATTGTTATTTTAACCGATTTTCTTTGTTTTATTCATGGGGAGGAGAGGAAGGGACTCTCTACACCTGGCGTTGCTGTAGTGAATGCGAGGTGGTCCTGACTACCCTACTCTTCCATCACAAGATAATCATGTGGACACAGTGGTGCTTCTTCATAGTTTTTCATAGTTGTATCACTCAATTTGAAGAGAGGACTGTTGAAATGAGTAACTTTTGCTCACTTGGGGTTGATTATTTTGAGGCTGCCTGATGTTTTTTTGCCTACTGGAAGTATTATTGGAAAGATGATGCTAATTATAATAGGCACTATATGTAGACTACTGGTGCATTATGGATTTTCAAATTCATATTTTACTTTACTGTGCCACTAAATGTGTATTCTGAGTTATTAATAATGCCGTGTTTTCTGTATAGATGATTTTGGTTATCTCTTATGGAACTTTATGCTTAATGTCTTAATATCACTAAATAACTAACTAACAACCATTCTAATATGGCGCCCACATGCCGACTCGAGTATAAGCCCTCTTTGCATGTCTATGGCACTTATATTTTGTAATGCACTTGAGCCAGTGAGCAATGCTGTGGAGCCGAAACGCGTCACTGAGCTGATTTTGATGGAATAAACTCTATGCTATTCAGTTCTGAGTGTGCATTATGTTTACCAATTACGCTGGTGATGTGTGGTATTTTGAAAAGCCAGATACCGTACCCTGAAAAATGTGACACCCCGGTGAGGGCAGGGCAAAGAAAGTGGGTTCATGTGACTAGGAGATATATATATATCCAACCTTCCTCCCAGCTCCATTAAGAAGAGAGCATACACTGAAAGACTAGAGAATGTACCTCAAACTATTGCAGGAGCTGTGGGGAGAGGGGGGACATCCGCTTTCTGCATATTAAGAACTCTGTGTGCCAAATAATGTATATTCAGTGTGTAAGGAAATGCCTCTTTCTGTATGGTCACCCCCAAGTATTTGGGCAGATGCTGCTGCTTTTTTGACTCAGAGTGCATTGGTGATCACCAACCAGGCCTCAGTGCTTGTGCCCTTACCCTTAAACTGGTATGTAGAATTGGCCCGTACCAAATAGGCTGAGCTAACTTGCCTGTAAGTCCCTAGTAAATGGTACCCAGGGCAAGTAAGTTAGAGGGTCACCCTAGGGCTTACAGTACTAGTTGTGCCACCCTGGGTGTGATAAGAGTAAAATGAGACTCCCAACTCATCATTTGCAGGCTGGAAGAACAGCTTAAACTGCCAGCCCAACTTCCTTATTTTAAAATAATGACAAAGTCAAACTACCCCCTGCTATATGTGTAAGTTAGCCCTATTGAGTCCTAAGGCACGGAGCAGCACATCTCACAGGCAGAACATGTATTTTACATGTTCTGATAGTAAAAATGCGAAACTGTCATTTTTACTGTGGAAAGACTTGGTCGCCCGATTGGCAAGTACAGGGTACATGCGGACTCCTCAGCTGTGCCAACTCCGGAACGGTGCGTAGGTATTCCAGAGTATCAAAGAATTACATTAAGCCCGACTTGATTCTCAAGCTGAAACTAATGTAATAAGTTGCAGTGTGCAGCTTTAGAAAAGTTCCACTTTGTTGCCTTTAGCCCTTGTGCCCATACTGGGTGCACACGGGGTCCTGTTGCAGAGACAGCTTTCTGCCCTCCTATGAAGACATGCTAACGACATCCAGGAAAGGATACTATAGGGGCCTGCTCTGGAAGGAAGTGCCACCTCCCTCCTGCAAGAAGCCATACAGGTGTTGACCCAAAAGGCGAGCTTCAAAGGAGAAGCCGCCTTTGAAGGTAAATGGGTAACACTTGGGAGAGGGGTTGCTCCATTGTTCAGGCAGACAGGCTGACGCTAGGGACAGGAGAGGGGAAACCAGTTGCCAAACCAGTTTTCCAAGGGTGTGTAGCCCCCTTGGTAGCCACACCTCTGGGTTGAGCTAGGGTGATCCACACACTGGGAGAGGAGTCCTGCCATATTGGAAGTGGGCAGAATGGTGCATCCTGGCATGCCCCGGATGCCACACTTCCCAGGAAATGGTCATCAGGTAGGAGGGAACCTGGTAGCCCATTGGCCACCAACCCCATCCTGCCCTGAGGGCATTTTCTGAGCATAAGTAGGGAACCCCTGGCACTCTGAACTCAGATCTCGACTGGAATGGAAAAAGGACCAAGGAAGGACTGTCCTGCTGCACTGTGGAACCAACAAAGAAAGGCTGCACTGATGTGGACTGCACCTGCTACACCTGGTGGCTAGCAAAGGAAAGGGACTGTGCCTGCCATGTTCTGCTCAAGGAAAAGTCATCTCCAGAGCCCAGCCACAGCTAAAAGACTCCAAGGGCCAGCTGACTGGCCTCTATTTGCAGCATTGGGACATAACAGCTAAAGAAGCCTGCTGGGGCAAGTTGGTAGGCCAAAGTCTTCAACCCGACGCCAACCGGTGCCATGCAGACCAGGCTCTGATGCGCAAAGTTGCACCTGACTTCCTTGAGCCTGGGAGTAACATCAGACTGCAGCTGGGACCTCCTGAGGATGAGTTATCGACTAAGGAAGGATTGGCCTGTGATGGCTATACTGGGCGACCTGTAGTCTAGTGGCGACTGGACTTCTGCCAGCTCCAACAGGACCTCAAGGGACATCAACCCAGTGACTGGTACCACCTCACCCCATTCGTGGACTGAGCAGTAGGCACAGCAAGACCCCCGTCAACCACATCTGCAGCATACATTGATCATCTTCAGCATCCTTCATCCCTTGCATCAGGACCACTTCCATAGGAAAGCCCTGTAAAAGATGAAAGTACCTGGAACAGAATGAAGATCACTAAAAGCGGCAATCCTTTTTAGTCAGGAAACTTTCGTTTTTAATTGGTTTTAACTTGTTTTATAATTGTTTTAAATACTGCCTATTTTGTTACTGTGTTAATCTTGCCTCACAGTCTTTCTGTGTTAACCTGTGGCATTGCTGGTTGAGATCCTGACCCCCAGCTCACTTACCCTAGCTCCTGCGTGCCATCTCTCACCCGCTGTGAATCCTCCCTGGTCCACCACAGCTGATGCTGATTGAGTGGAGGGAGTATTACCAACCGGACCACTCACTTCCGGTTTTTACCACACAGCGGCCGCCATCTTGATAGGGAGACGGTCCAGTCTCCTCCCTGGCCTTAAGCAACTGGGTATTTAACCCGGCCATGCCGCGGACGAGCAGCGGACGCGCGCAGCGGGCGCACCGCTGGCTCGCCAAAGGCGTGCCTAAGGCAAGCCCGTCTGCGCCCAGAGGCGTCCCGGAGGCGTCAGGCGCAGGACATGCTGCCCGATGTCCTGGTGAGTTAAGTAATTTCCCTATTTACACTTGTGATACACTACTGGACCTAGGCAGCTACTACAAATGCAGGAATAAGGTGGCTAGCATGAACACCATTAACTTGTTTGTTTGCCCCTGTTGTAACTGGTTCCCGGGCATTGGAGGGGGAGGTGAAATCGGCACCAGTTCAAAGGGACACATGTAGTAGCACATGTAGTCAGGGAAAGAAAGTCAAAGCAGCACTTCTCAACACTCGCTCCCTCCAAAAACATGAAGCACAAGTCCATGACTTTTTATCGGACGAGCTTCCTGACCTCATGTTTCTCACCGAAACATGGCTTTCAGACTCATCCAATTCAACTATTGCGTCGGCAATTCCAGAGGGCTTTAAAATCTTGAGAATGGATAGGCAAGCGGGGACGGGACCTGAACTTGCATTTTGACACGCCTACTGACCCCCAGGTGAGGGCCTTGTTAGAAATTACGGCAGCCTGCAATCTTATACCTTTTGTGTCTGGTCCTACCCACAAATTTGGACACACACTAGACCACAGGTGGTGGTAGATTCTCCAACACAGCTAATTTGGTCAGACCACTTCCTAGTTAACTTTCGGATTCCAGTCACAGGGAAGCCAAACCCTGCAGGGGAATCAAAGGTGGAGCTCACTTATAGAGCTTTCCATAAAATAGATATTCCGTCCCTTAAGAGTACGCTCGACTCCTCCTCCCCTTCTCTAATGGGCAACCCTGAATCTGACGCCTACTTGGTAGAAGAGTGGCTGAGGACCAATATTGAGGCAGCTGCCCCTTGGGCCAAACACACCTCAAAGCGAACTGACCGTTCGGCACAGTGGTTCAACGAAGCGCTGAGAACTAGCAAAAGTAACTGTAAAAGATTAGAGAGGGAATGGCGCAGGCAGTATCTTGTAGAGGACAGAAATACCTACAAGGCAGCACTCAAAGTACACTACAAACTAGTATGGAGGGGCAAAAAGAGTTATTTTGATGATAGAATTACTAATACTAATAACAGTGGCAAGGAAATCTTTAAAATTGTTATATTGTTCACAAACCCTAAAGCAGAGATCAAAGTAGCAGCACCATCAGCCGATTGGGCAAGGCAGGTGGCCTGCTCCCTTCATGATAAAATTAAGGTGATCCAACAGTCATTCTCCTCGGAGACGGAAGAAACCACACCCTCCCACTACTCACACGGGGATGGTGTCTTTTCGCTCTCCCCTTCGAAGGTATTTTTACAAAGGCCGTCACTGCCACAATTCCCCGTCCTCATACTGGAAGACTCTCTCACTTATCTCTCAGGGCTTAAGTCAGGATCACCTACTGATGCCTGTCCTGCCAAACTGTTACCAGCACTAGCAGCCACCTTAAACGCGCCAGTCAATAAGGTAATCAACTCCTCACTGGTTACGGGTGTCATGCCATCTGCCTGGAAGCAGGCAAAAATCTTGCCTCTCCTGAAGAAACCCAACGCAGACGCCAACAATCCAACTAACTATAGACCAATCTCCCTTCTTCCTGCTTTCGCTAAGGTAGTAGAAAAACATGTTAACACCGTAATGACAGAATACATAGAGGAATATGCTCTCCTCCACTCTACGCAATCTGGGTTTAGGGCTAATTACAGCACAGAGTCTGCCCTGCTGGAAGCAGGGCCGGACTGGCCATAGCGGGCACCGGGCGTTTCCCCGGTGGGCCGCTAGGGTGGGGGCCGGTTTTGGGCCTCTGGGGGGCCGTTTTTGTTACGGGGGTCGGTATTATCGGCCCCCTGTATCAAAATCGGCCGAAACCGGCCCTCGCAAACTGCTCGGCTGCACTCCCCCTCACCCCAGGGGGGGCCGGCTGAGCAGTTTGCCAGGGCCGGTTTCTGTTCCCAGTTCAGCCCTGGCTGGAAGTGACTGAATACCTTAAAGATCAGCTTGATGATGGGGGAAGAGCAATTCTGATCTTGTTAGATCTGTCGGCGGTATTCGACACGGTGCCCCATGGGATGCTCTTAAACAGATTAAATAACATGGGCATAGAAGGGAATGCATTGGCATGGATTACATCTTTTTTGGAACACAGGGAACAGATCATTTGGACTCCTCCCTTCTCTGCCACAATGCCAAACATAAAGGTGGGAGTCCCGCAGGGATCTGCTTTAAGTCCCACCCTATTCAATCTGTACATGTCACCACTAGCATCATTAGCAGAGGCACATGGCGCAAAAATTGGCTCTTATGCTGATGATACGCAGCTGATTTTTTCATGCAAGAAAGGGGATGGATTTAATGGGGAGGTAATTAGATCCTGCCTCACCAATGCTTTTAAATGGTTGAAGCACAATCTGCTTAAGTGCAATCCGATAAAACCAAGATTATATTCTTCGGCCAACCTGTGGCGTCGATCAGCGTCGATCAGCGGAGGCTCCCGCCTCCCTCAGCGCTTCCTGAGAGCTTCGGCACACGAACTTGTTTCAATTGAGCTGAACGAAGAGCCCTGCCCCTCCGCCTCTGTAAGTGTGATAGCGCCGGCGCCTGATGATTTCGTGCCGTGATGCCCTATTAAATATTAATATGAGCAGGGGCATGCCTGACCTAAAATGGCGGCACCTCGATATAATGGAGAGCATTGTTCTTCCCTGATTGTTTGTGGGGCACTCATCAAATAAGACGATCAACTACCGCTCTTGGGAGGCTACACTGTTTAGCACTAGAGATTGTGTTATTCTGTCGATGTCCCTCACTGTAGCCTTATGACTAACAGACTGATCACTGCCTGACCCTAAAATGGCGACGGTATGAAGACATTATGATCAACTTTCATTGCCTGACTTTAAAATGGCGGCGCTCTAAGACAATCTGATTACCCTCAACATCGCTAGCTATTTTTCGAGAGCTGCTAACCAGGCCATAACCAAGTGGTGCGCTCCCCTGTGGTGGTATTGTCACATTACAATTCTGTTTCCCGCACGTTGGGCATTCCACTTTGCTGCGTAACTGTCCCTTATCGCTCCTTGAATACCCGAGCCATTATGGCAAGCCCTGGCCTGTCCGCTACTGGGGATAATTCTTATTCTCTGGTTTACCCCCCCAACCTCTCCAAAACCGCCGCAAAAACCTTCAAGCACTCCACCCTGAAAAGTCACCTTGAGACACTGATCTCTGACCTACGGTACAGCGCAGACAATGGCACTGTCATGAATGACCTCATTTTCTACTCTAGAAGAACCTCCTCCTGGCGCAAAACCTTTTCTCACCTCCTCAATGTACACACAGCTAAGAACATTCCATACGGCACTAAGCTATCAATAGCACCTTCCCCAACCCTGCGAGCTGACCTCACCATCACTCTCTACAAAAACGGCATCGTCCTGATCCACGCCTCAACCAAAAACCTGAATAAATTTGCGGACCTTTTTACCCTCCTCAGAAACCATGTGCACGACACGAGCAGAGCAACTAACTCCCGCCCCGGCGAGCCTTCGATCAGCCCATCTAGCATGTCTAACCACTCACAAAACCCTCTAAGGCTTTCCAACTCTGACCATCCTAACCACCCCAACACGTCTCCCGGCCTTACTAACAGTATCGTCCCTAGACCCTTGGTCTCCTCCCCTCTAACTTCCCAAGTCAACTGTGTCACTGTTACGCCTCCAAAGACCTACGATGCAAGTCGAGCTAGCTCTTCCAGCCCTCAAACCAACCCGCTAAGAGACTCCAATACAAATCATCCTAGCCCCTCTATCACATCTTCCGGCCTTGCCAGCAGAAATGCCCCGAGACCATTGCCCCCCCGCTAGCTCGCCACCTTCACCCGGACTGTGAGACTGGTACGCCTCCAAGGACCTACGATACAGGTCGAGCTAGGCCATCCACCCTTTCACCTACTCACGCTGATAGAACTGCTCCTGAACCACTGCCCCCTGTCCTTTAGCACCTCCATCCTCTATGGACCTCGAATCCCTGCACTCCAGAGCTGCCAAACTAACCCAGACCATTCATATTTCCATTCTGGGCCTAATGAACCTCCTTCACCTCGCTGAACTCTCCCTCGCCAACCTCATACCACTGCCAAACTCCATCACCCCACCTATCACAGAGTTCACTAAACAGCCTCTTCCGCTATCTCTGAGACATCTACGCCCCGCAAGCAACCATGCCACCTCTCTGAGGAGGAAACTGTTGCTCTCGTCTCCTCCTACAACTCTACCCTTGCCATTCCTAGTCCGCTAGACCTCACTGAATTGGAAATCCTTGCCATCCTCCGGGACTACAATTCTACCCCAGCTACCCCTCATCCTCTTGACGTGAATGCCGAACATGCCATCCGCACGATCACTATCAACCCCAACAGACCAGCAACCCTCCGCAACAGAAATGTGGTCAAAAGTAATCTAGCGCCTATCCACCTGTCCGCCCAGTCTCCCGAAAATCCCTCCAAATCTTCTCTGTCTGGTCTCTTAATCAACTGCCGATCGGCAGCTAAGCACGCTACCGATATTGCAGACCTTATCCTGTACAAAAATTTCGATTTAGCAATCCTAACAGAATCATGGCTCAACGAATCCTCATCTCCATGCCTGGACCTCCTAGTCCCTCCCAACTACAACATTGCAAGGCTGGACAGGCAATCTAACAAGAAAGGAGGAGGCATAGCCTGCATCTACCGCTCTAACCTTCTTGTCACGGAACTTCTGGGAGACTCCACCGAATCCTGCGAATACCTCGCCCTCGCTATTCGCAGCAACTCCACCCCACTATGTAACCTGCACATCTTTTACCACCCCCAGGCATGAACGATTCTTTCACCGACCACCTCATGGAAATCATCACAGCCAAGATCTCCACCAACACCAAAGATATCTTCCTTGGTGATTTTAACTTGCACTGGAATGATCCCAAGGATCCGCATGTCAACGCCATCAAAGACCTCCTGGCCGATCAAGCCCTGACCCAAGCCTGCTCACTCCCAACTCACTCGAAAGGGGCCACTCTTGACTGGATCATCTCTAAAGAATCAATAGTCAAGCTTACCTCTATAGACCCATGTGACTGGTCTGACCACCACGCCATCACCTTCCTCCTACCTGGCACTCACAAGACAAGAGCACGGCAACCAGCGATTCCTAAACGCTGGATCAGAGACACCAAGAACCTGGACCTCAGGGAACTTGAGACTCGCTGCAAATCTGACCTCCCCCCCCTTGCATATCGCGACGGTCAGTGGCCTCAACGATCACTACTCTGCGACTATATCGAACATCCTGGATGATCTAGCTCCACTAAAACTGAAAAGAGCCCAAATCAAAGACAGAAACCCCTGGTTCACAGGATCCCTCAACAATGAGAGGAGATCCCTCCGGCAATCTGAAAGAACCTGGAGGCAGCACCCCTCAGCCGCACATCTAAAACTTCTCCGCCAGGCCAGAAATGTCTATAACAGGAACAGCCTCAATTCAAAAAAAGAATTTTTCAGAACTGACCTAGAAAAGGCCAAAAACAGACCCCGCAAGCTCTTCGAACTGGTCAAACACCAATCTAATAAACTGGCCAAAACATCGAAAGAAATCCCCAAGTCTCTTATATCCTCCGAGGAATTCTCCT
This sequence comes from Calotriton arnoldi, assembly GCA_963921515.1. Classification (NCBI taxonomy): domain Eukaryota; kingdom Metazoa; phylum Chordata; class Amphibia; order Caudata; family Salamandridae; genus Calotriton; species Calotriton arnoldi. The sequence goes on from CAWUFW010001100.1 coordinate 225,258, forward strand.
CTTTCTTCGCTGACAAAATCAAATCCCTAGGAATCGAACTCAGCTCCGCCACATACTCTCAACCCCTCTCTGACCTGCCTCCTCCGGCCGTGACGCCCCCACAGGCTCCACCTAAAAATCTAGCTCACTGGACCGACTTCAAAGTCTATGACGAAGACTCCGTCTCCAAAATCCTCTCTTCCTTAAAACCAAATAACCATTTTAATGACCCGCTCCCTTCCAACTGTCTAGCTGCCGTCGCCCAATCCATTATTCCTAGCTGGACTGCAATAATTAACGCCTCTCTCCTGCAGGGATCGATGCCTGACTCTCTAAAAGCCGGCCAAGTCCTCCCCATTTTGAAAAAGCCTTCGCTGGATCCAGCTTCCCCTGACAACTTCAGACCCATCTCCAACATCCCCCTCCTAGCCAAAGTGCTGGAGAAGTGTGTGCAACAGCAGCTAAGTCAACACATCAACAACTTCCACCTACTCGATGACTTCCAATCCGGATTTAGACCTGGGCACAGCACTGAAACCACCATGCTCCACATTGTTGATGATGCCCTCCAAGCCCTTGACCAAGGCAAAACATGTCTCCTAATCCTCCTAGATCTATCTTCGGCCTTCGACACGGTCAACCATGAAAAACTACTTGAACGCCTGAAACTCAGGATGGGATTGGATGGCACTGTCCTAGAATGGTTTAGGTCCTTCCTCCACAACCGATCACAGCGAGTCCTAATCAACGGCAACCTATCTGCACCCTCCCCGGTCACGGTTGGAGTCCCTCAAGGTTCAACTTTGTCCCCCACCCTCTTCAACCTTTACCTAGAACCGCTTGCCGAAGTGCTACGCACTGCAAATATCTCCTTCCATATGTATGCTGATGACACTCAGATCTACATCAAAACCTCATCTCTCGAAGAGATTCTCTCCCTGAACGAAGCCCTGAAACTCACTGTCCAATGGCTCGCCTCCAATCATCTCAAACTCAACACTAAGAAAACTGAATTTCTCCTAATTTCCCCTCCTAATACCAACCACGAGATCCAAACATGGATTAATGCTATCACTGCCTTAAATTGCCCACCGACCATCGTGGACTCGGCCAAATCCCTGGGAATTACCCTTGACAGCAATCTGAACATGCGGGACCATATCAACTCGATGGCCAAAGCAGCCAGATTCCACCTGAGCTACCTTAGGAAACTGAAACCATTCCTTGATGCTCCTGACTTGAAAATGGCTGTCCAAGCACTCGTCATCTCTAGACTGGAATATGGCTGCTCTACCCTCTCAGGTTTACCCAAGATCTCCCTGGCACCTTTAAAAGCCTGCCTCAATGCAGCAGCCAGACTACTTACCGGCACAAGGAAATTCGACCACATCTCCCCACACCTGAAAGCTTTGAACTGGCTTCCCTTTGAGGCAAGAATACAGCTTAAGCTAGCATGCATCACACACAAGGCTTTATACTCAAATTCCCCTGCATATCTTGCACGGAAACTTGTGATTTCCGGAGGATCCAGAAACTCCCGGGCTGCCAGAAACCTCTTGCTCCAACCTGCACGCTTTCGGAAAAAAAAAACGTACAATCGGGCTTTCTCTGGAGCCGCTCCAAGAATATGGAACTCTCTCCCACCTAACATCAGAAAAATCCCTTCTCTGGCCCGCTTCAAAAAGCACGCCAAGACCTTCCTTATGAGCAAATTCCTCGTTTAAACTTGCCCTCAACCACCACTAAGACACGGATCCACGTCTGCCTATTGCCTCCCCTCGGATTTCCTAATCACCCGACCTAGGAACCTGGGTTCTTGTCTTGAGCAATGGTAAATGTAATCTGTAAATACGTATCTCATCTTCAGTAACTGTATATGTAATTTGTAAATACGTGTCTTTCTATGTATCCTATATCCTGCCCCTACTATCTGTTTTTTTCTTTTACCAGGTGATTCTATACCTTTTGTACAATGCTATGTTGTCTGTAAAGCGCTCTGATACCCTAACGGGTCAAGTTCGCGCTCTATAAAACACAGTAATAAAAATAAAATAAATAAATAAAATAAATTTGGGCTCAGTGGTGGCCTTCAGATCTCTCTTCTCCCAGCACTGCCCAATCGATAGTGAAAAACCTAGGTATCCACATTGACAATGAGCTATCGATGCGGACCCAAGTTCAAGCCCTAGTAGGAACCTGCTTCGGAGTACTACGGATGCTCAAGAAATTTCTACCGCTTCTCCCCCAGGATTCCAGGAACACAGTGGTTCAGGCTCTGATCACGTCCAGACTGGACTATGCTAATGCCCTCTATCTGGGTTTGCCGGACTACCTGTTACAGCGTCTTCAGGTAGTGCAGAATTCAGCAGCAAGAGCAATTCTTAAACTGAAACCTAGATCACATATGACCCCCCATCTGAGGTCCTTACATTGGCTCCCAATTAGGGAAAGAATAAAATTTAAGGCCCTGGTTATTTTTTTTAAAGCCTTCCATGGAACAGGTGCCGCCTACCTTAGAAAACGAGTCAGCCGCTATGTGCCCACCAGGACACTCATATCGTCCAATGCCGACCTGGCTTGCATCCCCAAAGCTCGTCTGGCACGCAGAGGAAGCAGATCCTTTGGCTTTTTGGGAGCCCACATTTGGAATAAACTACCGGCAGCTCTGAGATCTTTGACAGTGCTCTCCCACTTTAAAAAACAGCTGAAAACTTGGCTATTTAAAATCTAAGCCGCGTAGGATGTGCACTTGTTAATTGTCACCGCCGGGACACTCTCGAAGGAGTAGCTGTGCGCTATACAAATACGGGTCATTCATTCATTCACCGGCTGAGGTAACTGTTTCTGAGGACCGTGTTGGTCCCCCTGGCTGGCTCCCTACTGGAGCTGGACACCTAAAGTGACTCTAAGTGACTGCATTACAGCTAGCCTAATGTTTTTGCTGAAAAAGTTTCTAAGTGTTAAATTCATTGAATTTGCCAATGCTTCTTTGGGGTGGGGTTAAATACTTTCATGTATTATATCCTGTACATCATATATCTCTGGAACCCTCTGGGGGATCTCTTTCATTGTGGTGTTTAAGAATACACAAAATACAGTCAGTCTATTTTTACAAATTGGTGTCGGTTTTCTTTGGTGTCTTGTTGATTTCTTCTTCAATTGTTTTGGTGCTGTTTCAATGCTTTGTACTTGTTCTGTTGTGTAAGCCTTGCTGCTCAGAGTCACAGCTACCCCGGGTTGGGCTGGAGGTTTGAAAAACGAAACCTAAGGGTCCTAAAGGGGTTGGTAAGTGTATTACATGGTAGGGTTGCACAACCACACCATATAACACATCCAATTTCCTCACACAGTGCCATTGTCATATCACCGCATTGTAACAAGCGACATGGTTATGCGTGCTAACTTACTTGCATTCCTGCACTCGATTAAGAAGTTTACATCCGGTCAGTGCAAAGCCAATCTTTGTGGTTTGTGAACAGGTTCCAACACGGAATCAATCTCCAGAGGAGGATGTGGCCTAACGGCTAGGGTGGTCGACCTCAAATCTGGGGAACAGTCTCGGCAACGATGCTCAACATCCTGGGATTCTGGGCAAATCACTTAATCTAGATGTGCCTAACAAAAATGAATGGGTCCTTATGTAACGCAACTGGTGGTCATGTAAAGCGCTCTGATACCCGATACCTTCGGGTCAAGTTTGTGCTATATAAAACTCCGGGGGGGAAAAAATCTCAGAGTTACCACATTATACTTTAAACACAATTACAGATCTTTCAGTATGCCGGAATGCATATAAAATCTCTGTATATCCACATCCGGCACACGCTTACCTCTAATGAACTATGGGTTGAAACATCGACACACATATCTGGGTGCAAGAAGATTAATTTCTAGATATAGACTAATAGGAAGATACAGTGGTCTCTTCTCTTGATTGAAAAGACACCAGATGATTCTATATGTTTTTATGGCGATTCTAAAACTATTCACGTCACATGGAGCACTGCTCCACACCTGCACTTGATTTATTTATTGACTGTGAATACATTGAATATGGACAAAATAATGTGGCCTTGGTTTTCTATAAATTTTGAACATTGGATGTGAGTTAATAAAAGAAATGAGAATTGTATTAATACAGCTAGGAATAAGTGAATGAGAAGATCCTACGAATGAATCCCGATAGATGGATGTGTATAGTATAGTATAGTATAGTTACCCTAGTCTAGGGTTAGGTAGATAGGGTTTGTCCATGTTGATGCATTCATATCACTTGCCATCCAACAGTCATCAGGACTGGAGAAACAGCCTGGCTCCAGCCTGATCTGGTGAACTGACACGAACTATTCACTCCCTTACATTTGCTGCAGCCTTGAATGGAGACTCACATGCCATCAGCATAGGGCATGTCAGAGCAAACTTCCAGCAGCCATTAAATACATACAGAAAGACAGCGGAGAAAGAGAGAGAGTAAAAGAGTGTAAGATGAGAGAAGGAAGCAGACAGAAATAGAGAGGATAGGTAAGGTGGTCTCCCACAAGGGTGGGAGGTGAGGTGAAGGGGTGGGGTGGGGGGAGGCAACAAGACAGACTGACATAGTACAAAGACAGGAAGGCCTTTCCTTTACAGATCTTTGGAATTTGTTGACAGTGATAGGCCATCACTGAGGTGGGTAATTTAATATTTGTGATTTGCCTTCATAGACTAAGACCTCATTTAGAAAAGGGTTGTAACTGAACCTCACCAAATGTTAGCATGTCCTAACCACCGTCCTCTTCCTTCCCCACTCATTTATATGTCTGGGGAAAGCCTTTGCACAGACCCGACAGCAGCAGAATGGAGTGGCGGGTGAAGGCCTGCCATTCTCACCAGCATCCATTCCTTCCGGGTCGGCTAGGTCAATCCTGGTAGTCTCAGACAACACAAGCCCGGAAATATCCTCCACAGACTCTAATTTCGGTAGAAAGACTATTCCTCACCCCAAAACCCCACCCCTGTTTAAGAGTCTACCTTCAGCATGTCGGACCTGCTGTCTCTCTTTGTTTTGCCCCAAAGTGCATCTTGCCATGAAGATGGACACACCTTTGGGGGTAGTCTACTCCACACAAAGAATAGACAACTTGACTTGCCTCTTGGTTCCTCTACCTTTACATAGAAATTAGGGAGAATGAGGGGGAGACAGCTGCCAGCTCCACATTTGGAGAAACTGTTGTGCGGGTTTGACAGCAATGAGATTGGCTGGGGCAACCCTTGAAGCCTTTCCAACAGTGAGCATTCTGTCCAGGTTCACCATGTGAACAGTGCCAGTCCTGGACAAAATAAGTAAAGAAAAGTCTCCCAGGCACTGGATCAAAGCTCCCACTATATAAGGGATATTAGTTACGTTATTTTAAAAGACAGACTTGTGAATTGGGGGTCTGACTTACAAAATGACAGAAGTAACAGCATGACTGCTGGTTGCCATGCCAACATCCCTTAGCATCACCCGAGTTGAAATATACTACACCCACAGAAGTACTCCAAGGAATGGGCACAGATTTACAATTTGTGTATATTCACAAACCTTGCAAAATGTTTGCCTGCTAAGCTGCAGTTGGCCCTGGTTTCCATGCGCAGTCCTGGGAAAATCAGTTGACTTTTAGGTCGAGCCTGGGCAGAGCATGCTCTGCTCTGCGAGGCATGCTGTATTGGAGTATGCGCTTGAAGCCCTGCCCACTCTCCGCCCATATTTGTCATTGGCTTGTGTCATTGTCCTTCATAAATGCTGGCTTCTGATTCGTAGTCCCTCCTTAGTACCGCCTTGTCTTCATTTGTAACCTCCCATGGCAACTGGCCCTTTTACTTCGGTTGTTACACGGTACGCGTTATTTAGTCTGTAAGCACTATTTTCTTTATTGAGTTTCTCTTACTGCAGGCAGGACATACACTGCTTCAGCTGGAACCGATTGTGTTTTTTTAAGCAGCACGGTCGCGCTTTATCTTATGTGTTTTTAAATTAACAATATGGACGCCCCCTTTCCCCTTAACACGGGTGCCTGCTTTCTCCTTAACACGGGCGCCCACTTTCAATAACACAGGCACCCGCTTTCAATCATATGGGCGCCCGCTTGCCCTTTAACAGGGTGCCGTTTTTATTAACAACACAGGTGGCCACTTTCACTTTAACACGGGCGTCCGCTTTCACTGTAACACGGGTGCCCGCTTTCACTGTAACACGGGCGCCCGCATTCACTGTAACACGGGCGCCCGCTTTCACTGTAACACGGGCACCCGCTTTCACTGTAACACGGGCACCCGCTTTCACTGTAACACTTTCACATGCTCCCCCATCCCACTCTTTCTAGTTTGCTAGCAACATTCCATACGGACGGCCGCTTTGAAAAACCCGGCATTATCTCAATCTCCCACCCCGTCGCTGCTTAATCTCGCTCCGTCGCCCTCGTGTCTGTTTCTCCACCCTCCCACCAACCAAACTTTAAGCCCCGCCTCCTCCACGAGACCGTCTACGTTGCTTGGCACAAACAGACAGAAGCAGCAGCACATCGAACGGAAGATTAGCTGTGAGCGACAAGCAAGGGTTTTTGTTTGCAGAAATCTTCTGATATCCAGTACGTGCTCAGTCTTTCAGGATTTTTTTTTTCCAATATTCAGCAAACCTCTGAAGTATTTGTAACATTCAGAATGTTTATTAAAAGATCTGTGTGGGGTTTCCCCCCTTTTAACATTTTGTTTATTTTATGGAAACATTTGATAGGGTTCTGATATGCGGATGGCGTTTGGTAACCATTTGCTCTTTAACTGTGAGATCTGACAGGGTGTTTTTTTTGTTTTGAGTATTTCGAAGGTATCTACTGCCGAAGTCGAGTAACAAATGCCAGGTGTTTGGAAGTTCCTGGCAGCTCCATGGCAGTGAAATGCAATGCAAATTTGCAATGCAATAGGTCTTGCAATGGCGAGATTTTGAACTATTGGCATTGTAAATGACAATGCCATTTATTTATGTGTTTAAAAAAACCTGCAATAATATAAGGCATGTCATTTATAATACCAATAGGTCAAAGTTTCTAAAATGCGAAACCTATTGCATTGCAAAGGCTTGTTTCACATTGATATGTCCTCTGTAAGCAAATGTATGAATATTACGTTTCCACATCGAGGCGCATCAACCCTTTTCTGCAATTGCTCGTTTCTTTCTTCACACGAAGAATATTTTACCCCATGGAGAAACTCCAAACCCTAAACTCCACATGACGTATGAGAGCGTTCTCTCCTCTTCCTGCCCTGGAGAAGGATTGACTACCGCACAGGTTTGAAGCAAATCTCAGATCATTTCCACGGTATTGAAGGGTCGGATGGGAAATTTGGAAAGATCTACAAACTGAAGTCCAAGCAAAATGTGGGCTGCTACATTGTGTAGCTCCTGAGGCCGACATCTGGGTAAGATTCAGTTCAAGGTCCTTATTTCCGGAAGGTTGTGCGCGTGGGTGCGACGAAGCGCAGTTTAAGGCTGCCCACGTGGGCGACGCTGTCTTTCAACACGATGCGTCGCGCAAGCACTGAGGTGAGGGTTAGTAAATAAGGGACTACATATGTCTGCAGCCCGCAGTAGTTCTCTGTTTGCATCAGTGGTCGAAGTGGAGGAAAAAAAGTAGGGGAACTGTGGGCGGAGAATCAGAGGGCGGGAATAACCCGTTGATTGGGTCAGTGGGCGGAGTCAGAGGTGTGGCAGAAAGAGCAAAATATCCCAATTTTTAGTATTTGTTTCCCATTTCACTATCCGGTTACAGCTTACTACGTTATTTAATTTAACTAATGGATACACATGTTTATTTAAGGTTTAATATGAGTTATTGACATTAAAATACATTCACAAAGTGGGATACGTTTCCAATCACAGAATGTCCCAAATATCCTTAAAAGTGGAATCGCAAGCCATTTGTCTCCCAGCCATGGAGTTTCTGTCATCAGCACTTCTCCTCCCTTTTTCCACAAGAGCAGTTCAAACATGAATGGCAAAACCTAGTTTGCAAATGTTTTCCACACAATTATGGCTCTGCCATATTTGTCACATAATACATCTGCTGCTGCATAAAGTTACTAAAAAATGTGACTCGTGCTGCTGTGAAGTGGAGGGCCCTTTGCAAATGTTGACTGGTCACCTTTCTCACTGCTGCAGTTGTATCTTCCACTGGTACTAATAAGGAACAATCTTTGCAGAGACTGTTAGCATGTGTAAAAATGTCAAAATAATAAAGTATCAGAAAATTTACAGCACCACTAATACCAGTGTAGGGTGTCAGAGCACTTTACATCACACATATTACACAGACACAATCAATCACACGTGTGTAAATCACTGTATAGGAAATGTTACATAAGACAAAGGACTACCAGGTGTAGGAGTCACATGACACCCATACTAGGAGGCAGCATAGTTTAATAGTGATTGGTCTGGAGAAACACAAACTCTGAATTTAGAACGTAATATCATGGTTGGGGGTTCTCTTTAATAATCAGAATTGATTTCTACCCAAATGAACCCTTTTTTGCAACATTAGGATAATCAAAGACTAGGGAAAAAACCATAACGCTCAAATTTATACCTTGCGGTTTGCATGCAGCTCTTACATGACAGTTAATAGCTCACTGTTCTATGTCAGGATTTTAACCTATTAACTGCAAGTAACAATAGGGTCTCTCTGACAAAAGCAGTAACCCACTGACCTATTTACATATGTGCACTTTGTGATCTGCATGGTACATGTTCTTAGCAGCAGGCACATTAACCCTCTGCGCTTCCTTTCCATGAGTCAAAACGTCCACTAGACAAAACACCATCTCTCTCTACTAAGAACATTAATCACTGGAGTTATCATGACATTTTTATTGTTGCCGAAAATTGTTGGAGGCCAGGAAGGAGGCAGCAAGTGCTTTTAAAACCATATTATACTTGCAAACACGATACCCCCACCTGAAGTCAGCGCCAGCCGCGGTCCGTGCAGGTAACAGCGGTGGGGCGGTGGGGCCGGGTAAGGGGGGATTTCGAGGGACGATGCAGAGGGAATATTAATTATTTACTTAATTTTCCCTCCGCATCGTCCCTCCAAATCCCCCCTTACCCAGCCCCTCTGCCCCACCGCTGTTAACTGCACGGACCGCGGCTGGTCAGCGCCTGGTGCGGTCGCACTGCCCTAGAGCCACCCTGCTCCAGGGTCCTGTGACCTCAGTGACAGAGTCACTGTCACTCTATGATGTGCTGCTTCATAGGCCTGCCTGCAAGACTGGAGGTGAACTTCAGAATGAATTGTGGCGGACAGGCCTTCAAGGTTAACCCACACTTGCCACTGCTAGGGTCCACCTGCTGGTGCTAAGACACCAGGGCTTTTAAGATCTTTCGGGCCTTCTAAGGTCTAGCATGGGAATGTGCTCCCTCAGGGGGAGTGGTCTGGTGGACTGGTCATGAAGGCTGAACCTGGTTCCCCAGTTCCAAATTCAGCAGCTCTGACCATAGTGCCACATCCTCTCCCCCACTGAACACCATACTGCCCCACTGAGAGAAACTTGTACTGCACTGACCCGCTATAAACACCTGGATGTGACTCAATTCAAATTACGCACTAGACAAGAGCAATATGCTGCCTAAAAAAAAAAATAACATCCTAGAAAAAGCAAACACTTATAGGGAATGCAAGATTAAGTAAATCGTGTGCAATGTAAGTAGGAACGACATGGTTACCTTTTTCTTTTTACACTCATTAGTCAGAAATTAGTGAGTGCTTTTGCCTGAAAAGTTAAGGCCATGACTACAGGGCCCAGAAGAGACCCGCTTCAATGACCATTGCTTATATCCTTACAAAAAGTAAGCAGTATGGTTTAAAAAGACCACATTCGTGAACACAGAGGTGCGGTACACATTTTGTTTTCCAATTCACCCATCAAGCAGGTATTTCAGTACCTCCAGGAATAGTGCACTTTCCCACCCAGGGAAAACAATGTTGTTCAAAGAGAGACGAGAAAACAAAAGTAGCGCTTCAATGGCAAACACTGTAAAGTGGCGCTAATGTGTTTAGGTGTGAATAAATCAATCTGGCCACCTTGCAACCACTCTTTCTTGCTTTAGTTAGTTAGTTATTTTTCATATTTTTCATATTTTATTTCTCTCCACCCCGAGGCTGCACTTAGAAATTGGAAAAATGTCTGAAAAAGAGGACGTTTCTAGCAAAAGTGTTTTTCTGTTTTTGGATCCATTTCCCAGGGGAGCAAATAAACGAAAGGAGGAAAGAGAAGGTAATACCTGTTTCTTGAAGTCTCGGTTTTCACTAAATGAGGAGGAGCGAGACAGAAAGAGAGGGAAGAGGGGGAACAAAGAGGGTGGCAGCTGCCAGCAGCAGGAGAAATGGACACTGTCCTTGTCTTCTCTGGGCACGAAGGAAACGACAGAGTCCTTTTCCTTCTCTGCCCGTTCCGCCCGTCCCCAAAAGCCGAGCCTTAACTATTGGCCTTGGTTTTTTCTGCCGCCCGGGAGGCATGTTTAAAATAAGAAAGTAGGGGAACGGACTCTATGAAATTAAAGAAGTAGGGGCACGCCGTGCCCTGCCGATCCCGCCCACTTCGACCACTGGTTTGCATACATCTCTCAGTTCTGACAATTTACACATATGTGTGACCCGTGGGGTTCAGAAGACAGATGGGCCCGTGTTTACACATGACACATTACACCTGTACGTACACAGTCAGTAACTATGGGGAATGAGCACGATTAGCAGTACCCTCCAGTACTTGTCCGGAGTTTGGGTGGTGGAGGAGAGGGGTGGGCGGGTTGCTGTACAAAAGCCCATCCTTTGAGTGAGCTGCCTGCAGTGCTTTGTACCTCGGAGGATGATCATGCATGTTTAAGGCAATCTTTTCAAAGATGTCACAAAGCATTCAGCCTGCATGACTGCTTAGGACTGTATTGACCAGCATTGTGCTAGACCAAAGGTACTACTCTTAGGCCCTCATTAGGAGCGTCCGGTTAATAGCAATATGAGTGGCAACTCCGGTTACCGTACATATCACAATTACAGTGGCGGCTGGCACAGATTGGTGGGGCGAGGAGGGGGGAATGGGGTAAATAAAACATTTAGTTTCACTTACCTCCTCCCCGCGTCCTACTTGTCGCTTTTCTCCTCCTCGTCCCTCCGGCCTTAACAGGAAGCACCCACGTGGCACCCAGGCTCCCCTGAGCCAATCAGCAGCGTTGTGATTGGTCTGAGCGCTGTGGTACGGCGCGCAGCCAGGGAATGGGAGCCTTGGCATGTTCTCCACCCAGGCTGTAATGCAGCCTGGGTGGAGAACATTCTAAGTGCGCATGAACGTTTGGCCGGCCCGAGACGGCTGGCCAAACATTCATGTGCACTTAGGGAGTGCAAACCACTCCTCCCCTGCTCTGTCAGCAGAGCAGCCCCGCCCGCCCCACAAAGATGCTGCAACAGGAAAAAATAAAATGATAACATTGAGTTATCATCATTTTAGTTTTCGTTACACTGCTGAAAAGGAGTAGGGCGACGCTCCTCCGCCTTAGCGGAGGAGCCGCCACTGCACAATTATAGGTTCCTGGTAAATTTCAGCAGGTCTAACCTGTCAATATCTGGGGAAAATACCCAGTATTTACCAGAACATGCAGATTTTGATGAAGTAAGCACCAAATTCTTCATGCTATTCCTCAAAAATTCGTAATTGGGTGGTATTTATCACACCTAATATATTCCGCCTCAGCTGAATTGGATTTTATCATCTGCGATAAGTAAAACCCCTTTTACCGGAGTGCTCGTAGTGAGGGCCTTAATAAGGAAAATTAGCATAAAAGAAGCACAAAGCCACAGGGGTCATCTGGAATGGCCTCCCCTGATATATACTTTGAGTCCCTCACGTCTGTCCCCAGATTCCCAAATTAAGGTGTATCAGCACCAAGGACAGCTCAATGGCCCATTCAATCCTACCATAAGATGTGGAGAGCACACCGCAAAGCGCTGCGCAATACCAGGTGATTGAAACCAGGCGCCCTGCTCCTAAAGCGTATTCTTCGAATATCCCTTGAAAGGGTAGGGATAGAGACTACAAAAGTTCCCCAAACTTAATACTTTTTGCTATTTTTTCATTCTAATCTTTTATTAAGTATTCAGTTATCCGTTTTTAAGTAATCCCTCTGTTTCAATCTTCACACTGCCTCACGTAGCTAGGCCGTCACTGTTTGACCAAGGTAGCCTGGATAGGGAAAGAGTGTCTGGAGACACAACATTGCCAAATGTCCTGATTAAGGGCTCAGTACAGACAAGAGGCCCGCACCCCAAAACATTCGTAAATTTTTGAAGAGGTCCCTTAAGAACGGCAATGAAGAGTTTCCCGAAATATCGTGGTAGGTCAGATGTCTATCAATGCTGAAACCGAGACTTGCGCAGCTAGGTGAAGGATAGCGGTGTAATGTGAGGGACTGGAGTGTTAGGTGAGAGGTTGAGGGGCTAGGTGAGAGTATAAGGTGTTAGAAGAGAAGCTAGGGCGTGGTGTGATGGGTAGAGCTGGTATGTGATGAGCTGAGTTGGTGTGTGATGTGTTGAGGAATTAGGAAAGAAGTTGAGGTGTTAGGTGAGGGTCGGAGGCATTAGTGAGGGGCAAAGGATTTATATGATGTGTTATAATATGTGTTGAGGTATTCTGTTAGAGTTTGATGTGTTATATGATGTGTTGAGGTGTTTTGTTATGTGTTTGAAGTGTTGTATTATGTGTTGAAGTGTTTTGGTAGAGTTTGAGGAGTTACATGAGGTGTTTTGCTAGAGTGTGAGGTGTTATGGGAGAGGCTACGATGGTAGGTGATTGCTTCAGAAGCTAAGGCGCTGTGATAGGTTATTGGGTTACGTAAACGGTCGATGCGTTAGGCAAGGATCTGATGCGGTGTTCGGTGAGAGGTTTAGGTAGAGAAGAGGGTGATGTTTGAGATGACAAGTTGAGCTGCTAGAGGAAGAGCTGAGGCGCTATGTGAAAGCTCAAATTGACTGGTCCGTGGTCAAAGTGGGAGGTTAGGGTGTCTGGACAGCGGTTTAAGCTTCAGGTGAAAGGTTAAGGTGACAGTTCAGAGGATGAGGAGGCCGGTCAGAGGATGAGATATTAGGACAGGAGTTAGAGGGTGAGATGGGTCAAGTGTTCGAAGTGAAGTTGACATGTTCAATGAGGAGGCCGGGGCGATATTGGGGGAGGTGGGTGCTATGGGAGTGATTGAGACGTTCCCATGCTATGTGAGTGTTGAGGTGCCAGGTGAGCGGGTTAGGTTCTTAGTGAATATTGAGGTGTAACTGCAGGACTCTGGCAAGGCACAGGGTAGGGGATGCAGACACATAGGATGATGCAAAGTAGTGGAAGGGAAAAGGAGTGAAAATATGAGTTTAGATGTTCAGGAACGAGGAATTTGTGCCATCTCTTAAAAAACAAAAAAATGTAAAAGCTGCAGTTGTTAATCGTTGAAAATCTTATACCTCAAGCTGCCTCGCCTGTTTTTTTTCACCAAAGAGCCCCCAGAGACCCCCAGCAGGCCCCTAGAGCCGGAGTGTGTGTGTGTGGGAAATCCTGTGGTGTGTGGGTGGTGGTGGGGAGGTACGGGTTGTGGGGGAGGGAGTACGGGGGCAGCAGTGGGGAGAGGTCTAAGCCAATCAGACTGTATCTCTTCGCTGCGGTTTCACACTGCTTCTCGCAAGTTTCTGTGTTGTCCATGAATAGCAGCCTGACCCAACACAGCCAGGAGAGGTCTAGAGGCCCAAACTCTGGCTGATGAGAGAGCCTAGGAACACAGTCTCCATCCGAGGCATGGGGGGGGGAGGGGCGGCGGAGGGTGAGGGGCCCAGGTGAGGGGGGGGGCAGGGTTATACCATATCCAAGGGACAGAAAAGCCAGGTAATGACGGGCGCCAGGGTACTGCCCCAAAACGGAGGAGCTAGAAGAGCTGTAATGTAACGAGGGGCCCCAGGGGAACACAGTCACCTCATGTCCTGTGGACAGAAGAGCCACGTGATGAGGGTGCCCAGAAGCCTGGCCACCCCGGGCCTAGGAGGTTTAACAGCAGAGTGATTAATATTTCTAGTGACTCTGCTCTAAGACTTCGGCAGCACAAGAGTCTGTGAGTGCACACCCTGGGCACACGGTTTCCACCACAGCCCCAGGGCACAAGGGCACAGTAATGAGAGGATCTAGGGGGATTGTCTCTACCGCACTGCGAAGGGGTATAGGGCAGGGTGAGGGTGGCTGAGGAGGAAAGGACAGCGCTTGCATCCCATCACTAGCGACCAGGAGCAGAGGACCCACACCGCCATCCCTGGCCTAGCCCATCGCCTGCGATGAGGGAGCCTTAGGGTCTTGCTTCCCCTCTAGGCCTAGACCAGATCTTCTCATCTCTGTGCCTTGGGGGGGGGCCTTTGACTCCACATAAGTCCTGGAGAGTCAGAGGGGCCTTAACCCAGAGAAGGTGTGTGCCTTGGCAGAGTGAGGCTGCAACTCTGGGTGCGAGACAGCCATCAGCCATGATATGTTGATTTATTCAGAGAGAACATAAGCGCAGAGCTTCTTGGTGCTAGAGAAACACAGAAGAGGGTTAAAATGAGGTAAAAAGAGTCAGCGAGTGAGAGTTGCATATTAAAAAGCCAGGTTTTCAAGAACTCTCTAAAGTGAACCACATTAGACCTCAGTTTAGAGGTTAAAAGGTAAAGAGCTTCAAAACTTTTCTGCTGCTATGGCATCGTTGTAGAACTCAAAGTTGGCAGCTCTTTTTCTAGGAACTGAACTGTCAGTACATAGTGGCTGGCAGAGCCTACAGACCGCCAGCGGCGGGGGGAGCAAAGTTGGTGGCCAGGATGGCTGAAGGTATCTCAAGTAGGACTTTGTGGTCAATAGTCGGTGCTTACGCAGCGACACGGGAAAGGCTGGCCAACCACTGTAGAGATCTGATCACAGATGTGCGCTTATGGTGCTAGTGACAATGCAAGCAGCTACGGTTCGAATGACCTACAGAGGTTTAAGCATTTTTCTAGAGCATTCTGATATATGGGATTGCCATAACTGAGTCTCAATTGGATGAGAGCTCTTGTCACTGTGATGTGTAGGTAAAGGATTTTACCGATTTACAAAGCATGTCTGAGGCATCTATACTGTATCTTCCAATCTCACTACATTTTTCTGCACAACCGATGCCCAACTCCATGGGCCAACCACCACAAAGGCCCGTAAATATCCAATGAACCAGTACCCAGAGAAGTGCTTGCATGCACAGTGAACAGTTGAATATGTTCAAGTTTTTCCTGTGAACAGGCTCTTAACATTGCCTTGGAAATTTCTTTAAATTTGCTTAATTCATTTTTTGAGAGACATGTGGTTTTCTTTAAAAACAATTCTTTATTCTAGTTGTCAAAATACTCTGTATTTAAAAAGACATCCAACAACAGTCAACGTGTTTCATTTCTCTAATTGGAACTTCATGGCTTATGATTAAATTTCTCCCTTAGTCTACTTTGCATAGTCCCTTAATGTGCCCTTAATGTGCCCTTAATGAATGGCTTTTAAGGAATTAGACCACAGTGATTCTTCTATATAAAGAGTTACCCAGGTTCCAGTTGGTATATTGCATTGCCCTTGTTTCTGTTACTTACTCTGAAGATGAGGAGTGCGATGTGAGAAACATGATATCCTGTGGTTTCTAAAGAGCAAGTAGGCAAGTCACATGGGTATGAGCACAGAATTGTCTACAATGGAGAGTCTGAGGTGCAATAAATGCAGAGGGCATATGTTACGGAGGGATTTGAGAAGGGAGTTGAAT
The DNA here is from genome assembly GCA_963921515.1 of Calotriton arnoldi. Taxonomy (NCBI): domain Eukaryota; kingdom Metazoa; phylum Chordata; class Amphibia; order Caudata; family Salamandridae; genus Calotriton; species Calotriton arnoldi. Next base: position 241,072 of record CAWUFW010001100.1, read on the forward strand.
ACTTATCTAGAAAGGGCTAAATTGAATATGTGGAGTTAAGCCAGTTTCAAAGGCTTTATCGGAGCTCCACTTGCTCCCTGTGAGGAAGAGAGTGATGTTCAAGGCTCTGGAACACAGAACCCTGTATGGTGATGGCCCAACATACTTGGAAAAAAATCTTTCTTGGTATTCCCTCAGAAGAGCTTTACGCTCTGCAAATTCTAAGACAGTCAATGTCTATAAATTCAGAAGAAAGAATTTGGGTGATAGGAGCTTCATCTATACCACATCCCAACTCTGGAATCATTTGCCTGACCAGCTCAGAGGTCAGTCTAACCTATCCAGCTTCAGGAAACACCCTAAAACCTGGCTATTTTCTCAAACATTCTATTAGCTATAGGCCGTTTTTCTGGTTATAAAATGCTAGCTCCTGATCTCCTATTGCTCACTGTTGTAGACATCAGCGCCAAGACTCCTTTGGCATTCGCAAGCTATATAAATTAATTCAATATCAATATCTGAGTGGTTAATGCCGAAGGTATTGGCAAAAAAATAACAACAGAACTTTATGAATGTGTGTGGATCTGAAAGATCTCAATTGCAGCATTGGGATGAACTGAAATTCTCCACCTAACACCGGGTAGATGCACATGTTCCTTGATGGTGCAAGTGTCTGTTAATGATCTACCCATCATGAAATTGTTAAACAAAAAGGGCCCCATCCATTAACTTCTTTATTATACATGAAGGAACTTACGTGCTTAAACATGCCAATTAAGTTGGCATTGGCATCAGTCAACTGTTTGGTGGAAGGAGGAACATGATATTTTTGCAAGAGGACATTTAGATTTATAGGATAGATATTCAAGAGCAAAACAAGGGTTGCATGTCATCTTGAATGTGTTGATAAAGAGAGGGCTAATAATACAGAACAACAATATGAGATAAAAGTTAGTGAAACAAATTATATGGGGTACCGCAAAAGCAATGATGTTGTGGTGTGCAAGAGGAGCTTGGCAGAAATTGTTCAAATAGCACCCAACCCACGCAACAAGGACCATGTATGTTCGTTTTTATAGTCAGCAGGGTATTACAAAATGTTCATATTACATTTTTCTAATTAGACTCAGATCAGTGTATGCAGTTTCCCATGAAGAAGGAGGGGTATGCCTGAACGGAAGTAATAAAGGGGAGTTCCAGAGTGCGAAATGAGAGACTGTTAATGCTCTTGCTAAAGGCTTAATGCACACTTTACAAAACGATCATATTCAATACTATGACGTTCCCCAGTGGTTGCTTCATAATTCAATAAAGCTAATAGAAGTCATGTCATTTAAAATGTTCTGCCTGTACACATAGAATGTATCATCTGCTCAGATGTTAAAATCGCCCAAAATAAACATTTGGTCAGAGATTGTTAGACTGTGTTGGGAAAAATCAAAAAGGTTGGAAAGGACGGAAGGCATTTCTTGAGGGCTAACTAGATAACCACAAACACCAGGGAAGTGTTTGGGCTTGTAACCTCCTTCAATAGAAGGTACTCGAAGGACTTATGGGATGGGCCTTCCAGATCCCTAAAAGAGAGTGAGTTAAAATAGTTGAGTGCATCCTACCGCCTCTACAGTCATTTCTGTTTTTACTCATGATACTATTGTTTGAGGGGTGAGATCATCTGTGGCTGGCTCTAAAGTATTATTGAAGCACATCTCAGTGACACCCAAGAAGTGAAACCCTTTACTTAAGATCAGGTTGTGAATGTCCTAATCATTTTTTACTGTAGATAACACATCGATGATAGCAGCAATTAAGGCACCAGGAGAGATCGTTGATAGACTCGTCTCATCAGTAGAAGGAATTGAAGACTGAGTTGATGAAAGCAAGGAGCACAGACTTAGAACAGGGGAAAGTGGGAAACTGGAAGAATGGTCAGCTGGGATAGACACTTATACGAGAGACAATCAATCGTCAGATGCGAATCAGCCCTTTCCGTTTCCTTTCAGCTTCATTAAGATCCTTGAATCAAGTCCAAAGATTGAACGGGTTTGTCTCGATCATTATATATGGTTATTGTAGATATTTCTCATAGTCAAATAACTATGTGCACCCAAGGAGACTACAAGCTTTTACTCTCCTGCTATCAATGATAATCAGGGGGAAGAATAGAATGAAGGGAAAGTCCTCCCCCTGACACAGAGACGGCTGAAGTGTAGAACAGAAGGTCAGTGTGGGTGACAGGTATCAGTGATTAGAAACTCAAGATAGGCAATTAGCATGTGGTTTTTTTTTTAATATTCTTTTAAGAAGTTACAGATGGTGGGTAAAGAATTTCATCAGTTCGATGGGCCTTAGGTAGTCTTTGTGAACCCAGTGAATTTTGGTGGGCCATTGTGTAATAGGAAGATCTGTTCAGGTCGTTTTGTGTGGTGTAGTGCAATAGGTGAGCTGGTGTGTAGCTCAGGAAGCAGCGTTTTCTAGTCCTTCATTCAGACAACACCAACAGCATCATCGCCATGGGCAGTGTGGAATTGATTCAGGAGGAAAAATGGCTGATGTGTCGGCTGGCGGATTATAGGGGTGTCTGCTGGCTTATTCCCATTTGTGAGATCAATCTGGATTTTTCAGTCCCACTGGCAGCATTGGTGACATCTGATACTTTTACACTGGGGTTGTGGACCGGGACCTACCTATGGGGTCAAACTGTAGCATCTCAGCTCCAGGAGTCATCACTGCCATGAGAAACCCAATGCTGACACTAGTGCTGTACAGAGGGCTGCGAAGAGACACACCAAGCTGCTGTCCATCAGCAGGCGGAGACCAGAGCAGGACCAGTCCCCGTGCCAAGCCCTCAATGGTCCACCAGTGATCATTAGAGGCCAGATGAGTGCGAGGGTGTGTGGATGGATGCAGACGGGGCAGTTGAGGTTGTCCGAAAACTATCTGTACGAAGATCCGAGGTAGACCTTCCTATGCCTTTGCCATCTTGAACTTAGGTGTGCATACCAAGTTGTAATGGTTGTGGGTAAAGACTTTTCCAGTGCCCCTAGGGGAGGGTTCTACATCCCCTCCCCCCTCCCCTCACCGCTCCCTTGCCTGTGTTAGCCCAGTCTGGTCACCCATGTACTCAACCTTGTTCACTACATCAGTTAAAAGGATGACAACGTCCCCTGCCTGGCTCTGGGGAAAATTTTACTGCCCTCTCCTACCTGTATTAAATTGCTCAGAAAGTCACGGTATGTGTCTGCATTTCTTTTTAAGTTTCACTTCAGTGAACACAATAATCCTGTGCGTTCACTGAGAGCTCTCATGCAATGGCCTCAGATTGTGGGCCTGGGGTCGGGGGCACCCAAAGTGCACCTCTCCTTTTGAAAGTGACTACTGTCCTCTCCCTAACCGGACAGGGACTGGCAGTAGAAGCAGCATTCAATTGCAGTGCAAGCGTCAGGTGCTTTATTTCCCTCTTGCCTTTAGAGGGAGACCTGCCTATCTGCCTCTCGTGTTAAAAGGTCCACCTATTCCTCCCTGCAAAAGGATAGTCACCCTGTCAGAGTGGGGCATGGCTGGAGAGTACTTGCTTACTCTGAGTGGGTGAGGAACGGTGAGTGTAGGATGTGTGTTGTGCTTCACTGTAAGGAAGTCCTATGTGTGGGATTACAAAAAGGAGGCTGAAGATGAATCAGGCTTATTATCAAGTGATGGAAGACCCCAGAGGATTCCACGGCCTTTGACGTGATCCACGGCCCAGTAGCTGAAAGGTGGCGTGACCTCTCTTTCGACTGCAACCACTTTTCCTGGTTCCCTTTCCTCAGAAGTGTCACTGTAGACAGATTTGTGTAGTTTCACAGGGTGCCAGGGAAAACCCTTGTGGGGCTCAGGAGGAACTCTGCCCCCTGGGTTTACGGACTCACCACTCAAGGAGGCCAAGACAGTAGACTCCTAGGCTATTTACCAAGATCAAGAGGTTGCGGTCTAGTGGTCAGACCTGTCGACTTTGGAGCCGAGGAACCAGGTTCGGGGCTGGCGTCGGCTCAATACCCTGGGATGGTGTGAATCACTTAATCTCCTTGTGCATAAAAAAAAAAGCATAAGTAACCCATCTTGCCAGGCTTCCATCTTGCCAGGCTTCCAGGTAAATGCATCATGTCTGTGGAAGTGAAGGGGTCCCTGCTGTGAGAACAGCCCCCAAAGTCCCTGCGGGCGGCTCAGTGGAGGGGTTGACTCCGGCACTCGGTGCCAGGCCGGCCACAAAACCTGAGCGCTCTGAGCCTCGCTTCCACCCAGCCTTCAGCAGCAGCCTAGCCCTGGTGACCACGTCACTGCGGGTGCAGTGGTTGGTTTCACTACACGGCGAGGAGGCGCCCGTGCCAGGCGCGCGCTGCAAGAGCATATCTTCAGGAAGAGCCTATTCTGCGACCGCAGCCACCAGATAACGTTAACGCAGCTGAGCGAGGCAATGCTGCCACAGACTCGCATCACCTGAGCGCCTCGAAGACCCTCGATGAATACCAGGCTCTAGGAATAGCACAAACTACAGCAACTCGATAAAATACTAAATAACATAACCGAATAAAATATAAACTAGAGCAACGGGACATAAAGTAAGATAATATACACTTGAGCAATGTATCCCAAAGAAGAGCAAAAAACAATACAGACTAACACAAACATAAAATAACAGAAAGAGTTACTATAATGTAGACCAGAGCCATATAACATAACATTACTTAGCAGCGTAGCCTAATATAGAGAGCAACAGCAAATAGCATAACGTATAGTATTTAGCATCATAAAATAATGTAACACAAATTAGCATAACATGATACAGATTTATTAACTCAACATGCTACAACTTGGCATAAGATAACAAAACATTCTAAAACATAAGATAATATTTTAGCAAAATAATATACCGTAGCAAAGAATGACATAACACGATGTAGATTGTCAACATAACAGATACCACGCATAACCTAGAGAGTAACATAAGACAATATATTGCACGCTAGAGCAACATAACATAGATCAGCACAGCATTGTATGGACTATAGCAACATAGCCGACTATAGAGTTACAATAGCAGTCACAATAATATACAAAGGATAGCCGGACAGGGAAAAACACACCCTCGAATAACAAAACATAGAATAGAACAACATTTAATAAAATAATATAACCTGGAACAACGTTAATTAATATGTTATCATTCAACACGCTGTAACATAGAAAATACAACACAACAGATTGTTGTATCAGCCACTGAACCGAATAACAGAGATCGACGAATAACACTAAAATAATGTATGGCGCACAACGTAGAAAAACGTACAATATCGTAAAATATAGTAATAGTAACTTGTCGTTTTCCTGCACTCTTCGTCTATGTCCTGTGCCGACAACACGTCTTCATACAATTTTTGAACTGACCTCAGAACGCGCGTTTACTTCCTCAGGAAGATGAAAGGCTGAGTCACCTTCTATGACTCATGCACTCACCCTGACACAAGTTAGCAAGAAAAGCTGAACCCCATCTGGGTACACATGGAGGGCTTTGTCGCCAGGGTCGTAGCTACCATCCGTGCGGCAGGTGCAGAGGCACCAGGGCACAAAGCCCAGAGGGGCCCATTGAAGCCTGATAATTGCTGTATTTTACTTAGAGGTTGGCGAGCCACTGAAAGCTCGAGCTAGGCTCAGCTCAAAGTCCTGTTAGAACCTCGAGCCCATAACGAGCCGAGCTTTCGTGAGGCTTCAGCCTGCCTACCTCCCTCTACCCAGTATGTGGTGTTAATAACAAGCTGCCAGGCTTCGAAACTGGGCAACCAAGTTTGAGTCTGGGGTCAGCTCAACATCCTGTGATTCTGGGCAAATCACTTTAATATCCCCATGTCTATAAACAATGCATCCTGTCTAATGCAACTGGTGCTCATGTAAAGTTCCAGTTATATTTAAAACTGCACTAAGAGGTAAAAACAAAGCCTTAACAGAAGGCTGATAGATACCCATTTACTGGGTGATTTGTACATTGTGAAACCAGAAAACGTGGCCAAATCGTGGCTTTCCCGCCTAAATTGTGTGATCCTAGGCAAACATTTTATTTCACTAAAACGTTTTCTTCTCCATCATTGCATATGAAAGCGCTTTTAAATATGAGTTCAAAATACCAGTTGTACAAAACTATTAATACGTTCTTCTCAGTGCAATAATGTGCCCCATTAATGTCAAAGCTTCCACATTATTGAAATACACTTTTTTTTAATTTTGAAGTGACGTTCTCTTATTTTACGTGGTTTGTTGTATGAATTGCTTAGCATATATTTTCAGGGCTCGGCTCGTGCTCGGCTCTAAGATCCGAGCCAGACGCATGGCGTGTCTCTCCCTGACATTTTGCTGGGCTCTCCAATCTCTAATTTTACAACACAAACATCAGTTCAAGAGGCAGTTGTGTGCTTGCTCTAGGGCCCACGGCATCCTTGCTGCGCTACTGTTTGTCCCAGTTCACTAGTGAGTCTGGCAGAACACCTCACAGGTGAGGCTCTGTCCCCTGGAGTCAGCCAGCGTTTCCAGTGCAAAGGCCGCCATCTCCGACTTTTACCATCAGGCGGGGCGCGGTGTTTTGGGAGAGTTGCAGCTATTTAGATAAACGCACACGCTGCAGTAGACTGGGAAGGGAAGTGCCGAGCTCTGTGGGTGTCGTGAGAGCATCAAGGGCATTTGGTACGGTGTATCCGAAGACTCCATGTCACCCGGACTCGTGTTGCCAATCGAGGGCTTTCATTTAAGACCGAGAGGAATTCTGGGAGATGCAGTCTCAATTCAAAATAGGATCCAACTCTAAACATTACAAAACACTACCAAATACAGCAGCCGCAGGCGTTGACTCTGTTTAATTAGAGTGCGCGCCTAGATTCCAAAAGCGCTACACAGCCATACAAATAATAATAAAGCGCTATCCCAATTCACATAACATATAAAACTTGATTTATATATCACATAACATTTAAGGGCACCCACAAAACCCCAGTATGACGCCAGAATGACCCTCACCGCCTCCTGCCACCAAACGGTCTTATTTATTCTGGCACTGACCCTAAAATAGACCCCAAAAGGCTTCTTGCAAAACAACATCAGACTCTGACATAAAAACAACAAACCCTCGTATGGGTCCCACACCTGCCCATCTCTTCATAACACTGTCAAATTCACCGTTACATTCATGACGGTTGCAAGAAAAAAACAAAAACAGTGTCGTAACGCAAAGTAATGGGGCCCTCCTGAAGAATATAGTGAGGGACCCCTCCCCTGAAACGCACAGATATCCATTGGTCTTAGAAGGATGAGGTCTCCCCTCCCAAGACCCTGCGAACCAGGAGCCTGCGTTACGTCCAAGGAACAGACCTAGCCTTACCCGGTACGGCAGTCGTGCCTTTTCCCTAGTGCCTCACATCTCTGTACCCTCATGCCTTCGCCTTTGGGCCTCGCATCTCAGCTGCCACCTGTTAATTTGGAACAATTATAAACAGGGGATACGCTGCGACTTCAGAAGTAGGGTTCGAATCCCGGCCTCGGCACTAGACTGAAGAATAGAGTCGTCTAACATATGGCCAATTACTCAGTCTTCCTGTGCGAGAAACGTAAATTGCTGATAATAAAAGTTAAAGGCGCATAGCCCCTCCCCAACTTATATACGTCTCCCACCTCCCTATAATGCACAGGTCAGTAGAGTTACTAGTGCACGCGCCTGAAAGTTAATTTTGGTCGGGGTGGCCTCGCTGGGTCACTACTATCACCTGAGCCCCTGGGTGTCAGTGAGTCCCTGGTGAGCCAGACCACAGCGCTGGCCCTCACGTATCGGAGAGGGGCGTGCCGTTAGCACGAATAAGCTAAACAAAACCCCGCCCCCGAATCCTGGCATCCAATGATGACCCGCGGAGCCGGCTCCCTGCTGCACTGTCAAAGTTTTGTCATTGCAGGCTTAGAGCGTTGGTCGGTGTGAGCAGCAGAAGTGCCAACTACCGGGCACCAGGGAGCGGGCACAAGACACCTGTCACCGGGGGCGGGGCCCAAAGACCTGCCAAGGGAGAAGTGGCACTAGAGACCGGGCACTGGAGAGCCGAGCAGCTGAAGTGCCAACTGCCGGGCATCAGAGAGCGGGCACAAGAGACCGGGGGCGGGCACCAAAGACCTGCCAAAGCAGAGGGGGCACTAGAGAGCGGGCACTGGAGAGCGGCGCATCCAGGACTGGACAGCATGAACTTCATACCAGGAGCCAGGCACTTCTGGCGTCAGTGAGCACCCACGAAGCACGGAACGGAGTGCAGGACGCCGAATTGAGGACACCAAGAACCGGCCACTCCAGAGACCAGTCTCCGAGGAGGAGAGAGGGCGCTGGGCATCGCCACCTGAGAGGCTCGAAGACCTCCCAGTAATAGGCGGAGCTGAGGGGCGTGTGGGTGAAGCACAGAGGAGCTCGGCTTGGAACTGGTGTGAAGTCTGGCAGAAAAGGCAGCGGGCACCAGAGGAACCATTAGCCGGTGTGAAAGCTGGCAACACAAGCACCGGGCATTGCATGGAACTAGCGGCCCTAATGTGGGCTCAAAGCATGGGGCAAGTGTGAAAAAGGGCAGCGGGGGCGCCAGGGACCTGTCGCCTCGGTGCCACAACCCTGGCACTCTCCGGGGTGAGGGTCATCTCATGAGGACTGTCCCCCAGGGAGCTCTACCCGCATGAGATGGTGTAGGTCACGGTGCACGACTCACTCATTCTTTGGAATCATTCTACCCACCTAGCTCACTGAAGGCGCTTATTCACCCACACACCCATGTATTCACCCATCCGCGCACTCTCTCGGTTACTGCTTCAACCACTCAATCTGTTAGCCACATAGCGCTTCGATACCTAGCGCCCAAGGAGCCCTAAAGCTCACTGACGCACTTTGAAGGAGTTCTTTCTACAGGCATCCACTGACACCTCCCCGCAGAGGCCGTTCGATGCGTTTTACTTTGGGTTGACTCTGGGTACGCAGGGTAGCACACGACGAGGCGCTAGAAGAAGCGGTAAGTGGGGTCAGCGGATGCAAACATGGCAAGGACATAGGACAGCGACTCCTCCCCGTGTCACACGAGCATCCGGTGCCATCAGACACCCCACGCTCAGTGCTACGCACTGCTACAGGGCCTCCTGTATCACAAGTACTCCCAGACCTGCAACGGTTCTAATACATAGCCACAAGCGAACTTCGTCAAAGGCGCCCAGAACTCCGAAAGCTCCCAGTGTAACCCGTACTTGCAAAGTCTCAAGTGTCACCCGTACTCCCAGAGGTACCTTTCCCCCAGTGTCACTCATATTCCAATACTTGCAGAGTTTCAAGTGTCACCCGTACTCCCAGAGGTACCTTTCCCCCAGTGTCACTCATATTCCAATACTTGCAGAGTCTCAAGTGTCACCGGTACTCCCAGGAGTACCTTTTCCCCAGTGTCACTCATATCCCAGTACTTGCAGTCTCAAGTGTCACCCGTACTCCCAGAGGTACCTTTCCCCCAGTGTCACTCATATTCCAATACTTGCAGAGTCTCAAGTGTCACCGGTACTCCCAGGAGTACCTTTTCCCCAGTGTCACTAATAGCTTAGTACTTTCAGAGTCTCAAGTACCTCTAGGCCAACAACATTCTAATATGTTACCCTAATACTCCCGGAGCCTCCTGTGTCCAGTACTGCAGTACCAGTCCCAGCGTGCCCAACACCCTAACGAGGCTAGTACCCAAGCACTTCTAGAGTCGCAAATCTCACCAGTACCCCAATGTTATAGCTACCACAATACTCCAAGTTGTTACGTGTACCCCATGGTCACCAAGACCTTAGTGCTCCCACTGTCAACAGTAGCCGACACTCCCAAGACTGCCAATGTACCAAGTACCCAGTGCTTCCTAAGTTTCATGTTCCATAGATACCTTAGTACGTCAATAGCTGGGGTGTAACCAGTACTCCATGGTCTCCGGTGCCCCAGTACTCTCAGAGCCTCAAGTGTCACCAGTGCGCCAGTACGTGTCCTGGGAGCGGCGCGTTGTGTTTTAAAAAACACAAAAATACATCTATATATAAGTATTACAAGACCCTTCAAGGTCATTGGTGCCCAGGGCTCTTAGTATTCCCAGGCGTTCAAGTACCATTTTTGCCCAAGTACTCTGAGAGTGCTCAGTATCATCGGTACCTCAGTACTTCAGGAGTGGCCTAGTAACACCGGTGCCTCAGTGCTCATAGAGCATCTATTATAACTGGTGTCTCAGTACTCTCTTAGTGCCCAGTCTCACGGGTGCCCCAGTACTGTTAGAGCGGCCAGTATCACCGGTACCCAATTACTCAAGGAGTAACCTAGAAACACCATTGTCCTAGTACTCCCAGACTGCCCAGTATCACCAGTACTCAAGGACTGACCTAGTAACTCCATTGTCCCAGAACTTTCAGAGTGCCCAGTATCACTGATACCCCAATACATCAGGAGTGACCTAGTAACACCAGTGCCTCGGTGCTCACAGAGCGCCTAACATAACTGTTGTTTCAGTACTCCCAGAAAACCCAGTTTCACTGGTACCCCAGTACTCAAGCAGTGATCTAGTAACACCACTGTGTCAGCACTCGCAGGGCGCCCGGTGTCACTTATTCCCCAGTGTTCCCAGGGGGCCCATTGTTGCCGGTGTCCTAGAACTCCCAGAATGCCCAGCATCGCTGGTACCCCATTACTCATGGAGTGACTTAGATACATTGGTGCCCCAGCCTCACAGAGCCCCAGTGCAACTGGTGCTCCAGTACTCCCAAAGTGTATACTATCACCAGTACTCTAGTACTCCCAGAGTGCTCAGTAGCACCAATACCCTGGTACTTCCAAAGTGCCCAGTATCACAGGTATCCTAGTACTCCCAGAGTACATACTATCACAACTACTCTAGTACTCCTAAAGTGCCCAGTATCAGCAACAATCTAGTACTCCCAGAGTGCCGGGTACTACCAATACTCTGGTAGTCCAAGAGTGCCCAGTATCACAGGTACTCTAGTACTCTCAGAGTGCCCAGTCTCACAGGTACTCCGGTGCTCTCAGGATGCATAGCAGTACTGGTACCCATTGCTCATAGTGTCCAGAGCTTCAGAGCCTCCAGCAAGCCTAGGGCTCGATAAGGCACGCGCCCCTTTACTTTCATTATCCTTGCCTCCCTCCCCCGCCCCGCCCCGCCCCCCCACACACACACATCAATACTCAGTGCCCACGTAACTTCTAACCCTCGGCGAATTCACTATCCCTGGTACCTCTCGACCCTCCAAGTGCCCGCCCCCCTCAGACATACACCAGCTCACCTACACACTACTGGCGCCCCTCAAGTCCCCTGCCCTCCAGAGTACTCACCCAAGAACCCCCTGTGCCCCTCCGTGAGCCATGTACTCCTGGCGTCCGCCACCACCCCTACTGCATTCTCTCTAAAAACATTTCTAGTGGCCTCTACCCCTCAGCACAACCAGAATCGGCTAGTACCCATTGCTGCCTCCTGCCCCTCGCCGTGCCCCCATTTCTCCAGTACACTTTGTGCCCCGAGCCCGTGAGTCCCCACACGCCCCCGAAACCACCAGCGCCTCTCTTTGTGTGTCTGCCCTCAGCCCCCGCTGTGTTTCCACACTCCAGCACCCACCCAGCGCCCATCGGCGCCCGACGCTCATGGGCGCCCTGGACCAGGGCTCTGCAGCCGGCAGTGCCAGTACCATGCTGGGCGCGGACTCACAGAGCTTTACCAAGGATCTCGCCAAGGAGCCCGAGGCGCTGGGCAAGGATGTGCCTGAACTAAAGATGGGCATTGCGGACCGCTTGTACTGCCCAGAGCCGGCCCCACCGGACTCCTGTGCCCTCAACTTTGCCTACACAGGACAGCCAGGCTTTGGGATGGGAAGCCCAGGGCGCTTCCTCAGCCCGCTGCCCCTCAACGGGTACCCATACAGCCCCGTGCGACCACAGGCCACTGGCCCCAATGGCTACTCCATGCCCACCAGCGAGCTGTACCCGACGGGTGCCACCGAACTATACCCATCGGCGGGCGAGGGCTCCTATCCCAGCGCAGGACAGCACGGGTTCCCCCGCGGGGCTCTCTACCCCATGCCAGGATACCAGAGCGTGGGCAAGCTGCAAGTGGTACTTAACAACTACCCGCTCTGGGCAAAGTTTCACAAGCACCAGACAGAGATGATCATCACCAAGCAGGGCAGGTAGGGGCACTGGCGCATGCGCAGGTCTCTGGGGCATGGCGGGTCCTTGTGCATGAGCGCGTATCCCCACGGGCTCTGGGACATACTAATAAAGTCTATAACAATATAGGGATTACTTGGAGTCTGGGATGCCATTCGACAATCACTCCATGTTACCCACACTTCCGTGTTTCCTATTTTGCGCGCGTGTGCGCAGCAGTCACCTAATTTGCATAAAACAACATGGCCGAGGACAGCTCGCGTACATAATGGCTGAAATTAGGGGTATCATGCATGGGGTGGTAGATACATGCCGATTGGTCCATGGGGCTTGGGTGCATGTGTCACTGAATGCAGTTTGGGTATATAGAGACCAAATGTGCCTGTCAACTGCACTTGTGAGGATGGTGGCACACAGTAATTCCCTATCTGGAATCCGTGGTGTGCATTTACTCTGCCCGGGCCTATCATCGCATGTGGAATCTAGCGTATGAGGTGATCCCATGAAGGCCTTTCACTGCACGTGGGATCTGTGGTCTGTAATGTCACTGCACGCGCCGCATGGACTGTGATGTGACTCATGCGGGCCTGTGGGTGAACATGGGATCTAGCTGTGTGGTGCTTACATGTGCACATATCAGTGGACGGTGAGTGTGGGGACATGAGTGTGAAGTGGGTGGTGCAGTAGGCGCATGCTCACAGTATATCTTCACGCTCGATTTATTTGTAATGCGCCCACATGTCACAAAGACCACTTTGCAGCACGTAAAAAACACTTCGTGGTAGTGCGTGGGCGCAGATCGACGGGCAGTGTCTGGCACCTGCCATCACACATGGGGCTGCCATTACAAGATGGCTCTGAACCTGGCATGAGAAGATTATATGTGGGCCTGACTCTGGAGTGTGAGGTGACGGGTCTGTCCCTAGTACACGCCGGACGTCACGGGAAGCGACTGCCAGATATTCTATTGCCTGTTCGGGGTGAAGCGGCTGTACCATTTCTGTCACTTCAGATAGCATTCAAGGCGCGAGATTGCTCGTACAAGCCGTCACTGCGCATGAGCTGCAACGGCCCTGACATGGCCTGAGCCCACGAGGGGTTATGACGGCTTTGGTAGCTGCGTGACCACGCACGAGGTCACAGGCGTAAATCTTTACCTGTCACTGCGCTAGGCCTGCAGAAAGGTTGCATGTACAGCCACTGTCTGTATGGCTATGTGCTTGTATATTAGAGGAGGGCAAACCAGCAGATTAACAGGTCTAGCCGGGCAAAGAGGCTGGTTTGGCTCAAAGGGCCGGAGCATGAGTTCAGTCATTAACATGTTTGGATTTTGAAATCGTACAAAAACATCATTTAAAAACGTGATGAACACTCTTGAAAATTCAAAACAGTTTTATAAGGCAGGTGGGTTTCTCATTAGTATATAGAACTATATATGTGATAAAGAACACCCTGACGTACATTATAAGGATGTTGCAAGTTACCAAGGAGTTTCATGACCATATAGAGGAAAGTGGTTGAAGGCCGAATTCTTTTATAAGGTAGTTCAAACTCCAAGGTAACTGCAATATCCTTCCAATGTATGTCACTGAGTACTTTATGCCTTATAATACAAAGTGACACCATCACTTTCCCGAAAATTGCTTAAATCCTTGGTGTCTTCCTCATTTATGTGAATGAGATAGGATGTTTTCAGACACCAAGACTAAAAGAATTAGCTGTAGAGCAAAATAAAACACACGAAAAAGCAGTAAAATATTTTGTTTTGCAATAAGACGTTAGAATCAGTTTAATACTAGTCAGATTAAAAAATACTGTATCTTTTCTATAATAAGTTATTACAATTGAGCTGCTACATAATTTCTTTATTACAAGCAGCTACAGACACCACAAGTCTCCTGTAATAAGGAAATTAGACAGCTTTTATAAAGGGATTGCAGGCTCCTGTGTATTGTATAACACTATATTGAGTGCCATTTATTAGAAGTGATAATTTCTTAACATTGACTCAGAAACATTCATGCTCCCTTCAAGAGTCAATAGTAGTCAATAGTCTTGTAAATCAAACACAATGGAGGTTTTTTGCACAGCAGACACCCGGAGTGGTTGTGTTTCAAGGTGCTCTCAAATGTGATGATGGAAAAGGAGGTGCAGGGAAATAAAGTTATTTCCTAGGATATCACAGTTTAGTTCAGTGGGGATAGTTTCTGGTGTCTTGTTGTGCAGTTCAGCCATTCAGATGAGTAGATCTTTCTCTCCCTTTTTACATTGAAGGTTAGTGCGTGGTGTTTAATTCTTCAAGGAGCGACATCTGTGCACTGTTTAATAAATATCAATATGACATGAAATCAAGTTGACAAGGCACTTTTCTGGAAAAAGTCACAAAGTTAACTTAAGGGAAGGAATTGTTCTCTATTTTAATGTTGGTCTCATTGACAAGCCCAGAAGTAACAAAGATCGACTTTTGGAGAGGCTCATCACCTCATTTAGGGCACATATATCCGTAAAACAAAAGGCCTGAGAGATCAACCCAAGGGAAGTACAGAGCTGGGCTCCAGGCAGACTTTAGTGAATGAATGAATGAATGAATGAATATTGGACTTGTAGAGCGCGAACTTAGCCCAAGGGCGTCAAGGCGCTGTATGCGGAACATGAGGGTGCAGACAGAGAGACATGCTCAGAGATCACCCTCTGTGTGTTTTGCATTTTTCATAAACCCATGGGTCCAGGGGCAGCAGTTCAGAGGGCTGATTGTCAAGTACCCGCAAAGGGCTGTGAAAGTACACAGGATGGCTACTGTTTAAAAAACTCATTAGCATAACATCCTTCTTCGAGCACCTTCACAGCACTCCCAACTTTTTAGATACAGAAGAGGAGGGGGTGCTGCTTGGAGCATTAGGTAAAAGCATGGGTGGAAGGCAGTAGCCACATAAAGGCTTGGCTCGTATCGGGCCGGAGGGTTCGAGAGGACTTGTGGTTCACCCACCCAGGTCCTGCCTTTAGCATGGGCGAGCTGGGCCCCTACCCGGGCGCCAATTTTCTGAGGGGCGCATGGGGCTGTGTGCATTAAGGTCATGCCAGCAGCAGCGCCCTTCTCATCTTGCTCCAGCCTTGTCCTTGTCCCTGCCTGTTCGTTTCTGTCTGATTTACCAGTTGAAAGTGGTTTTAGTCCTTCATTATCATATGGCGGGCAATGGTTTTAACACCTCTTTTGCCCACTTCCTTGCCCTCCCTAAAGCCTCTTACCCCTTCTGGCACACATTAACAAAACTGTCATCTGAGTGAGGCAGCCTAGCTGTCGGTCATTTAGGTGACCTGGGGGAGGTCTGGGGGTGTTTGTGTTCAGGGGCCAGTCCCTGTTCATCCAGGTACTGACCAGTAAACACAAAATGGACCCCCTGCTGCCTCATTTAATTCACCGCCATCAGCAAGGACGCCAAATTTCTCTCCACTCACACCCAGGCAGCTAACATAGTACAGGTCAGCTCTGCACCCACCTGTACTGTTTATTTATCATTCTGAGTGCATATGTTCATAACTATGACCCCCCTCCAGTCCCATAAACGAAAAACCACTTGCTGAGTCATAAATGGTGGAATTTATCGCTCAAAAACAACATTGCATAAATACAGTGTTAAGCCTATGGACAACATCCCAACTGGCTGTTGTGTCTGTAACTAGACACGGATGTCTCATGGGCTTCCTTTGACTGTGCATGTCTACCACTGCACTCATTTATTTGTTTGTTTCAGAATTTAGCTGCATGGACAACACAAGTTTAGGTGTGATTGCACTGTGTATTTATTTTATTTGTATATTGTTTTCCATAGCTCGAACTCCACCCCTATGCATTTCCAGTGCTCTACAAGAAGCTTTGAGATATTACATGCAGCAGGAGCCAGAATACTGCATGTAATATTGCAATTACAGCAGTGGTAGAGGCAGTCATGCTGAGACGAAGGGATACAACAAGCATACAGGAAGTAATTGTGGGAATATGGCTTAGAACAGACGTGAAAACGTGTAGAAGAAATATCATGAAACAGTTTGACAGCACTTTGCAAAGTGTTTGCAAATATGAGTATGAAAAGCATTGAGTGGAACAGTTTCAAAGTGCTGTGCAAAACATTTGCAAATTTGAGCGCGTGTAGCATTGAGTGAGTGGAACAGTTTCAGAGTGCTGTGCAAAACATTTGCAAATTTGAGCGCGTGTAGCATTGAGTGAGTGGAACTGTTTCAGAGTGCTGTACAAACAGTTTGCAAATATGAGCACACGAAGCATTAAGTGGAACAGTTTCAGAATGCTGTACAAACAGTTTGCAAATATGAGCACGCGTAGCATTGAGTGGAACAGTTTCAGAATGCTGTACAAACAGTTTGCAAATATGAGCACACGAAGCATTAAGTGCAACAGTTTCAGAATGCTGTCCAAACAGTTTGCAAATATGAGCACGCGTCCATTGAGTGGAACAGTTTCAGAGTGCCGTACAAACAGTTTGCAAATATGAGCACACGTAGCATTGAGTGGAACAGTTTCAGAGTGCTGTACAAACAGTTTGCAAATATGAGCACGCGTAGCATTGAGTGGAACAGTTTCAGAGTGCTGTACAAACAGTTTGCAAATATGAGCAGGCGTAGCATTGAGTGGAACAGTTTCAGAGTGCTGTACAAACAGTTTGCAAATATGAGCACACAAAGCATTAAGTGGAACAGTTTCAGAATGCTGTACAAACAGTTTGCAAATATGAGCACACGTAGCATTAAGTGGAACAGTTTCAGAGTGCTGTACAAACAGTTTGCAAATATGAGCACGCGTAGCATTGAGTGGAACAGTTTCAGAGTGCCGTACAAACAGTTTGCAAATATGAGCACACGTAGCATTGAGTGGAACAGTTTCAGAGTGCTGAACACAGCTTTTATACATACCTTTATACATACCATTATCAGAAGCAGAGAGTGGAACCATTTTAGAGTGCTGTAAAATGGTACTTTCATAACAGGAGTAAAATGAACAATCCAATTCTTAAGTAGAATAGATAAACAGAGGCTACTACAGACACTACAACGAAATGACAATATGCAGTCACATGAAAATGTTTCTCAATAAGAATATTTTGCAGAAAGTGTTTGATGGCATACAAAGAACATTCCAGACTCTGGGGGCATTTCCTGAGAAATATCTGCCCTATGTGCACTTGTTTTAAACGTGGGGTGCAGAAAGATTTTAATTTTTAGATCGCAGGTTTTGTGAACCGCCAGACAGATATTTTTTGAGAAACGTAAGTGGGAAGGTTGACATGTAAGGTGTTTGCGGTACCTTGCGGTATACCTTGCAGATTTGCAGAGTGTCTATTTTCATAGTTTTGTGAAGTGTGAACCAGAGCTTAATGATGTCTGTACCACTACAGAACACTGGATGTGAAGCGTATAAATAACACCGCATCGATGCACATGGTGCACAAGCGTGCAAGAGCACAGGAATCAAGCAGAGTAAAAATGTAACACCAGCACATGGAAGCAATAAGGTACAATAGGGCAGTGGTTCTTAACCTCTGGTCCGGGGACCCCTGGGGGTCCGTGATGCACACTCAGGGGGTCCGTGGACTGCTTATAAAATTAAATAATATCAACTGATTAATAAAGTGTATATAAATAAAGAAGTAAAATATAAAACTGAACATTTTAAAACGTTCTGTAAATGTGAAGGAATTTGTAATTGAAGATTAAAAATTAAGCTGGTACCCTGAAATTGATTGGTGGGAGCAGTGCCGGCTCATCAAACAATATAGCATGACAACTGAATTTAAAAAAGCTCCAACCTTCCCATTAAAACTAAAATTATGATTTTTATTTATATGTGTTTGTAAATTATATAAAATGTATGCTCATATGTCTATTTGTTTGATGGATGCTTGTTTCTGATTTTTATGTATTGTTTTGCAGTTCAAATCATTGAAATTGCTTAGGCTGGGGTCCCTAGATTTCAATAACTCCAAAAACTATTTAGTGGGGGTCCATGGGTAACAGCAATTATTAAGTAGGGGGTCCTCAGATATCAAAAATAAAGAACCACTGCTGTAGGGGGTCTAAACAATAGGGCATTGGTTCACACACAGCCACAAGGGGCAATGGCATATAAATTGATCACTTACACAGTAAAGCATATCCGTAAAAGTGTTTGTACTGCCACTCAGAGCAATAGGTATCCAGTAAAGTTTTACAGTATTCGTATATCATGTTCCCGTGTTAGAAAGTAAATAATAAACATGAGTGGCAGGTGCAGGGTATTGGAACCATCAAAAGAACAAGCTTTCACCTATGTGATTAATAATAAGCTGGTTTTTGTTGTAAGCTGTAGCTTCCTGAGTAGTTGTACAGTATAAGTTACAGACAGTCTGTTAAAGTGTTATGACCTGTTTATGTACAAAAAGGCAATATATTGTGCTGTTACTAGTGGTATAGTGCAGGTAAGTAATAGCAACATTTTGAAAAATGAAATGAAAGAGGAAAAGAATAGAATTAATTGATGCAATAGCAATAATATGTGTTTAGAGGAGTTGTGACTACTTTTGGGCCTGGTGCCAGTGCACCTGCTGCAGCATTCATATCATGCCCCTAGTGCCTACAAGAAAACTGCATTTGAGACTGCCTGTTTAGTAGTAAAATGTAGCGATATTTGGTGTTTAGAGGAGTTATGACAACTTTTGGCCCCAGTGCCACTGCACCTGCTGCACCATTCAAACCATGACCCTATTGCCTGTAAGGTAATTGAACTTGAGACTGCCTGTTTAGTAGTAAAATATTGCAATATTTGGTGTTTAGAAGGGTTCATAGAGCTTTGGGCCCTGGATTCACTGCACCTGCTGCACCATTGAAATCATGACTCTAGTGCCTGCAAGGTAACCATACTTGTGGCTGCTTATTTAGTAGTTAAATATAGCAATATTTAGTGTTCAGATGAGTTCTGGCAACTTTAGGCCCCAGTGTCACTGCCCCTACAGCACCATTGAAATCATGGCCCTAGTGCCTGCTCGATAACTGCACTTGTGACTGCCTGTTTAGTAAAAATGTTTAGCAATATTCTGTGTTTAGTGGGGTTCATAGAGCTTTTGGCCCCGGTGCCACTGCACCTGCTGCACCTTTCAATTCAAGCCTCTTTTAGCTGCAAGATAACTGCAATTGTGTCTGCCTGTATAGTAGTAAAATATAACAATATTAGGTGTTTCGAAGAGGTCATGACAAATTTTGGGCCTAGTGCCAGTGCACCTGCTTCACTATTCAAACCATGACCCTATTGTATACAAGGTAACTGCACTTGTGACAGCCTGTTAGATAGTAAAATATAGCAATATTAGGGGCTTAATGGGGTGCCTAGAGCTTTTGGTTCTGGTTCTACTGCACCTGCTGCACCATTCAAATCATGATCCTATTGCCTGCTAGATAAATGCACTTGTGACTATCTTGTTTAGTAGTAAAATTTAGCAATAACCTGGGTTTAGTGGGCTCCCTAGAGCTGTTGGCCCAGTGCCACTGAACCTGCTGCACCATTCAACTCAAGTCCCTTTTAACTGCAAGGTAACTGCAATTGTGACTGCCTGTTTAGTAGTCAACTATAGCAATATTTGGTGTTTAGAGGAGTTCTGACAACTTTTGGGCACGGTACTACTGCACCTGCTGCACCATTCAAATCATGACCCTGTTGTCTGTAAGGTAACTGCACTTGTGGTTGCCTGTTTAGGAATAAAATATAGCAATATTAGGTGTTTAGTGGGATGCCTGGAGCTTTTGGTCCTGGTGCCACTGCACCTGCTGCACTATTGAAATCATGACCCTAGTGCTTGCTAAATAACTGCACTTGTAACTGCCTGTTTAGTGGTAAAATATAGCAATATTTGGTGTTTAGTGGAGTTATGACAACTTTTGGGCCTGGTGCCACTGCACCTGCTGCACCATTCAAATCATGACCCTGTTGGCTGCAAGGTAACTGCACTTGTGACTGCCTGTTTAGTAGTAAAATATAGCAATAGTAGGTGTTTAGTGGGGTGCCTAGAGCTTTTGGTCCTGGTGTCACTGCACCATTGAAATCATGATCCTGTTGTCTGCAAGGTAACTGCGCTTGTGACTGCCTGTTTAGTTTTACATTATAGCAACAATCTCGGTTTAGTGGGGTCCCTAGAGCTTTTGGTCCCGGTGCCACTGCACCTGCTGCACCATTCAATTCAAGTCCCTTTTAATGCAAGGTAACTGCAATTGTGTCTATGATTCAGGGTAATGAAGATTACCATTAAGTAATGAGACTAAATAGCATGACCCCGATTCCCTTACAAAATTGAATTTAACATAGTGGGTGGATCCGTGGGAAGGAGGGGGCGCCTCAATGTGTAAGGAATGGGATGAGAAGTACGGATGATGGGTAATGGGAAATCCTCCGATTTGGAAGATAAGCTAAATTTACCCAGTGTTAGCATTTCCTCCTCCGTACTGTCCCCATACTGGAGGAAGGTACACTGGTGGGTTCTACTACACTTTTAGGTCTTTCTCCAAAAAGAAGAACTATTTCCAATAGAGTCAAACTATAAACCAGGCTCTTTCATATTTACTCATTTTTGGCTGTTTTGCCATGTTGGCCATCATTCACATATATTTGGAAATACGATTGTCTGCTATCTGCCTCCAGCCCGCCATGTCTGCCTGCCCCTTCCCTAGTGTCAACCTGTCACTCTACTAGTGCCTGCAAACACTCTACTGCTCTGCCTGTATCTCTGTTAGTCTGCCTGTCTCTCCACTAGTGTCTGTCTGTCACTCCAGTACTGTCTGCCTTACAGTCTCCTCTACCAGTGCCTTTCTGCCTGTCTCTCTGTGAGTCTACTTGCCTCTCCATATTTGTCCCTCTGCCTGTCACTCTGTTAGTCTGCCTGTCACTCCACTAATGTATGCGTGTCTGTCTACTCTGCCTGTCTCACCACCAGTGACTGTCTGCCTGTCTCTCCACCAATGACTGTCTGCCTGTCACTCCACCAGTGACTGTCTGCGTCTGCCTGTCACTCCACCAGTGACTTTCTGCCTGTCTCTCCACCAGTGACTGTCTGCCTGTCATCCACTAGTTTCTTCCTGTCGGTTTACTAGTCCGCCTGCTTCTCAACTAAGGCATGTCTGCCTTTCAGTGGGGTAGTCTGTCTGCTTCTCCACTAGTGGTTGTCTGTCTCTTGTTACGTCACCATGGATTCTGTAACTACCACTCCATTTGTATAGTTTCAATTCCGTGGGATGCCTGCCTGTAATATTCACCTGTAAAATATTGTGCTATATGTGTACTGATGTGACCTCTTCATGGCATTGCGTAAAGTCTGCCTGTAATTGAACTCCCGCCCAATATGTCTGTAGCTACCTTCTCGCGATGCCTGCCTGCACTCAAGTGGTGTCTGCCTGTTACTGCACCCTGTGCTATCTGCCTGTTGCAGTATTCACAGGCACTCACCACATCGACTGCCATTACAAGCGAGCTACGTGTGCTGAAATCTCAGATTGTTGTTACATTTGTTGTCTGCATTGTGTTTTGGGTACCCACGCAGTCTGGGTACGATGGTTAGAGTTTGTAGGAATAAAAATATATTGTGTTTTAGTATTTTTTTTTACTTTCGACTTGTAAAGTCGAAAGTAAAGTCCCGCCAAAACTGAATTC
Organism: Calotriton arnoldi; assembly: GCA_963921515.1. NCBI lineage: Eukaryota > Metazoa > Chordata > Amphibia > Caudata > Salamandridae > Calotriton > Calotriton arnoldi. The sequence continues at coordinate 262,950 of CAWUFW010001100.1, forward strand.
CTCCTCCTCTCTACCTCTCTCTCTCCTCCTCCTGTTCAATCTTGGATGGATCAGCTGAACCTACTCAACAACAAACCCATCATTGTCGACAGCGCTAAATCCCTAGGTGTCATTCTTGACAAAAGACTCAACCTAATCTCCCACATCAACTCTATTGCTAAGAACGCACGTTACCAGTTGCGCCTTCTATGGGGGATCCGTCGGTTCTTCCCGGAGAAAGACTTAAAAACCTTGGTACAATGTCTGGTTCTCTCAAGACTGGATTATTGCAATTCTCTTCTGACGGGCCTACCCAAATCCCACCTCTCCCCTCTCAAATCCATCCTCCATTCAGCAGCTCACTTCATTTCAGGGTCTAAACGAAGCGACCACGTCACTCCTATCCTGTCCTCTCTTCGATGGCTTCCGATCGAGGCAAGATCTATTTACAAAACTGCCTGCATCACACACAAAGCCTTACACACGTCCTCCCCTCGTTACCTGGCGAATAAATTGAAATTGTCCGGTGGCTCTCGCCCTTCTCGCAATGCGGAAAAGCTTCTGCTTGAGCCCCCGTCTTCAAAAGGGAAAGATCGATGGCTCAATCCTTCTCAGGCAATGCGGTGAGAATCTGGAACTCGCTTCCCCATTGCTCCGTGCCACCTCCTCTACCCGGATCTTCAAAGCTGACCTCAAATCTCTTCTCTTCCAAAGACACTTTCAGAACTAATACTTTCATTTTCAGGCACCTCTAGGAAGTTCGCTCTTCATTGTAAATTTGTACTTTTTCCTGTACATTCCTCAACCTTGCGTGCTGTGTTGGATTTTATGTGTGTGTTCCCTTCATTTCAAGTCCCCTGTTTAATTCACGCCCTCTCTACTCCCTCAAGGAAGTTCTTCCACTATAGGAAATTCTGTACTCCATGCCTATAGAAGTGCCTTCCCAGTGTGTTATGAGTGACTGCCACTTATTGCAGTATTATACCTCTATTTGTATTTTGTATCTCATGTATCATGCACACCTGTCACTTTTTCCTCTTGGAACGTATACCTCTTTTTGTATCTGGTTTGTTTGTTATTTGCACAATTGTCACTTTTTCCTCATGTAATGTAACGCTTGCTTTTGTATTATGCTCACTTGTAACCTTCTCCTCATGTAATGTTACTGTTCCTATTGTGAAGCGCTCTGACACCTTCGGGTAAAGTCCGCGCTATATAAAAACGCATAAATAAATAAATAAATAAATAAAGGCTATATGTCTGTGGTCACCTTTCCTTGAGCGCCTGAAGACTGAAAGATTCTTCTTGGCGCTGAGCTGAAAACGGTCAGAGGAGATACGATAGCCAGATTTAGGGGGCAGCTTCTTTCTGAATACTCAGGGATCGCTCCACACACATTTTCAAAACCAGTAAATACAGTTTCCGGGTTCTAGGGAGTCACAGAATGGCCATGAGCAGGAAACCCGCGCAAGTCATAGATTTGCTCTCTGACGTCTGCTGCTGCGCACTCCCTCTGCATCCGAACGACACCGTTGTTCCATCGTGGAGACCTTTTTCCTGCTGGGAAACCCCCTTCCCTTTACCCCGTAAACATATGGAGGAGTTTCTGTGTTTTTACGCCGTATTTGCACACTCACACCAGCCTTCTGGAACACTACGTGTAGGTGGTGCGCATGTTGGGGGCGAAAAACCACTGGAATGTTGTGAATCGCCACAAAACGACAACATTGTGGGTGTTCGCTGCCTGACTAAAGGCTACGACACGTTTCCGGTCCTCACGTAAACACAACATTGCAGATAATCCACTGTACGGCCGGTGTACATGCTGTGAAAGCCCTGGTGGCATCTTTTGTGCACCTAAACGGAGCAGGGCCAGGGAATATGTTGTCTACGAATGTTCAGTAGCCACTTGCATATAGAAACAGGAAGTGAGGGGCTAGATTGTGCTATTGATCTGCTGTCCCCAACCCCTTCCCGACCTCACATTCCACCAGTTATTCAGGCTACAATCACGATTCTTTTTGAATAAAAACATTAGAATATATTTACTACAATTATGTTCACAAAAAAATAGAAATTTGAAAATAAAATGCGCATTAAAATTCGGTGGTTAGGAGTGCCCTAGTTTTACAATTAAAATAAATACATATTTTGCCCGAAGAAACCGACCCACGAAAAAAACGCACCTACATCTAAAAACACTTAGGGCCACATTGAAAAATGTTTTGTGCACCTTCGATGTACTTGAGTTGGGAAATTGCATTGTTTACGAGTGTAAGCTCAAGGTTGTAACTCCAAAAGCTCGATGTTACACTCGTAGATGGATTTTCATAGACTTATAGTTACAAGTCTGTGGTCTTATTTTGCTCGTGAGCAAATCTGTTCACAGGGGCCGCTCGTTGCGGTTCCAGGGCGGGTACGTCACCCAAAATCGCGAAATTTTGCAAATATTCACATACTCTTCTCAGGCACATTTCCGCCCTGGATGCCGCGGGAGCTTTACTCTTTGCATAGGCAATAAACATCTGTTATTCAGCGCCAAGATGCCCCTTTGGGGGTTAACGTGCGCTTTACAAATACACGTTATGTTATGTTATAGGCTGGAGCAACTATCATGGTAGCAATGGAGGGATAGGGGGACTCAAAAATTGGTGGGGGTGTTGGGTTAGACGATTCTCCGTGGGGAAAATGTATTCCTAATGTATTTGTAAGCTATCCTGTCAACATATATAGAAATAACCAACCCTCCACCCCATGACCAAATGGGGGAGAATTAGTACCCAAATAACCACGTTTCCTAAGTGATAAAACTTTGAAGCACCCCACCAGCTAACTAATTAGAAGTTTGCGAGGTTGGAAAAACAGGAAGGGTACAGGTGCCCATGTAGTAGAGATGCTCACAAACTCTTGCAGCTAGGTCTTAGATACCCGACGCCTAGGGAGTCAGCTCAACAATGACTTCACTTCCGGTTGCACCTGTCCCATACGGAAGAGGATATTTTCTGTCGGGGACAACCAGATGTCCACTAGTTGAAGGTCCGTCATTTGTGCCAGGCCGGAAGTGGGGTCTACCACCCTCTTTGGCTGGTAATTGGGAGCTTTCTTCCAATTGGCTCCTATGTATTGGTCCCAATCACGTCACAGTCCTGTACTGCAGTTAAACCAGATATGACGTCAGACAAGTTGAAAGCAATTTTTTAGTAAGCAAGTTGCAACGGGAAAAAATTGTACTGGCTTGTAGACTGGGCCCACCCCATATGAATGCAGCTTCAATTTGAGCATGAAGGGACGTGTTCTTAACCGCCTGAGTTCTGAGATTACTGACGGAGATGACTGGGACAGGGCATTGTCCAAATATATCAGGCCATTGAGAAGGGACCAATCATTATCTCAACTCCCCCGATCAACCCTTGTCTTCTTGATGGTCAATTTCAATAGGTCATGGAGCTTGTAGTGACAGGGTATGGTGTGGCTAGATGGTACGTTGAGGGCAGCTGAGACTATGAGGGCCCGGTCAATATTTAGAGACAAGGAAAGGGTGGAAGATTTACTCCACTCCCTAAAATTACACTTGCAAAGAGAGTGTGACAGTGGTGGGAGGGTGAGGGGGGCAAAGTTTTGGCTGCCAGGCCTGCGGACAATGCAAAGCCTTGCCACCGTTTCAGAGATTGATTACTCCTCCCTTTTTGGAACCTGACAAAGAGCTCTTTGTTCAAATTGCCCTTTCCTAGAAATCCCGCCGGCAGAGCTGCTCACAAAGAAGCCCTCCGCTACTACCTCCTGCACCTCAAGGAAGCCAAGAGAGCAGCCATCACTGCCCACATTGATACTGCAGCCAACCACATGAAAGAGCTCTTCAAAATAGTCAAGGAATTCTCCAACCTGACAGCCACAGAGAACACCATCCACCCCTTCCAAGAACTCTGCAACACCCTCTTGGACTACTTCCATAGCAAAATCGCCACCATCTACTACAACTTGGACCCCCTTACCCACCTCTCTCAGCCTCAACGACCTCAGCCTCCCACGAACACCAGCCGAATTATCACCACCTGGTCTCCACTTACCATTCAGACCACCACAGCCATCATGTTCTCCATCCACTCCGGGGCACCCACCGACCCCTGCCCCACCATCTTTTCAACCTTGGGATCAACCTAATCAGCACAGAGCTCACAAGCATCCTCAACACCTCCATCTCCACAGCAACCTTCCCAGAAAGATGGAAACACCCAGAGGTTAGACCCCTCCTAAAGAAAGCTGCTGCCAACCCCAGCAACCTCAAAAACTACCGACCGATCTCCCTGCTCCACAACCCAGCCAAAGTACTCAAGAAAGGCATCAACCAACAGCTCACCGAATACCTGGAACACAACCACCTCCTTGATGCCTCACAATCAGGATTCTGTGCCAACCACAGCACTGAGACTGCATTGATTGCTGCCACAGATGACATCAGAACTCTCCTCAACCATGGAGAAACTGTGGCCTTGATCCTCCTCGATCTCTCTGCTGCATTCAACACCATCTCCCACTACACCCTCATTGACAGACTCTATAACATTGGTATACAGCAAAACGCCCTAAAGTGGATCGCCTTCTTCCTTACAGGATGCACACAGAGCATCCGACTGTCTCCCTTCATCTCCGCACCCAAGGCCATCATATGTGGTGTACCACAAGTATCATCCCTCAACCCCACCCTGTTCAACATCTACATGAACCCCCTCGCAAATGTCATCAGATCCCACCTACTCAACATAATCTCCTACGCAGACGGCGCTCAACTAATCCTCTTACTCACCGAGGACCCCTCCAACATCAAAACCAACTTCTGCAATGCTTTGACCAACTTAGCCAAATGGATGAGAGACTGCTGCCTCAAACTCATCTCAGACAAAACAGAAGTGCTGATCTTCGGGAAGAACACCTCCGCATGGGACCACAGCTGGCGGCCATCAGAACTCGGACCTACACCCACACCTACCAACCATGCACGCAACCTCAGCATCATCCTCGACAGCCAACTAACCATGAAACGACAAGTCAACGCAGTCCCCTCCTCCTGCTACCGCATGTTCAGCAGAATCTTCAGATGGATCCAAATCAATACCAGAAAGACTCACATGCAGGCCCTTGTCACCAGCTGTCTCAACTCCGGCAACGCTCTCTGCACCAGGATCTCCACCCAGCTCCTCAGAAGACTCCAGACCATACAGCACGCTGCAGCCAGACTCATCTTGGACCTCCCTAAACATACCCACATCACTTTTCACCTAGGAAACCCCCACTGGCTCCCCATCCAGGAAAGATACCAGTTCAAGATCCTCACACACGTCTACAAAGCTCTTCACGGCCAAGGACCATCCTACATCAACCACCGACTGTAATTCCATCTGCCCTCAAGACACCTGGTTCACTTCGTGTACTCTTGGTGTTGTCAAGAGGGAGGGTTAATGAAAATTTTGAAGTTCCTGTTTAGAAAGTTTCACTTCAAATAAATGTCAATGCAGTGTTGTGATCATAATTCCTAAACTGAAACACTACCATATGTTTTTTAAAACGATTTTATTGTCGTATGCCAGAAGAGGTTACATAGCATGATAGTAGCCAGGTATGTAGCAATAGATTCCATCGTACAATTACAGAACAGTGCTAAGCTATTTATGAAGTGCTGGCATACAATTTTTAAATTTTTTTGTGTAACAAACTAACATTTTTATTGTTGCCTGAAAATTGCTGGAGGCAAGGAACACTGCAGCAGGTGCTTGTAAATAAATAATGTATTTGAAAACACAGCCTCTCCCCTAAGTCAGTGTCCAGTGCGGTGGCACCGGTCGCACCGCTCTAGAGCCAGCCCAGGCCCCAGGTACACAATACTTTGCGATACTCATGGCAGGCCCATCTTGTCTGATTTTAGGAATTGTCCCACCTTGTTCTCTTCCTTATTTGTCCGTTTCTTAGCAACAACCCTTCAATCAGTTGCTGTGGATCTCTCGCCTGACCTTGATTTCATCTTACGCCTTAATTTTATTTGTCTGCCATTCTGGGCTCCCAGTTCTGAGCTAAACGTAGGGTCCTGGAAGCACACTCTAGTGCTGTGAGACTACAGACACGTTGTGGGTACCCCACATCCTGACATTAGGTGTGAGACTGTCGCCCACACCTTCTGCTCTCCTTCACTCATTTTTTTTTTAGGTTTAACATTGACTGGAGGGCGAGGAGGTGAGCCAGATGTTTTTGGTCAACTTGTCTAAACTAGCAGATGATCACTTACCTTAATGTTTCTCACATTGTTTGCCATAGGTTTGAAAATGTTTAGAAACATTATCAAAATGTTGCTTTCCCTCCAAGAAAGTTTGGGTACATCTGGATAGGACTGATGCCCTTGACAGTGCTCAAGGGCATAATTTACTATCATACGAAGACATAATGTGCCACCTGAATGCAGCATACCTATTCGTAATCACATAAGGACCATAGTGAAAAAATAGTGCTACATAGAAAATAGTAAATAAATATACTGATAAAGTGGTGGGGTATGGCCTCTTCTTGAATGTGTCCATAAAAGTGACCTTTTGTCCTGAGTTTTTGTCCTGAATTTTGATCTTTTGTCCTGAATTTTTTACAATCCTGTCTAGAATATGCCTCCATGTGGTCACCGTACGACCAGAGGCAAACTGCTCTGCACTGAGCACTTTATGGCTGTAATTTCTACTCACATACAATGTCCGAGTGTCCTCCTGTGCAGGAGGTTTGCCAGTCCGGTTGTGATTTCCTCTGCAGTAAGTTGTGCTGGGCAGTGAAGGGGATAAAGTGAAGGAACGCACGCCTTCACCAGGACTGGCCTTCAGTGTGGATATCAGAAAGGCTCCAGTGCGGTTCCACGACTGTCACGGTTCCACAAGGGTCATCCTGCGCGGGGGCCTGCGCTGTGCGCAGAGAATGGCTGCTCTGAAGGGCATGTGTCGGACCTGTGGTGGCCTCTCGTGCATGGACCTGCGCATGGCTAGGACATGTACCAGCCCTGATGTCATCTCCTCTGCAAGGGACCTGTGCTGAAAAGGACTGCTCTGCGTGACATGTGCCAGTCCCGAAGGGTCTGTGCTGAAAAGGACTGCTCTGCGTGACATGTGCCAGTCCCGAAGGGTCTGTGCTGAAAAGGACTACTCTGCGTGACATGTGCCAGTCCCGATGGGTCTGTGCTGATAAGGACTGCTCTGCGTGACATGTGCCAGTCCCACTGCTCTGTGTGACATGTGCCAGTCCCGATGGGCCTGTGCTGATAAGGACTGCTCTGCGTGACATGTGCCAGTCCCGAAGGGTCTGTGCTGATAAGGACTGCTCTGCGTGACATGTGCCAGTCCCGAAGGGTCTGTGCTGAAAAGGACAGCTCTGTGAGACATGTGCCAGTCCCGAAGGAGTCTGTTCTGAACAAGGACTGTTCTGCGTGACATGTGCCAGTCCCGAAGGGTCTGTGCTGATAAGGACTGCTCTGCGTGACATGTGCCAGTCCCGAAGGGTCTGTGCTGAAAAGGACAGCTCTGTGAGACATGTGCCAGTCCCGAAGGAGTCTGTTCTGAACAAGGACTGTTCTGCGTGACATGTGCCAGTCCCGAAGGGTCTGTGCTGAAAAGGACTGCTCTGTGAGACATGTGCCAGTCCCGAAGGGTCTGTTCTGAACAAGGACTGCTCTGCGTGACATGTGCCAGTCCCGATGGGTGGTGCTGAAAAGGACTGCTCTGCATGACATGTGCCAGTCCCGAAGGGTCTGTGCTGAAAAGTACTGCTCTGCGTGACATGTGCCAGTCCCGATGGGTCTGCGTGACATGTGCCAGTCCCGAAGGGTCTGTGCTGAAAAGGACTGCTCTGCGTGACATGTGCCAGTCCCGATGGGTCTGTGCTGAAAAGGACTGCTCTGCGTGACATGTGCCAGTCCCGAAGGGTCTGTGCTGAAAAGGACTGCTCTGCATGACATGTGCCAGTCCCGAAGGGTCTGTGCTGAAAAGGACTGCTCTGCGAGACATGTGCCAGTCCCGATGGGTCTGTGCTGAAAAGGACTGCTCTGCGTGACATGTGCCAGTCCCGAAGGGTCTGCGTGACATGTGCCAGTCCCGAAGGGTCTGTGCTGAAAAGGACTGCTCTGCGTGACATGTGCCAGTCCCGATGGGTCTGTGCTGAAAAGGACTGCTCTGCGTGACATGTGCCAGTCCCGAAGGGTCTGTGCTGAAAAGGACTGCTCTGCATGACATGTGCCAGTCCCGAAGGGTCTGTGCTGAAAAGGACGGCTCTGCGAGACATGTGCCAGTCCCGATGGGTCTGTACTGAAAAGGACTGCTCTGCGTGACATGTGCCAGTCCAGATGGGTCTGCGTGACATGTGCCAGTCCCGAAGGGTCTGTGCTGAAAAGGACTGCTCTGCGTGACATGTGCCAGTCCCGAAGGGTCTGTGCTGAAAAGGACTGCTCTGCATGACATGTGCCAGTCCCGAAGGGTCTGTGCTGAAAAGGACTGCTCTGCATGACATGTGCCAGTCCCGATGGGTCTGCGTGACATGTGCCAGTCCCGAAGGGTCTGTGCTGAAAAGGACTGCTCTGCGTGACATGTGCCAGTCCCGAAGGGTCTGCGTGACATGTGCCAGTCCCGAAGGGTCTGTGCTGAAAAGGACTGCTCTGCGTGACATGTGCCAGTCCCGAAGGATCTGTGTTGAAAAGGACTGCTCTGCATGACATGTGCCAGTCCCGAAGGGTCTGTGCTGAAAAGTACTGCTCTGCGTGACATGTGCCAGTCCCGATGGGTCTGCGTGACATGTGCCAGTCCCGAAGGGTCTGTGCTGAAAAGGACTGCTCTGCGTGACATGTGCCAGTCCCGATGGGTCTGTGCTGAAAAGGACTGCTCTGCGTGACATGTGCCAGTCCCGAAGGGTCTGTGCTGAAAAGGACTGCTCTGCATGACATGTGCCAGTCCCGAAGGGTCTGTGCTGAAAAGGACTGCTCTGCGAGACATGTGCCAGTCCCGATGGGTCTGCGTGACATGTGCCAGTCCCGAAGGGTCTGTGCTGAAAAGGACTGCTCTACGTGACATGTGCCAGTCCCGATGGGTCTGTGCTGAAAAGGACTGCTCTGCGTGACATGTGCCAGTCCCGAAGGGTCTGTGCTGAAAAGGACTGCTCTGCATGACATGTGCCAGTCCCGAAGGGTCTGTGCTGAAAAGGACTGCTCTGCGAGACATGTGCCAGTCCCGATGGGTCTGTGCTGAAAAGGACTGCTCTGCGTGACATGTGCCAGTCCCGAAGGGTCTGTGCTGAAAAGGACTGCTCTGCATGACATGTGCCAGTCCCGAAGGGTCTGTGCTGAAAAGGACTGCTCTGCGTGACATGTGCCAGTCCAGATGGGTCTGCGTGACATGTGCCAGTCCCGAAGGGTCTGTGCTGAAAAGGACTGCTCTGCGTGACATGTGCCAGTCCCGAAGGGTCTGTGCTGAAAAGGACTGCTCTGCATGACATGTGCCAGTCCCGAAGGGTCTGTGCTGAAAAGGACTGCTCTGCATGACATGTGCCAGTCCCGATGGGTCTGCGTGACATGTGCCAGTCCCGAAGGGTCTGTGCTGAAAAGGACTGCTCTGCGTGACATGTGCCAGTCCCGAAGGGTCTGCGTGACATGTGCCAGTCCCGAAGGGTCTGTGCTGAAAAGGACTGCTCTGCGTGACATGTGCCAGTCCCGAAGGGTCTGTGCTGAAAAGGACTGCTCTGCATGACATGTGCCAGTCCCGAAGGGTCTGTGCTGAAAAGGACTGTTCTGCGAGACATGTGCCAGTCCCGAAGGAGTCTGTTCTGAACAAGGACTGCTCTGCGTGACGTGTGCCAGTCCTTAAAGGACCTGTGCTGTGTGCCGAGAGGGGCTCTTGACTGTAACATGTGCCATACTGAGGTGGCCTCACGTGCAGGGGCCTGTGCTGCGTGCCGAAAGGGGCTCTTAGCTTAGGGTGACCAGGCGTCCCGGATTTGCCCGGACGGTCCCGGTTTTTCACCAGCTGGCTGTAACTCGCGCCAGTCGTGCGGGGCCTCAGTTGCAGGGGCCTGTGCTGCGTGCCGAAAGGGACTATTTGCTGTGACACGCGCCTGTCGTGCGGGCCTCAGTTGCAGGGGCCTGTGCTGGGTGCCGAGAAGGACTCCTCTGCTGGGGCTCGTGGCAGCTCTGAGGTGGCTCCGGTGCAGGGACGTGTGCTGTGTACTGAGAAGAGTTTCTCTGCGCGGACACGTGGCAGCCCCGAGGTAGGGTCTCTTCCGGGACATGTGTCCTCCTGGAGGTGGCTCCTGGGCAGGGACATGTGACAGCCCCGGGATGGCTTCTATGCAGTGGCATGTGTAAGCCATAAGGTGGCTCCTGGGCAGGGACATGTGACAGCCCCGGGATGGCTCCTATGCAGTGGCCTGTGTCAGCCCTGAGGGTGCTCCTCTGCAGGGAAGTTGGTTGTGTGCCAGTGGCGTCACTAGGGTTGGTGCCACCCAGTGCGGTAACTCATGGTGTCACCCCCTCGTGAGCCTCTGCTTTAAATCGCTACATAAATCAGGAGGATTCCTCCTGATTTATGTAGCGATTTAAAGCAGAGGCTCACGGTGTCACCCCATGTGATGGTGTCACCCGGTGCGGCCCGCACCCCCCGCACCCCCCTAGTGACGCAGCTGTTGTGTGCTAAGGGGAGTTTCTCTGCGCGGACACGTGGCAGTCCCGACATGGCTCCTATGCAGAGACATGTGCTAGCCCTGATGGGGCTGATATGCAGAGACATGTTCTAACCCCGAGATGGGTCCTATGCAGAGACATGTTCTAACCCCGAGATGGGTCCTATGCAGAGACATGTTCTAACCCCGAGATGGGTCCTATGCAGAGACATGTTCTAACCCCGAGATGGGTCCTATGCAGAGACATGTGCTAGCCCTGAGATGGCTTTTATGCAGAGACATGTGCTAGCCCTGAGATGGCTTTTATGCAGAGACATGTGCTAGCCCTGAGGTGGCTCCTATGCAGACACATGTGCTAGCCCTGAGATGGCTTTTATGCAGAGACGTGCTAGCCCTGAGGTGGCTCCTATGCAGAGACATGTTCTAACCCTGAGATGGCTCATATGCAGAGACATGTTCTAACCCCGAGATGGGACCTATGCAGAGACATGTGCTAGCCCTGATGTGGCTGATATGCAGAGACATGTGCTAGCCCTGAGATGGCTCCTATGCAGAGACATGTTCTAACCCTGAGATGGCTCCTATGCAGAGACATGTTCTAACCCCGAGATGGGTCCTATGCAGAGACATGTGCTAGCCCTGAGATGGCTTTTATGCAGAGACATGTGCTAGCCCTGAGATGGCTTTTATGCAGAGACATGTGCTAGCCCTGAGATGGCTTTTATGCAGAGACATGTGCTAGCCCTGAGGTGGCTCCTATGCAGAGACATGTGCTAGCCCTGAGATGGCTTTTATGCAGAGACATGTGCTAGCCCTGAGATGGCTTTTATGCAGAGACATGTGCTAGCCCTGAGGTGGCTCCTATGCAGAGACATGTGCTAGCCCTGAGGTGGCTCCTATGCAGAGACATGTGCTAGCCCTGATGTGGCTGATATGCAGAGACATGTGCTAGCCCTGAGATGGCTCCTATGCAGAGACATGTTCTAACCCCAAGATGGGTCCTATGCAGAGACATGTGCTAGCCCTGAGATGGCTTTTATGCAGAGACATGTGCTAGCCCTGAGATGACTTTTATTCAGAGACATGTGCTAGCCCTGAGATGGCTTTTATGCAGAGACATGTGCTAGCCCTGAGATGACTTTTATTCAGAGACATGTGCTAGCCCAGAGATGGCTTTTATGCAGAGATATGTGCCAGCCCTGAGGTGGCTCCTTTGCAAGGACAGGTGCCAGCCCTCAGAAGGCTTCAACGCAGGGACACGTGCCAGCCGTGGGATGGCTCCAGTGCAGTGACATGTGACAGGCCTCAGGAAGCTTTATTGCAGTGACATGAGCCAGTCCCCAGGAGGGTTCACTGAAGTGACATGGCCCCCTGGAGGCTACACTGCAGTGACATGTGCTAGCCCTGAGGTGGCTCCTATGCAGAGACATGTGCTAGCCCTGAGGTGGCTCCTATGCAGAGACATGTGCTAGCCCTGAGATGCCTCCTATGCAGAGACATGTGCTAGCCCTGAGGTGGCTCCTTTGCAAGGGCAGGTGCCAGCCCTCAGGAGGCTTCAACGCAGGGACACGTGCCAGCCGTGGGATTTGTAGTAACATGAGCCAGCCCCCAGGAGGGTTCACTGAAGTGACATGGCCCCCTGGAGGCTACACTGCAGTGACATGTGCCAGTCGTCTGGAGGCTACACTGCAGTGACATGTGCCAGGTCTTAGGGGGCTTCATTGCAGTGACATGTGTCAGCCCTAAGGGGGCTCCTCTGCAGGGAAGTTGGTTGTGTGCTAAGGGCAGTTTCTCTGCGCGGACATGTGGCAGTCCCGAGGTAGGTCCCGTGCAGGGACAAGTGACAACCCCAACCTATGCAGTGGCATGTGCTGGCCCTGAGGTGGCTTCTGTGCAGGGACATGTGAAAACCATGCGATGGCTTTTATGCAAAGACATGTTCTAACCCCGAGATGGCTCCAGTGCAGTGACATGTGCCAGTCGTGGGATGGCTCCAATGTAGTGACATGTGCTAGCCGTGAAATGGTTCCTGTAGTGTAGAGTGACATGTGCTAATAAGAGGCTCCCCTGCAGTGACATGTGCCAGCCCCCTGGAGGCTCCCCTGCAGTGACATGTGCCAGGCCTCGGGAGGCTTCACTGCAGTGACATGTGCCAGCACCCAGGAGGCTTCACTGAAGTGACATGAGCCAGCCCCCAGGAGGGTTCACTGAAGTGACATGGCCCCCTGGAGGCTACACTGCAGTGACATGTGCCAGCCCCCTGGAGGCTACACTGCAGTGACATGAGCCAGCCCCCAGGAGGGTTCACTGCAGTGACATGTGCCAGCCATGAGAGGGCTCCTGTGCGGTGACGCGTGCCAGTCATAAAATGGCTCCTGTGGAGTGGCATGGCTGATAAGAGGCTTCACTGCGGTGACATGTGCCAGCCCCCAGGAGGCTTCACTGCAGTGACGTGCCAGCCATGAGAGGGCTCCTGTGCGGTGACGCGTGCCAGCCATTAATTGGCTCCTGTGGAGTGGCATGTGCTGATAAGAGGCTTTACTGCGGTGACATATGCCAGTCCCCAGGAAGCTTCACTGCAGTGACATGTGCCAGCCATGAGAGGGCTTCTGTGCGGTGACGCGTGCCAGCCATAAAATGGCTCCTGTGGAGTGGCATGTGCTGATAAGAGGCTTCACTGCTGTGACATGTGCCAGCCCCCAGGAGGCTTCACTGCAGTGACATGTGCCAGCCATGAGAGAGCTCCTGTGCAGTGACGCGTGCCAGCCATAAAATGGCTCCTGTGGAGGGCATGTGCTGATAAGAGGCTTCACTGCGGTGACATGTGCCAGCCCCCAGGAGGCTTCACTGCAGTGACATGTGCCAGCCATGAGAGGGCTCCTGTGCGGTGACGCGTGCCAGCCATAAAATGGCTCCTGTGGAGTGGCATGTGCTGATAAGAGGCTTCACTGCGGTGACATGTGCCAGCCCCCAGGAGGCTTCACTGCAGTGATATGTGCCAGCCATGAGAGGGCTCCTTGCGGTGACGCATGCCAGCCATAAAATGGCTCCTGTGGAGTGGCATGTGCTGTTAAGAGGCTTCACTGCGGTGACATGTGCCAGCCCCCAGGAGGCTTCACTGCAGTGACATGTGCCAGCCATGAGAGGGTTCCTGTGCGGTGACGCGTGCCAGCCATAAAATGGCTCCTATGGAGTGGCATGTGCTGATAAGAGGCTTCACTGCGGTGACATGTGCCAACCCCAGGAGGCTTCACTGCAGTGACATGTGCCAGCCATGAGAGGGCTCCTGTGCGGTGACGCGTGCCAGCCATAAAATGGCTCCTGTGGAGTGGCATGTGCTGATAAGAGGCTTCACTGCGGTGACATATGCCAGCCCCCAGGAAGCTTCACTGCAGTGACATGTGCCAGCCATGAGAGGGTTCCTGTGCGGTGACGCGTGCCAGCCATAAAGTGGCTCCTGTGGGGTGGCATGTGCTGATAAGAGACTTCACTGCGGTGACGTGCCAGCCCCCAGGAGGCTTCACTGCAGTGACATGTGCCATCCATGAGAGGGCTCCTGTGCGGTGATGCGTGCCAGCCATAAAATGGCTTCTGTGGAGTGGCATGTGCTGATAAGAGCCTTCACTGCGGTGACATGTGCCAGCCCCCAGGAGGCTGCACTGCAGTGATATGTGCCAGCCATGAGAGGGCTCCTTGCGGTGACGTGTGCCAGCCATAAAATGGCTCCTGTGGAGTGGCATGTGCTGATAAGAGGCTTCACTGCGGTGACGTGCCAGCCCCCAGGAGGCTTCACTGCAGTGACATGTGCCAGCCATGAGAGGGCTCCTGTGCGGTGACGCGTGCCAGCCATAAAATGGCTTCTGTGGAGTGGCATGTGCTGATAAGAGCCTTCACTGCGGTGACATGTGCCAGCCCCCAGGAGGCTGCACTGCAGTGATATGTGCCAGCCATGAGATGGCTCCTTGCGGTGACGCGTGCCAGCCATAAAATGGCTCCTGTGGAGTGGCATGTGCTGATAAGAGGCTTCACTGCGGTGACATGTGCCAGCCCCCAGGAGGCTTCACTGCAGTGATATGTGCCAGCCATGAGATGGCTCCTTGCGGTGACGCGTGCCAGCCATAAAATGGCTCCTGTGGAGTGGCATGTGCTGATAGGAGGCTTCACTGCGGTGACACGTGCCAGTCCCGAGATGGCCTCTCTAGGCACTTCTTCTCCATCCTAAACTGACCTTTGCTGCGTCTCGCGCGTGGTCTCGAGGGAGTTTCACCAGAAGGGACTGGTTTCTTCCAAAGGTGGGGGCGAAGCGGACGCGGAAGAATAAGGCAAATCATCTTTGGTTTTGGTTTCCTCAAAGTTTCCTTTGTCATTTCACGCTTTTATTTCCAGTCATCGTTCTCTCTCTCTCTCTCTCTCGGGCTCTGTGTTTTTCTTTCACTTTCTGGAAGGTTTTCTGTTTGTTCGGCTTGGCTGGGGAACGCCTGCTCTCGGGTAATGAGCTAGGAGTTAGAAAAGTGCCATTCAACAAAAAGAAAACATTTTAAAATGATCACAGAGTAAATGAACTACCCTGTTCATCAAACATTTATAGTCCCAGTAAGCGAACGACCCTCGTCGCCACAACCCCTGCCCAAGAAACAGTGTCACAAACAGCAAGGACACGCCCCTGTCAACAGAAACGAGCTGCACTCAGAGAAAGTGCACTACTTGTATTCAGCAAACAAATACCACACTCATAGCAACAGCACACCCACGTAATAGAACAAAGGTCACATTCACTCTAAATAAACACCACCTCTTCACCAAACAAATATCACACTCACCACACTCACAGGAACTTCGGAAGTGCACCCCCCCTTTCACCCCTTTCAAGGCAAAACAATCCTGCCAATAAGTTTATTTGTACATTTTGATGCTTTTATCACTGAGTAGAGTTCCAAGAGTCTCCATGTAAAGGCTGAAGATGTAAGGGGACCCGATAGACCTCTGAGTGAGCGCTTCTGGGTTCTTGATGTGCACATGTGAACAAACTGGTGTTGGTTGGATACGACCAGTGGAGGACGCTGGCAGCGAATCCCCTTCATTCTTCAGGGTGTGGATGAGTCAACAAGGTTAAAGGTGACAGATAGATCCTGAAGGTTTAGGAGGCAGCAGTCATCCTTACCTGTGGTCAGGAGGGCATCTTCTGGGATTTGTGAAGTGACTGCTTCAGTGGTGCAGCGCAATCTGCAACCTGATTCATAGTTGTGCAGGAGAGGCCTAATGTTGATAGAATCTAGTAGCTGGGCAAAGGCTGCTTTTTCGATAATACTGCAGATGGATGGTGGACAGCGGGTAGGGGGGTCGGTAGTTGGTAAGGTCATTAGAGTCAAAGGTGCTTTCATTCAGGAGTGGAAGGATCTGGCTTGTGTTATGGCTTCTGGGAAGGTTCCTTGGAAAAGGAGGTCATTGGTGATGATGCACAGGGGTCAGAGCGCTTCTTTAGAGAGGGCTTTGGTGAAGGATGAGTGTAAGTCATCTTCATGGGAGGTGGCTACGAGGGAGTTGAAGAGGTGAGGATGTCATCAAACTTTGTGAGAGAGGAGGGTGAAGGAAGATCATTTTGTGGTTTTGCTTGAAGGAGTAGATTGTGGAGGGGAAGAAGGCTTGGTGCTGTTGGATCGTCTGTATTTTTGAAGAGGCTAATGATAATGCAATTGTCGATGGAGTGTGGGACAGAGGAGCCAGGAAGGTGGTTGATGCAGTGCTTGTCTTGAAGAGCATTCTGCATCTGCATGCTCATTTATTATAAATATGTGTATGGCTGCCTTCTGCATAGGATAGATTTAGGTATGTCTGTTCATTGTCTTTGCTGGTCATCTACTAATAGCAGTGCATATTGGGGCCTCATGCATCAAACTTGGGGCCCCATGCATCAAACTAAAAACCGGTAGCAAACGGGCAGATTCTCAGAATCTGCCCCTTTGCGACCAGTATTTTGGCATTTGTGATGCATCATCCCAAATGCAAAAATCGCAAATTGCGATTGCATGTAAGGAATGCAAATTGTGATTCCTAAAATGCAATGCTAGAAGCAATTTAAAATAGCGATTTCGCTATCAGGGGTCGCAAATTACCGAAAAATAAAACAGGTCGGTAATTTGCAAATACTTTGAAAAATGCACTAAAGTGCATTTTTCAAAGTTACATGTTACACACACACATGCCCTTGGGGCATGTGTGTGCGCAACATGGGTGCACATTACAATTTCAGGGGTGCAATTCCTCAATAATCGCAATTAAGGAATCGCAAAAGCCTACCTTGATGCATGTGCCCCATTGAGTGTTGCCCTAGTTCTGCTCCAGTGTTGTTGTTCAGACTATCCCCGTGGTCCTTCTATAATTTTTACAGACCGCAGATGCATGATTTTGGGTAACTTAGCATCATATTTTGGGTCGGCCACGCTCAATACGTCCCTGCTGTAGAGGAGTTTTGGTTTAGCAACTATATTAAATCATATATAGTGTGATCACAGTAAGAGGGAGATTGCAGGTCTTGCAGCTTGAACTTTATGTTGTAGGATGCTCGTATGGATTTGTATTGGAGACATTTCAGGCTTTAGTGAAGTTCCCAGATGTTATGAATTTCATTCTTAATTAAGTGTATTTGGTTGTGCATTAGATTATCACCTCACTTACTTTAGACTTGTATTGGTTGGTGCTTGTATTGTTTGTTTGTTTTTTAAACTATAATTTTGGTCTTCATTTTGATTGTTGTCAGGATCTGTAGTTTACAGTAGTTCAATAGATTATTTAAAAAACAAACTTTCAGTCATCCGAACCTCTGTGTATGCATAGAAAAGTTAACAAAAACACATTTCTAGATTAAAAAGGGATTAAGGAAAAATAAAAGATCATATGATTCAAAAAATTTCAAACGGATGAAGGGGTGGAAAAAAAGCAAGAAACGTTTGTGATATATAATTATTGAGGAGTGAACTGGGGAAATAAGAGGGCTGGAACAGTAAAAATGTAGGAAAAATGCACTAAATAGCTTTGATCAATAAAATAGTCAATTGTCATCAATTTGGATACATAAGAGTAGATATATTCTTTATTATAATCCTAAGGAATGGGTCCAGCTTAAGCGCGCTCGATGGCGGGTATGGTTTAAAATATGTGAGAAAGAGTGACAAATTATATAAAATGTGGCAGGGGACACAATTAGGGTAGCGAACAGGGGAAGGGCAATTAAGTATATTTTCAGATTTTAATTTATTGATGGAGAGCCATCAAGAAAGTTGTCACTTTTCTCCTCAGAAGGGTTTTCAAAAGTATGGGGATTGGTCAGTTAATCAAGAAGTTTTCTTCCTGTTAATCAGAGCAGATATTCTACTAAAACTTCCTGCAGGTGTTGGGCAAACTTTATTGAGGAATGAGGCTATGAGGCCAGGCCACATAAGTGGAATCATGCTGCCTCCGCCGCGGACATTTTTCCTTGCTTACAGTAGAAAACCGTCTTCCCACGTCGTCATATAGGCGTGATTCCAGCATCAGTTGAGTTATGCCCAGCACTGTGGACCCATCACAAAAGCAGGGCGCTGATGTCACTGAATTCCATTTTGCTTTTACGTTGTTTGCCTGAATTACTGGAAGTCTACTTTCTTCTCTTGTCAGCGCCATTAGATAAGGTTAAAATGTCTTACATGGTATATGACTGAATTACAAAGAATAGTATTTAGATTGCAGATTTTGCCTTCTAGTGGTGTGAATGTGTGTTTTTCATGGTGCATCTTTGTTATCCTTTGCGTGTCTACAAGCCACTCTTGTCCCCCCCAACATGAACCTCAGGAGGAATCTCAGCACTATTTTTATTATGCGTTTGTCCAACTCCTTGGTTGGGCTGCTTTAGGGGCTGTAAGTACTTGTCCCTCCCAGACCTAGTCTATCTGAATGTTACAATGATTGTTAGCTTTCTGGTTGCCGATAGCCAGGGAGCACTCCTGAATTTGTTTTACTGGAGTATATCCAGTGCTTAATTTGAGCTGGTGTTTGCGACTGGGGGCCACCAGCACTTTTTTGGGGTGGGACCGGCACTTATTTTTCCTTATCACGTTTACCAACTGCAAAAAAAGGGGAAAACGCACAGATTGGAAAGACAGAGGAGAAGAAAGACGGCAAAACCGCAACAAAGGGCGAAAGCTGGAACCTGCAAGAGTGAGAAAAAGGGGCAGGGAGTGGCTGATGGTGGATTAAAGAGGCATCAGGTGGATTTAAAATTACCACCTTCAGTATTCGGCTCCCCGGCATTTAATTACCCCCGGCCACCGGCTTCTGAGCAGAGCTTCGGGCACCAGCACTCTTTGTTTCACACATTAAGCACTGGATATATCCAATACCTGCCTCTATGCAAGCAGTCAGGTGGATTTTGAAATCTGCAGGATTTTCCAAGGGGAGTTTATAAGGCAGCTAGAGGGATCCAGATTGGATTTTGAAATCTGCAGTATTTTCCAAAGGGATCTTATAAGGCATCCGGAGGGATCCAGATTGGATTTTGAAATCTGCAGGATTTTCCAAAGGGATCTTAAAAGGCAGCCAGAGGGATCCAGATTGGATTTTGAAATCTGCAGGATTTTCCAATGGGATTTTATAAGGCAGCCGGAGGGATCCAGATTGGATTTTGAAATCTACAGGATTTTCCAAAGGGATCTTATAAGGCAGCCGGAGGGATCCAGATTGGATTTTGAAATCTGCAGGATTTTCCAATGGGATCTTATAAGGCAGCCAGAGGGATCTAGATTGGTTGCCATTCCATAGATTTCCCTGCTTTATGGTTAAATCTCATCTACTGTAGAATTCCATAGAAAATTCTAAGAGATGGCCACTCGTTCAAATGGTTCTTTCAAGCCAGGTAATTAATATTTTTCGAATTTATGACCTATTTGCTGCTTAGTCTTGGACATCTTAGTTTAGGACTTATCTTATTTTCCAAGCGCTACACTTGTGCTGTATACTTGCGTTGTACTGAGGTGTTTCTATCCAAGCGTTACATTTGTTCTATGTCGGAATACCATCTAGAGAAATATCGAGTACCATAAATATTGGGTCCTAAATATTATCTAAAAATATTGTCCCATTTGGTGCAGATTTTTTATTTTCTCCAAAGGGGCGATAGCTTTATAAACAATATTTAGAACATGATATTCATAAGAGACAATAATCTGAGAACGATATTCTGGTACCATACTGTTCCATGTGGTGACGATAAACATGGAATTGCTGCATTATACATTATTGGAATGAACTGATGCTGAATCTTTGAACGACATTCAAGACATCTCTAATGACCTTGTTGATACCACTACTGTAGGTTTAGGTTCATAAAGCGCCCCTGTTTTACATCTCTATTGGTAGCGATTAGTCCAGAGAGCTCTTCCTTCCAGACTTAGCCTGAACTGAATGTTGAGCATCGAAGGACTCATTTTCCCTATCCCGAGGCAAGTTGTATCCAGCTCAGGTTGTACGTTTTCTCCTACAAGCGTGTCCTTCTGCTGGGACAAAGGCTTTCTAGACGTCTGGGGGCCCGATTCACAAAGGCGCCGCAGTCTGGCGGGAGTCCACACTCGTGGCGGGACCTCCGCATTGCAGTTTCTCATTGAAGAGGTCCCGCCATGAATGAGCCCCATGACCGCGGGACCTCCACCACAAGTGTGCTCCCATGACTGCGGGGCCTCTGCCCTGAATGCGCCCCACAACTGCGGGGCTTCCGCCAAGAGTGCGAAGGCCTTCTGTGAATCAGGCCCTAAGAAAGTAGCGTACATAGCTGCAGTAAGTTTTCATAGCGTTAAGACTCATTTTTGTGTCTTTGCTGTGGACAGGAGGATCTTCTATGCAGCGCATGCAGGCCGTCTTTGCCTCTTCCAGTAGTAGCCAATGCTTGGAGGTTCTTGGTGACTACCAGGTCGTTCACCTGTACATTGAATTTAACTGCACTTAGCTAGCTCTCCTGTCTCATCCCTTCTCGCTGTTTGAAGGAATCTTTCTATATTTCTTTAAACTCTCTTCTTCGGGAGTGCATTCATTCGATTGCATCATATACCTTCCCCCTCATCACATCTGGTGAGTTCAATCAGTGTCTTTCTTGCCACATTGAGTCAAATGTTGACTGGGCCTGTTACTTTCTTTTTTATAACTGCCTTTGTGTGCGGGGAGATAAACCTACTTTTCACTCTTTCTCTCTCGCTCGTAGTCTCTTTTCTCACTTCACACCAGCACCTCCTCTCTTTAATTTTATTTTGTGTCTTTCTTTCTCTCCCAGTCCTGACTTTCTGACACTTACTTTTACTTTTCTCACTGAAGTTCACTTCTTTTTTTCTCCCTTTCCCTATTCTTATCCTTTCTTATTTTTTTACCACTCTTTCTTTTCTCCCCGTTCACCGTTTCCCTTTTGCTCTCTCCCTCCGCTCCATTTCTGTGCCATTCTCGCATTAGCACACTGCCCTTCTGTCTTTTTATCTCTATTTCAACCTCATTTTATCAGCATAACAAGTAATGCTAGTTTTACCAAATTTAAGAAATTCCAGAAGATTACTTGACAGATCGGCAGTCCATTATTAATTTGCAGTCTTTCATACAAAGATATGCACGTAAACACAAAGACATGGTAGTTGCATTTAATGTGTAATGGACGACATGAATATATTGCAGATACATTTTTCTGTCTCTGTGACGTCTGGTTTGATTCACACTTTTTCACTTTTTCTTGGGAAGTCTTTTTACTCCCTGGAGAGCGTCCGGAAGTTTTGCCTTAATAAACTCATGTAGTTTGAACAGCACAGGACCTGCCACTCTAGCAGCAGGGCCTCTTCCAGTCAGACTGTCTGCAGAGCTTGGCAGGCTTGGGTTTTCAATTCTGCTTGTGCCGACCTGTTTCGGAGTCTCATTTGTATTCAGTAAGCCTGTCCCTGGTGAACATCTGTCAGTGCTGTACAGAGTGAGATATTCTGCCTTGCAAGAGTACCTATGCACCAATGTTTAACAGCCTAGCTTCATATCATCTCAATTCCTAGTGAGCCATACATTGGCTTTCCAGTGAAGGCTGTAGTTTCCTGGGTCTGGCCTCCAGGGATGGAGTGGTGCTGTAACACTCAACATAAGTTGCCTACACTTTGTTTCTCGTCCTCCCAATTCACTTGTTGGATTCACAGCATTAGGCTACACAACTGGTAGTGAAACTTTGAATACCACGTTCACTTAGGGTGAATTATTAACGTGATTTACACATACAATGTATCCATGACTAATTGTTAGTTTCCTTTTTGCCTCCACGTGTTCTCTTCCTTTCTTATTTTTTATTTTCTATTTCTTACTTTCAATCTTAAATACAATATTGGTTACTATTATGATTTTTCTCCTTGGCTGGTTACTGTATATCTTTCTTAATGGGTATATGTATGTTGTCAATTGTTACTTACATGATTATATACAGCAGGGTTCTCCAAAGTCGGTCCTAGAGGGCCAGATCCATGACAGATTTAAAAAATAACTACATTTATCTAAATGGGGATATGCTAATAATCCGGCATGGATCCGCCCCTCCAAGGCCGACCTTGGAGAACCCTGATATACAGCCTTGAAAAAGCCCCCGTCCTGTGCACCGAATAGGGGGCAAAACACGCATTATCAACAATTTATTTCAAACCTACTTCCTTAGTAAACGTCAATCTCATCACTAATTTACTAGTGACTGAAGACTCTTTAAAAAAATCAATATTACCATAAACTGTCTACCTAAACTGATCACACTAGGAAAACGTTTGAGCGATATAGGGATGTTGCCCACCTGAAAGTCTAGACAGTTTACTAAATAGAGCCATTAAAGGGAGATGTAGCTCCTGAACCTTACCCCTTCTCTCTAAAAACATAAGAGGGTGTCTTTATTTTATTTCACTCTTCTACTGGTTTCAAAACCCCTTATTCATGAGAATGACATCATGCTGATGAGCTGAAGGTCTTGAAACAAGTAGGAAAAAAACCATCATAGAAATCATGTGATCTACAGCAAAGCAACCACCATTCAGAAGACGTCAGGCAGAAATTGAAATTCTGCTTATAGTTTTGTAATTTATAGTTTTGTAAAGTGCTACAAACCACATATTGTCATCTGAAATCGCCTGGGGGAGGAGGACAGGAAGAGGGGAAGGGAGTTTGTCAGTCTTTACAGCGCCCACTCTATTTGGTGTCAGGAAATGAAGGTGGTGTTCTGTTGAAACACAAAAGACCCATATTTACTTAAGTTTTGGAAAAAAAACGTGTCAATTGACGTACTTTTTTAAAGGCCCACACGTGCAGTGCTAAACTAGGTTGCATTTCAGGGGCTGTAACACAAGTTTTAGTAAATATGGGCCCAAGTGTCTTCATAGGTTAAAGGGCGGAAAACATTTACCAATCTTTAATTGGGTGAGTGTTGGATTCTTGCAGCCAACACCCACCCAAATTAAAGAACAGCATTCCATATGGTGCATATGCAGGTTCTGCCAAAGAGGGTCCTCCCATAAGATGATATGGAGTGCCATAGAAAAACTAAAAAACAAAGACAGGTAGACATATGTTCAGAAAAATGGTCCAACTACTCTCAGATGTATTACCACCTTCAAAAAAAGATCTTATGAAATCTGCAATGGTTTGGCTTAACATTGGGCTTTCGTTACTGCTGATAATGTTATGGCAAGGACGTTCCACCATGCTTTGGAGTCACACACAGATAGATAAAGGGCCACATGTATCAATAATGGAAATAGCGAATACCTAAATGCGATTCTTTGCGAATCGCAATTATGTAATCACTATTGCTTATGTATGAAACTCTATGAGTTTTATTTAGCTATTCCAGGTGGGTCACAAATCGACCTACCTTATTAATATTCATGAGGTAGGTCTTAATTTGCGACCGATTAGGAATCACTAAAATCACGGAGATGGTGGCCTGCTGAGATCAGCAGACCACCATGTCCGTAATTGCTTTAAAATAAAGCAATCCATTTTTTTTAATGCAGCCCATTTTCCTTAATAAAAAACAGGTTGCGTTCAAAAAAAAAAAAAAAGAAAAGTTTTCTTTTCATTTTATAAGAGCAGGCAGTTCCCAAAAGGGAAAAAGGTCTCTTGGGGCCCCCTTCTCATTTGCGAATGGCTTACCAACTACTTGAAGTAGGTGGTAAAATGCAAATGTTTTGCGACCGCATTTCGGTTTCAAAACATTCTTACATATCGCTGCAATTCAGTATTAGGAAGGGACGCCCTAAACACGCCCCTTCCTAGGACAGAATCAGTATTTATTCGCAATTCCAAATTGCGATTCGGTAACATGTTACCGAATCACAAATTCGAATTCAAACATACCAAAATGCATTATACCAGTACCAAACGGCCCGATTCTGTGAATAGGGCGTTTGCGACTTGTAAAATGCATGATATATGTGGCCCAAAAACAATAAAAAACATGCTATTGCATAGTGATCTAAGGACAGAACAAAAGCCCCTTGCCTGCAAGAGTTAGATGGTTATTACGTATGTGGACACCCCAAGGCATGCCAGAAGAGCAGGAACATGAAGCAATGTCACACCATTTTGGTTAAATGTATAAGATAAGAAAACATATGACATGCATCTGGCTTCTGTGTATACATGCTAGAATGACCATGTGGGCACGGATACATTAGCCGCACCATTTTCCCAGAGAGAAAAAGGGTCTTAGAGCATTGCAGGACTATAAAGAACAATGACCCAACATACCCTTTAGCCCAGCACTTCTCTGAAAAACACAGTTGTGACTCTGGTATGCTTGTGCTTTTAACCATTGACAGAATTGTTATTGAAACGTGGGGGGGACAGAGAAAAACAATTAAGACGACTGGAGTTGCGTCTTTTAATTAATGTGGGAACCCAACACCCGTAGGGGTTGAATAAAGATGAAGAATTAGCTGTTCATGTAGGAGATTGCGATGAAATTGTAGTATTGGAACACTTTTTTAAAACATTGACACTGCTACAACTATGGATACCTCTTAAACTTCTTTAATTTTCTATGAATGCTGGCTTCCCCTTCTCTGTCCCTTTGAGTCTAGTCTTAGACTGTGCCTCATTATTTATGCACGTGTATTTTTGTAACATTATATGTGTGTATTACACGATGAGAACATGGGCCTCTTGGATGTCACTTTAAAATATTGTCAAGAATAACCATTGCATGTATTGGCATTTTTATTCAGAGTCTCTAAGGTTTGTTAACCCTTGCTGCAAGCAGAAGAGTTATTGCATTGGATCGACATGCTGTTATGTACATGGGTGTTATGGTAATTTCACATGTGTGATATGGTTTTGAAGCATAACAAGTATGGGTTGCTCAACAAAGTGGGTCCCATATTCTTCTCATAAACACTTGCACTAAATTTCTCTTGAAATTAATTCACCATATTATTGGATTATTGACAATGGATTACAACAGAAGTCTTCCTTTCATGTTGATCATGGAGTCAATAATGTTCTTCGCGTTCTTGGCATGAGTTTACTTTCAAGGAGTCACTTCATTGCTTTTTGAGGCATGAACCATGAATCAGGGAGAGAATGTTGTGTATAATGTAACTGCAGGATTGAAAACAGACTACATCGGAAGGATGGAAAAGCCTCTCTCCCATTCCTATGTGTTGTTTCTTCATATTTTTCGGTGGGTGGTGGTACACATTATTCTGACAGAGGGGAGCATGCCGGAATGCATCAATTTGATTAAAAGTGGGTAAATTTCCCTTCGGAGTGCCAGCTTTTTCTTGATGTGGATGGTGGATACATCTGTGGATGGTGTTTGGCAGGCTTTGGTACCCGTTGCTGGGCGCTGTCTGGCGTGGAAGTTCTACTACGGAACGTTATCAACTCACACACGGTTAATGATGCTGTATGCTATATATTACATTACACTAATTGCACTTTGTTTTATTTATTTATTTA
Organism: Calotriton arnoldi; assembly: GCA_963921515.1. Taxonomy (NCBI): domain Eukaryota; kingdom Metazoa; phylum Chordata; class Amphibia; order Caudata; family Salamandridae; genus Calotriton; species Calotriton arnoldi. Next base: position 288,588 of record CAWUFW010001100.1, read on the forward strand.
TCGAGTTTTGTATAGCACGAACTTGACTCATAAATGCATTTGTGTAACTGCGGAAAAAAAGAACACAACATACAATTACATTCTAATTGCAATGAATGTAATGTGTAGCCCACACCATCATTAACCACTCTACCTGAAACAGTGTTAGGGACAAACTTACTGCATGTGTCTCCCCAGGATTATTCTCACCTAAATGATCATATTTTAGCTAACTCCCTTCCTTCCATCCATACTCTTCCAAGAGCCTTTCACCTCAATAATCCACCTGTACCTTCTGTTGAAGTTCACGCACATCCCAAAGACTTCAATGAACTAAAGGACACATAGACTAAGGGCTGTAACCTATGATACGTGTTCATCTTCCTGTAACCCACTCTTAGCAGCTGATCTCTCTTTGGATTACTGGCCCTGTGGTGGTCATGTTATTATTATCATTACTATTAGTAGTAGTAATAGTAGTATTATATCATTATCACTGCTTATCATAGCATACATCCACCTAGGCATCTTGGTGCTAGAAACCAAAACAAAGAACAACAACAAAAAAGACAGAATTAACCAAACAGAAGGGCTTTAAGTGAGAGTTTGAGAACATTAAAATGTGTCATTTTCCTCAGTCTTAATGGTAGATTGTTCTAGAGTTAAGATCCTAAAACTGGAAAGGTTCCTCTGCCACATTGTACCCTTCTGACATGACTTCAAGGAGCTGTAAGAGCTAGAACATAAAGTCCTCATAAATCTTTTTAGGATGTTTGTTCATAAACATTTCATACTGTGCTGTTGTCTCTGGGGACAAGGAGGAGTAAATGGGTCTGCTGGTACCAAGTGCACAGTCGTAGACCCCGCACCCATCCAAATGCCCCAGGAAAGATGAAACAACACATATGGCCTTGAGGCCACCACCCCAAAGACCGGAGGTACTTTCTACTGGTCAGCAGGAGGTGGAAGTCACATCACCCCCCACCTGAGGAACCTGCACTGGCTCCCCGTCGACAGGAGAATCTCCTTCAAACTCCTCATCCACGCACACAAGGCACTCCACAAGACTGGCCCAGCCTACCTCAACAGACGACTCCTCTTCTACGTCCCCAACCGCCAACTCCGCTCCGCCGACCTCTCCCTCGCCACCGTCCCTCGCATTCGAAGAACCACCACCGGCGGCAGATCCTTCTCCCACCTCGCCGCCAAGACCTGGAACACCCTTCCACTAAGCCTACGACAGACCCAAGACCTGCTGACCTTCAGGAGGCTACTCAAGACCTGGTTGTTCGACCAGTAGCAGCACCCCCCCCTTTTTTTCCCCAGCGCCTTGAGACCCTCGCGGGTAAGTAGTGCGCTTTACAAATTCTGTGATTGATTGATTGATTGATTGGAAGTGACCATCATGTTGTAGGCAGCCCATTGTCCATAGTGAATCAAGACACAAGTCAGTTTGTCAAGAGCCACATATATATGGTAAAAGTATTTAATATATACATTAGTGTCTCTTAGACTGTATATATATGTGAGGTTGCTGTTGTGAACTACTTCAGTGCTCTCACATCTGATGAGCCCCAGTGAAGTAAAGTGATGTGCCTGTAATCACACAATTTTGTCAAATGGGGAATGTGGGATCTGACAGTCCAGGTTTCCTTTTTTTGCAAATTATGCAATTCAGCCACATGATGGCTATCACCCTCTCTTTCTCCCATTTAACACCAGCAGCGGTCGAAGTGCATTAAGAAAAAGTGTGGCAACTGTGATGGTGCGTGCAAATGGGAGCGGGTGAGTGAGCGTGGGGGCGGGGTCAAAGGCATGGTTAAAAAATATATATATATTCTGCAAACTTTTTTCGGTCTTTCACCTTCAGGTAACTACATATATCATAATGCACAGCTTAAATGAAAAATAAATGAAAGTTAAGTTACTCAGTGGGAAATGCACTATCGTACCTTATGAAACCTCTGTTAGTTAATGCTCTTTAGAGGACTATCTCAGTAACCAGAGAGCCACAGAATTGAACCCTGGTTGGTGCAATTGGAGAATAGTGACTTGTGTAGGTTTAGTGACATGAGTTCTCAGTCTGTGACAGAAAGCACTGTGAATATGTATGTCATTATTTTAAACTTGCATTGCATACGATATCAGATAGGCTCTTACAAAATGCGCAAAAGGTTTAAGATTAAAAAAAGGGCTTCCAAAATATAGATTTTAGTAATACCTAGACTGTAAGTAGTGCAACACTTTACAGCTCAGCTTTTAACTCCCTTGCAATACCACTCAAAAAGAATAAATCTGTGTCATCAGGAAGCTTCAAGTGATTCCATCAATTACCCATCCAGGGAGGTTGCCTTTTCACGAAAAGAAGGGGAAATGTTGTTCTTAAATTAAAGTACGGCCACGCCATGCCCCTCAGCAGACCCCCTCCACCCCCCACACTTCGACCACTGATCACCAAGGAGAATGTTTTGTGTTTCTTTGTGAAGCTAAATTCAATAAGGTACCAATCACAGGTTAAATCAATCTGACACCAAAAGTATTGCCAGAATAAAATATAAAGTTACAGATACTTTTTCAATGTGACTATCACTGGCTTCACTTGACATAACAAACAGACCGATTTCAGGAGAGGCTCAACAACTCAATGAAGGTAACGATTAGCAAAACGAATAAAAGAATGGTTTCAGATTATTCACAGAGTTTGTTCTCTTTTTGCAAACCTTCAGGGATGTACTGGTGAAGTGCAGCAACACTACACAATTTCATGCACATAATCTGCAATGAAACTCCAGAAAAGGGTCAAGCTGATAAGTGTCTTTTTGAGTTTTATTTGCATGCTCAACTGCTCTGCGTTTGGTAGTTTTTGTCTTTCAAAAGCTGTTATTAGGAGGGAAAGGGGTAGTGCCTCGAATGCTTGGCCCAGATCTATAGGAGGACCCCTCCCAATTTGGCTTTTGTGCCCACTATAGCACAGAACTGGCACTCATTTCGGCCACTGAGGAGCTCAGGTGGACCCTAGATGGAGGGGGGAGCGCTGCCCTGATCCGCCTGGATTTGTCAGCAGCTTTTGCTACGGTCAATCATGAGCTCCTGCTGGACCGTCTGGCCTCCATTGGAAGCAGAGATAAAGCTCTCTCCCTGCTGCGCTCCTTCTGTCGGAGCGGTCTCAGCGGGTTGAGCTGGGCAGCTATCAATCTCCCCCATTCTCATTGCCTTGGTGCGTCCCTCAGGGATCTTCCCTGAGCCCAACACTTTTTAATCTTTATGTCACTTCTCTGGCCAAATTGATCAAAAGTTACGAATTTGCCCTTGTTTTTTACGCAGACGATACTCAAATAATTGTCTCAGTGAGCAGTTCACTCAGCTCTACAGCCACCATATTTCATGACTGTATGAGCCATATAGGGAGCTGGATGACAGACAAATGTTTGAAACTTAATTCCTCGAAAACCGAGGTCCTCATATTTGGTAAAAATCCCTCCATCTGGACTGACAGCTGGTGGTCTGTCCAACTTGGCTCCTTACCTACGCCAGTACCTAAAGCAAAAAATCTTGGAGTCATCGTAGATACCAAGCTCTCTTTTGAAACACAGATCAATTTCACCACTTCGGTCTGTTTCTTCACTCTTGAAATTCTCAGGAAAATACTCCCCATGATTTCCCTGGCGTTAAAAAAAACCGTGGTATCTGTACTGATATCATCAAGGCTGGACTACTGCAATGCTCTGTTTACCAGCGCTTCTAAACGCAGTATCCAGAAGTTACAGACTGTTCAAAACGCTGCAGCAAGAGTACTATTAGGACTCTCTAAATTTAACTCTATGACCAAAGCCCTAGTTCATCTCCACACGCTGCCGGTAGCAAAACGGAGCCAGTTCCAATCCCTCTGCATTGCATTCAAATCATTGAACAATCTAGGGCCAATGCAACTGCCTAACCATTTTAAACCCTAAATCCCAGCAAGATCCCTCAGATCCGCAGAGCTTGGGAATCTTGTTGTCCCAAGAATAAAAAGGGCCAGGTGGGGTGGTAAGAGCTTCTCCAATACAACAATCAAACTGTGGAACTCCTTACCCTCGTCACCAAAAGGAGACAGAGTTGCTCAAATTTAGAAAGGGTCTAAACACATGGCTGTTTGGGCATAATGCTTAATCTATCTGAGCCGAATCCGTCTGCTTTCATGGCTAGCGCCTAGACACCTTAGGGTATTGTGTGCTTTATAAATACTTCATCATCATTCAGGGGTAGTGCCTCTAAAGCTTGGCCCATATCTATGGGGGAAGGGATAGTGCCTCCAGTACTTGGCGCAGATCTATGTGGGGAAGCGGAAGTACCTTGAATGCTTTTCCCAGATCTATGGGGGGAAGGGGTAGTCCCTTGAATGCTTGGCGCAGATCTATGGGGGTAACAGGTAGTGCCTCGAATGCTTGACCGAGATGTATGGGGGGAAGGGGTAGTGCCTTGAATGCTTAGTGCCTTGAATGCTTGACCCAGATGTATGGGGTGAAGGGGTAGTGCCTTGAATGCTTGACCCAGATGTATGGGGGAAGGGGTAGTGCCTTGAATGCATGGTACAGATCTATGGTGGGAAAGAGGTAGTGCCTCGAAGGCTTGACCCAGGTGTATGGGGTGAAAGAGGTAGTGCCTCGAAGGCTTGACCCAGGTGTATGGGGTGAAAGAGGTAGTGCCTCGATGGCTTGACCCAGATCTATTAGGGATCACCAAAATTAAGGGCCAGTCCAGAGCCAGAGGTTTGACCTGAGCCAGGCTTCAGTCTTGTTGGCTCGCCCTCCTATACCTGAGAGCCTGTTAGAAATCAGGGTCTGACAAGGGGTTCGAAATCAGGTGGGGACAGCGACAGGAGTCTTGTCCCTGCAGTGAGGGAGGAATCAGGGGGTACTCTGAAAGTTATCAGGTCTTAACAGTGAATTAGAAATCTGAGGGTGACAAGGAGGAACCAGCTCCTCACAGAGTGAGAAATCAGGGCCTGACATTCAGTTAGAAGTCAGGGGTGGAAGTGAGAGGAATCAGGGCCTGGCAGTTAGAAATTAGGGCGTGACACTGAGAGGAATCCGAGCCCAGCAGTGAGCATGAAATCTGTGGGTGACAGGCACATTGGGCCGAACAGCTCCTGAATGTGTGAGGGTTAGTGCTTTTTTTAATAAACAAGGAAAGCTGTCACTAGGAGCCAGTAAAAATTTTCTAAAACAGGGAGTCGGAAGGCCCCTAAAACATGCTAACAAGAGTACATAATCAAATCTGACAACCTTAAAAGAAAACCGTGCTGTAGAGAGCAAAATAATTTAAAAAAAATAAACACCAAAGCGACTAAAAGGAAGCAGGTGCAAATTAAAAATGGACCTTTATGTAAAGTGCCAGATCATAGTGGGTGCAAAATGAGTAATCATAATGGGCAAGAAAAGCGGAAACGGCAACTAAAAACGGTTAAAAAAAAGAGACACCGGAAAAGGTAAACAAATAAAGGGAAAGGTGTTCGATGCAAGGAGACTAAAATAAGAAATAAAAGGGATTTATAACAACGCACCTGTGAAAAGTGAACTATGATTTTAAGTGAACAATGCTTGGAACTCACCACAAGGTGAGAAATTTTCAAGATAAGCACATAACTTTACATACAGTGAATCTAAAAGGAACTCATTTACATAGTCATTGGTTATCCCTAGAAGCTGACACCAGGTCTTCCTGGCCGTACGGTGGATACCCATGGAGTACACAGGAGAAATGAAAACACTGACGTACAGGACTCCTGTCCTGTTTGGGTTTCAGCTCTGTGCTGCGCCTGTAGGCTTCGTGTCGCTTTGTGCCAAATAAGCACCCACACAAAAGCTTGGTAAATACCCACCCACACATCCCACACATGCCAATCTATGGGGCAGATTTACAAGCCCCTTGCGCCACTTTTGCGTCACTTTTCCCATGTTAAAAGTGACGCAAAAGTGGCGCAAGGGGCTTGTAAATCTGCCCCTATGTGTCCGTACCTGTGCCTCTTGCAGAAGCGCAACTAGACCCGAATGTCAGGAGGGGGCAAACAGGTCAACCACTGGAGTTGGGGCTAACACTTCAAATTTTAGGCGGAGCTATCCTTAGAGCAAATACAAGACAACAGAATGATAAATTGTGGCTTTTAAACATATATGTCAAACCCGATATAGCTACAACAAACATGTTTTAGTGGATCTGATAGTGTTTATAGGCTACTGAAAGAGATCTTAAAAAGGGGACAGAAGCACTTTAGAACTAGTTCTCACAAAGGCACTTCAAGACAGTGCTTTTTGTCAATTCTCTGAATATCCCTTCCGTGAAATGGCAATGAAATCATTATTTTTTTCATTCCAACTTCCGAAAGACACCCTGATCAGAAGTAGCCCTCTCTACTAAAGAGGTTGGAGACCCCTGGCATATTCTAATTAGAGCAATTAGTATTCCCTGTGTAGAGAAAGTTACCACTCTGAATGGACCACAAGAGATACACCAGGCTGACAACACAAATACCAGTTTATCATTGTAACCCTGGAACAAGTGGTGCACCAGGGAGCATGTTTACAAGGGCATTGCACCACCGGAGCGTCACTTTTTAGGACGCTCTGGTGGCGCAATGCCCTGCTCCCTATTTCCAAAACGGCATTAGGCCACTTTGCGTGGCTTCTACGCCGCTTTGTAAGTATAGGCCCCTTTCACACAGGTCTGTGCGTGAAAGTAGCATGCAATGGGTGTTGCTGTGTGCCTTTCACCGCAACACCCATTGATTTTTTATGCTCCCCAGATTTACAAAGATGTGTAAATCTGAGGCAGCGCCAAAAACTAACGCCACTGAATAGCAGATGTTAGATTGGCATAACGAGGAGAATTACTTTTATTTCACCTCGTTTTTGTTCTTTCTTTGAAGGAGCAAATCGCCTTTAAAGATTGTTTATGTGCAGGAAGGTGTCCCTTCCTGCACATAAACAATCACCCTTGCAACAGAGGGGTGCCTGGGTTGCAGGGAATCATCCCTGCAACGCAAGCACTTAAGCACCATGGCACAAGGGTGTCTGTGTTGGCGCTAGGCAGCCTTTTTTAGCGCAAGGGAAAACACAGGGACGCGCCGTATTCTTGTAAATAAGGTGCATCCAATGACGCAGTGCGGCGCAGTTAAATTGCTTGCAGTACCGCGCTGCGCCATTTCTTTCTAAATATACCCCAAAGTGTTTTCATTGTGCACATGCTTTTGCCTTGGTAACCTATAATAGACAATATCAGAGTTATACTGTTTTTGACAGACCCATGTTTAGTTTGACAGCAGAATAAGGTTTCACAAGCATTTTGCTGACAGACTACACTAGCTTGAAAGGGCAGGTCACCGATGCAATGCTTACACGAGGGGAGTGTGGATGTACTGCCTTTGCATGGTCACCATCCCAGTGAAAAAACATACAAGGCACATGTTAAAGCAAATTCTACATTTGTCTTACAATGCACTCTGAGAAACTGATCACAGATGCTTTTGCTTTAATGGCAGAGGTATGCCTCTGGTTAGACATAGATTATATGTTCAGGCTTCACATTGCTCTCAGGCCCTCCATCAGCAAAGAGCGAGCCTCGTAGCTCGTCATTTATGCTCGATTTCTTGTCAAATTGCCACCTGATCTGTATATAGTGCCTGAAGGTAACCACTAAATATGTCGAAAACCTATACATTCAAGATATGAATTGAGTTGTTGTTTATAAAGTGTAACAAGCACTGTAATGCATCTTGGCCCTGAACTGCTGACCAACATCAGAAAATATATGAAGATAATCAGTGCTTGAAGTGGAAAAAAAGAAGTGCAGGTACTCTGTACCAGAGTACCTGCTTGTTTCTGAGAAGTGCTGGTACCCTCTACCAGAGTACCTGCTTGTTTCTGAGAAGTGCTGGTACTCTCCAATTAAAAGTATTACGTTTTTCTTAAGAAGTGCAGGCACTCTCCCTCTCAAAATAAAAAAGTGCTGGTACTCAGTACCGGAGAGTACTGGCCCATTTAAAGCACTGAAGAGAATCAATAAAAGAGATGGTCCTTCCTAAACATAGAGTGGTCCTCTGTTTCCCGAAGGCCAAGATGGAGTCAATTCCAAACAGAGGAAACAATTAAAGAGAAGAAATATCTCACCCTATACCTCTACCAAGCTCTTCGGAGGTTTGATAGCAGGAGGGAAAAGCCAACATGAAGGGATGTCCTAGACTAAGAAGCAAACACATAAGCAGTGTGGTCCTGTTTCATAAAAGGCTCTCTGGGTAAAACTGAGCGCCATATAATGGATCCTTCTAGTAACTGGCAACCAATGCAACTTACAGTGACCTGTGGGGAACCTATCAAATTTCGTGACATTCATGACAAGCTATGTTTAAACATTCTGAGCACCTTGAAGATTGTAAATAGCTGACTCAGGCAGGATAGCGTAGCAAGCATTGGCATAGTTCTACATAGAAATGATGGCAGCATTAACAACACATGCTTTCAAGTGGCACAGAATAAAAATACGTTTTTTTTCTTCAAGAGCTTCATTTAGAGGCAACAGGATGATACACCCACAACAGCAAGATAAGGCATGTGGAAATGTCATAGTAATCTTGTCTGACATCATTCACTGCAGCCTCCGTGGGAGTCTCGGTGCTTAAACCAGGCCTTAAATATATCCAGTTTGCATCTAGTAACTGGTCCTCTTCAAGTTATCTAGAAGTCATTGAGTCAGAACTCTTAACCCATCTAGTGACTGCTGTCAAAAGAAAGATGAGCGTAAAGTTAGCTCTGCCCATGGGTCCACGTTTCACTTATCTAAAATGGGGTTGACAGCCTCTTGCTTTTTCCATCCACTAGGGACAGTGCCGGATGAAAACTAGGGACAGTGCCGGATGAAAACTAGGGACAGTGCCGGATGAAAACTAGGGACAGTGCCGGATGAAAACTAGGGACAGTGCCGGATGAAAACTAGGGACAGTGCCGGATGAAAACTAGGGACAGTGACGAATGAAAACTAGGGACAGTGCCGGATGAAAACTAGGGACAGTGCCGGATGAAAACTAGGGACAGTGCCGGATGAAAACTAGGGACAGTGCCGGATGAAAACTAGGGACAGTGCCGGATGAAAACTAGGTACAGTGCCGGATGAAAACTAGGGACAGTGCCGGATGAGAACTAGGGACAGTGCCGGATGAGAACTAGGGACAGTGCCGGATGAGAACTAGGGACAGTGCCGGATGAAAACTAGGGACAGTGCCAGATGAAAACTAGGGACAGTGCCGGATGAAAACTAGGGACAGTGCCAGATGAAAATTTTAGACTTTAAGAAGGTAAGCAAGGGGAAAGCCTCTGTTTACTTAATCATTGGAGGAGTGACGAAAAAGGCTTCCAATCATGCTGTATAAAGGAGGATGGAACCAGGAGCTGGGAAATGCAATCACGAATGGCCTTGATCGTCTCATAGAAAAAGAGGCGAAAAGAATGGGAAAAAAGTTTGGTGGAGAGTTGACAGTGGTCCAGGAAACCACTTGCTTAAAGGAAGCCGGGCTGTATTTAAAAATGTTACTTTATTTAAAAAGTGAATGCAGACATGATGGCCTAGTCCCCAACAGGCCTCCATACCTTTGATGGCTGCCAATTATTGTGAGTAGTAATTTGCAAACTATCTCATGAATATTGATGAGGTAAGTTGGAAATTTGTGAACTGATCTATTACTACATAGGTCAGTTGCAGAATTATTTTCCATTAGCAAAAGGTCAGTGCACAATTTGCAACCAATTTTTGCAAATGAAAATTTCATACATCAGGACCCAAAATGTCTCTGCACATTGTGTGCAAGCCAATCTCATACTGTGTGCAATACATTTTAAAATAATGATATTGGTATTCACAGTGCTTTCAGTTGCAGGCTGGGACCTCGTAGCACTATAAATACATATGTCACTATTCCCTAATGTGCCAAATAGAATTCAGTTCTGTGACTGTCTGTTTAGACACGCAGACATCTATCTACAGTGATGGCATGAACCAATGGAGCTTTCATAATACAAAAGAATGCATTTCAAACCAATTGCTTTAACTTGCGTTTATTTTTTATTTAAAAGAGTGTGTAATGGCCCATGTTGAGATCTGGCTTTACAGCGCAATAGGCTGCAGACCTATTGTAGCCAATTCTTTAAAATAGGCATAGAGTGGGCTCTGGCGCCACCCAGTGGAGTGTTTCCGTTAACCTCATGTATTATTCTGCCTCCTGGGCGTGCTTGCATTGTAATGCATGAGGGACTGTTTTACCATCTCAAAACTATTCTGAATTGTTATAAATTATGTTTTATCTCATAGATACACTGTACACAGATTATTTTGTTTGATTTTACAATGCAGGAGGGTTTTTGTGTTTTATTTCGGGCTCAAAATGCATGCCAGACCTATTGGCTTTGCCAATGCTTGTTTTGCTTCTGCGTGTGTTTGACTCAAATGGGTTTTGAAGGAGCTGTGCCAGGTCAAACAGTGGTCGGTAGGATATCCCTGTGGTGTGATGTCCGTGGTGCAAAAAGAAGGGAGTTTTCTGCAAGCTCCAGGCTCAGATCTCAACATGGCCGGCTCATCCTTTCACCATTGTGACGACGTTGTACTTCTTGTACCACATATGTTTGCAAGATTGTAATCCCTTCAGGTCGGTGTTTCTTATTTTATTACCCCCTTCTTTGCTTGCACAATTTTTCTGTATCTTCTAAAGCTGTATGTCTGAATGTTGATTTGTGTAATACTCTTTACCAGGCGCGGCCCGTGGTAGGAGTGCCGGTCGGGCGGTGACGTGGGGCGGGGGAGGGGCAGGGTGGGGGGTAGTAAACTACGGATTAAGGCCGAATACAGGTAAGTGAACATTTAAATAAATAAAACGAATTTCGTTGCGCGCACTGAATGATGATGGATTAAACCCAGATCAGTTGACTGGGGGTGAGTGCTTGCAATGTTCAACACTCCGTCCATCATCCCCTTTGGTTTTGCTATGTTCGCCCTAAGTTGGCAGGGTATGCCCAGACGTGGGTCCCTTGCTCACTTTGCCACTGGATTCAAGATAGCCTGGCTGATGACGGCTGTAAGCCAGAAACTGGTCCCAGGATGCTTGTTTCCGGTCCAGGGTAGACATGGCTTGGCAGTTCGGGCTGGACTGTTCCCATGAGGCACAGGGTCAGACTGATTTGCATATGGACATGTCTGAACTGGGGTGGCGGAGTGAGCTAAAGAATGATGATGGATTAAACCCAGATCAGTTGACTGGGGGTGAGTGCTTGCAATGTTCAACACTCCGTCCATCATCCCCTTTGGTTTTGCTATGTTCGCCCTAAGTTGGCAGGGTATGCCCAGACGTGGGTCCCTTGCTCACTTTGCCACTGGATTCAAGATAGCCTGGCTGATGACGGATGTAAGCCAGAAACCGGTCCCAGGATGCTTGTTTCCGGTCCAGGGTAGACATGGCTTGGCAGTTCGGGCTGGACTGTTCCCATGAGGCACAGGGTCAGACTGATTTGCATATGGACATGTCTGAACTGGGGTGGCGGAGTGAGCTAAAGAATGATGATGGATTAAACCCAGATCAGTTGACTGGGGGTGAGTGCTTGCAATGTTCAACACTCCGTCCATCATCCCCTTTGGTTTTGCTATGTTCGCCCTAAGTTGGCAGGGTATGCCCAGACGTGGGTCCCTTGCTCACTTTGCCACTGGATTCAAGATAGCCTGGCTGATGACAGCTGTAAGCCAGAAACCGGTCCCAGGATGCTTGTTTCCGGTCCAGGGTAGACATGGCTTGGCAGTTCGGGCTGGACTGTTCCCATGAGGCACAGGGTCAGACTGATTTGCATATGGACATGTCTGAACTGGGGTGGCGGAGTGAGCTAAAGAATGATGATGGATTAAACGCAGATCAGTTGACTGGGGGTGAGTGCTTGCAATGTTCAACACTCCGTCCATCATCCCCTTTGGTTTTGCTATGTTCGCCCTAAGTTGGCAGGGTATGCCCAGGCGTGGGTCCCTTGCTCACTTTGCCACTGGATTCAAGATAGCCTGGCTGATGACGGCTGTAAGCCAGAAACCGGTCCCAGGATGCTTGTTTCCGGTCCAGGGTAGACATGGCTTGGCAGTTCGGGCTGGACTGTTCCCATGAGGCACAGGGTCAGACTGATTTGCATATGGACATGTCTGAACTGGGGTGGCGGAGTGAGCTAAAGAATGATGATGGATTAAACCCAGATCAGTTGACTGGGGGTGAGTGCTTGCAATGTTCAACACTCCGTCCATCATCCCCTTTGGTTTTGCTATGTTCGCCCTAAGTTGGCAGGGTATGCCCAGACGTGGGTCCCTTGCTCACTTTGCCACTGGATTCAAGATAGCCTGGCTGATGACGGCTGTAAGCCAGAAACCGGTCCCAGGATGCTTGTTTCCGGTCCAGGGTAGACATGGCTTGGCAGTTCGGGCTGGACTGTTCCCATGAGGCACAGGGTCAGACTGATTTGCATATGGACATGTCTGAACTGGGGTGGCGGAGTGAGCTAAAGAATGATGATGGATTAAACCCAGATCAGTTGACTGGGGGTGAGTGCTTGCAATGTTCAACACTCCGTCCATCATCCCCTTTGGTTTTGCTATGTTCGCCCTAAGTTGGCAGGGTATGCCCAGACGTGGGTCCCTTGCTCACTTTGCCACTGGATTCAAGATAGCCTGGCTGATGACGGCTGTAAGCCAGAAACCGGTCCCAGGATGCTTGTTTCCGGTCCAGGGTAGACATGGCTTGGCAGTTCGGGCTGGACTGTTCCCATGAGGCACAGGGTCAGACTGATTTGCATATGGACATGTCTGAACTGGGGTGGCGGAGTGAGCTAAAGAATGATGATGGATTAAACCCAGATCAGTTGACTGGGGGTGAGTGCTTGCAATGTTCAACACTCCGTCCATCATCCCCTTTGGTTTTGCTATGTTCGCCCTAAGTTGGCAGGGTATGCCCAGACGTGGGTCCCTTGCTCACTTTGCCACTGGATTCAAGATAGCCTGGCTGATGACGGCTGTAAGCCAGAAACCGGTCCCAGGATGCTTGTTTCCGGTCCAGGGTAGACATGGCTTGGCAGTTCGGGCTGGACTGTTCCCATGAGGCACAGGGTCAGACTGATTTGCATATGGACATGTCTGAACTGGGGTGGCGGAGTGAGCTATGATGATGGATTAAACCCAGATAAGTTGACTGGGGGTGAGTGCTTGCAATGTTCAACACTCCGTCCATCATCCCCTTTGGTTTTGCGATCTAATGAAATGCACCTACACCACTTTATGTAAAATGGCTTCTCATCTGATCAACCGCTAAAGGATGAAAAGCGGAGTCTACGCCTTTGGGATGTGAACATAGGGTTATAAAGATCACCCATAAACCCAGTCAGCAGCTCTGAGTGCAGGAAAGAGACGGCAGCAGCAGTGAACGGGTGTCGTAATGTGCGTGCTCAGTACTCCATTGGGAAGGGTTTTATGAGTCCGCCTTTCATCATTGCAAGGTTGATATAAAGAATCAGAACTGGCCGAGGACTAACAAAGGGCAGAAGGAGCCAGCCCGCGGGAAAATCCATCTGGAATTTCAACACATCCCAGTTCCGGACTACCAAACAGGCAAAGTAGGCACCGGCCTATGGGCCCCACTCTTTTTAGGGGCCCCTCGATATTGTTTCCAAAAGATAGAAAAAAATGAATCAAATCATAGAAACAAAAACTTTACATTAAAGACTCTATAGAGAAAATACTGTATTAATGTAATGTACCGATTAACAACTTAAAGTACATAAACCAGAGACATCAGATTCACATAACAGTTTGTCTCTTAAAAGCTCATCTTCTGGTAACTGTCAGATGTAAACAAATCCGGTGCATCGGGTATTGGGGGACAATTTGTGAGAGGGGGGGGGGCGACATTTCGACTGCCCGGGGGCCTCTACAGGGTTTACTCCGGCACTGTGACACATCCATTGCGACTGTCAAACAAATTTGGGTCTGATGAATAATTTCCAAGGTGATTAATTGTCCATCGGAAGTTCACCGTTAAGTGTTTCAACGAATCTGTAAATAAAAGCACATTTAAACAAAGAAAAATAAACGAACAGGTGTTCTGCGGAATTAACTGTAATGTATTTTCAGCACAGAAACAAACAGATATCGCTCACATCAGCCGCACCATTGTTTACAAAATAAAAAGACTCCATTTTGTTTTACTTTAACGCGTTCTACGACATTCCGTTCCGGCAGCTTAAGACAGGAAAGATTCCGGGCATATAATAACGCAGAGACTTCAAAGCGTACAAGACATCGCACTCATCGCTTGAGGGGGGTGGGCGGGGGTTCCCCCAGTAGAACGTTTTTGACTTTCTGGGCTGACGAATTTACAACTGCGATTAAAGCGCTTAGAGGTGACAGAGTTCATGTGGCGAGTTAGACGGTATCCGCGAAACATCCATCGAAGTCATTTTACACAAGCATGCATGATGCAACCAAACAGAACACATTCAAACACGGGTCGGTTCACAGAGCCGATCGCAAACATACAAGAACAAAATGAAGACATTCAAACAGCGGCAAGGCTGCCGTGGGCTGTAATTCAAGGATGAGAAATGGACAGCCCCTTTTGGGTAGGAAAAGACAGTCACAATTTGGGGTGCAGCACTCTTATAGGTACAGCCAGATATATATATGCGCGCGCGCGCGCACACACACACACACACGCACACACGCACGCACGCACACACACATACATACACACACACGCGCGCGCCCAGGCACATTTGTCAACTTGCAGAGGCGTTGAGACAGACGCACTGACACACCACCGTCAGACCACTGACAAACTCGGGCTTGTGTAGGTCCCGCCGTGACACAGTGCACAGCACTGCTGCGTTGTGGAATATTAAAGGTTGCAGAGCCCAGGCGGGGGGAGGGGAGACTCGGGAAGGGCGGGAGCGCTGCAGGGCCAGTGTTGAGTGGGACAGTAGGACACAGCGGGACGTGTGGGACAGTGCGGGGTTTGGTGCCCTGACTCTGTGACAGCGCAGCCTGGCTGTGGGACAGTAAAGCTGCAACTGTGCAGAGGGGCGTGTGGCGTACAGCGCCCCGTCTGTGTGACAGTGCAACACACAGTTTTAGTGTGGGGAAGGGCACAGTTGAGGTGTGGAAAAGTGTGCGGTACAGCGCCCTTTCTCTGTAACCCTGCATAGTGCAGCCGCCTTGTGGTCGCGCGGCTCGTGGGACAGTTAGCGCTACAGAAGGGCAGCGCGGGGGTATAGCGCTGTTGCACTGTGACTGTGCAGGGTGCAGCTACGGTGCTGATGCTGGGGTGCTGTGCCCAGGCCTCAGGACAGTACGAGCCTCTGTTGTACAGAGGGACAGTGCGGCCCGGGATATAGAGCCCTAGCTGTGTAACTGCACAGTGTGCAGCTGCGGTGTGGACGGGAAGGGGCTGTGGTACAGGGCCCTGGCTGTGTGACAGTGCAAGACATAGATGTGGTGTGGTTCTGTGCCAGAGCGAGACACAGCTGTGGTGTGGGGGGAGTGTGCGGTACAGCGTCCAGGTAGTGTGTCAGTGCACGACACAGCTGTGGTATGGTTGTGTGACAGTGCAAGACAGCTGTGGTATGGTTGTGTGACAGTGCAAGACAGCTGTGGTATGGTTGTGTGACTGCAAGACAGCTGTGGTATGGTTGTGTGACAGTGCAAGACAGCTGTGGTGTGGGGCAGTGCGCGTTACAGCGCCCAGGTTGTGTGTCAGTGCAAGACACAGCTGTGGTGTGGTTGTGTTATAGTGCAAGGCACAGCTTTGGTGTGGGTCAGTGTGCGGTACAGCGTCCAGGTTGTGTCATTGCAAGACACAGCTGTGGTATGGTTGTGTTATAGTGCCAGACACAGCTGTGGTGTAGTTGTGTGTGACAGTGCCAGACACAGCTGTGGTGTGGTTGTGTCCGTGCAAGACACAGCTATGGTGTGGTTGTGTGACAGTGCCAGACACAGCTGTGGTGTGGTAGTGCAAGACATAGCAGTGGTGTGGTTGTGTGTCAGTGTAAGACACAGCTGTGGTGTGGTTGTGTGTCAGTGCAAGACACAGCTGTGGTGTGGTTGTGTGAAAGCGCAAAGCACAGCTGTGGTGTGGGCAGTGCGCTGTGCAGCGTCCAGGTTGTGTCACTGCATCGGGCGCTATGTGTGGCCTGTGGGGGGTACATCGCCCAGACTGCGGGCAGCACTGAAAGGTGCAGCAGTACAGAGGAGCAGCGCGGTCCGGGTGTGACAAAATGCCCTCAACCCATGGCCGGTTTGCATACTGAGGGGCGTTTGGTGTCTGACAGCTCGGGGGGGGGGGGGGGGGGGGGGTCAGCAGACAGTAAGATCTGGTGATGAGAGGCCACGTGTGCTCCGTGTTCGCCTGGTTTTGTGTGCTTTGGCGGACTCTGCTCCGCTCTTTCAACATGCCATGGGAAGCGGCTGCGCGAGGCACTCTCACTCCGCGCTCCGCCTTTCATCCTAACCAGCTAATACAAGGAGCACATTAGGCTTGTGTTTTACTGGTACTCACAGTACAATATGGGCATTACTGCGGAGAAATGTACAGCTATTATTGATACATTTTAATATATTATCAGTGTCAGTGGTGGTAATGCGGTGTGGTGTCTAATATTTGTATGACGATTATTATTTTACCGATTTTACAGTTTTTATTTTCATTATTTGTTTAATTGATTTTATAGTGATTGTTATTTTGGCTCCTAATCTGATTACATGGGTTTTTGTTTCTATTATTCTAATAATATTTTCATGAAGATTTCCTTACAAAAACATCATTATTCTGTTTTGTTCTCTTCAGCCTTCTATCAGTAGCATTCGTTTTTTTTACATTCCACCTTCTTATCAGTATTATTCGTCTTTTTAGAACTATTAGATTTACTAATATTTCCTTACTTCGTTTTGATATTTTAAGATGATTGTTTTTGTTCGTAATAATACCAGTTGGAAAATAATACGGTTGCGATTATTTTTCTTGCGTTTCTAACATTATTGTTGTTATTGTGGCTGTCTGTTAATAATAGTAGTATTACTTCTTTCCTCTTTCTCTATTTCTAAAAATTGTACCATTATTCTGGTTTTCTTTTTGCTATTACAATGGTAATATGTTCGTTCTTTTAATGTTCTTAAAATAGTTATCTTTATTCTTTTTTTTGTTTCCCTTCTAGTTATCATTATTGTTAGTAATAACATAATCTTAACTATTTTCGATTTTCTTAAACGGATTATTTTTATCCTCATACCAGTTCCTCTTCTCATTTACATTTTTTCAGTTTTATGTAGCGGGAACTCAACCCAGGTGCTGGAGCCCTTTGCGCGAGCACCAGTTACATTAAACAAGGACACATTTATTTTTGGTAGGCACGTGGAGAGTAAGTGATTCACCCAGAATCACAGGATGTTGAGTGTTGCTGACGAGACTCAAACCCGGTTCCCCAGTTCCAAAGTCGACAGTTCTAGCCGTTACGCCTTACTATTATTAATAATAATTATTAACTCTATTGTGACCGTTTCCTGGGGACCCGCCTGACTACAGACCCGTGCACTCGGGCTCCCATTTCCGTCTCTTTTTTGTGGGTGGGTCTGTTATCAATTGTTAGCAATTTGACAAAACGCTTCTTTTTTTTATCTGAGCCCCTCCCCGAGTTTAATCCCAAAAAGAATGGTCTCTCTCGAGATATTCTTTGTCACGACATATCACTGTCGCAGACGTGGAGGAGCCTGTCTGTAAATGAAACACCTCTGATAGGCTTCACATCCTGTGGACCTCTTCACTGTTAACCTCACCAGCGCCAAGACGCCGTTTCTGGCAATCGAGCGCTTTAGAAAAAATAATTAATATAACATAACAAAGACCGACTCTAATCGGAAGGCGAGGGTTCATTTTTAGCAGGTAAATACACTACACTCCGGTCTTGGAGCTCGAGCTATAAGCGCCGTGAAGACGCTGCAAGGCACCTTCTGTGTCATGGACTGTCGCGCTATATCACAAACTCACGAGCGGCTCCGTCAGGGGTGCTGCCATTGTTATGTTGTGCAACTGCGCCATAGGGTTTGTGAATAAGCACCACGCAAAGAACAAGCGTAGCACATATGCCTCAGTGGGGGGGCACTGAGCAGGAGAGCGGGAAGGGAGTGGTGCCTGGACGCTGGTGCAATCTGGAGCACTAGTGAGGTAGTGCACTGCCGTTTACAGACAGCACATTTTCCGTTGAAACAGGCACTACATTTGCACAGACTAACAGTTTTACTGATAAAACTATATAGCTCACAAACGATAACGTGTGGAAATCGGGTTTCAGAGAATATTTATCATCTGTGCATCACCAAGTAAAGTGTCCTGATTACTTTGATCCTATTAAAATCTTTGCGCCTCATTTAGAAGCCCATTGCGCCGCCGGTGCGTCACTTGTTGTGACGCAGCGCAATGGGTTTGCTCATATTTTCAAGACCACATCAAGTCACCCTGCGTGACTTTTCGTGGCCTTGTAAATAAGGGCCCCTTTCACGCATTACTCTGCATGAAAGGGGCATTCCGTGGGTGTTGCTGTGGGTGTTCCCACGCAACATC
The DNA here is from genome assembly GCA_963921515.1 of Calotriton arnoldi. Lineage (NCBI taxonomy): Eukaryota > Metazoa > Chordata > Amphibia > Caudata > Salamandridae > Calotriton > Calotriton arnoldi. The sequence goes on from CAWUFW010001100.1 coordinate 307,216, forward strand.
CGTGGAACCTGACACATTCCCAGAATTAGAACATTTTGTAAAGCTGGGAATATGTCAGAATCCTACGTCTCTCCAGGGGAGGAGTAGGAGTGGCGCAACGAGGAGAAATACTTTTATTTCTCCTCGTCTTTTCCTCTTTCCATGTAGAAACAAACATCCCCACAACACAGGCACCCTTGCAACATTATGCAAGGGTATCTGCGTTGGTGCATGGCTGCTGTTTGTGCGCCTGCGCAGGGGAGAAGGACAGAAATGAACAATATCTTGTAGATACGGCGCTTCCTGCCCTTTTATTTTGACGCACGGCAGCACAGCAGGAAGGCTTGCATCAAAATATTGTAAATGAGGCCCTTTGTTTCAATCACACCTCAGAATTACCAAAAAATGTGCTTCATTTCTGATTTCCAAATTGCGGATATATTTTGAAACCTGCATAGTTAATTTACAGGTAAATAAACCAGGAACCAGCGCAAGGATACCATACTGGGTGAGTGCATTCTACAAACCTGCATAACATAACCGGTATTTCAATGTTGTGCTAAAAAAAAGTGACATCCTACAGCCTTTCCTTTCACTCCTTGTACTGCAGTAAGACTGTCCCCTAGGTCACTTTTTAAAAAATCCTCTTACTTTGCAGTCAGAGGAAAAAAAAGTAAACAGCAGTTTTGTTGTAAAAAGAATAAGGGCTCGATTACGAGTGGGTCATTGTTTTCTGACCTCTGCGTAAACCCCTGTTTGCGCTGGGGTCCAAATTACGAGTTTGGTTGTATTTAACACATCTGGTAATTATCGGATGTGTTTAATACCTCAACCTTCGTTATATTACGTCAGGTCAAACTTGCCGAAATTTAACGGGAAAAGCATACGGTATTTACTGTATCATGCAGAATTTGGTGCACTGCACACCAGTATCCGCATGTTATTCCCCCAAAACTCGTAATAGGTGCTATTTATCGAAGCCGATAAATAATGTAACCTGGGGTATGAGGTGTGATAAATAACACATTCTTTCTCCAACCCACTCGTAATCAATCAGGCCCTAAGAAGCAATTTGTCAGAACACATAGCCTGACATTTGACCTATGTCTTTGAACGCACAGTTAATGGGACAAAATAAACCCACAATTTCAAGGCATATTTATTGCTCATTCACCTTCTGAACTCCAGCAGGGTTATTCTGGGGGTGCTGCAGCACACCCGCACACCTACTTCCAGCGCCCATACTTTGTGAATGAAAAAATCACCAGCTGATTCATTCTGTGAATCACTATCAGTTTCCGCAGCTGATGATACATTTTGTGACCTCCGTGACAAGTACAGAGAACAGTTTGTGATCAGGGTCTATGTTCCTGGGACTACAAAAGGATTGCTGTGATTATGATATTTGGAGATTAAATTCCTAATTTCCGCTACAGAGCTCATTCCGGTTCAGGCGCAAACTCGTATTTGAGCTCATAACAGGACAGAAGTGAGCAGAATTTGCATCTGCAGTGATTGAACATGTAATTGTAAGTTGTGTTTATATAGCCCTTACAACACCTGACGAGGCATTGAAGCACTTTAAGGCGAGTAGCGTGCTGCTGCGGAACCCAAGATTAGAGTAAATATGCTACAAGTTAATTAGTTAATTGTATATCTTGTGTTAGGAGAAATAAAAGCATTTCTCCTTTTTAACGCCTGCATCAAAGTGGCATTATTTTTGGGTGGAAAACCCTGTCTACTCTTGTCCACTATTGTTATTAGATAGGGTTTTGCGTCAAAAACCACGGGTGGTGGCATGAGAACACCCATCTAGCACCCATGGAATGACCCCTTGAGAAACAGTGAGGCAAAGAAGTGCTTTGCGCTACTTTGAGGTAAAACAAGGTTTGTGCTGGAAAGAACCTCCCCGCAAAAATTTTTGAGCAGGTTTGCATCACTTTTATGATGCAAACCAGGCACAAAATGTTTGCAAACATGGGTATGAATGTGTTTTTTCATCCTATCTGTTAATACTGGGAAGGAAAAATGTGTGCGACTCTCGCCCAGTATTCACAGTCATATGTCATAGACAACAGGCTGCGGCCTTCCACTGAAAAGGCCATGGAAGACGCATTACAAACATGTGCAGCTTAAAAAATAGAGACATTTGTTTAGGACAACAAACTCAGATACTGCACTGGAACTTCCAAATGGTCTAAATGTCACAAAAGCTAGCAACATAATATATTTGTTAGCCCAATAAAACTATCTTCTCTGCATTGTCACACTGTTTGTTTTTATGTTTTTTTGCTCTTTTTAAAAGTAAGTTAATGGCAGAATTTTGCTCTTAGCAAGGTCTCACCCTATATGAAACTGAAACTCCCTTGAGTTCTAGTAGAGAAATATTGTCTCAACGTCCGGACAGTGCAGTTTTCCTCCCAGAGCAGGATTGCATCTCCAGTGCGTGTAAAGTGGTTCATTTTACTTCCCTGCCTTCTCTCAGGGAGTTCCCCTTTTATGGTCTGGCTTGACAGCGCAGCTGTCACCAGACAATTATGCAAGCATCACTAGAGCGGGGCTTTGGCTCTGTCTAGATGTTGGGATCCAGGAGTACATGTTTCGATTGGGCAGACGTTGTGTGCTTCCACAAAAAAGAGCTTGCCCTTCACACAGCTGTAATCATTTTGTTTATTTATCCAGCTGCCTAAGCTTGAACTTTCAGGGGCACAGATATGACATTGCAATGCTGTTTAGGTGTTTTAGATAACTAGATAATTTCAGTAGCGGCTCATGGAGGGAGTGCCGCGGGGCGGTGGGGCGGGGCAGGGGAGGAGCAGGGTGGGGGGGTAGTAAACTACGGCACACGGCCGAACAGAGGTAAGTAAACAAATAAATAAATAAAACGAATTTCATTGCGCGCGCTGCATTGCCAAATGCGATGCAGCGCGCGCAATGAAATTCGTTTTATTTATTTGTTTACTTACCTCTGTTCGGCCGTATGCCGTAGTTTAATTCCCCCCACCCTGCTCCTCCCCCGCCCCACCGCCCCGCAGCAATCCCTCCACGAGCCGCTACTGGATAATTTATGATGTTTTTCTCTGTTAGCAGCACAGGTGAGAGTAGGGCAGCAATTAACCTACATGGATGTTTAGGTCTGGCTTGACAGTGCAACTCTCACCTTACCTTTTAGCCTACACCAATATTATACTACAGTTCTTTGATGCTAGACAAATACATATCCATCCCCATGTTATTTGCTGGTAAAGGTTCAGATTATCACACCACATTCCTTTACAGCCGGAGCTATTGGAATTGTAAGTGATTGTTTGGTTTTAATGGCTCACCAACACCTTTTCAGATTTCACTCAGTGTGCTGTTTTTTCTGAGAAATATGCAGCCCATTCTGCATGGTTTTTTTTTATAGTGTGGTTTAGGACAGACCCACAAAGGCTATATGTGACACACTTGATGAAGCTGAGCAGGAGACAAAACTTTTTGGGGGGTGAAATACAGAGTAGCTTTTGTGACAAATGATGTATGTCGAAGCCATGGATGTCAGTAAGGGGCCACAAGAGGTGGTAGGTACGACCCCTCAATCTACTCTCAGGACCCCAGGCAGCCACATCACGGTGTATGAGTTGGGATTGGAGGGTGTTATAGCACATGTGGTTCCTCTTAAACCGTCCTTATATCCGCATTGGAATGCTATTTATAACAAGAATGATGTCACCCTGGTGGTAGAGTGTGATCTCGGTACCCACCCTGTGACTCATCCTGTCCTCCCCTAAGCCAGTGGTTCTTAATTTGTCGTCCAGGGACCCGTGAGGGTCCGGAAGCCTACTCCAGGGGTCCGCGACTTCATAGGAAATTAAATAATATTAACAGATTAATAAAGTGTGTAGATATATAAAGAAACACAATGTAAAATTGAAAATTTAAAAACGTTCTGTAAATGTGACAATATGTAAAATTGGAGACTAAAAATTAAGTTAGAGTCCTTATGTTGATTCGTGGGAGCAGTCCAAGTGCATCAAACAGAATATAATATAGCTGATGGGTGGCCTCAATTGAATGTAGAAAAGTTCCATCCTTCCTATTAATTTTTTTACATTTTTTTATTTGTTTGTGAATTAAATAAAATATTTCATCATTTATGTATTTGCTTGATGAATGCTAGTTTCTGTATTTTGCGTGTATTGTTTTGCAGTTCTAATCATCGAAAATGCTTACGACGGGTTTCCCAGCTTGTAGAAATAACTCAGTGGGGGTCCTCGGATTCCAATAATGATTCAGAGGGGGTCTCCGTGTTCCATTAATGATTAAGTGGGGGTCCTCAGAAGTCAAAATGTTAGGAACTACTCCCCAAAGGAACTCTACCTGGCCTGTGACCATGCAAGGCTGTGGCCAGTAGTGGGCCTGGGTGTGGGCACAACCTTTGCCTAGTCACCAATCTGCTCACAGTCCTTGCGGCCACAAAGCCACTGTATATTGCCTCTGGTCATGCACAGCCGTGACTGGACGCAGGGTGTTGCCAGAAGCCCCACCCAGTAGCCAGTCCTCATTTTCACAATGACTCTTCACACCTATGCCCAAGCGCAGCAGTCCCTGTGCACAGGGTGTGACATAGGCCACACTGCGCGGAGCCATGATGCACAATGCGAGGTGTTATGCAGCATTCACTCTCCAGTTTTCATTTGCTTTTCTGGAATTGCTGTCTATGGTAACAAGCATTCTTTTTTAAGAATATGGTGTTCTGTCTCATAAACAGAACAGGCTACACATATGGTGCGTGAATGATCAGAGCAGATTTTTTTAGGGCTTTTCTAAAAAATGACTGGACAAAAATTCATCAACCCTAGAAAAAGCACCGGAAGAACCTGAATCCTACCTTCCTTTCAGATTTGTTGGCAATTCCCTATGAAAATTGACTTTATGACCATTAAAACCACTTGTTTTGGAACCCTCTTACACCTTGACCCTCCCTTGGTCAGTCTGCATCAAATATGGAATTATTATTCTGCCATCTGTCTCCATAAAAAAAATTACAATCTCCTACTTTCATCTCCTTTGGGCACCCTTATGATAAAATGTGTGTCCGGTTGGTGGGATGAGGGAGACTGGCAATCTATGAAGCCTCCTGGCTGGCACCTATGAGAGCAAAGCCATGAAGCTGATTATTTTTCAAAGTATTAACATCTATGCAGATAAAGTATAAGCAGTTAGTGTAATATTCTATTTATCATCATCAGTGAGTATGGGGAGATGCCATTATTCATAACCCCCTACCCCAACAATGGTAACAAGCATTGGCATAGCCAATAGGTCTCGCCTTTGGGACCTTATAAGTGTTTAGCCATGCAACACTTGATGTTGTTGCACCAAGGATATTGTGCTAGATAACTAAACACTTATAAGGTCCCAAAGGCGAGACCTATTGGCTATGCCAATGCTTGTTTTTTAGCGTGCCCGGGACGATTTTTAATCCCAATCCAACCCTGGCTCTAAATAGTTTTATCAGTGAAACTGCATTTCAGTGTGAATTTTGTGATCACTTCAATGGAAAATCTGTTGTCTGTAAATGGCAGTGCACTGCTACACTATGCGTTAGTAATATATTTGCAGCAATGTGCTCCAAAATGAACCACAGGCTACATATTTCACCTTGCCACTCTCCTGCTGAAGGGGCGTAGCTGAGTAGCTGAGTAGCTCATTTGTGACAGTTCTTCCTGTGATGCTTGGGTTTTTCACAATCCCTGCGTTCAGTGATGTAACATTGCTGACAGCACCACTAGTCTGGGCTTTGTTCCAGTACCCCTGGCAGCGCGCCGCTATGTCTTTCATGGAAGTGAGAGCTTTGAGCCAGGAGCGCAGGTGCAAAGAGCGCTAACAAGTCTGTATGAAGCGCTTGGACGTGTGCCAGTGGTGAAAAAAACTACAGGTGGCGACGAGTCCGAGCTCGGCGGGCAAACACCTATATACATCACTTGCTGCCTCCTTTGGATTACTTTGCAATATTTGCGTGTTTGTAATGGCACTGTGTTTGGATACGTTAAACGTGCCACGAACCCCGCACATCAGAATGGTATGAACCGAGCTGGTAGATCGGAACTACGGGATTGGTAAACAAACAAATTACACACTCTGGGGAAACAACCGGAAGTGCCGAAGTGGGATATTGTTCATCTGGTGCAACCGAGCCCCGGCCCTGCCGCTTACTATGGCCCATGATCGGGTGGGCCATCAGGCCGCCCCAAGACTACCTCGAGGAGCAGAGTACGTGTGTGAGGGCGGGGAGGGCAATAGAGGCAAGAGGAGGAGAGAAGGGGATGAAGGGGGATAAATGTGAGGGAAGAGGGGAGGAGGCGCTCGCGAGGTAGTGGTTGTCTGAGAGGGAAGGGGTTTGCACAGGGGGTGAAGGAAGGAAGGAGGGAGATGTCAGAGGGAGAACAAAGTTATAGATGGGGTAAATCAGGGATGGAAATATAGGAATAAGGACCGTGGGCAAAGGAGCGGGCGATTTAAGCTGATAAAGGGTGAAAAGAAGAGGCTTCCGACGGCAGAGAAAGACATGGTAGACGAGGGAGTAAAAGAGCACAAGAGAGGCGGGAGGAAACACAGGAGACCAGGAGACAGGACAAGGGTGGGGTAACAATGTGTGGTGAAGGGACACAGTAGAGAGGCAGCGGAATGGAGGAGGGACAGGTAAGAAGAAAGGGTCACGAAGGGAGACTAGGGCTCGCCTTCCCCTTTCTGTGCGGCCGCAGTCCTTACTGGGAGTCCAACAGCGCCTTGAAGACCGAGTGACATTTCCTCTGCTGCAGGACACGGAGGACCGAGGCGGGGCAGGAGCCTCAACGGACGATACCGGTGGTAAGAGGAGCACAGATGCACGCGCTCACTGTTTACTGCGCCCTTCTTTACTTTAAACAAGCCCGGGAGAGGTGCGTGCGTGCGCGCGCAGTCTTCACTTTTCAAGCACTGCACTCGTGCTTGTGGCGCGCCGCTGCTCGCTCCCGCAAGGTGGATGCCGCCGCAAGCACGAGTGCAGTGCTTGAAAAGGAGCAGACTGATGGCTAAAGGCCCTCCTAGAGCAGCGTATGTGCGCTGCCAAGGCGAGACCTAATAAATGGCATATTACTCTCATTAGATCTGTATGGTTTGTCTCATGTTATTCTTTCATGTGTAGAAGTTATAAACTGAGGCGATCAAGCAGAATCAAAGTATAAGGGGTTAAACCTGTGTTGTAAGAAGAAAACCTCATCACATAGGCCTTGAGACAATGGTACCAGTTGTTTTCCACTGTAAATTAGTTGTAAATGAAATTTGTGAGGCAGCATTACTGAGTTCTCAAATTACGGTGTATTATGGTAATGACAAAGAAATTCACCTTGGCACCGTAGTGGGAAATGTTTTAATGCATATTTATTAGGACATATATTCCGAATAGCGCATGCATATGTCATCACGTGGCAGCCATTTTGGCTTTTGTTTGATTTAATGTTGAAAGATGCCGAACGCCCATCTTAGAGCAGAAAATCACACAAAATAATTAAAATGTGTGCAAATACGCATTTGCATAAAGGAGGGGCTTGGTTTGAAATTGCAGCTGCTGTGCCCTTCTTAAAAGTTTAAAAAAAGATGAACTAAAAGAAAAACTGCAGAGGGGCGGCAGTGGAGGTGGGTTGGGGAGCGAGTGAAAGCCTCTGAGGCGTGGCAGTCTGTGGTGGGGTAACAACGGAAGGGGCAGGTGGGGCTAGAAAAAAAACCAGAATGGGGCTAGGAAGAGAGAGAAAAGCAACAAAAAAGCTGGGGGTGGAAGAGCAAGAACGAGAGTGTGGGGCGGGCGGAGACATGAGGGGGAAGCTGAACACAGGGGAGAGAGGAAGACAAGACACGCGCATCAACTGAGTGCTGAAAGCAAAAGAAAACCTTATTTCCTTGAACGTATGTGTGTAAGGATACAACTCATGAAATGAAAAGGATGGTAAAAAGGCTATGCTTCAGGGGAGGGACACATACAAGAGGAAGAAAAGTCATTCAATTGGAAACAAGCCAATGAGATTGACAAGAAATTCAAGCAGACAAGAAAGCCAGCCAATGAGAAGCAATGGGCTGATCCAAGGTCCTCTGCAAGTACTGGCAACCTGCCAACTCACACGGTGAGACTGTGTGACACACGATAGGCTCCCATCACACGGCCATCCGGTGAGGAGTCGATATCACACAGTGGCAGGAAAAACGAGCTGAAAACCACTGTAAATAGTGGTTTATCAGCTCGTTTTTTGAGGCTTTGAACAGCTGCCGTCCATTAAGGGGTTTGAAAACACTCCAGGAGATCCGCACCAGCCTCAGCAAGCTTTTTTTTTCTTTTGGGAGGAGGGGGCTTGAGAGCAGGGTGGGGTTCAAAAGTGCCTCTTAGGTACTTCTCAGCGCGAGAACCCGCCCCTTAAGATTTTTGTTTGGTTGGCAGGTATTTACTGGTCCTGTACACAATTGTTTTGACAACAGATAACTAAAGCTGTTTGATGGCGAGACCTAATTAGCCAATCAGTCGTCTTCGAAGAAACCCGCAGGCTGATTTGCATCATGTTTTAGATTTGAAAAAGTCAACATCACTTACGTTCACTTCATGATGAGGGTTCAGGGTGCAGAGATGACATAGCAACAACCACACCTAGGGCAGCGCAGGAAAGAATGAGGGAGGAGATAACACTGTCAGAGAGAGAGAGACAGAAACAAAGGTAGAGAGATAAACAGGAGAGAAAGTCGGAAAGAGAGGGTGCGGAGAGAGTGAGAAAGAGAGGGTGCGGAGAGAGGGAGAAAGAGAGGGCGCAGAAAGAGGGAGAAAGAGAGGGAGAAAGAGAGAGGGAGAAAGAGAGGGTGCAGAGAGAGTGAGAAAGAGAGGGTTCAGAGAGAGTGAGAAAGAGAGGGTTCAGAAAGGGAGAAAGAGAGGGAGAAAGAGAGAGGGAGAAAGAGAGGGCGCAGAGAGAGTGAGAAAGAGAGGGTTCTGAGAGAGTGAGAAAGAGGGTGCATAGAGAGTGAGAAAGAGAGGGAAAAAGAGAGAGGGAGAAAGAGAGGGTTCAGAGAGAGGGAGAAAAAGAAGGTTCAGAGAGTGGGAGAAAGAGAGGGCACAGAGAGAGTGAGAAAGAGAGGTTGCATAGAGAGTGAGAAAGAGAAGGTGAAGAGAAAGGGAGAGACTGAGACAGAGTAAGAGACAGTCTACTGGGATTATGCAGTATAAACTAACTACCACTATCATATGAGGTTGTATTAAAGGTAATTGATATATTATAGCTTTAGGTGGTTTACTCTGCGAGTGTATAAACTTACACATGTGTATGCATATGTGAAAATATGACCTATTAGGAGTAAGCAGATATGGCCGCATATTTATCCTTTGACCATATTGTGTACCCATAGAGCTGGCAGGACAGAGCCAGTAGCCATACCCGGGGACTCTGGGCACCAGTCCTGACCCCAGTCCACCCATCTGCCCAGCAGGCTCTTATCGACTTTCAGCCACACCCTATGCCTGAGCCTGTGTGCCACGGGGTTCCAGGCATGCTGGCTTTGGGTGCATAGAATGGCTTTCAGTCTGTGCTCACAATGGTCGCACATGGCTCCAGCATGTTTCTTTTCAGGTCTGGCTTAGACAGCGCATGTGCTGTCTCTTGAGACATGCTGTATTTAGTGTATGGACATTCAGCAAACCGCCCATCGCTTTTAATTGGTTACTAGATGTGCTTTTCAAAAATCCTTTCTTCTCATTGGTCAATAGCTTCCATTTGTCCCGCCTTTGGCTGTTTTGGTTACGCCCTGGAGACTGGCACATCAGTCATATACATTACTGTGGTGCACTACTTTTTCTTTTGCCTCCACTTCTTTGGTTAATTTCTTGCTCATGCTCCCTGTAGCTCCAAGCGCCGCCCCGGGTCCCACTTTACCAGCAGTGCGTGATGCAAGGATGTGAACAAACCACACTCGCGTGTGCCGAACACTACCCAGAAAAACATCACCAAAACAATGAAATAAGCGAGTTTATCGCAGTGCTCGCGTGATGCGGCTCAAGCAGCGAGCAGAGCTTTCTTGTCCGGTTGTTTATTTTGGAAACATACATAAATTAAAAGAACGTTACAGAGAATTTTATGCCATGGATAAATTAAAGGAGGTGTGGTATTTAAATCTGCCTTTAATCACACTGTGCTGCTGGCGCTCCGGAACAAGCACACTCCCTGGTGCTGTACCGTGAAGCGCGGCCATGCCTCAGGCAAGCAGAGCAATGGCGGCGACATTGCGGCGCGCGCTCCCTGAGTCTGCCGCAATTGCAGCAGCTGCCGAACTGCAAGGCTCATAGATATATGAAGTTCCGTTTTTACTTGTCGCACTATGTCAAATAGAAAAAGGAAACCAGCTAGTCTATGACTTGCCTCATCCCGTTGCTCAACCACCTGAAAAAAAGCTTCCACGTGTGTTCCAGATCCTAACGCAGCGGAAGCACAGTGCATTATTAGAGCTGCTTGTTAGTTATGTTGCGTTGGTGCTAGCTGGGACTCGGTACGCATGTCGTGCTGCGTTTTTTATTCCTAAAACCACATTGCTTTCGGTATTAAAACGAAATACTTGCAGTGAACCTCTCACCATTGCTTATAACTTCTGCCCTGCAGGTATTACTTTTTTTAAAGCAGTTTTATATACCACGCATTCGCACACAATATTGCAGCGCTTTAGGTATACAGCAGTTACATTACACAACCACACACATTTATAATTAGCACGGTGAGATTATGTGATTTAAAAAAAACACAGCATGTCAATTTACAGTTAAACTCTACTACGTTCCAAACTTCAAAAATCAGCATCTCTGAGCGTTACGCCGCACACACGTTAATTATTTAGTTCCAGCTTTATAAATGCCTGCCTTGTCCCCAGCCCTACGAAACGGACATAGATACCATTTTTTAAATCAGGATTTAGTTATAGTTCATATAGTTTCATTCCCAAACCTACCGCTCTTTTAGAAGCTGCAGATTATTATATGTGACAGCTTTTAAAAAGGACTATTTGTTACCTAGCTCAACCACCCGGCTAAGGGCACAGTTTTATTAACCATTTCACTCTCATATAAGTGCCGGCTCTGCTTCTTGCTTTTCTGGCATGTGCCAATTTCTATTGATGTTGCCTTGTTGACAGCCGAGACTCCGCGCGCATGCCGTGCTGCGTTTTTTATTCCTACGCCCACATTGCTTTCAGTATTACAAACAAGCACTGGCATCTATAGCATTGTGTGTGCATAGGCTTTATATAACGTATGTGCGGGTTTGTTAGTTTGCTGCACACTATGTTCCGCTTTCTCAGCCCTTCAGAAGAAACATTCCACTTACAATTGAGTGCGTTTCACACGCTTCACCAGCCCTTGCAAAACCATGCATGTGTCACACCCCCAGCCCTACTGTCCGCGGATTCTGATGCATAACTGACAGAAGCACTATTCCGCTTACAATTCACTCACTTTGATTCGCTTCACCAGCCCTTGCAAAACCATGCATGTGTCACACCCCCAGCCCTACTGTCCGCGGATTCTGATGCATAACTGACAGAAGCACTATTCCGCTTACAATTCACTCACTTTGACTCCTTTCACCGGCCCTTGCTGAGCGCAGCATGATTTACTTCCCCAAATCTTAGAAGCCGTTCAAAACAAGACTGTTTTATGTTTTACTTCCCCAGCCCTATCGGCCGTTCAAAAGCAGTGTTTTTTCAAACATACCACTGCTTTATAAATGCTTGCTTCATCCTCAGGCCTACTGAGAGGTTAGATGCATTTTACATTTTATACAAATGTTATTACGAAACAAATGGCTTCCTCCCCCAACCCTACTAGCTTTTTAGAGGCAGCGCCATATTATATATCACTCTTTTATAAGTGCCTGTTTCTTTCCTAGCCCTGCATGATATTTTTTTTTTCAGAAAGCAGTTTAATATACCACGCACTTGCACACAAAATATTGCAGCGCTTTACAGATTCAGCAGTTACATTACACGAAGACACATTTAGTTATGGTTAGCACGGGGAGATTAAGTGATTTGCCCCAAAACACAGCATGTTAACACAAACTACCTATCCCTCTCTAGCTTCCCTTCTATCTATTCTGTGCAGTTCTCACCCTTATCTATTCACCATGCCACATAATTCCACTACACAAATACACTCCACACCACACAATTCCACCACACACAATCCCACAACTAACAATTCCAACACTTCCCACATAATTCCACTCCACACCACATACATCCACTCCAAACGAAAGCACATGGGTAACAGACATTGTCATTTAGAACGCCAGGAGCTCAAACTCTCACAAATGCGAGACGGATTGCATTGCAAATGCTTGTTAGAATGAGGTTTCTGAGTTTGAGAGACCGTTTTAGGTAAAGATGCTGCGTCAGACTCTTTTTTGTACCATAAGTAAGAAAGAAGTAACCAAGGAGCAACAAAAAAGTATGTGTAGGCTTGTGAACCTGGCTAAGCCGCACAGGAACCTAGAAGCGTGCTCACCTGCCACGATTGTGTAAAGGGTATTGTCCACACTTCTGAGAGATGGCTTGCTCCCCCCAATCGGGGTTGATGAGATGTATCCTCCTTGCACCCACTTGTACCCCATAATTATTTTCCATGTTCTACAAACTGCAGTACTAACAGTTGTGTTACTCACAGTCACCCATCAAGCGGCCCCATTAAAAGCTTATGCATAATGCTAGCCTCCTGTCTGGACATAAAATCATACACCACATGTACGCGTGCCAGCTATCTGATCGAAGGATATACATGTTCCTTACATAGGTCTCAAGAATGATGTGCCACAAAGCCTAGTAGACACTGTCAGGAGCTATCCTCAGGCTTAGCCCTGTAGTGCTCTGTCTGGAAACGGGGGGCGGTGGGGGGGTGCATTGTTTGTGAGCACCCACCTGTAATACAATTACTGAACTGTTTACTGCAATTCACTTGGCACAGATGTGGCTTCAGCATACCTATCATAACCATTGTAATAGTGATTCCAGAGCTGCTTGCAAAGTCGAATTACGGCCGAACTAACATTTCCAGACTGTGGAAGCTCTTTGCAGTACACAGTATAATTGCTTTGTTTGGATTTCAAGTGAACTTGTTTATTGGTATAACTATTGTGAGATTAAAAACAGCCCATCTGGGTGCAAGTTATGGTTTTCATGGCAGGGGCTCGTATTATGGGAAAACAGCAGATCATAGCAGACACATTTCAGGGGTTTGTAGGTATTGCAGTGACACCATCATTTCACTTTAACTAGTTTTTTTTCAGTGCATTTCTTTGTTTTTTTCAAATGTGAATTCTGACAGCGTTTGCAGTAGCTGAACAATAACATTTTAAACGTGTTGTTTCAGTGAATTTCTGAGTATAATTTTTTTTTTTTTTTTTTACACAAAAGTAACATTAGTGGTTGGACCCATGGCCAATGCTGGTGTGTCCAACCCCCACCATGCATGGCTTTTGGACGTGCACAGTGGGGTTAGACGCGGGGCCAGGGCCGGACTAGGAACCTAAAGCAGCCCTGGCAATTTTGTAGGACCAGCCCTGGAGGAACGGGGGGAGGGGGGATGGGGATGCAAGTGTGAAGAACTGCTGCTTTTGGTACTGGGGGCCGATATTGCAGTACCGCTGCAAAACTGGCCCCCAGTAACAAAAAAACGGTCCCCACTGCTGCAAAACCAGCCCCTACCCTTCCAGCCTCCCGGGAAAATGCCCGATGCCAACTACAGCCCGGCCGCCTATCAGGGTCTGCAGCCTTTGTCCAGCCTTCAACCATGCATAGAAGAGGTTAGGTGAAGGCCTGGCTCAAATATTATGACATTTGATTCCTGAAACTCGCAAATTCTCTGAAACTTGCAAATTCAAGAAAACAGAGCCAGTGTGTGAAAATGGCTGTTGTGTGCTCACAAATGTTCTGACATTTTCTATATGCTACGTGCATTCCTGAATATTTTTCTTACAAGTTGTGATAATATCTTCCCCCACTAATGATTAGAGTAACTCATCATTCTTTCTGGTCTGTCTTGCATTTTTTTTCACAGTGCTTAATTCTCAAATGTTGCAAATTCCCAAAAAGTGTAAAAACATGTAATTTAATCCTTCATTAGCTAATCACCTTACAAGAAAAATTCAAATAGGATTTTACAGAATTCATCAGTATCTGGTTCGTAAATTTAATGGGCACAATATACTTTTGAATTAACTGGAACAAGTTCACCAAAACTCTTTTCATATGCAAATATCTCAAAAACTACTGAATGGATTCACACCAAATAAAAAAAAAAAAACACGCTTTCAGAGTGAAGTTATATTTTCATACCAAGTTTGGTCTAAATACATTCTGCGGTTTCTGCTGTAGGAAGAAACAACATTTTGCTGTCTGTGCTAAAAGAGGAAATATATATTTTTTGACTTCCCATGATTAACATTTTGCTCCTATCTTGGGTCCGCATGAAAACCGGCACACCGAACCTTAGCCAGTTTTGCTAGGGGTGTGTAAAGTGCTCAAATGTTGCCAAAGTTATTAGCAATCCCAAAAATGTCTATTCAGTGGAAAGTGCAGCTGAACCATAACTACAATTTGTAATTTAGTGATGTTGTAATAAGTTCACAGTTTATTGGTATAAATATTGTGAGTTCACAAACAGTCCTATTTTTGGATGCATTATGGTTTTCATGATCGAGGCACGAGTTGTCTGTGTAACAGACTATAACTGGCAAATGTAAGGGGTTTATACATTACATTTTAGGTGCTTTATTGCACAAAATGCAGTCGTATAAACTCCATATTTCACAGGGAACTGTGAAGTATGCAAAGTATTTCACAGTTACCCGTGAGACACAGGTTTCATAATCATAATGACGCCCCAAACCACTCTGCCACACTATTTACCATTGTCAGGCCTACTGGGATTATGTAGTATGGAGGACCAAATCATGCAGAAATCTAATCTCAATTATGCAGCAAAAGAAGGCAAATTATGGGATGCATTCTACAGAAGTATTATATTCATCCATTTGAGCTAGAAACAATTTGTTGAAATGTGCAAACTGTGCAAATGATTTGACCAATTATGTGGCAAATACAGTAAATCCATCATCATATGGTAAACTTTGCAGCCACGAAGTTGCACCAATCCTCTTCATTGTCCATTGTTCTGACAATAATTTATTCAAGAAGGGTAAAAAAAACAACTAAATTTTTAAATTCAACCAAAGCCCATTGATAGCTTCCACTTTGAAGAAAACAATTTTTTCAAACTAACTACAACATGCATACATCTTAGGTTATGGTGACATTTACAAACCCCTTGGCCTTGTACTTTAAATTGCCACCAAAACCATGGGGATGACTATATATATATATATATATATAACAGCGGGCACGGAGCAGCCCGTCTATTAACACCAAAAAACAACTTGAGGCTCATTACTGGAAATGACGATTTATTCAGCATCCAGGCAAACACAGCATGCTTCCCTTTCTAACATTTCGGCACAGGATGGCCTTGCTCACAGGTGGGAATCATTTTGCAAAGTGCGCTCATGCGTGCTTTAAAAGAGTATAACATCACGTGACTGCATGTTGAAAAATACAAGTCCCATAGTGCTTTTAAATCCTCACAGTAATATCTGGCAGTCCTCATATAACATCACCATAGTGGAACTTTTTTTCTGGCACAAGCACTAATGTTCTTACGGAATCTTGAAAGCAGTCAGGTGAGTTAAAATGCGTAATGCAGTTATTTCTACTGGTCTGAAAAACTCCGCATACCAGTACGATCGAAATGGGATGTTCTCCCTCTCGAATCCCTTCCACACGCACCTATTTTCACTTCATTAGTTTCCTTTAGTAGGCCGAGTGCGTGTGTGGGTCATGCTCCTCCATTAATCACACAAAGTTCATTTCTCCTGTTCCGGAGCCCCCGACCCTTCAGGGCAGCCTCAATGACAGCGGGCACGGAGCAGCCCGTCCATTAACACCAAAAAACAACTTGAGGCTCATTACTGGAAATGGATATGGATGGATATATGGATATATATATATATATATATATATATATATATATATATGCACACACACACACACACACACACACACATATATATATGACTGAAAGAAAAAAACAAAACAAAGGAACGTAATAGTTACTTACTGAAAACATCAGTTTAAACATATCATTTTAAACTAACAAAAACACTGAAATTCACTAGGTATAGTTATCTTTAGTAACTATAACTTCCACCTCCCACCATGCACAGTGTTGTCATCAATGATGCCATTTGTGTTGTGCAGTGTTGTTATTAAAGATGTCAATGAACAAGTCATGAGTGATGCAATATATGAGGTAATTAGCAGTACATGGCGTTGGTGTGAGTTATAGTTACTTTAGTTATAGCTACTTGAGATAACTGTAACTGGTGAATTTCAATATTTTTGTTCGTTTAAAACTGCAAGTTTTAACTGACATTTCACCTTACTACAACATCCCTTTAACATTTGGTTTTCTCAGTGAATATCTAAGGATTTAAAAAAAAAATGCAAAGTAAGATATTATTACAATTCCTAACCATAACGTCACATTAACCTTTGTTTTTTTCAGTAAATTTCTATGTTTTTTTTAACGTAAAGTAAGATGGCCATTGCCATTTGTGGCGTGTGGCAGTGCACCCAACCTCCCACTATGCACAGCCTTTGGCCATGCTCAAATGGGGTTGAATGCAGGGCCTGGCCTGCAGCTAAGCCCATCCCCCCGGTTTTGGCTCTATCTGTGTCTAATTTTCCTATGGAAGATTGCATGGGGAAAATGTGTTTTGGAATACCACTTTTTCTCGGCCCGGCTTGATTGATCACCCTGAGACTTTCCAGGAACAAGCGAGGTGGATGAACTTTGTTTTTGGAAAGCTTTGTGAAGATTTGTCAAATGGTGGCAAAATTATTAGCAAACCAAAAAATTATTTTCCTGTGGAACTGTGGTCCTAACTATAACAACACAGTAGCAATCGCCACTGGGTAAAGGAAACATATATATATATATATATATATATATATATATATTTTTTTTTTTATTCCAACAACGCCCGAAAGCTTGGGGGCGCACTTGACGGCAGAGGAACCATCCGATTTCAACACAGTTTTAACGCAGGGAACTTGCATCGTTTCTCCTGTACATTTCTGGACCTGACTCGTTTCAAGGTAAATCCTCTTTTTCGAAGGTCACTTTTCATGTTGATTTCGAAGGAAGTTCTTGCATGCTGTTCCATTATATATGGCCCCCAGTGGGCCCCGCCCCTTGCGTGTCTCATTTTCAGCATGCTGGGACTTGTGGTCCCATGTAGAACAAATCTCTCCCTTTGGTAAGGCCTGCGCAAAAAAACAAAATTTAAAAATGTTATTACGCCCACAGTGGGCTCCAGGATCACAGTCAAGTTCAATTAACCTCCTCTGCCATGCCGCATCCAAGGCTGGATTAGTTCCAACCACGCAGCATCCTTGATTACTTGGATGGTGCCGCCTCGAAATGCATAGGCGAATGAAATAAAAGTTTCCTGACATGTTGAGGTTTGTTTCCGTGATTAATGCCGAAAGGTGACGTGCTGGGAGTGCGAGTTCAAAGCTCTCGGGCATTTGGACAACACAATATATATATATATATATATATATATATATATATATATATATATATATATATATATATATATATATAGAACAGTTAAAGTGATGTTGTGGTGTTGTAGTTCAAGAGCAAATCTACCTTCTTCCCCCTGAAATACACCAGCTATGGTCCAATAAAAAAAAAAGCTGCTCATACCTTCACACATAATATCACTGATAACATCTGAAATGTAATCATCTGTGACATCACTGAAGTCATTTGAAATTACATCATTATTGACACCACTAATGAAACCATATGACGCTAACAATTACATTATTGATGAAATCATTGTAAACTCTTATGATATCATCAAAAGGCTCCACGTTAATACCTGTATGAAATGTCAATCAATTTTTAAGACACAGGTTAAGAGTTTTCTTGTCTCGCAAAGGAGTGCATGAAATGTGAATAATTTGCTTTTGCGTAAGTATATGAAATGTAAATTTGCCATTTAGAACCATATTTTAGCACAAAATGAGTCCTCAAGGAAAATTGTTGATGCAATGGTCCGATTTGCTGTAAAAATATAGTGTAAAAAACACAAGTGGCGTAAGCAATAGCTGGTCGCTTTCAGGCCATTCATGTTATTCTTGCACACTCACATTAAACGTTTGCCGCAAACTGCATGTAGTTACTCAGCGTGTCATAATTTCAGGAATTTAGCCTAGTGTGAAATTCCCAAAATAATGTAAATTATGTTGGCATAAATTTAATTTCCCCCCAGACATAGTCTACTGCTGTTAGACCTGGCATCATTGGCACGGGTCTCCCTTCCTCTTTTCTCTTCTGACCTTTTATGTTGGCTGGATTTAGATGCTCTGGGCGCTGTGCCACTGCCAATCAGTGACACAGCGCGAATGCTCCCTGTGTAAAGATAACTGTATGAATTGGAATAATCATAATTGGCTCGTTTGGTTTACCTGACAGTCCCTAGTATCAGTGCACTGTGTGTGCCCAGGGCTGATAGACCAAATACTGCTGGTGGGCCGGCAGTGCTGATTTGCGCTACCCACCGAAGCAGCTTTGAAAGTATGTCTGTGTAGCATGTTCTAATAGCGAGTTACCCTCCATTTCACTGTTCACTATTGCGAGGCCACCCGTTCTCATAGGCCAGAATGTGCAAGCTGAGTATTGCATGCCTTAATCCTCCCTGCCCCCAGGAACCTGATAGGAACGTCGAATTTGATATGTGTAAGCTCAGAACATGGAGATGCATCTTTTAGTAAGGATTATTAGCGTAGCCCGTGTTCGAAAATGCCTCTACTAGAAACGAGGTATTTTCTGGTCTGAAGCTTTCCTGTAGGCTTTTGCTAGTGTGTGTATTGGCCGTCTGGTTTTGGAGCAGCAGGGCCAGCTGGGTCAGACCTGGCCGGAGAGAGAGATCGGCATTTAGAGTATGGGGAGGGGTGACTCTTTGATCCGAGCTGGGCCGTGCCTGGCAAGGTGAATGATGGCTCCATCTCCCACTGGGCGTCTGATAGCAGACCCCCAGATTCCCAAAGGGCAGGATGTCGCCTCGTAAACCAAGTGCTCCCCGACCCCACCGAACTGGTTCTGACTGGATGAAGTGATTTGTGACTGCAGAGAACAAAGACTTTCTAGGTATAAAGCGCTGCGCTGAATCCTGTTTCAAGTGGGTTCCTTCTGGATGTCAAGACGAAACTCTGTCCGAGCGGACAGAGGAAAGGACTTTGACACTTTCACCAAGCTTGCTGAAGAAACTACCCAAGGGCCTGAATTGAGAGCGCCTCCTGCTGAAGTCTCAGGGACATTAGACATCACCCCATCAGCCGCCCGAATTCCTTCGCTAGGAATTCTATTTGCAGGTGAGGCCTCCGTCGAGTAATCCGGAACCTCTAGTTCTACTGTGAGGAACGCTGACTGGTAACCTTTGTGAACTCTGTGTGTGGGCCGCCGCAGCTAAGAGAGAGCTGCCGCCGCTGAGTGCCCGCCTTAATTTGAATCTGCAGAACCTGCGCTGAAACTGTGTGGGCCGCCGCAGCTAAGAGAGAGCTGCCGCCGCTGAGTGCCCGCCTTAATTTGAATCTGCAGAACCTGCGCTGAAACTGTGTGGGCCGCCGCAGCTAAGAGAGAGCTGCCGCCGCTGAGTGCCCGCCTTAATTTGAATCTGCAGAACCTGCGCTGAAACTGTGTGGGCCGCCGCAGCTAGAGAGAGCTGCCGCCTCTGAGTGCCCGCCTCAATTTGAATCTGCAGAACCTGCGCTGAAACTATGTGGGCCGCCGCAGCTAAGAGAGAGCTGCCGCCGCTGAGTGCCCGCCTTAAATTTGAACCTGCAGAACCTGCGCTGAGGCTGTGTGGGCCGCCGCAGCTAAAAGAGAGCTGCCGCCGCTGGATGCCCGCACTTGTGTTAATTGTGCCACATCGTGGATTTTCCTTTGAGCCGCCGCAGCTAAGAGAGAGCTGCTGCCGCTGAGTGCTCGCACTGTTGCTAACTTGGCATCACCGTGATTTGTCCTGTGAGCCGCCGCAGCTCAGAGAGAGTTGCTGCCGCGGAGTGCTCGCACCCTTGCTAACTGTGCATCATCGTGATTTGACCTGTGAGCCGCCGCAGCTAAGAGAGAGCTGCCGCCGCTGAGTGCTCGCACCCCTGCTAACTTTGCATCCTCGTGAATTGTCCTGTGAGCCGCCGCAGCTAGGAGAGAGCTGCCGCCGCTGAGTGCTCGCACCCTGGTTAACTTTGCATCCTCGTAATTTGTCCTGTGAGCCGCCGCAGCTAAGAGAGAACTGCCGCCGCGGCGTGTTCGCACCCTTGCTAACTTTGCATCATTGGGATTTGTCCTGTGGGCCGCCGCAGCTAAGAGAGAGCTGCTGCCGCTGCGTGCCCACGTCTTTGTCAACCTTGCACCATCGTGAATCGTCCTGGGGGCCACCGCAGCTAGGAGAGCGCTGCTGCTGCCGCGAGCCCACCACGGAGCTGCACGACGAGAGTCATCGCCAAGACCAGCCCGGGCCGTCGCAGCAGCGTGCTGCTGCCGCTGAGGGCCCGCCTGTCCCGGAGTGCCCTAATCGCTGCGAGTGCACTTTGCGGACCACTGCCATCGAGAACTGTGGTCGCTGGGAGTCCGCCTGTCACCGTCTCCGCTTCTTCGAGAAGCTACGTGCTGGGTCCCTGTCCAACGGCAGGTATCTGGTGCGCAACGGGTCACGTAGACCCAGGCCTTGAACTCAGTCAGTGCCACATTCTGGTGAACACGTATTGCCTTTTTTTAAAGTCCCTAATGATTTACATGCCTGATGACTGGTTAAAACGCTTCTGAGAGTCTCGTACCAAACCTTGGATAAAGATACTATTTTTTCTATACCTACTTGAGTTGTGTCCTTTTGTGGTGTCGTTACTGCCTTATTGTGCATGGTCATAAATGCTTCACACACTGCCTCTGAGATAGGCCTAGCTGCTCGTGCTACGTTACCACAGGGTTGAGCAGGGGTTATCAAAGGGGGTAGCCCACTTGCCCTGACTTGGGGAGAAGGGTCCCTATTTGGACAGTGGCGCCAGCCATTGCCAACTAGAGACCCCCATTTCCAACATTGGCCGTCAGCGGTGAGAATCAGAACTTGCATTTATGATCCACGTACAATAACTGGTAGACACCACTAGTGAGTACAGACCAAAGCGCAGAGATGCGCAAATTTTTTTTTCTCTCTCCGAATTTTTTTTTTTAGTTGGTTGTTTAGTATTGAATTGTTGATTGCAGCCAAGAGTACTGCTAACATGGGAAAGCCAACATCCAATGCTTCGGAGGATCTCGCCTTTGAGGAGGGAAGATTAGATACCTATACTGCCAAACAGCTGAAGTCATTTTGTAAGCACTTCGCAGTCCCCGTGATAGGTCTCTCTAGGAAGGAGGAGTACCACAAGGCGCTGAAGGCCTGGTGGGAAGCGAGAGAGTCCGCTGTGGAGGAGAAAAAGAATGCTGGAGGGCAGCCGGATGACGCAGTAGAGGGGGGGGGGGAGATAGAACACCCTCCAATCCAGGTACTAGTGTATCCCAAAGGAGCCTGACCCCAGAAGAGCTGGAGGACAGGGAGAGAGATAGGAGGCATAGTTTGGAGATGGCTAAATTGGAAGGTCAGAAGGACCTTGAGAGTAAGAAGTTAGACATTGAGAAAAATCGATTGTCATTTGAACTTGAGAAAATGAGAATGGAACATGAGAGAATGTTGAGGGAGATAGAGATCAGGGCGAGGAGTGTCCCGGTCTCCCCCTCTGGTGGCAGCATACCGTTAGTAACTCCTGAGAATAGAGTTTATATTCCTAAGGATGTCATTAAGGATTTTCACAAGAGTAAGGATATTGGGCAATGGTTTGCCGCATATGAGATAGCAATGGTGTCCCACCGGGTCCCTGAGCAGGATTGGGGAGCGGGATTGTGGGGGCGCTATGTGAGTGATGGTAGGGATACCCTGTTGGACCTGCCTGAGGAGAGCAGGATGGTGTATGCCCATATGAAAGAAGCTTTGATGACCCGTTATGGTTTGACCCCAGAAATGTACAGGCAGAGGTTTAGGACCTGTAAGAAGTTAGAGGGTACCACGTGGGTTGAATATGTGTCTTTTTTCTGCCAAGCAATCGCTGGGTAAAAGGTAGCAAAGTGGAAACTTTCGAGCAATTGTATGATTTGTTTGCGTGGGAGCATTTGTCCAGTAACTGTTTTCCAGAGCTACGCCAGCACCTGATTGATAGCAAGCTGACTAACCCTAGGAAGCTTGCTGAGGAGGCGGACCGCTGGATGAGCACCCGGGTCTGCAAAGGTTTTGTGGGAGACTTCGCCCGAGGTGGGCAGGGTCCCCAGCAGAAAAGTGGGGGGACAAGGGTAAACAGAGGGAGTTCCAGAGAGGGCCCCAAAGTAATTCCCAAGGGAACCAAGCAGTGGTGTCCCAGCCTCCCCCTGAGAAGAAGCCAGTGTCCCCGACAGGTAGGCCTGTTCATAGGGGGCCCCTTACTTGTTTCAAGTGTGGTCAAGTGGGCCACCGGTATTATGATCCCCAGTGTTCCCAGAGGGACCCCAATGCATCCCCTCGTGCACCACCCCATGCACCATCCCGCCAGATTGCCAGTGTAGCCCTGGGGGGGAGGAACTGGAGGTCCAAGGTGGATGGGATCCCGTAGAGTTAACCCTTGTCTCACTAGGGGACTTCGAGAAGGTCCCTAACCCCACACTGCCGACCAACACTCAGAAGTACCGGCAGTCGGTGACCATCAATGGCCATAGGGTGGAGGCTCTCAGGGACACCGGAGCTAGTGTGACTGCTGTCAGCACCCGGTTGGTGTCCAAAGAGCAAGTTGGCCCCCATGCATTCTGCCCCGTAGTGTCAGCAGACAACTCATAGAGCCAGTGTGAAGTGGCTCAGGTTCCCTTCGAGTGGGGGGGTGGTCACAGGAACTCTTCAAGTGGCTGTGAGGGCCGCCATGCCTGTAGACTGTCTGTTGGGCAACGATCTGGAGAACTCCCCGTGGGCTACGGTGGAGAGAAAGTCTCATTTGGAAATGTTGGGGTTGCCTCAGTGGGCGTGTGTGACCACTCGGTCCATGACAGCTCAGAAGGATGTTCAGGAGGGTCTGGAGCCTGAAAGTATGGCCCAGGCCCCTGCCTCACAGAGAAGGGGTAGGGGGCGCGGGAAACCGGCCCCCACAGTTCCCATGGTCCCGGAGGGAGCAGACCTTGAGGGGGATGCCCTGGGACCTACAGGGGAACAAGTGGCCGAACTGGGGGACCTACCGGAGCTGACCCATTGGCAGCAGGAAGGGGGGCCCTCCAGGGAGGAATTTTGCAAGCAGCAGAGAACCTGCCCTTCTCTTGAGGGGGTGCGGTGACAGGCCGCCGCCCAGGCAGTAGGTGACCAGACAGGGTCACATTGGATCTATTGGGAGAACGACCTCCTTTACAGCGAGCCTAAGGTTGCTGAGCCTGGGTCAGCCCGTGTGCTGGTGGTACCCCAGCGCTTCAGGACCTTACTACTGGGGTTGGCTCATGATGGGCCACTGGCCGGACATTTGGGGCAGACCAAGACCTTTGAGAGGCTGGTCACCCACTTCTATTGGCCCCAGATGCGCAGGAGCTCCGATGCTCACTGCAGAACGTGTGAGACTTGCCAGGCAAGTGGGAAGAGTGGGGGAAGATTAAGGCCCCACTACAGCCCTTTCCCGTGGTGAGCACCCCATTCGAAAGAGTGGGCATTGATATTGTGGGGCCTCTGGATCCCAAGACAGCCATGGGCAACAGGTTCATCCTGGTCTTGGTGGACCATGCCACCCGGTACCCTGAGGCCATCCTGCTCAGGACAGTGACGGCCCCCGTGGTGGGACCGGCACTGATGGGGACTTTCTCCAGTGTGGGATTCCCCTGAGAGGTGGTGTCCGATAGGGGAACTAACTTCATCTCCAAGTACATGAAGTCTCTGTGGGAGGAGTGTGGGGTAACGTATAAGTTCACCACTCCTTACCAACCCCAGGGTAATGGGCTGGTTGAGAGATTCAACCGGACCCTTAAGGGCATGATTATGGGCCTATGCGAGCCCATGAGGCGTAAGTGGGATGTCCTCTTACCATGCCTGTTGTTTGCTTACCGTGAGGTGCCACAGAAGTCCTTAGGGTTCAGTCCCTTTGAGCTGCTCTATGGTCACCCGGTAAGAGGGCCTCTGAGCCTGGTCAAGGAAGGCTGGGAGCAATCTCCCAGGAAACCTCCCCAGGATGTGTTTAGTTACATGCTGGCCTTCAGGAACCAGACTCGGCGTTTCAGGAAACTTGCTGAGGCAAACCTGGGAACCAGCCAGGAAGAGATGAAACGCTGGAACGATCAGAATGCCACTCTGATCGAGTTTCAGCCTGGACAGAAGGTTTGGGTCATGGCCCCGGTGGAGCCCTGTGCGCTCCAGGATAAGTGGACCGGCCCCTTTGAGGTGGTGGAGCGCAAGAGTCCTGTTACCTACGTGGTGGACTTGCAGTCTCCCAGGAACCCCTTGCGGGTCCTGCATGTTAACCGCCTGAAGCCCCACTTTGAGAGGTCTGAAGTGGGCATGCTTCTGGCCACAGATGCTGGGATGGAGGAGGAGAGCAAACCCCTTCCTGACCTCCTGTGTGCAGGGGAGCGAGATGGGTCAGTGGAGGGTGTGGTCCTCTCCACCACACTGACCCCTGAGCAGCAGGGTGATTGTCACCACCTGGTGGGACAATTCAGTGATCTGTTCTCCCTGGTACCTAGTGTCACTGATTGGTGTGTCCATGACGTGGACACCGGGGACAGTCCTCCCATTAAGCACAAGGCTTACCGAGTGACTGACCGGGTAAGGGCCTACATTAAGGATGAGGTTACCAAAATGTTTGCCCTTGGGGTGATTGAGTCCTCTAGCAGTCCTTGGTCCAGCACAGTGTTCCTGGTACCAAAAGCTGCAGCGCCTGGTACCTCCCCTGAACTTTGGTTCTGCGTGGACTATCGGGGCCTCAATTCAGTCACGAAGACTGACGCGCACCCGATCCCCAGAGCTGATGAGCTCATAGATCGGTTAGGGGCTGCCAAATACCTCAGCACATTTGATTTGACATCTGGGTATTGGCAGATCGCCTTGACCGAGGGGGCAAAGGAGAGGTCAGCCTTCTCCACACCAGATGGGCACTACCAATTCCGGGTGATGCCCTTTGGAATGAAGAATGCCCCTGCCACCTTTCAGAGGCTGGTCAACAGGGTGTTGGTCGGGCTGGAAGACGTCAGTGCCGCCTACCTGGATGACATTGCGGTGTTTAGCTCCTCTTGGGAGGACCACCTGCGCCACCTCTGGGAGGTATTGATGGCACTGCGGAAGGCAGGCCTCACAATCAAAGCCAGTAAGTGCCAGATTGGGCAGGGTTCTGTAGTGTATTTGGGGCACCAGGTAGGGAGCAGCCAGGTGGCGCCCCTTCAGCCCAAGATTGAAACTATCCTGGCATGGGAACCCCCCAAGACTCAGACGCAGGTGAGAGCCTTCTTCGGACTCACGGGGTACTACAGGAGGTTTGTCAAAGGATATGGTAACATTGTTGCACCCTTGACTGAGCTGACTTCTAAGAAGCAGCCAAAGAAGGTAAACTGGACTGACACCTGTCAGAACGCTTTTGACGCCCTGAAGACTGCCAGGTGCACTGCACCCGTGCTTCAGGCGCCCGACTTTTCAAAGGAATTCGTTGTCCAGACAGACGCCTCAGAGCATGGTATAGGGGCTGTTCTGTCACAGATCAATGAGGAGGGACTAGACCAACCGGTAGCCTTCCTAAGCAGGAGGTTACTTCCCCGGGAACAGAGGTGGAGTGCAATTGAGCGCGAGGCATTTGCTGTGGTCTGGGCGCTGAAGAAGCTGAGGCCATATTTGTTTGGGACTCACTTCCGGGTTCAGACAGACCACAGGCCCCTTAGATGGTTGATGCATATGAGGGGTGAGAATCCCAAGTTGTTGAGGTGGTCCATTTCCCTACAGGGTATGGATTTCACGGTGGAACACCGCCCTGGTACAGAGCACGCCAATGCTGACGGTCTGTCCAGGTTCTTCCGCCTCAGTGATGAGAACTCCCAAGGGAATGGTTAGTTCTCCCCACATTTCAGCTGGAGGGGACGTGTGTTAGACCTGGCATCATTGGCGCGGGTCTCCCTTCCTCTTTCTCTTCTGACCTTTTATGTTGGCTGGATTTAGATGCTCTGGGCGCTGTGCCACTGCCAATCAGTGACACAGCGTGAATGCTCCCTGTGTAAAGATAACTGTATGAATTGGAATAATCATAATTGGCTCGTTTGGTTTACCTGTCAGTCCCTAGTATCAGTGCACTGCGTGTGCCCAGGGCTGATAGACCAAATACTGCTGGTGGGCCGGCAGCGCTGATTTGCGCTACCCACCGAAGCAGCTTTGAAAGTATGTCTGTGTAGCATGTTCTAATAGCGAGTTACCCTCCATTTCACTGTTCACTATTGCGAGGCCACCCGTTCTCATAGGCCAGAATGTGCAAGCTGAGTATTGCATGCCTTAATCCTCCCTGCCCCCAGGAACCTGATAGGAACGTCGAATTTGATATGTGTAAGCTCAGAACATGGAGATGCATCTTTTAGTAAGGATTATTAGCGTAGCCCGTGTTCGAAAATGCCTCTACTAGAAACGAGGTATTTTCTGGTCTGAAGCTTTCCTCTAGGCTTTTGCTAGCGTGTGTATTGGCCGTCTGGTTTTGGAGCAGCAGGGCCAGCTGGGTCAGACCTGGCCGGAGAGAGAGATCGGCATTTAGAGTATGGGGAGGGGTGACTCTTTGATCCGAGCAGGGCCGTGCCTGGCAAGGTGAATGATGGCTCCATCTCCCACTGGGCGTCTGATAGCAGACCCCCAGATTCCCAAAGGGCACGATGTCGCCTCGTAAACCAAGTGCTCCCCGACCCCACCGAACTGGTTCTGACTGGATGCAGTGATTTGTGACTGCAGAGAACAAAGACTTTCTAGGTATAAAGCGCTGCGCTGAATCCTGTTTCATGTGTGTTCCTTCTGGATGTCAAGACGAAACTCTGTCCGAGCGGACAGAGGAAAGGACTTTGAAACTTTCACCAAGCTTGCTGAAGAAACTACCCAAGGGCCTGAATTGAGAGCGCCTCCTGCTGAAGTCTCAGGGACATTAGACTTCACCCCATCAGCCGCCCGAATTCCTTCGCTAGGAATTCTACTTGCAGGTGAGGCCTCCGTCGAGTAATCCGGAACCTCTAGTTCTACTGTGAGGAACGCGGACTGGTAACCTTTGTGAACTCTGTGTGTG
Source organism: Calotriton arnoldi (assembly GCA_963921515.1). Taxonomy (NCBI): domain Eukaryota; kingdom Metazoa; phylum Chordata; class Amphibia; order Caudata; family Salamandridae; genus Calotriton; species Calotriton arnoldi. Next base: position 334,681 of record CAWUFW010001100.1, read on the forward strand.
GGCCGCCGCAGCTAAGAGAGAGCTGCCGCCGCTGAGTGCCCGCCTTAATTTGAATCTGCAGAACCTGCGCTGAAACTGTGTGGGCCGCCGCAGCTAAGAGAGAGCTGCCGCCGCTGAGTGCCCGCCTTAATTTGAATCTGCAGAACCAGCGCTGAAACTGTGTGGGCCGCCGCAGCTAAGAGAGCTGCCGCCGCTGAGTGCCCGCCTTAATTTGAATCTGCAGAACCTGCGCTGAAACTGTGTGGGCCGCCGCAGCTAAGAGAGCTGCCACCGCTGAGTGCCCGCCTCAATTTGAATCTGCAGAACTTGCGCTGAAACTGTGTGGGCCGCCGCAGCTAAGAGAGAGCTGCCGCCGCTGAGTGTCCGCCTTAAATTTGAACCTGCAGAACCTGCGCTGAGGCTGTGTGGGCCGCCGCAGCTAAAAGAGAGCTGCCGCCGCTGGATGCCCGCACTCGTGTTAATTGTGCCACATCGTGGATTGTCCTTTGAGCCGCCGCAGCTAAGAGAGAGCTGCCGCCGCTGAGTGATTTGTCCTGTGAGCCGCCGCAGCTCAGAGAGAGTTGCTGCCGCGGAGTGCTTGCACCCTTGCTAACTGTGCATCATCGTGATTTGACCTGTGAGCCGCCGCAGCTAAGAGAGAGCTGCCGCCGCTGAGTGCTCGCACCCCTGCTAACTTTGCATCCTCGTTAATTGTCCTGTGAGCCGCCGCAGCTAGGAGAGAGTTGCTGCCGCGGAGTGCTCGCACCCTTGCTAACTGTGCATCATCGTGATTTGACCTGTGAGCCGCCGCTGAGTGCTCGCACCCTTGCTAACTGTGCATCATCGTGATTTGGCCTGTGAGCCGCCGCAGCTAAGAGAGAGCTGCCGCCGCTGAGTGCTCGCACCCTGGTTAACTTTGCATCCTCGTAATTTGTCCTGTGAGCCGCCGCAGCTAAGAGAGAGCTGCCGCCGCGGCGTGCTTGCACCCTGGCTAACTTTGCATCATTGGGATTTGTCCTGTGGGCCACCGCACCTAAGAGAGAGCTGCTGCCGCTGCGTGCCCACGTCTTTGTCAACCTTGCACGATCGTGAATCGTCCTGGGGGCCACCGCAGCTAGGAGAGTGCTGCTGCCGCCGCGAGCCCACCGCGGAGCTGCACGACGAGAGTCATCGCCACCACCAGCCCGGGCCGCCGCAGCCGCGTGCTGCTGACGCTGAGGGCCCGCCTGTCCCGGATTGCCCGAATCGCTGCGAGTGCACTTTGCGGACCACTGCCATCGAGAACTGTGGTCGCTGGGAGTCCGCCTGTCACCATCTCCGCTTCTTCGAGAAGCTACGTGCTGGGTCCCCGTCCAACGGCAGGTATCTGGTGTGCAACGGGTCGCGTAGACCCAGGCCTTGAACTCAGTCAGTGCCACGTTCTGGTGAACACGTATTGCCTTTTTTTTAAGTCCCTAATGATTTACATGCCTGATGACTGGTTAAAACGCTTCTGGGAGTCTCGTACCAAACCTTGGATAAAGATACTATTTTTTCTATACCTACTTGAGTTGTGTCCTTTTGTGGTGTCGTTACTGCCTTATTGTGCATGGTCATAAATGCTTCACACACTGCCTCTGAGATAGGCCTAGCTGCTTGTGCTACGTTACCACAGGGTTGAGCAGGGGTTATCAAAGGGGGTAGCCCACTTGCCCTGACTTGGGGAGCAGGGTCCCTATTTGGACAGTGGCGCCAGCCATTGCCAACTAGAGACCCCCATTTCCAACAACTGCAATTTCTAGTTACTATAATTTGTGGAAATTATTGGCCTGATTCAAACTACAGACAAACTGAAAATCCTCCAGTATTTGGAGCAAACTCTAAATGCACTGGCTGAATTTCCTCCACCATACTATGTCGATAGTAGATGCTGGATATTACTCTGTATTTTAAGTTTCATACACATCGGAGGAATTTCACATCCCTTAAAACTCTAAATTAGACCCTCTGATGTTTGCAAACACACAATATAGTCCACGTTGATGGCGGACACTTTTTCTGCTTTTGTCTATATCCACCCTTCCGACTGCATGATTGGCTTAGGCAATAAACTTTGTATGTATGTGTGTATGCATATGGTATTTGCATAGCACAAACCTAGACAAAAGGCAGTTTCTTGAAAAGTTTAGAAGACTCTGCACCGTAAGCAGGCATAACCTAAAGCGACAATTGGTACTGGAGGTCATATTCAGTCGATAGCAGGGTTGGATTGGAATTAAAAATCAGCCCGGGCACGCTAATAAAAAGTAGCCTACATTTGCATATTGCCTTTCCGCAAAACACTGCTTCGGCAAAGTTTTATAAAAAGAAGGCGGGGTGTCTCTGAGAGAGGCATGTTTTCATAACTTTACTTAGATTTTAAAAAATGCACGGTGAAACACACCTGAAAACAAGTGAGGCCACTTCTGCTCAGGCCCCCTGCACCCGCTCAATATGCATACATTAATGGGCCGGCCCAGCGAGAGAAAGCGAGTGACACCTCTGCCCGTTGAAAAAAGGAAGCTAATGGACGCCCATCTGCCTCCAGAAAGGCCATTCAGGCACCCACTGGACCGCTAGCAGCATCCGAACAACACAGACACCGCCCAAATCGCCCCCACCCTGCCCAAAAAAGCGGCCCACAGCTGGAACTCGGATACCGGCCCCTCGGCCATTGCCCGAGTGCCCGCCTTACCAATCCAACCCTGGTCGATAGCGTAGTTGAGTTAAAACTTTCTCAGTAGTTATATTCCTCCCTCTGTTTCTTACAACTAGTTGTTCTGTCTGACCTCCTCGCTGTAAATATTATCCAAAGGTGTGGAATGCATGAGTTTGGACAAATTTGCAAATTTCAAAACAGAAGGAAAAATCAAAGAATTTTAATAATCCAAGAATCGCATTCCTTGAATAATTCAAATGTGATTAGCAAAACTTGTGAGTTTTATTCTTGTGAGTTTAACAGCCAAGACAGCTCGAAATTTTAGCTGATCAAAGCCCACCTGACACGTAGCTCAAGCACTAATATCTCAAAAATGTCTGAAAGGATTTACAAAACCCAGAGAAAGCACATTTTCCGAGTGGAGTTGTACCTTCATGCAAAGTTTAATGTAAATACGTTGAGCGGTTTTTGCAATAGCAAAGTGGAAACTTAATCTTTGGAAGAAAAATTGGGAAATCTTTAATTACCCCCGTAACTTTTCTCCCTTTGTTTATACCTGCACAAAACATAGCCTTCCAAAAAGTTGCCCTTTTTCATCAAACGGTGCTAAAGTTATAGCAAACTAAAAATGCATTTTCGGTGGAAAGTGTAGCTCATCCATTGCTACAGAGTCGCTACTGCTGACTTTTTTTCTCTGCTGACTTATAATAAATGGTCGACTTCGAAGAAATCTTTGGCATGCCTTGAACAATCATTTAAGAAAAATTGCCAGCGCCCACACTCACAGCGAGGTGAGGAAACAGAGCGTAGAAATGACTCGGCAACCACCACATGATGTCACCAGCTCTCACCACTCCTAGGTGGTATGAAAAGTAAAGAATGAGAGAACCTTTAAGGGGAGGAGGGAGCCGGGTGGTAGGGGTTGTTCCTGTCTTGTCTCCACTTCCGTCTAGGAGAGGTCTCATGAACTGAGACAGGGCAAGGGGTCCACGCTTTTAGCCTCTCTGCAGATAATGATGAAAGCGTCATCATTAAAAAGAGAGCGGCAAGGGTACGGGTTCAAGAGCTTGTACATTAATTCACCAACATTCTAGGCAGAGAGGAAGTAACATCACACACCGCTTGAACTCAATGACCTCATCGGGTTCACCGAATGTCCACATTCCACGATCCACGATCCTATTGGTCGCTTGGAAGTTAGAGGGACGGCCAAGCAGGGGAAATTCAGATATTGTATTGTAATTGTATTGTAATCGCATTTATATAGCGCTTACTACCCCTGACGAGGCGTCAAAGCGCTTTTTCGGCGAGTAGCACACTACTCCGGAACCCATAAAGGATTAGCGGTGAATTAGTATAGTGAAATATGAAATTAATTTGAGTGGTGGACATGTTAGTCTGTAATTTGGATTGAAAATATCAACGGAACGCCTGAAGCCCGATTTCCTCTCTGTTCCTGTCACTGCCTTCACGATCACCGAGGCCAGCAAAGCTGGGGCAGTGCCAGGTGAACCAAAGGACAAACAGAGGGTACAGATGTTACCGCTGACTGCCATGCTCCAGAGAGAAACATCTGCGCTCTGGTGACAGAACTCATGGTAGTGCTGTAATATGGTTTAAGAGAGGGCTGGCAGAAATAACCAAATATATATAATTTTCAGAGGGATAGGGTTCAATGTAGAGCAGTTTTTTCTATTTGTGCGACAGCTGGACCGTAATCTCTTTTATAAAGAGAAGGAGTTACAACAGGCACAGGGAAGGTGTTGGGGTGGTAGTACCACGATGAGAGGCATGTTCTTCTAGTAGTGCCTTGACGAGTTCTGTGTTTTGATAGCAATGCCCTGATGATCTGAAGAACTATTGGCAGCTAGGGAACTCACTCACTGCACCACCTAAGGTAATCACAGATTTAAGATTATATAGAGACTTCCCACTTCAAATGACCAGCTACCGGATGGTCAAAAATTAAGCACTCTAGAAACACATGAAATGAGAGGCAAATGAAAAACATAAAATCGAATCCAAAGTTCTTTCTGAAGTAAGCAACGAGTCTGTTTGGGCTTGATTGTTCTTTTATTTCTTTTCCTTCCTCTCAAGGACAAAACAAATTTATGCAGCCTACCCGTTTCGCTCAAGCTTGGGCTTCTCCAGGGCAGTATTGTTCTAACAGCAGTAGTACTACAGTCGATAAAGGACAACGTCCTGCCAGAGTCCTACGTCGTTCGTTCCACGCTAATTGTATACAAATGGAAGCCAGAAAAGGTCATCAAAGTTAGGTTGTCTGGAAAGTCACAATTCCATCAGAGTAATCCTTATTTCTGGTATAAATATTTGATAAAGCAACTTACTGTGTTCGGCAAAGCGGTCTGGCCGCAGACACGACGGGCCGGACGGCTTTGCCGAACACGGTACTCTGCTTTATCAATCGCAGTAGTGCTTTGAGCCTGCCTTGTGTTGTCTGTTGGTGTTTAGGACTGAACGCTTGACTGATCTGCAGACTCCCCTTCTAGCTTGACCATAGAAATGGCGACTCCTGCCAGTATCCATGGTGCCCCCTGCACAGAATAGTGGAAGGTGCCAAGTGTGTCACATAACGGATGCCACATTGAAGGAAAAACCTACAAAAAACCTCCAGGTAATCTTAAGAGTCTTAATTGTTGATGTGGAGAAACGAATTACGAGACTAGCAAGCACCAAACTAGTCCTGCTGGACCAGGGAGGAGAAACAAGTCAGGATAATATCCAAATGAAATAACCAATAGAAGTTCCAGCTGCAAGAAGCAAAAATCGGAGGCAAAAGTAGAAACAAGGCAATGAAAAACGTGATGAAAAATAGGAAACAGACACGGGATTCTTCCTTCTTTCAGAATATTGTCTAACATGAACTGACAGCAAAAGAAAAGGACCATACTTCATCTTTTCATCTTGAATTGGGATTGCCAGACCACCTCCTATGGACTTTCCCACCATCTTGGAAAGGGCTCTGTGGTAACCTCTCATGTTGTGACATATTGTGTGGTTAGTATCCCACTTGCCTCTGTGCTAGTCTCTGGGTGTGGGATGTTCTAGTTGTGGAATATAAATCCATGGTGCTGGAATGTAGGCATTTGAAACGAAGGGAGTTAGGAGGGGCATTTAGCAAAGGCAAGTGTTGAGGCTGAGGTGCTTACTTGGAGCTTAAATAAATTCTGCTGGATGCTGCACTTTCTGCGCCCCGTGCTTTATTTCATTGGCAACGACTTGGAGTTACCCTGCCAGAAGGAGCACCTCAACTCATACTCTACAGCGATTCTGCTATGGTTTCTGGACGAACTACGAAGCCCAGGTTTGCCCGGGATGCTTCTGGGTGAGGGTTTGCATTCGGTCTCGCTGTGTTTTTCCTGCTTTACGAACATATCCAGTGTGGTGTGGCTTCTACGAACAAGAATTTCCATAGGTGTTTCAGGAAAAACTGTAGTGTTTGAGAAATTATGTACACAAAACCAGGTTGATTAAAGGGGTAACACCAGTGGTGAGTAAAGTGAGGGGTGTACCATTGATGGTCAAGGATAAAATGAAAGCTGAATTAGAAAAATTGAGAGAGAATGGTATAATTGAGGAGGTGGAGGCCACAGATTGGCTTGCTCTGGTTCTCATGGCAAGGAAAGCTAATGGAGATGTCTGTCTCTGTGTGTACTTGCAGGAACTTAATAAGGGGATAATAGTTGACAACTATCCATTGCCAAATATAAACAAGATGTCGTCCATGTTAAATGGGTGAAGTATTTCTTGACTGTTGATTTAACCTCTGTGTACCACCAGATGAGGTTACACAGGGATTCGCAAGATTTGACAGCATTTGACAGCATTTGTCACACCTTTTGGCATGTATAAATTTGTCCGCATGCCGTTTGGATTGATTTCGGCAGCTGAATTATTTCAGCGAGTAGTGGAGGGTGTTTTGAAAGGGGTACGAGGTATCAAAACATACCAAGATGACATTCTGGTGTATGGTTTGAATTTGGAGGAACAAAATAAACGGGTGCGTGAGGGTCTTTGCAGGCTGAGAGAGAGTGGTTTGACTTTACAAGATGAAAAGTATTGCTTCAATCTGGACAAAACCAATTATCTCAAGATAACTTCAGAGGGCATTTAACCCAAGAAGGAGTTGGTGGATACTATTGACAGGTTAGCAAGTCCAGTGTCCAAGGAACAGGTGATTACGTTTCTTGGTATGGCGGAGTACTACAATAAATCTTTTAGCAATGTTGCTGAAAAGACCAAGAATATGAAGCTGCTTGTAACAAAGGTAGCACCTTCAAGTGGAGTGAGGAGTGTGAAATGGAGTTGAAAGAAATGAAACAACAGCTTAGGAAAGCTTTGTGTTTACAACGTTTTGAGTCTGGTCAGTAAACTATTATCTTGCCTGATGCCAGTGCAAAGGGGCTTGGTGCAGTGCTTTTGCAGAAACACAATGGTGTGGAAAAGGATGATACTGTTCATCTCACGAGGGCTGAAGGGGGCAGAGCTGAATTACTTTGTCACTGAGAAGGAGGCTTTGGCGATGCCTAGACTGTGCAGAAATTGAGAAAATTCATTTGGGGCAGCAAGTTTCTGATAAAGACAGACCACAAGCCTCTTAGAGAAATTTTTGAGAAAAAGGGGTAAGATGCTGTGTCCGGGAGAATTAGGCGGTGGGTCATTGCTCTGCAAGAGTTTCAGTTTGACATGATGTACATACCTGGAGGTAGGAACAGCACTGCTGATTCTTGTGTGGTGTTGGTTGACAGTACTGCAATTCAAGATGAGCTGGAAGCGGAGGATGAGGATTTTGAGGTGTGTGTGATCAAAGAGTGAATTATTAAAGATTTAGAATAGGTAGAGGAGTTGAAGAAGGATGATGTGATTCAGCAGGTCATACATAGATTGAGGCACAAGTGGAGTGGTCACGAGAAGGAGCAGGATCAATTGCGAGGATTTTGGATGGTCAAAGATGAGTTGCCTTTGCAGGATGAGATACTTTTGAGAGGAACCAGATTAGTCCCGCCATTGTCTTTGAGGGAAGCATTAGTCTCGTTGGCACATGAGAGCCATTCTGGGATCTCAAAAACAGAGGAGATACTCTGGCTAATGTACTGTTGGCTGGGGATGGATATCCAGGTTGAGAGGGGTGTGAGAGAGTGTGTGCAGTGTGCCAATGCGAGCAAAACTCTTACATGCAGGGTTCAGCCGATGTTGGTGAGAGATAGACCCAAAGAACCCTGACAAGAAGTAGCCATGGACATTCGTGGTCCGAAAAGACACTCCAGCATGTATAAATACATTATAGTTTTAATTGGCATGTATTCTAGGTGGTCTGAGGCGGGAATAACCAATTCAGTGGAAACCGGTGATGTGATACATTTTCTGGAATGAGATTTTGAAAGGGAAAGGTTTTCCACCTCTATCTTAACAGACAATGGTGTTCAGCTGGTGTCGCATGAGATGGAGAAATATCTCAGGGACAGGGGCATTAAACACAAGAAGTCCACTCTCTACCACCCCAAAGCGAATAGTATGGTGGAGAGGCTGAACAGGGAGTTAAATATTAAGGGCTGTAGCGAGTAATGAGTGCTGGAAGAAGGACATTTCAAGTAAGATAAAGAATTATAGGGTAACGCCACACACCACTACAGTAATCTTACCTTTTGAATTGTTTAAGAGGAGGAAAGCAAATACATTGATTTGTCCGTCTTGGGTAAATGAAAATGGAGGACAGAGAGTGAGCGTGTATTGTAATGCAGAAAAGAAAGAAATGAGAGAGAGCAAGGGAGAATTGGAAAGAAAGGCCTTGTATGACAGACGCAAGATGGTAAAGAAGAAGGAAATTCAGTTTGGGGATGTGATCAGGATCAGAATCCCTGTTTAGGATTCTCAAAGTCTCAGTCAAAGTTTTCTGCCCCTCTTGAAGTCATTAAGGTTTTTGGGAATGCTGCAAGAACTGAAGTTCATAAAATGTGAAACTTGTGAAGAGTGGTGAAGGTCAGAAATGAGTCAGTAAATTCTGAGGAAAACAAGTGCGGTAATAAGAAGTGTGATGTGGCAATAAAACGAACAGATATTGCAAGTGAACAAGAACTGAGGAGAAGTTTCAGGTCATCAAAGAGATCTGAATATCTTAAGGAGTATGTCTGAGTATCTTTTCTTAAAATTGAAAAGTTTTTAGAAAATGTTTTTTTGTTATCTGTTGTGTTAAGAAGAGGCAGGTGTGTGGTAACCTCTATGTTGTAACATATTGTGTGGTTAGTATACCACTTGCCTCTGTGCTTGTCTCTGGGTGTGGAATGTTCTAGATGTGGAATATGGAGCTCATTACACTGAGTTTCCATGGTGCTGGAATGTAGGCATTTGAAACGAAGGGAGTTAGGAGAGGCATTTAGCAGACACAAGTATAGAGGCTGAGGTGCTTACTTGGAGCTTAAATAAATCCTGCTGGATCCTCCACCTTCTGCGCCCTGTGCTTTATTTTAGCCTCTTTATAAGGTCAGGCCATGCCTTCAATCTGGAATTCATGGCACTCACTAGGGAAGCGGAGAAGAACCCTGATTCGACCTCTGCCTTCCAGCGCAGCATTACGTAAGCCTTCTGCCTCTAGATGTGTCCTGAGCACAGAACAGCATCGCTGCACACTGAGCACTGTATCTCCTGTATCTCAAGACATGCCAATTGTCAACGCGTTGAATGCTTTTCCCTCCTCAGCTAGTAGGGATCCTCAGGCAAGCCTTTCACTTCCATCTTGACACGGATGCAACTGCTATTGCTCTAGAAGGTTTTCTTTGATGTTGTTATGGAGTAATGGCTGATTTGCAGGCTGTTAGACCTGGCCCTTCTGACATGTTTATCCCCAACCGTTTTGCCTTTTGCCTCCTATTTTTCTGACCCTGCTTTTGTTGGCTATAGGATTCTGGGCACTTTACCACTGCTGAAGTGCATATGCTCTCTTTATAAATTGTGACAATGATTGGTTATCCATGATTGGCATATTTGATTTATTTGTACTTGCAGTACCAAATAGCCTGTAATAGGAGTGCAGAGGGGCTGCATCCCATGGTCTTATGTGAAGTATGGTGATTTATGTATTTTCCTCATCACATACTGCATCACCTGCCCTGACTGTATTGATATATGGCATTTTCAGCCTGGTGATAACCCAATAATCAGTATAATTTTCAGGACTTGCATATTATGTACTGTGATGGTGTGTTTTCATGACGTGTGCAACCTATAAGTGTTTACTTTTTTGCACTAAATGTGGTGTTATGACAATTGCCTAGTGGCAAAGTGATGTATGTGATCATGGTCTTATGTGTTTTATATAATACAAGAGATATTTTAATTAACCACTGTGTGGAGTCTCCTTTTGTGGTGTGCCTAGTGTGTCACTGGTGTGTGTGTGTGTTGCACAAACGCTTTACACATTGTCTCTGGGATAAGCCGGACTGCTCTGCCAAGCTACCAAGGGGGGGAGCAGGGGTTATCTTGGGTGTGTAACTCCCTTATCCTGACTGAGTAGTGCCTGGCTGAGGTGCGTACCCTAGCCAACCAGAAACCCCATTTCTAACACAGGCATATTGGAAAACCATGTTATGTTATGATAAGAGGATTTCTAAAGCACATAGCTGCCCTGGAATGGGACTTCCCAGCGCTAGTCACTAAAACTGAGTTACACCATGGGTCATGCCAAAAGCACAACATAATAAAGGCAATGGAAACCTAGGCTAAAAGCAACCAAGTCTTTAGCCGCTTTTGAAAGCTCAAATGATTCTGTATTTTCCTTAATTATGGAGGCAGAACGTTGAGGCAGTCACCTTTATTGTGTAAGGTGGAAATGTGAGTATTTTTAACTGAAAGCCATCACAACTAATCATGAATTCTTTTAAGAGGAAAATGGTGCTGTCCTCGAGCCGGACGTTAGTCCCCAGATATGAGAATATGACAGGAACTGATGAACAGGTCTGTCACGAGGATGGTGAAATTGTCCGTGAAGTTATTTGTTGAGTGGGGAGTAATAGTTACTTTTTGAATACTGTGGGATAGTGCCACTCTGAGGCACACTGTTTCGCAGATTTTGCAGTGTGTCAGTGAGAACCATGTAATGGAGAAATGTTCTCTTGTGTACAACTGCTACGCCACCGGCTCGCCCTATTGCTCTGTTAGTGTGTGCGGGGGTATATTTTGGGCACCGGGTGCTGCTGAGATAAGATAGTGGAGTCAGAGAACCAGGTCTCTACAATAAGGAGCAAGTCTAGATCATGGATGTTGAGGGCAAGTTTAAGAGCTGACACTACATTGATTACATATCCTTTTAATGAGTGTACTTTTTCCGCATGTTACTATGAGCTGTTTTTTGTCTTAGGAAAGTACTGGTTGTCCCTATTTCCATATTTACCTGCATGGTAACCACTTCAAAGTGTGCACACATCACAATCCTTGATACCACTGTTCCAATCCTCCTCATCTTAATCCACTTTACAGATTAAGAAATTGATTTTACATCTCCAGGAAGACTCATTTCAGCTGGTTTGCAGACCCTAGACTCGCAATCCAGCCGACTACCTGACATGCCATCCATGGGTAGTTACTGCTGAAGAATCCACCTAAGCAACTAGAAATGAGTGATATGTGCTGATTATAGTTAATAGCTGAAGACCATGTCCACTTCCCTGGAAGACAGGGTGGCAGCAACTGTATCTGACGAACGCATCTCCATGGAAAAGAATGAATGGAGGCGTATCCTGCAAAGGCATACAAGAGAACGCTGCAGGCGTTGTCCAACGCACGAGATGAGGTGTCTGTAATTGAGGAAGCACTGCGTTTGAGCGGTGGTTGCATTGTAGTGTCTACTACTCTGGTGATAAACTATCTGAAGCTAGCACATATAAAAACACCAGGAAGTGGAAAAGAAGAAGATGAAATACATTAAAAACATCTGGTTTCATGATATAAATCAGTAGCTGGTTAATGTGGTGTTTCGCTGCCTACTCTGCCAGGAAGCTGGGCCAGATGAAACACGGGCTCCTATTATCATGGAAGATATTTCCCCGTCTCCATCTTCTCGCATCAGCGCTGACTTCACTTGCCTCCCAGGTGGCCATCACTGGATGTCTGCAGATGAGGTGATGTTCAGCTGCGGGAGATGCCTGCGGCCTATGGCATACTGACTGACATCTGATCCAAGGGACTGACTTTGCTTCATATCTGTAGTCCCTTAGGATCAGCCTCAGGAAGATTACACCTCAGTGTCCCCAAGCCACTGGGGAAGGTGAGGAGCTCATGGGGAGGCTAAACAAAGTCCTCAGCACTGCTAAACTGAACTTGAGCACAAAAAGTGGGCCTTTACAAGTTTTTAAGGACGTATCTCAACACTCCCCATAATTCCACTCTAAAAACCCCGGTGGCGATGCTGCTGGGCCAGGAGATCGCGGACACCTTCCCATAATCACGCAATGTGGTGGCCGAGTGTCAAATAGTCACGATAGCGTAAAAGACCGCCATCGAGCCAGAAATACTCAGACGAGCAAGAGGTGGTGGTTAAGGTTATGCCATGCATGTGGGAGACAGATTCCTTCTGCATAAACCCCATTAGAACCACCTTCTTGGACTGGGATCTCTCGAAATGGCACCATAGTGTCCGCTGACAGATATGGCAAAAGAGCGATGAGAAATAGATCCCATCTCAAGAGGCTAATATGAAAGCCCCTGAGACAGAGCAGGTCTGTGCTGAATGACCCCTCGAGGACCATGATTTAGAGACCGCTTTGGTGCCACCCTGGCTGATCATCATACTGTATGGATGCCGTTCCACCAGTGCCGACTGTGAGCGATTCTGAATCTCACATAACGTAACGTTGAGTAGCGATGGAACGAGACGTGCAAGGTCCAGCTACTCGCTCTCAACCATTGCACAAGTACTGTGACTTCACTGTCTGATTTTCCATTGATGTATTGCACCGACATTGAGCGTATTCATTTCAGTTTTGCCATTGGCTGTTTGAGTTCTTTCTTGAACCCATGTTTGGGTAGGATTGTTGTGTCCATCACTACTATGAAAGGGTGTCAGAAGGCTGCACTTGCTCCAAGTTAGGGTTTTGGAACATCTCACCCAGACAGGGGTTCATCAAATTAATAAAATATCGAGATCATGGGTCCGTGCACATCTGGACCAGGTAACTCACTGTGACTGTTGTCTGTTTCATCTCTTGGATGTCCAGTAGGAGAGAATGTACGTGGACTGAACAGAGCAGCGCACTAAGAGTCTGACATTTCAAAGGGTCTTACCCATTCTGTGTCTATGGGAAAATAGCTTCGTACGTAAAAGCCTAGGTTCTGTGTTGTGGTTCCAGAGTCATCAGCTGTTTGCGTTGTAGTTCACTGAGCTCTGTAATGCACCAGCCATTTACTGGACTCCATACTGTGCTAGTAGTTTTCTGCAGACCATTGATTTTCACCCACTTTCCTTGGTTGGTCCATTAACTCGCTGCTCTCTCTCTCCTCCAGGCGGATGTTCCCCTTCCTCAGTTTCAACATTTCCGGGATGGACCCCATGGCGCATTACAACGTGTTTGTGGATATCGTGCTCGCGGACCAGCACCACTGGCGGTACCAGGGCGGTAAATGGGTCCAGTGCGGCAAAGCAGAAGGAAATATGCCAGGTAACTCTCAGGGTCCCTGGGCCTGTCACTCACAAAGAATGACGGGTCTCTGATTGTGGCTGATCCTCTCCAGAGACTGCCGCACTCACAGCTACTCCCACCCCCAGAATCTGTATGTCAGCACCCCCACCTCCTCAACCCCTCCCCAAGGAGAGCCCCACCCTGGAGACTGGCTTTAAGGACTCCATTTTAGGAAGAGGTCAATCCTAGGCCTCATCCCAGTTACCGACCCAGCCCATGGGCCTGATCCCAACACAGGTGGTATCTTCAAAGACACATTCCACTCCGGAGACGAATCCCTTCCCAAGAACTGGCTGTTCCCAGCTACCGCCCCCGCACGTGGGCCTGACCCCACCTCCAAGGGCACATTCCACCCAAAGACTGACCCCGCATGTGGAATGACCTTTCTACCAGAACTCCCCACAGCCGACTCCCCAGGTGCTACCCACTGCCTCTTCATGTTGGAACATTTCTTGCTTTCTTCCCTTTTATGAAACTATCAACAACTTCACGCTGAGGGAATCGTTCACAAACCTTCCGTGTCACCTCTTCTTGTTGATGGCTGCATCACTGGGCCTTCACTGTCTATACAGCCGGGGTGAACAGCAAGGTTTTACTAGGAAAAAAGATAAGATGCAACAAAGAGCAAAACAAATGAAAAAAAACAAAGTCTATTAATTTCGAGGCAGACATCACTCATACCCTAATGCACGCTGTTGGCACTGATATTGCAGAGAGCCTTCAAAAGAGTAGCCAGAGTCTGCAAATAATCTGGGATGTGGCTGACCCCGTTCCTCTGGGTAGAATAAACTGCACCCTCTCCTCCATTCGAGGAAGTGACTCTTGTGTGCTTATTGAGTTCCCCGCTCTCCCCAATCAAGCTCAAAGCGTATGTTTATGAGAGCAGCGCTATGTACCCCACTCCGTTCCTCTGGAGTGCACTTCCGCACTTTTACCTCAGACTCTACAGAAGCCACAAACTATCAAATACAAAAATCTCAAAGTCCAATAAACAGAATTCACGACGACATGCTAAAAGCGCTAACAAAGTCGACAAGCGAAGGCCCAGAGTCTAGGACCTTAGGTCACCAGATTGACCTCATTGGGGTGCTCAAAAGACCCCAAGCTTCAGCGGTAAATCCAGCCTAAGATACTGGCACACAAGTCTCCATCTTGGCCAACATGGCCGACTGTAACTCCATGAACAAAAGGATGGATAAGGGTAGCTACAGAACCCCTAGGCCTGCCAAACATGGCCGCACCAGACGGATGGAAGGGTAGGAGCTTACCAGGGTAGACGAATGAGTGGGAGGAGATATTCAGGGAGTTGAGGGCTTGCAAGAGGGCTAAAGGAACAAGTCTGAGATAAGCCTGAGGCAGAAATACTAAGGACTGGGATCTAGATATTTTGTTTCAGAATATTTTAGTGGGAAGGATGAAGACTATGACACTGAATGAAGGCAATTATCCATTTGTAGGGGTGATCTGACAGACGGGGCTACAAACACATAGTAGAAAAGACATGGGGTTGAGCTTTGTGGGCTTATGGGGCATAAGAATGGGAAAGAGTTTTATGAGGAATAATGTTTTAGTTTATGGGAGGGGTCTAGAAGCCTTTGGTAGAACGCTGGCCCTTTAGAAGTTACGGGTTATGCGATTGGTGGCTGGATAGGGGTGAATGCAGCAGAAGAAGCCTGGGACAGAAAGTAGGCAGTCAGAGACTCATGCCAAGTTACGCTCAGAGCGATCCTGAATGTATCTTGGAGATGCCATGAGGAGCTCACGCTCTTTGTCTTGCAGGGAATCGGATCTACATGCACCCAGACTCCCCCAACACCGGCGCCCACTGGATGCGGCAGGAGATCCTGTTTGGGAAACTGAAGCTCACCAACAACAAAGGGGCGTCGAACAACCTGACACAGGTAACTACCTAAGCTACTGCCAACTGCACCCCAGGTCACCACAAACAGGACTCAAAGCCATGACAAGGAATATCCCCCTAGTTGGTTGTATGCCAGAATATCAAGGTCACATGTATAGACCTACAAAAATATCAATAGCAGAATATGGACTACCACTATATCGTTAAAGTAAGTACATACAAGTATAGGTTTAATATTCCTAACTCCACACCTACATACCTTACATACATCTGCCTAACTTAATGAGATAACTATATCTCATTAAGTTAGACAGAGGTAATTGCGTAAACTGGGACTCTGATGTTGTGATCTAAAGTTTGAAACTGTTTCATTATAATGAACTTTTTCTTATATACTGAACCATCTACTCCTGCCAATATCTTATTTCTGTCACGCCCGGTAAATTATAAATGTAACTTTACATGATGTATCACATGATGTTCTGTATCATGACAAAATTCATTAAAAAATGTCTATTAAAAAAAAAGTTAGGCAGATGTATGGCGATTTACCTATAGTAAAAAGGAGGAGCATCTTGAACAGCCGCGGCCCATGCAGGTAAGAGCGGTGGAGCTGGATTTTGACAGACGACGACGAGGGAAAATTATTTATTTAATTTTCCCTCGTCGTTGTCTGTCGAAATCCCCCCCCAACCCAGCCCCACTGCTCTTACCTGCACGGGCCGCGGCTGTTCTTGAATGACCAACTTGTCTTTGTAAAACGGTTTCTCCACTAGCAGGGCCCACAGCTCGTTAATGTTGCGAGCTGATGTTAAATGTCAATTTAGCCTTTCCATGGAAGCCATATATTTTAACAGCTTTGGGGCAAAAGCTGCTAAAATAATACTCAGATCCTAAACCAGGTACGTCTTTCCGGCACGCTTTGAGAGTTACTAGACCCCGTCAACATGTTGTCCAACAGGATTGTTTGGTAACAGAATAAACTCCGCAGGTGTGTTGCTCCAGTGACTGGTCGGTAGTATGTACAGCAACCAACCTCATAGCTGTACCTGGCCGCAGAGGAACAATGTAAGCAGTGTCGGACTGGGAAGGAAAAGAGGCCCGGGCACCAAAATAAAAGTGGCCCCCATTAGTGACTTAGATAGCTAAAAAAGTGGCCCTTGTGCAAACTGAGGCAGTTTGAAGGTATAAAGACAAGCTGTACAAGTATTTTTCAAAGGATGGCAAACAGCATAGGTCTGAGCTTGCTGCAAGCAGTGTTTGCTTTAATATCAGGGCAATCAACAGAAAACAAAGGCCCAACCGACCATAAAACAGCCCACAAGCAGCCAGAAAAGCGGCCCACACACTGACCGGTAAGAGCAGCCCATCTTGAACTGCCTGATTGCCTTATGGGCCTGAATGTTTGCAGGAAACGTCGGTGGGTCAGGCCCACTTACAAAAATTGATCAATTTGCTGGAGTCTTGAGAATTCCTTCCTGGATGCCTTAATGATGGATGGATTTTCCTCAGAAAGGTTCAGTTAGTAATATGTCAGGCCCTCTTTGACCAGACACTAGAGATCAGAGCCTGAGGACAGGGATGAAAGATCTGTCCTCTTCCACTGCCCCCTGCTGGGGAAGGTTCTCAATGTAAGGCAAAGGGAGTGTATCCCTCTATAACCATGCACAGTTCAGCCTGACACTAAAACATGTTGTCACCTCTAGGCCAGTATTGTCATCTGTCAGAGTGAGGGTACATAGAGATGGTGCAAGCATGCAGTAGACATAAGCAGTATTCGCAGATGGTACAGAGACGGTGCATGCATACAGAAGACATAAGCAGTATTCTCAGATGGTACAGAGACGGTGCATGCATACAGAAGACATAAGCAGTATTCTCAGTTGGTACATAGAGGTGGTGCATGCATACAGAAGACATAAGCAGTATTCGCAGATGGTACATAGAGATGGTGCATGCATACAGAAGACATAAGCAGTATTCTCAGATGGTACAGAGACGGTGCATGCATACAGAAGACATAAGCAGTATTCTCAGATGGTACATAGAGATGGTGCATGCATACAGAAGACATAAGCAGTATTCTCAGATGGTACGTAGAGATGGTGGATGCATTCAGAAGACATAAGCAGTATTCTCAGATGGTACATAGAGACGGTGCATGCATGCAGTAGACATAAGCAGTATTCTCAGATGGTACATAGAGATGGTGCATGCATACAGAAGACATAAGCAGTATTCTCAGATGGTGTGTAGCGATGGTGCATGCATGCAGTAGACATAAGCAGTATTCTCTGATGGTACGTAGAGGTGGTGCATGCATGCAGTAGACAAGCCGTATTCGCAGATGGTAAATAGAGATGGTGCAAGCATACAGAAGACATAAGCAGTATTCTCAGATGGTAAATAGAGATGGTGCATGCATGCAGTAGACATAAGCATTATTCTCAGATGTTACATAGAGATGGTGCATGCATGAAGTAGACATAAGCAGTATTCTCAGATGGTATGTAGCGATGGTGCATGCATGCAGTAGACATAAGCTGTATTTTCAGATGGTACATAGAGGTGGTGCATGCATGCAGTAGACATAAGCAGTATTTTCAGATGGTATGTAGCGATGGTGCATGCATGCAGTAGACATAAGCAGTATTCTCAGATGGTACAGAGACGGTGCATGCATACAGAAGACATAAGCAGTATTCTCAGATGGTACATAGAGATGGTGCATGCATACAGAAGACATAAGCAGTATTCTCAGATGGTACAGAGACGGTGCATGCATACAGAAGACATACGCAGTATTCTCAGATGGTACATAGAGGTGGTGCATGCATGCAATAGACATAAGCAGTATTCTCAGATGGTACATAGAGATGGTGCATGCATAGAGAAGACATAAGCAGTATTCTCAGATGGTACGTAGAGATGGTGGATGCATTCAGAAGACATAAGCAGTATTCTCAGATGGTACATAGAGACGGTGCATGCATGCAGTAGACATAAGCAGTATTCTCAGATGGTACATAGAGATGGTGCATGCATACAGAAGACATAAGCAGTATTCTCAGATGGTGTGTAGCGATGGTGCATGCATGCAGTAGACATAAGCAGTATTCTCTGATGGTACGTAGAAGTGGTGCATGCATGCAGTAGACATAAGCCGTATTTGCAGATGGTAAATAGAGATGGTGCATGCATGCAGTAGACATAAGCAGTATTCTCAGATGGTATGTAGCGATGGTGCATGCATGCAGTAGACATAAGCTGTATTCTCAGATGGTATGTAGCGATGGTGCATGCATGCAGTAGACATAAGCTGTATTTTCAGATGGTACATAGAGGTGGTGCATGCATGCAGTAGACATAAGCAGTATTTTCAGATGGTATGTAGCGATGGTGCATGCATGCAGTAGACATAAGCAGTATTCTCAGATGGTACAGAGACGGTGCATGCATACAGAAGACATAAGCAGTATTCTCAGATGGTACACAGAGACGGTGCATGCATACAGAAGACATACGCAGTATTCTCAGATGGTACATAGAGGTGGTGCATGCATGCAATAGACATAAGCAGTATTCTCAGATGGTACATAGAGATGGTGCATGCATAGAGAAGACATAAGCAGTATTCTCAGATGGTACGTAGAGATGGTGGATGCATTCAGAAGACATAAGCAGTATTCTCAGATGGTACATAGAGACGGTGCATGCATGCAGTAGACATAAGCAGTATTCTCAGATGGTACATAGAGATGGTGCATGCATACAGAAGACATAAGCAGTATTCTCAGATGGTGTGTAGCGATTGTGCATGCATGCAGTAGACATAAGCAGTATTCTCTGATGGTACGTAGAAGTGGTGCATGCATGCAGTAGACATAAGCCGTATTTGCAGATGGTAAATAGAGATGGTGCATGCATGCAGTAGACATAAGCAGTATTCTCAGATGGTATGTAGCGATGGTGCATGCATGCAGTAGACATAAGCTGTATTCTCAGATGGTATGTAGCGATGGTGCATGCATGCAGTAGACATAAGCTGTATTTTCAGATGGTACATAGAGGTGGTGCATGCATGCAGTAGACATAAGCAGTATTCTCAGATGGTATGTAGGGATGTGCATAAGTGCAGTAACGAAAGGAAGCATACTCACTTGGCAGGTAGTGGTAATGCATGAGGTCAGCATATAGGGATAGCTCAGACGTGGCATACAGCAACAGTTCAAGGATGTAGTAGAGTGTTTTGGTATAAAGGATGGTGTGCTGACAGCACGCAAGGATGATCTAGCAGGCTACGTGCTGGTGTGAAGGTATTATGTAAGGTGATAAATGGAAGCACACTGCGTTACTCATCAAATATCTTATGTGCTTGGTCTCCTCTGGTTGCACTCACTCTTGGATACTTATTGATCTCCCCAGTTGCATTCACTTTTGGCTACTCACTGTTCTCCTACGGTTGTAGTCACTTCTGCGTCCTCATTGGTCTTCCCTGATTGCACTCTCTCCAGGCTGCTCACTGATCTTCACTGGTAGAACACAGTCATGACTGCTCAGTTATCTTCCACGGTCACACTCACTCATGACTGACTTATTCATGTGTCTACCCCACAGATGGTTGTGCTGCAGTCGCTCCACAAGTACCAGCCACGGCTGCACGTGGCCGAGGTGACTGATGGAGAGCTGCAGGAGTTCCCGGCCAGCAAGACCGAGACCTTCACCTTCCCCGAGACACAGTTTGTGGCTGTGACTGCCTACCAGAACGCAGATGTGAGTATGGGGACCGGGCAGAGTGTTGGTTTAAGAGGGACTGGGAGGTGTCAGCAGGGAGGTGGATGCCTGTAAAATGGTGAAAGAGAGATGGAGAACTGCCCTAGCCATTCCCCTCTATTCATGCCACAAAGCTCACGATGAAACTTGTCATGAAGGTGGCCACCAACCTAGGTTGATACAGCGTCTTTGAGTGAATGGTAGTTGACAGCAGACCTGAACTGCGTAGCCCAGTTAAATCGTGGCCCGTAGTTGGGTGGCAGACCTGGAACGATGTAAGGATTCAGTCCTCTGACTATTCTGACGTTCTTCTGTGAGCTCAACTCTGGGTGGAGCAGGCTTGTCTGACATTTATTGGGGGCCCAGTTTAAAAAAAGTACTTGCGGGCCCCCTATTTTTCCATTTGTGCCAGGTGGTACAAGTACTTGATTCAATGTATTAACAAGCACTGTCAAAGCCAACAGTCCTGGTTTTGGTAAGTCTGTATATTTTGGAACATTTTAAAAGTTTATAAGTAATTGTGAGAAAGGGGTTTATTAGTTGGGATGGATTGGTGTCCACCACAAGTAACAAAGTCACTATCTTGTTAGGTCCAGTCAAAGGTTTCAGTAATTTAAATCTGCGTTAAACCCCATGGTAGCTATGACACAGAGCAAACAGGCTTAACTTTGAGAAAATGTGTAAAGCATTTAGAAGCACCAACAGTTAAAACGTTGAAAACGCAATAAGAATTCCATTCCAACTGATAAAACAGAGGAATATTTAATAAACAAAATGACACCAAAACATCAAATATCCAATAAGGGGACCGGAGGTATGAATTTTATAAAAATGTAATCATAATAGGCCCAAAAAGCGCATAGTGCCAATAGTAGTCAATGGTCGCGGCAGACCGGGACCTAGGCGCGGTTTGAGGCCAACCGCAATGGAGTACGTGACGGATACACCCTGTAGATTGGCCCCACTAAGGCCTAAAGTAGTGAAGTTTGAAAAAGTTCTATGTCCCAAACTGGGAAGGGACTGTGTCATTTTTCAGAGGAAGAACTCTTCACTCCAAGGGACAAACCTGAAATTGAATCAGATGCTGTGGAAATGCCAGTTGGATACATTTCGCGGTCGGTCCCCTTGATGCTCTCGACCAGAAGTTTTGAAATTGTTCCCATACTTCTTTGGGTGCTCAAACAACCACAGGAGTACACTTTTTAAGGCCCCAAAATCTTTAGAGGGAGTACTTTGAGACTCTCCAGGTGTCAGGCAGAGGACAACATCAAAGTCCAGTCCAGGTCCAGTTACCACTGGACAGTTGGGATTCCTCACAGGAATGTCCTCTTCAGCTATTTTGTTCCTTGAGCCACCTAGGGGTCCAGCCTTATGGAGTTATTTCTGTACTGAGATTTCAAGTGGAATGGGATTCAACCTCTTCAGGACTTTCTCTCAGGTCACAGATATCAAGTGCAATAGATTCAGTCCACCTGGTATCCTTTCACAAGTCCAGCAGTGTTCTTTTGGGGCACCTTGAGGTGCCACATTTATTCCTGGCATTAGCTATTGGGTGGGGATGACTCCTGAGCTCTACCTAACTGGCAGGGTAAAAGTTCCTGGTGGCAATCCTACCAACTTTTTTATTTTTTTAGCAATTCCTATTTGCCTTACTACAAATAGACCCAAAATGCCATGTACCAGGGCATTTTCAAGATGGTGAAAGTATTCAGCCTAATTAAACGTGGGCTGTGAGGGCTGGTGGTGGGAGTGTCATAAGGAAATAACCAGTGCCCTCCCACATCTACCTCTAAAATCCAGCTTGAAGCAGACATGGTACCCACAACAAACCCAGAGATGGACGTCTGGTAGGACAAAAGCAGCGTCCTTCAGCACAGGGGATACACAAGGCTTGTCTTGGCATCCTGTTCTCTCCCTTTCAAGTGCACCCAAAGTGATACACGTGGCTCCACAGACCTGTAAAGCAGGATTTCGTAGTGTTGTATAAACAGGATGCCCACAGCCCTCACTCTGAATTTTCTGTAGTGTTCAGAGGAGTCATCTCTGCACATTCAGGTCAGCCTATTGTTTGCTCCTGAGAGGCATTTTACACCTAATCCGGCTTGAGCACAGGCTGGGAGTTGCTAAGTAGCTCCCAGGGTAATGCTAAGTAGCCTTCTGACTGTCCAGGGAGGTAAAGGGTAACTTACCCTTAATATTTATTAAGAAACAATTATATTTCCAGCTTGTCCCATTCCCAAGACAGCGGTATTAGTATTTTAAGCTGTACTCTGGTTTTCTACATAGGACAGCTAGGCCAGCCACAGTGAAAATAGCTTTAAGGGTCTTGTCACTGTAGGGACACGAAAACATTAATTTTCTACATGTACCACTTTAAAATTCCCTACCTTGTGGGTTCAAGGTCTACACGGGGCTGACTTACTAATATTTGAAAGGGGGGATTACCTGTAAAAAAGGTTATGTATAACAGGTTGCACTGCAGCAGCCAGGCTACAGTGGTAGGCCTGAAGCCATGTTTTCCTTTGTCACGCTAGTGCATGGAACAATATGTGCTGCAGTCTATAGGTAACATTTAACTTTTCATGCCGTGGGTGTATTTCCTCACCGTATATATACTATGGCCTTATAGAAAAGTTAAATAGGCAAATCAGGGATTAGCTAATTTCTCCATATTTTAGTGGTCAGAGCACATACACTGGGCACTTGACAGCAGTGCCCCAGTGTGCAGAGTCTAAAAACTAGCCATAAAATTCATCAAAAATGGGGGTGACCACGTAAAAGGGGCATTTTCTCACAGTAATTAAAAGTAAAACTGCCACCATTTAAAGGTTGCATGCATATATTTACAAACAAATATGTAAAAAATGATCCATCACAAAAATAAATTGGAAAAGCATGACATAAAAGCAGAGTTTCACCCACCAGCCTTGATACTGAATTGTACTACTATTTAGGCGAATGTACACATGTGCAGAAACAGAGTGTGGTTTGGATAAAGGGAGCCATCGGCTTAAGTAGGCTGTGTCAACACAAAAAGATGATGGGCGGATGCTGATCATTGTCAAACATTCACCCCCAGTTACAGATCTGGGTTAAATCCATTATTTTTTTGCTCACCATGACACCCCAGTTTGGACCCAGTCATATGCAAATCAGTCTTGACCCTGCTCTCCATGGGAACAGTCCAGCCCGAACTGCCAGGCCAGGTCCTCCCTGGACCGAAAAAGAAGCCCCCTGGGACCGGTTTTGGGGTTTCACCCCTCATCAGTCAGGCTAGCTTGAATCCAGTGGTATAGCAAGCACGGGACCCATGTCTGGGCATAACCTTCCCACTTACGGAGACTATAGCAACACAAAAAGATGATGAACGGAATATTGAACATTGTCAAACATTCACCCCCCAGTCACAGATCTGGGTTAAATCCATTGTTTTTTTGCTCACCGTGCCACCTAAGTAGGCTGTGTGACATATGGTTTGCATGGCTGTTTTACGAGTTATGGAATGCGGACCAAACCATAACTGGCAAATTTCACTCTGGGTGTTTTTGGGATAGAAAGGTAAAAAGTGTATTACTGGTGGCTGTAAAAATTTATAACAATATGTTTGCTGGGTGTGTGGTAGGTGGGGCGGTAAATGATAATGCCTTTGTATGATGTTGCAGGCTAGTCCCCCTTACTGCATGAACTTCAGCTTTTTGCAGTGGGGGTTGACAGCAACTGCTGGCCCTGGCAAAACCACCATGCAGTTAATAATGGCTAACAGGGCCGGACTGGCCGTAGCGGGCACCGGGCGTTTCCCCGGTGGGCCGCCAGGGTGGGTGCCGGTTTTGGGCCCCTGGAGGCCATTTTTGTTACCGGGGCCTGGCAATATCGGCCCCCTGTAACAAAATCGGCCGAAACCGGCCCTTGCAAACAACTCGGCCGCACCCTCCCACCCCCCAGGGGGGCTGGCCGAGTAGTTTGCCAGGGCTGGCTTCAGTTCCCAGTCCGGCCCTGATGGCTAACCACTGCTCCACTTAGTCTTCAGTTGTGTTCTTGAGGAATTGCCGCAAGCAAGTAACCTCCCATGTGGCCAGCCACAAGATACACATGCAGTCTGCAAGTTAAACCCATTTCTGGTATCTCAAATTTCTTTCAAATCCATCAAAAGGTACCAAAGCAATTAGCAAATCAAAGATTTTTGATTACTCCCCCTTCATAATTTTTCCTCTCTTGTCATAGCTACATGAAATCTAAAATCCCAACACTGGGCTTAAGTTCACAAACCAACTGAAAACTAAACAAATACATTTTGTGATGAATTCTGTGCAGATTTGTGAAAGCATGCCAAAGTTATTGGTAAATGAACATTTTGTGCCCCACTTTAATCACAATTCCCTTGCCAGATTTGCATGAATCTCAGCATATCCGAAGTAAGTTAAACAAAACAAGATTTTCACCCTTCTATGAAATGACACCAAATGTAGTACCTTACTTTGCCTCTTTTATCAGATCTCATTGACACCTGAAATCACTGCACTATACTTGCTAACCGCCTGTAATTTTTTTTTTTTTGACAATATATTTTATTGCAATTTTACATCCAACAGGGTGAGCCCCCAACAGACAATACCTATATAAAGCACGGATCAATGATATTTGAGTCGCTGAAGAGGGTATCTCTTGAGGATATATAAAACAGTTAAACCAACCCCCCTACCCTCCTCCTCCCCTCTCCCCCGCACCGCACTCCCCACTAGAAAGATTATACAAGTGTTAAAACATATAGGCATAATTCCGCACCAGCTAGGCTTCAGTGGAGATTGGGAGTCGTTATATGGTAAGCCTGTCTATAAGGTCCTGATTCGTGGACGTGGGAAAGATAGAAAGGTCAATGCCACGGTATTTAGCCCATGCAGCCCAAATCTTCCCATGTTTCTGTGGGCAACCTCGAGCCTGAAACACCGCCACCTCAGCGGACATACATTTATCTAGCGCGGACTTCCAGGCCGCCACCCCAGGGGGAGAAGAGGACTTCCACTGTTGGGCTATGTCGCGCTTGGCCAAGGTGAGTCCCAGGAAGAGCAGGTGTCTTTTATATATGTTCCCCCCTATATCGTCTGTGCTGTGGAGAAAGACTAGGCGGGGATCGGCTGGGAGCTCCCAACCCAGGACAAGCCCCAGGCAGGACAACACACCCGACCAGAAATGCCGCAGCGTTGTGCAGCCCCAGACCGTGTGCAGGAAGGAGACATCCTCCGACTGACATCTGAGGCAGGTGGGGGATGGAATGACCCCCATCCGCCACAGATGGAGGCGGGTGTAGTACACCCGGTGAAGATACTTAAACTGGATCAGTCGGTATCTAGTGGACACCGCGGAGCCCCTGGGGCTGGCCAGGGCCTCAGTCCAGTCGTCATCAGAGAGGGCCGGTACATCCGCTTCCCATGCCGCCCTCGTCCGGTCCAGATTCGTCTTGGCGTGTGTGGTCAATGTCTGATAGAGCTGACGGATTTTATGTCCCCCGAGATCCCCCATCAGTAGTCTACCCTCTAGTGGATGGAATTCTGGCAACGTCGTAAGGGATTTAATCAGGGGAGACAAGGCGTGACGAAGCTGGAGATATTTATGGAATTGGGACTTATGCAGATCAAACTCTTCCTGTAGCATTAGAAAGGTTTTAAGTGTAGGTCCGCGCATCACATCCCCCAATGTCGAGATCCCTATGTTGTCCCAACGACAGAAACCGGGCAGAGCCGAGACCGGTCGGAGATACATGCCCTGCCAGAGGGGCGTCGCACATGTCAGTGTGCCCCACCACCCCATGGACCTCAAAACGCGTCTCCATATCTGAATCACCGTACGACTGGCCGGCGGGAGGGCCTCCAGCGCCGAGTTACTATATAGGAGATCCAATAGCGGATATACCTCCAAGAAGAGTCGTTCTATCGCGTAAGCCGGGTCATCTTGCCGGCTGTACCACCAGTCATTGATGACCAGCAACTGGGACGCCCAGTAATAGGACCGCACATCCGCCGCAGCGATGCCCCCACAGTAGGTAGATTGAACACATGTCGCCAAGGCCACCCGAACCGCCCCGCCACCCCACAGAAAGCCATTCAGAAGAGCGTTCACCTGGCGAAACCAGGACGGCGGGATGGGGTATGGGTAATTCTGTAATTTGTAAAGCAAGCGGGGCAGAGACACCATTTTAAAAATAGCAGACCGGCCGTACAAGGACAGGGGGAGATGGGACCATACCGCTGTCTCCTCCCGGACCTTAGGAAGCAAAGGGGCAATATTAAGCGACCACGCCGCGGCGGGTTCTCTGGTAACGTGGACCCCAAGGTATTTGAATCCGACTTGTGCCTTGATCAACTGCGATGCCCAGTCCATGCTCCCCTGATCACCACAAATCGGGAAAAGCGTCGATTTGGACGGGTTGGCATGGAGCCCTGTAGTTTCGCCGAACACCCGCAGGATTTGCAGCACCCTCAGTCCGGTAACCCAGGGGTCTGAAAAAAAGAATAATGCGTCATCCGCATAGAGTGCTATTTTATCTGAGTAGTCGGGGGACCAAACCAGGCCCCTGTATACCGCGTCCCGGCGCACCCAAACTGCCAAGGGTTCAATTGCCAAGGCGAACAGAAGCGGGGAAAGAGGGCATCCCTGTCTCGTACCCCGCTGGATACGGAAGGGGTCTGAGCGAAACCCGGCCACCCGAACAGAAGCCGTGAGGTCCGTGTATAAAAGTTTGACGTATGTTCGGAAGCGAGGCCCTAAGTTGACCGCCTCCAGTAATTTGAAAAGATATGTCCAGCCTAGAGAATCGAAGGCCTTATCAATGTCGGCCAGTAGGACCGCCGCTGGGCGTCCCAGACGATGGGCCCCGGCGATGGCGTTATGTACGCGTCGTATGTTATGCCTCGTGGAGCGGTGTGGCATGAAGCCGGACTGGTCCGGGTGGACAAGGTCGAGGATACAGGTACGGAGGCGATCAGCCAACACCTTCCCCAGCAATTTCGGCTCAAAATTTAGCAAAGAAATGGGGCGATATGAACCCGGGTCTTCCGGTGGTCGGCCCGGCTTAAGAAAAACAACGATTACGGCGTGGCGCCAGTCCGGGGGTAAGATCTCTTGATCAAGCTCCTGATGTAATGCGCCGAGGAGATGGGGCCCGGCGGTCCCCACGTGGGAACGCAGGAAGTCGCTGGGGAACCCGTTAGGGCCTGGTGCACGACCCGGATGCAGATTGGTAAGAGCGGCTTGTAGTTCATCTAGCGAGATAGGTTTGTCGAGGGCGTCTCGCTGCTCGTCGGACAGGCGCTTCGGGGGGATATCTGCGAGGAAGGCATCTATGGGCGAATCGGCGAGTTCCTCGCGGGCATTGTAGAGCGCGGTATAGAACTCCGCGAACGTCTGAACAACTGCCCCCGGGGAGGAGCACAGGGCACCCGCAGAGGAACGGAGTACCGGGACTTGTGTCGGCGACGACCTAGCTTGGCAAAGTCTATGGAGCATCTGGCTGGACTTGTCGCCCCACTGATATATCCTATATTGAGTCGCCAGCCAGGCATCCTTGGCCGTGTTCGTAAGCAACTGATACAGCTGCTGTTGAACCTGAAGCAGATTGCGGCGGGCACCCCCGTCAGAACCTTCCACCACCGCGTCCTGGAGAGCGCGTTGTCGCTCTTCCAGGTCCCTCACCTGCGCCAGGCGACGTTTCTTTTCTCCCGTACGGTAACTGATATCTATCCCACGAATCGTCGGCTTGAAGGCTTCCCACAATGATACCTTGGAGGAAACGGACCCGACGTTGGCGACAAAGTAATCCTCCGTAGCGCGGTGAAGTACCTCCCGATACTCGGGGTCCCGAAGGAGCCACGGCGACATGCGCCAGCGATAGGAGGGGCGACTAGTATGTAGACTGAGCGTGAGTTGAGTGGGCGAATGGTCCGACAGGCCACGCGGGAGGATGGAAGCGGTCACAACCCTATGTGTATAGCTACGTGGGAGGAACAAATAGTCCAAACGGGAGAGTGTAGGGTGTACTGACGACATATATGTGTATCCCGCCTCGGAAGGATGAAGGGCCCGCCAGGAGTCCGTCCAGCCCAGGGTGTGCGCAAGGGTATTGAGTTTAGTTCTGGGGGGGGGAACGGTCGGGGGCCTCGCCCTCCATCTGTCCAGAGGGGCCATAATGTAATTCCAGTCTCCCCCAAGTATAATCAAACCGTCAGGAAATTCTCCCCAGAGCTGCGTCAGTCTGTCCACAAACGTCTGACTAAGGGGGGGTGGGGCGTATATGCTACCTAGTGTGATCTGCTCTCCCGCCATGGTACCAGAGATGAACGTAAACCGGCCTCCGGGGTCTAGCCACTGTCTCGTAACCTGGAAGGGAACCCTACGGTGTATGAGTACGGCCGTTCCCCGGGCGCCCCTGGAGAACCCCGAGTGGTACACTACATTGTAGACGAACCTGGACAGGCACGGAGCCTTGTTGCCGAGCAGGTGGGTCTCCTGTAGAAGCAGAACATCAGCGGAATACCGCTTGGCTTGGGTCAGCACTGCCCCCCGCTTGACCCTATTCAACAGGCCCCGAACATTCCAGGACATCACATTGAGGTCCCCATGTGGAGCGGTCCTAGCTGCGTGAGCCATGAGCCATGGGTGGAACGAGACGCGGATGCCTACCTACGTATGAGGGACAGTGCGGTGCAGACAACATACAACATATCAACAAAACAACTTGCCCAACCCCCCCCTCCCACCGCCCCCCAGCCCCCCATACTTCCTGAAACTCGGAGTATCTGTCGCGGCAGAATCTCGACCAGGCCCTCCAACGGGAAGACCACAGCGGACCCTCCAAAGGATCCCTCTCTCCCACCCCTACCCATAAACTGAGAACAAAGAGGCGAGTTTGGTCCATCCTAGCCAGCCTTAGCGGACTGTGTCCCACCGATATAGTGTCTGGGGTCATGGTGTGACGCCGCAGCCGGCCCA
Organism: Calotriton arnoldi; assembly: GCA_963921515.1. NCBI lineage: Eukaryota > Metazoa > Chordata > Amphibia > Caudata > Salamandridae > Calotriton > Calotriton arnoldi. Next base: position 363,644 of record CAWUFW010001100.1, read on the forward strand.
GTGAAGAATAGAGCATCCAAGGTATTAACAACCCCACAGTACCTCACTCTGCTGCGTCAGACTTGTTCTGAGAACGCCAGTTGGATCGGGAGCGATGTCGCCGGTGCGATGTGTCCCCACCCTGGCGGCCACTCATTCGTGAGCTCTGAGAGGAGTCTGAATCCAGGGGTGGCGGGGTGTGTGGTTTGAGGTGCCGGTGCTCATCTGTCCATGCAAAGACCTCCTCAGGGGTGTCGAAGAAGTAGGATTTGGATTGGAAGAGTACTTCCATGCGGGCTGGAAACATAAGAGCGTAGGAAAGGTTCAGGTCGCGTAAGCCGCCGCTCGCCGCCACAAAGGACTGTCGCTGCTGCTGGACGATCCGGGTGTAGTCCGGGAAAACCATAATGGGGCGGGATTCATAGACCATTCTCTCCTTGTGCATGCGGGCAAAGCGCAGTATGGCATCGCGGTCCGCGTAATTAAGGAGGCGGGCAATGACCGGACGCGGGCGCTCGCCCGGCGGCGGCCGCTTCGTCAGGGCGCGGTGTGCTCTTTCGATCAGGAAACAGGGCGAGATATCTTCTGCGGGTAGCAGCGCCCTGAGCCAGGTTGACAGGAAAGTGACCATCGAGGACCCCTCGCATCCCTCCGGAAAGCCCACCAGGCGGATATTGTTGCGGCGGGCCCTCCCCTCTGCGTCCTCGGCCCTCGCTGCAAGCTCCTTGGAGACCATGGCCAGTTTGTCGACCTTTTTCTGGAGGGCAGACACAGTATCTTCCACCGTGGAGACCCTCGTCTCGGCCTCCGTGATTTGGTCGACTGCCTTCCGGAGGTCCTGACGGAGGAACGATACCTCGGACCCCACTGCACCGATCTGGGCCTCAAGGGCCGTACGGGACTGCGTGATGGCCTCCAGAAGCATCGCCGTGTCCTAGGAGACGCCCCCAGCGGCCTCCCTCCCGGCCGGGGCGGCCGTGGTGTACTGGTCCATGGTAGGTTGTTTAGGCGCCGCTATGCTAGGGTTGTTCTTCCCCATGATGGTGTGCGGGGCCACTCTCCGGCAGACCAGGACACAGTAAAACGCAGGGTCCAGGAGCGGGGTGGGAAGGACAGGCACCGCAGCACGGCCGGTAGGGCAGCTCCGGCTATACCGCTATGCAGGCCCGGCCCCGCACGGACCGCAAGATTTCCCAGCGAGGAGTAGGCCCGCCCCACAGCCACCGCCAGGGGACCTCTTCAGCCGCCGCAGGGGAGGAGCGGCACCACAATGGCAGCGCAGTCGTCTTCGGGGGTCGGCCCGGGTCTACCCCGACAGCCCTCAGCACCGGCAGGTCTCGGGGGTCCGGTTCCCTCGCAGACCCCGACCAGGCTCCAGGTACCACCAGGGGCCCACAGCCAGCACCGACGTAGGCCTCACTGCTTCCCGGGGCCCGTCCCCCGTCCCGGGGGGCTCCTCGGTCTCGAAGAGGGCCCGGCAGCCGACTTCACCCCCAGAGAGGCACTGCGGCAACGACACAGGACCCACCTCTCGCCAGAATCCACTGCCCGTGGCCCCGGCGGGGACCAATGGTGTCCAGGCCCCGGCACAGGCCCACCTCTTCAATGCATGGCGCGGCCCGTTGGGTCCCCGGGTGGGCCGGGGGGGCGAGGGTCCCACTGCTGCCACTCACTCTGCCTCAGGAGCAGGCCCGCTCCAGCGATGCGCGCCCTCCAGGCCTTCTCGTCCGGCCAGCACTCCGCAGCCTAGGCCTCCCCGGCCGACCACTACAGCCAGTACAGGAGGGGGAGGGGCGCCATGATGACCACACGGCAGCCCCGGCCACAGAATGGACACCCAGCGCGCCCCAAGCGGGCCGTCCGCACCGGGCAACGGCCCCTCCGTCTCGCCTCGTCAGGGGACCCGGCCTCCGAGTCCAACCGGCGTCCCCGCGCCCACAGGCGCCGCGTCACCCGCCCGCCGGCGGGGTCCAGCCCAGCGGCCGAAGCGGGCCCTCGCAGATCTCAGGGGCTCACCGCTAGATGCCCGGCGCAGCCCCCTCCAAGGCACGCCACAGATTTGGTCGGATGGGACCAGGATATAGGGACGGATGATGGCGCTGGCAAGGCGGACGGCGGAGCTCTAGCGAGACGCGTCCGCCATGTTCGGCTTCCAAGCCACGCCACAGCCTGTAAATTTTGCTCTAATTTATCTTTGCCCCCAAATGGATTTGCATTAAACTGGAGGTTCTTGTACTGCTACTAACCTGCTGACCGCCTGCCACTTTTCATGCAGATTCAATAAACAGCACCATAGTTAATATCTAATGAACTGGAGTTTGCCCCCCTTTTTAAATTTGCCCTCCTCTTGATGGATCTGCATAAAACTTGCCATACCAACAGAAACTAAAGTTGCAAAATATCTGCCAAATTTCATGTGGATTCGTCAATAGATGCCACAGTTCTTAGCAAATGAACACTTTTCTGACTCCCACATTTAACTGTGCCCCCGTGATGAATCTGCACAAATTTGAAAATACTAAGAGTAAGCGAAACATGCTGAGCACTTGCCAGATTTTGTGCAAATTCATCAAATAGCTCTAAAGAATTATGCAAATAAAGAAACACCATTTCAGCTATCAAGGCATCTCTAACCTTTAACCCTTCGAAGTCCAGGAGACACTTTTTGTCAAATGGTGGAAAAGTTATTATATATATTTATTTATTCACATGGATAAACCACATTGTTGATTGATTGCCAGTGGTTTCAATGCTTCTATTTCTCGCAAAAAAGGCCTAGCTGTGAATTGATTCCAGTAAATCACTCGTTTATCAGGATATAGGATATTTATCTTCCCTAAACAAATAAAAAAGTTAAACACATCATTTTATCTTTCTTTCAGTGCTGGTTAAAAAGCAAGTTTCCCAAAACAGTGCTGCTCTTAGACCATTATTCAGCAGACCTTGCTGTACCTTCCTTGATGCAAGTATCTACCAATGAATCGTCCCCAGTGTGTGAAAATAAGCACTGTAAAGCACAGAACTCTGTCAGGAAAAATTACACTGATACAGTGTTCTTCATTTTCTTTCTTTATATATGTCTTGTTAAACCTATTATATCGTGTCAGTGTACTACAAAAGAAAAGCACATTTTAGAATTTGCATTTAAAATTTGATTTAAAATAATACACATTGTGAATATTAGTACACTATCCCCCCAAAACACACATTTCTCAAAATGTGATATATATATATATATATATATATAAATACACACAAACATATATATGTATTTTTATTATTAATAATTTTTTTAAACTATGAGGCTCACAACACGGCTAAAGCTACCTCTAAAAACTGCAGTCCAGGGAAACAGTACTGTTTTTAATTTTTTTTGCTCAGTATCTTGTGCCATCTAATGGCATTTACATGTTTGCTGCCTCAGTGATGATAACAAAAGTCAGGCTTGCTTTAGAGGTCTATACAGAGATTTTGAAACATGAGGCGGGCCTGAAATTCCATGTGACCCTGCCAAAGCTTGGAGCCTATAGTGTTCCACTCTGACAATAACATGCAGAGTGATTTCACAGGCATGCACCTTAAAGACAGGGCGCAGTAGTTTACACTCTGCTAGCCCAGTGCAGAGTGTGGTACATTCTTTACATCAGGACAGGCAAAGCCTTGTGATCCACAGCTCCAACATGGCCGCCACACCACATTGGAGACGAGGTAGTCTCTGCATGTTGTTGTCACCGGTATGCTCCAGTGCCTGGCAGCATTACGGAGCAAACCTGCTGCTTTGAAGCTGGTCTGATGCAGATGAAGAATCGGACACCTAAACCACCAGTCTCAGCGCTTGGCTGGCGAAACGCTGTTCACACATTGGCACACTGACCACGCTCACTGTACTGGCAGAGTGTGCTCCCAAGAACAACTGATGCAGGTATACAGCCATCACGCCGGATGCAGCATTGGCCCATCCTGACTTCCGAGAACTGCAAGAGAGGTGCGTTGTGGCTCCTTCCCCTGTGCTGAACACTTACATGGCAGCCAAGGCCTACTGTGAGATGGTACCACACAGACCACATTTGTGGACACACTTTCTTCAAAGTTTAGACAGTGAGCTAGAGCCACGTTCTGACTACAGTTTAACACTTCACACCGGGGGCTGACCTGAATTGTTGCAGGTAGATCCAATAACAATCCATGACTGAGCAACCCACCATCCACCACGTGGATTCAAGACCCCCACATTGGCAAGAAAAGCAGTTTGAAGGAAGACTGAAGTGGGCAAGAATGAAAAAAGGAAAGTGGATAGTACACATGTGAAAGGGGGGTGAGCTCCCCTATCTCGTGGCAGGACAAGAACAGTAAGAGCAGGGTGGTGCTCACTGTCTCCCCAGCACACTAATAAAGAGCTGAGATGACAATAAGCACTGTGTGTGCCGCACCGGACCCAACCCAACTCTAAGATATGCCTGACAATACACAGGATTGGGAAGGTGTGCCAGAAAAATCTTTAGACTCAGCCACTCCCTAAAAGATCAGGTAGGCCAAGGATCTGGATTTTAGCCGTCAGGCTGCTGCCACCCTTCAGCGAATTAGCAGGCCCGTGTCTCCTGCACCAAGATGGAAAGTCTGGGAGAGCAGGCTAAAAAAAAACATTTCGGCACTACACGGGAGACACATGGTGCCATAAAACACTCCCCCTCATAAGCTTTGTTGAGAGGTAAGTCTTTAACTACATCGAGACCCTCCCCAACGAAGGGAACAAAGAGGGGTATGATGGAGCTGTGGGTGGCCTAAATGCCCACATCGATCCCCAATTCAACCCAGACTACGAATGGTTCAAAAAAGGCAGAGAAAAGAGGAGTTCATAGACGGCTTCTAAAAACACTTTCAGGAATGCCAGCCCATGTCCCGATGATGACCACTCCAAAGAGTTGAGGGCCCAGATAACACAAGGGCTGTCATCAGTACTCAGGAGACTAATATGCCAAGAGCCATGCATGAAACCAGACACAATGCTTATACTTGGCATATCACACAAAGTATCAAACTGCTGAGCTGAACAGATGAAGCAGCTTTAGCTAAAACATGATCAAGCCAGACCAGAACCTCAGGTCCAAGTGAAAACAAAAGTGGTTGATGCCATCAGAAAGAGAAGGAGAGCATGAGCCACCAATTGCAGCAGGAGCCCCAACAGAAACCAATGTTGATACAGCAACACTGAGCCCCACCCAATGCAATCATGCTCTACCAAAATAAATCCTGCTCCAAATGTGGAAGCCAAATCACTTTGCACAAGTGTGCAGGAGCAACCAACGAGGAAAACAACTGGTAAAGCGCCCACCATTAACAAAATCCCTATGCACCATATACTAAAAAGCAGAATCCTAGACAGAGACTGCATCCATTTCCACTAATGGCATTGACTTGAAGGAGGAAGACGAAGAACTGTTCCTTCTCACCCACACGACAAGCTCAGCAAAAGTAGAGAGACCACAACAAATGTAAAATACAAATACAAGGACAGGCCATACCTGTACTTATCAACTCAGTCAACCTCCCTCAAAGTCATGGACAAAACCCAGTTCACACAACCGAGATTCAGGCCACAGCTGACACTGACAAAAAGTCTTTGTGTATGCAGATTAATGCCAATTTCACTAGCTAGAATGTTCAGTTTATTTTAATGTTCAGCATTAAAATAAACCACTGGAAGCCAGCTGCTAAGGCGTAATTTTGCTTCACAGAAAAAGTCCTAGAACTTAGACTAATCTTTGCAAGAAGTATTAACCAATGATACGTTGACAACCTCTTCAACTATCAAGTTCTTCCAGGAACTTGCCTGCCTCAACTAAAAAACTAACAACCAAACTGCATATCGACAAAATCGGCTGAGAAATAGGAGAGTCGGAACCCACCTAATACCAGTAGTGGAGCAAGAGCTAGAGAAACAGGAAAAACTGGATGTGATTGAAAAAAGTGTCCAGCCCCACCCCATTAGTTTTGCCCATAGCGGTCACCTTAAAGCCAAAAAAGCCGGGAGCAGTTTGAGGATTCATCGATGTAAGGCTCCCAACAAAGCAATCAAAAGAGGGTGTCATTTAATGCCCGCCATAGATGAGATACTGATAGATCTCATTGGAACGCAGGGTACCATCAGCTCCTTCTGGATGCCAAAAGCAGGTTATATCACCTCCTCCTTCACGCTCATGTGGCTGTGGAGGTACAAAATACCTAAATTCACTATATCATCAGCGATCACAGTGTTCTAGAATGCTATTCAGGAGTCTGTCACAGGGTTGGGTAGTGTACTAAATATCATACCGTCATGCTGATATTTGAAAAAACTGTAACAGAAGTTCAGAAAAGACTCCGAACTACCCTACAAAGGCATCCGCGGCGGTCTCATGCTTCGCAACATAATAAATGTGAATTCGTAAAGTTGAGTTCTTTCTTCTCCAGGGTGTCATCATAGACCCCAAGACGTCAAAGTACATTAAGGAAGCACCTGCTCTGCAAAACGACTCAGAAGTACTAAGCTTCCTGGTGATGGCCGGTTACTGTAGAAGATTCATACCGAACCTGGCAACCCTAACATTTGCTCCAGTCACTCAAATCGGTGGAGAAAGAGCCGACCAAATTTCAAAGTGTCAAGGCTGCACTACATTATAACGCAACAATGCAATACTTCGACCTCTAAAGAGAATCCAAACTAGTGGTCAATGCCAGCTCGGCATCTGCGCGGTAAAGGCATGTGTGGTAAAGTCATACAACCTAATGAACATGCATAGAGACATGAGGCAGATGTGACCATTGAGCTGCTGTTTACTGCAGACCCCATCACCAGCGGCCTACAACATGTACTATTTTATATAGCGTTCATAATAATCCTATTCATGTGGGGTTTATTAAAAAGAACATGGGAGTTCCAAAAAACAGTGCATGGTCTTCCGTACAAGATGGGTCCAGAGCCTACTAGGAAAGATATTTTTTATTCTGTTTTTCTTACATAAAAGCACATGTGCAACATTGTGTACACTGGGAAAGAAGCTAGCATTATGAAAACAAAACACTATACATTTATACAATTATTGTGTTAAATGCAGAAGGGAAACACTCAGCATAATTGTTAGAAATGTGGGTCTCTATTTGGCAAGGGTTTGCACCTTTGTCCAAGTAGGGACCCTTCCTTCTAGTCAGGATAAGGGAGTTAGACTCCTAAAATAACCTCTGCTCACCCCCTTAGTAGCTGGGCACGAGCAGTCAGGCTTATCTTAGAGGCAGTGTGTAAAGCATTTGCACATAGCCAACAGTAATACAGTGAAGACACTACAAAAGGACACCACACCAGTTTAGAAAAATATCCAATATTTTTATATATCCAAAACAAGCCCAAAAACGATAAAAATCCACCATACCGTTCTCAGAAATCTTCAGTAAACAAAATAGACTTGAAATACAGTTCCTTGAAGTCGATAGCTCCGTCTGGGGCTATCACGGCATCGTGAACAACAAATCCAAACAGTTCTGGCTGACCGCGGCGGTGCAGGCCAGCTACGGTGTCGGGAAGACCCCCAAAACAGTACCTTTAGAAATGTAGAGTGTCGGCAACCTCTCAATGAGCCCCGAAGGGCCGGCGTCCGCAGGCGTCGATTGCGGAGGTCGGTGCAGGAGTCGTCGGGCCCTTGAAGTCACACGTGTTGCAGATCAAACAGCTCCCGGTTGAAGTCAGGAGCGCCGGCGTCGGGATTGTGGTGCGAAGTGCAGCGGTGTGACGTGCGGTGCCCTCAGGTCGCGGTGCAGGCAGCGGCTCGGTGACGGTCATCCAGCGGTGTCAGTGAGACCAGGGCTGCGGTGCGAAGTGATGCGGTGCTCGTCGAGGTGCTGGCAGGTCACGGTGCAAGCAGTGGCGTCGTCGTTGCTGAAGCGCTGTCGTCGGCTGACGAACTGGAGTCGATGGGGCCAGCGTCGGTAGGCCAAGGCAGCGGTGTGGGATGAGGACAGTGCATCAAGTAACTTACGAGCAGTGCCCTCGAACCACGGTGCAAGCAGCAGCGTTGATGTTGGCGTGGAGCAGTGCGGAGTGCGGTGCCCACAGGTAGCGGTGCAAGCAGCGGCTCGGTGGTGGCATCAGGTGGCTTCATCAGTGAGACCAGGGTTGCGGTGCAAAGTGCAGCGGTGCCCTCTGCGGTGGCCTTCAGGACACGGAGTCGGCAGCTGCGTCGTTGACGATGTCAGGTTACTTTTCTTCTGTTGCAGCACAAAACACACAGTCCCCAGTGCTGGTAACAGATGAACTTGAAGTTTTTTCTGTTCCTGAGACTTCTTGAACAGGGGGCAAGCTCTACCTCAAGCCCTTGGAGAAACTCACAAAAAGGAATTTGCAGAAAGTTCAGTCCAGTCCTTTCACTGCCCAAGATAGAAGCAGCCACTGCAGGCAAACACAGCAAAGTGGTAGTCTCTCCTCACAGCTTCTCCAGCTCTTCTTCTTGGCAGTCTTCTTGGTTCCAAAAGAGTTCTAAAGGTCTGGGCCCCAATATTTATACCCCAAATTCCTTTGTCCTCTCAGGCAGAGTGTGTCTGTGCTTAGTCCAAACCAGTTTGGTCCTCTCTGGACCAGCTACCTTGCAGGAGGCGGAGACAGCATTGTCTACAGCAGACCAGGCCCATTCAGGTGCAAGGAAATCTCCTCCCACTACTCTAAATGCAGCCCAGGTCTATTCAGCCCAGCCCTGACTCATCCAGACTCTCTGGAGCCACTGCACAAACCCTTAGCCCCTGTCACTCCAAAGCCAGACAGTCAATACACATCCTAGCAGAGGCACACAGGATGGCTAAGCTAGAGAATACCTACTTTCTAAAAGTGGTATTTTCAAACACAGAATGTAAAAATCACCTTTACTAAAAGATGCATCTTTAGATTCTGAGTTCAGGCATACTAAACTTTATTTTCCTATCTGGTCCCAATGGGAAGTTATATTTATAAGATGATATAAATTAACTCCCATGCTTTCCTACGGACCAGCTAGCCTTTCAATAGAGAAAAACGGAATTGGCAGTATTTCACCATCAGGACATGGCACACACATCAGGGCATGTCCTACCTCTCACATACACTGCACCCTGCCCACAGGGGTACCTTGGGCCTACCTTAGGGGTGACTCACATGTAGAAAAGGGAAGGTTAGGGCCTGGCAAGTGGGTGCCCTTGCCAATTCGACATGGTAGTACCAGACTGCACACAGGCTCTGCAATGGAAGGCCTGAGTTACCTTTTCAGGGCTACTCATGTGGGTGGCACAATCAGTGCTGCATGCCCACTAGTAGCATTTGATCTACAGGCCCTGGCACACTCAGTGCACTTTACTAGGGGCTTACTCGTAAATCAAATATGCCAAACATGGAAACCCCAATCCATAATACAAATTTCACAGAGAGCATATGCACTTTAGCACTGAATAGCAGTGGTAAAGTTCCCAAAGTCCTAAAACCAACAACAGCAGGACAGGAAAAAATAGGAGGAAGAAGCAAAAGCTTTGGGGATAAACCTGCATAAAGGGCCATTTCCAACAATAATAAACTGCCAAACAACAGATGAAAGTAACTGAGTTTTCCAAATGATGCTAAAATGTTGTTCATAGTGAAAGCACATTCCAAGAGATCAAAGAAATGCTTGTTCACAATACATAAGCATGCAACAGAAAGGTGTCACAATAGAAAACTAAATTGACCTGTTAATCACTGCAAATTATTGGTAGATTTCCCACAGAAATAAAAACGTGTGCTCAGGTGCTTTTATTCGTGTTAGAGGAACACGTTTCATTACCAGAAAACATTTGGACAATATATATATTTTACTGTCTGTGCAGGCCCCTGGTCAAATAGCAAATGTACCAGGGATGTTTGTTGGCATGCTATAAAGATAACACCATGCCCTCTTCAGGGGCTAATTGACCTACAAATCTTAGCAGTTGTAAAATAAAAAAAAAAAGTGACAGCTTCTGCCATCCTAGTGTAAGGCATGCTGTGGCAGATAGTGAAGCAAACCCTGTGACAAACAATGTGTAAACAAAACATTCACTATTGTGCATAAAAATGTGCCTCAATAACCGAAGCAAAAACCAAAACAGCTTCTGGTAAAAGTCAGTGCAGAATCCACAAAACGCCTTACAGAAGCCATAGAGAGAGCGGTTGGGGGGAGAAGCATGCGAGGATAGACAGCTTTAAAACATGTATTCTAATGAAGTGCTTCACAAAAAAAGAAAAAAGGTGTTCCCAAAAAGCGAGCAGTCATGGAAAACCAAAAGGAGCCAATCAGTAAGGTAGTAAAACGGCCATGCTCCATGGAAGGGACTAACTCAAGCCGGACAGCCGGAAACAAATAAAGCCAGGAACAGAAAGCATTCAAATGTGAGTGACTAAAGGCAAAACCAATGGTAGACTGGTAAACCTGACGGCCTTAGGGTGGTCTTCCCCCAAACTTTTTGCCTTTCTCCTCCATTTTTGCTGATCTTGTTTTTGTTGGCCTTAGTACTCAGTGCACTTTACCACTGCTGACCAGTGCTAAAGTGCATGCGCTCTCACCTTTAAACATGGTAAAATTGGCTTACACCCAATTGGCTAATTTAATTTACTTGTAGGCCCCTAATACAGCGTTACTACATGTACCTAGGGCATGTAAATTAAATGCTACTAGTGGGCCTGCAGCACTGATTGTGCCACCCACTTAAGTAGCCCTTTAAACGTCTCAAGCCTGCCATTGCAGACTGTAGGTTCAGTTTAAACGGCAATTTCAAACTGGCAAAATAAACCTTTTGCCAGGCCTAAATCTTCCTTTTTAATACATATAAGTCACCCCAAGGATAGGTCCTAAATAGTCCAAAGGGCAGGGGTGCAGTGTATTTAAAAAGTTGGACCTGTACATTTAATTTTTACATGTCCTAGTAGTGAAACACTCACACATTTGTTTTTCACTACTGCAAAGCCTACCTCTCCCATAGGATAAAACTGGTTTAACTTATCACATTTAATAAGTGATAGCTTTAAATTGAGAGCAGGTAGGTATGTTGCGTTTAGTGTCTAAAGAATTTAAATGTTAAGCCCTCTTTAATGGTAAAGTCAGATTTTAAGTTACAATTCTGAAAAAAACACTTTTAGAAAGTTGGCATTTTCTTGTCCTAACCATTTGGTATCTGCTGCCTGTATCCTTGGTCACATGACTAGGTGTAGCTGGCAGTTGGTCTTAGTGTATTGCTCCCAGACAGTGTAACAAAGGGCCATAGATGTTGGCAGGATCAGCCATCTCTGATTGGGGGTGGGGGGGAGGATCTGTCATCTACCACACTTGCACTTCATAAAGGCTCTGCCTAAGCACAGTCACAAAGGCTTTGACACAAGTCTATTGTGACCCCAGACAATCTGGAGCCGGGGCAGAGAGACAGGATATTCCAAACTCCTCTGGGGGTGGAAACCTTCAGAACCTTCTCCTACTTCAAAGTGGGCACCAGGTATGAATATTGGACCCTCAGACCCAACTCTTCAGTACACCTCTGGACCTGTAGAAGACTCAGAAGGGCTGCTGTGCTGCTCTGCCAGAAGAGACTGCTACTCTGTTGCCCTACTGCCTGAGTGAAGGACTGGACCTGCATTTTTAACCAACCCAGGACCACCAGAGTGACTCAAAGTGCCAACTGGTTGGCCTTCTGATCAGAAGCCTCAGGGACAGAACAGGCTCCAACATCTTGAGCCCAGCACCTGGACTCAGTCTGCTGTGAGTCTTGTCCCCCAAGTGGTGCCACCTGAGTCTTGGACCCTTGAAAGTGAACATGAAGGTGTTCGGTCAACCCAGTTGCGGTCCTGTGGACAGAATGGATGCAGCGCAACTCATCTCCTTGCAGCTCCGCTTCAGAACCACTGATGTGTGCCGCATCCCTGACGCAGGACTTCACATTGCAGCCCACAGTGCCCTCTGAACTACCACTGCGCGACGCATCCTTGACGCAGGCTTTCACATCACAAGCCCCTCATTGACGGCATCCTCAGCGATGACACAGGACTCCACGTTGCAAGCCTTGCAACTTCTTCGGAGCCAACCAGTGCGCAACGCATTTTCAATATAGGACTTTGTATCGCAAGCCCCTCGTCGACGACATCCTCAATGATGATGCAAGATCTCGCATCACATCCTCGCAGCTTTTCAGAACCAGCCGGTGCGGGACACATCGTTGACACAGGACTACACGTCACAAGCCCTTAATCAACTTCATCCTTGACGACAACACAGAATCTCGCACCGCAGCCTCGCAGGTCCTTGGAACCACCGCTGCATGACGCATCCACGACATGGGATCATGCAATGCTCCGCAACCAGAATTTAAGGTACTCTTGTTCAGTGACCCTAGCCTGGTCCCTTAATCCGGCTCGCACTCTTTCGCAGTCTGCCTGAATTTATGACTTTGTCGCAGTCCAGCACGACAAGATAACCACAGTTGACGCTTTGTGCTTCTAGGCACTGTTTTTACCTAAAACTTTGAAATTACATATCTCCATTCTACTGATTGGATTCTTGTTGTTTTGGTGTCAATTTGTTAAATTTTACTCTACTTTCCTAAATTGGAGGAGGGGTTGTGCTCTGTATTCCCTTTAATATTGTTTGTGTGCTGCATAAATATTTTATACATTGCCTCTAAGTTAAGCCTGACTGCTTTTGTGCCAAGCTACCAGAGGGTTAAGCACAGGTTAATTTGGGGTTGTTGGTGACTTCACCCTGACAGGAATTGTGGTTGCTACTTGAGTAGTGTTTCACCCCCTTTAAACTGTAACCCAAATTCCAAAATAGAGCCTCTGCCAGTAAAGGCATTAACAAAGGTAAGCAACTTGTTCTTCTAACTGCAGATTCCTCACCTTACAATAGATACCCAAGCAATACCTCCCCAGAGGTGGGTCTGTGAGCTAGCTCAAACCAGAAAATCCTGGAGGACCGAAAGGGCAAAATGCCTGTTTCAATGGACCTGAATGTCCAAGCAGTAATGCTTCATGAACATGTGGAGGAACGCCCAAGTAGCGGCTTGGCAGATGCAAGAACAGGTACCCCACATGCCAACAGAGTAGTAGCGACTTTGGCCCTGGTAGAATGGGCCCGCAAGCCCTCAGGAGGCTGCTTCTTAGTTAATGTATAGCAGAACTTAATGCAGACTACAGACCATCGAGAGATGGTCCACATCCGCACAGTCTTTCCATTTTTCGCTCCAGTAAACCTGATACAGTACTGATAGTTCACCCGATGGTCCTTGGTGTGATCAATGTATAACAAGAGAGCTCCCTTGGGGTCCATGCAATAGAGTTTCTCCTCCTTCTTGGAAGGATGAGTGGGAAGTGAGAAAAGTAGGCAGGGTTATCCCCTGACCGATGTGAAATGGCGTCACAGCTTTCAGCAGAAAAGAGGCACACGTCCGAAAAACCAGTTTGTCAGGGAAAAAGCTGGTGTACGGAGGGTGAACTGATAGAGCTTGAAGCTTGCTGACCCTTCTGGCCAATGTAATGGCCACCAGAAAAACCATTTTGATAATCAAGAGCCTCAGAGAACAGCTGTGTAGGGGCTCTAAGGGGGCACACATGAGAAATGTGAGGACCAAATTGAGGAGACATTGGGACATTACGAAAGGGTTAGGAAGGAACAAGTGTTGCAAATCTTTCATTAAAAAAGTCACAACCAGGTGACTTGAACAGGGAGGGATGATCAGGCAGCCACAGGAAAGCCGAAACGGCCAACATGTATCCCTTAACAGTGCCCAGTGCAAGGCCTTGCCAGGCTAGAGACAAAAGAAACAACAACACCTCCAACAATGGTGCAGAAAGGGGTCCACTTGGAATGAGAAACACTGAGCCACAAGCTTATCCCAGTGGCAGGTTTATACGGTCTTAGTGGAGGGATGCCTGGCTGCCATAATGACATCAGACATGGGAGGACGACAGAAAACTCTGAACTGTCGTCGCTCAATCTCCATGCATGAAGTTGGAGCGTGAGAAGGTTTGGGTGCAAGACCCTGCCCTGTTGCTGTGACAGGAGATCCTCCTGAAGGGGCAGTCTGACCAGAGTACCGATACTCAGGCTCAATCTGGGGCCACAAGAATGACTTGTGCTTTGCCTGTCCGGATCTTCTTGAAAACTCAGGGCAAGAGTGTTATTGGTGGAAAGGCATACGGGAATCCCGAATTCCACTCAACATGAAATGCACCTCAGAGCAAGAACCGCTTAGGAAACTCCAACATTCAAACAGATTGAGCCAAGGTTCTCGCCATACGCGGAAGAGACCTTGTGTTGCCTCCATATGTAATTGCCATTCGTGGTCCGCAAGCATCAATGGCTGAGTTTGTCTGCCTATCGTTCAGAGAGCCTGCCAGGTGCTGTTCAAACAGCAAGACGCCTTGGCACTCCAGCGAAGTCCAGAGGCAAAGTTCCTCCTGGCATAGGGTCCACGACCGACCCGCCCTGTTTGTTGCAGTACCACATGGTGGTGGTGCTGTCCTTGAACACCTGAACCAACCTTTCTTTGATGGATGGAAGGAAGACTTTGCCAAGCGAATCACCCGCAACTCCAGGAAGTTGATTTGGAAGTTGATTTGGATCTGGGATTTCACCGGAAACCATAGTCCCCTGATTGCCACCTTTCCTAGGTGGCCACCCAACCCAGAAGTGATACATCAGTCATCACGGTCAGCTCTGGGTGGAGAAAAGAGATGGGATTGCTGCTGGCCCAATCGCAGTTATCAACCACCACTGCAGATCTTGTGTACTCCCCTCTGATATGTGGACCACGTCAGAGAGATTTCTCTGATACTGTACCCACTGGGACTTCAGGTCCCACTGCAGAGCCTGCATTTGTGCATGCTTCACCAGCAGGATGCAGGAAGCCATGAGACTCATCAGTCAGTCTCACCGAAATCCAGGATAAAGGATGAAATGTGGGGAGAGGCAGCCTTCATCAGCCAGTCGCAGAGGTAGGGGAAGACTGGAATTCCGACCTCTGTAGATGGTCTGCAACCACCACCATCACTTTCATGAACACTCGAAGGGCACCTGCCGAAAGGGAGAACAGCAAACTAGAAATGCTCATGGCCCACCATGAACCGCAGGTAATGCCTGGTGGCTGGCAGGCCAGGGATGTGGAAATACGCATCCTGCAGGTCCAGCCTCACCATCCAGTCTCCCGGTTCCAGACCAGACAGAACCTGAACCAATGTTAGCATCTTGAATTTCTCATGTTTTAGGAAATAGTTGAGAGGGCACTGATCTAGTATAGGACAAATGCCTCCATCCTTTCTGGGCACCAGAAAGTAGCTGGAATGATCACTGTGCCCTACTTCTGGCTTGGGCATTCTCTTGATGGCTGTTTTGGCCAGAAGAGCCCATACTACCTGATGGAGCAATAATAGATAGTTCCCTGTTAGCCGTTCCGGGGAAGGTGGCGAAGGAGGGAGTGTTTTCCACAATTGGGAGGGAATACCCATTTGTAGCACCCACTTGTCGGATGTTATCGCAGACCAGTGGGGCAGGTGGGGCCTGATCCTGCTGCCAACCGGGTGATTGTGCTGGCTTGAGGGTGCACTAAAGAGGCTTTGAGGCTGTGGCAGCCGGAGGAATGGGGGACTGGACAGCTCGCTGGTTCTGGCTCATAGTCCTCTTTGTGATCCGCAACCCAACCTACAAAAGGACTGAGCAGGTTGCTGTACTGGCAGGAATAGTTAATCTTCCGAACACTCATATGTCCCCCAGCCATGGCCGCAGTAGGGACAAATGACTGCTGTTGGTACCGGGCAGATAAGGAAAGCCCGAGAGATCTGGCAGTGACCCGGTTCTCCCGAATGTGCTCGAGCTCCGTGTCAGATTTGTCACCATATAGGCGGGAGCCATTAGGGGCATGCTGATGAGAGATGCCTGGACATCCCCTGAGGACCCAGTAGAACGCAACCAGGCGTGGCGACGCAACACCACCATAGAAGCCATGGCTCTGTCTAGTGAGTTTGTGGTATCCAGGCTGTGCTAACTTTTTTTTTTTTTTACTTTATCAGTTTTAAATTACAAAAACAAAATACTGTTCCAGCTCCAGTTCCACGATAATGGATACAAACATTCGCCTGTTACGTAATGTGCCTAACACATGATATGCCTTATCTCAACAAGATTTACAGTGTGTTCAAACAAGAGTACGTTTGCACAGAGTGCTACCCCTCGCATCCCAGTTCCAACCCCTGTACCCGCATATCTATCCGTACTTAATATGAATAACAATCTTAGTTGTAACATCAGAAAACTCGTGTTCAATTACAGTGTACAGGTGGTCTTGGATTAGCCAATACCCGCAGGTTCCAGGCCGGCATCTATCCGTGCGTCTGATTGAGACTGTGTTATTGCCGTATATTGTTTGAGAGGGCCCCAAATGGCGCGGGGCGGGATGAGCTGGGCAATGTGGAGGCGTATAAGTCATAATTTAGGTTACAATATGCCATACTTTTCAGCCAGTCTTTACTGCGTGGCGCCACCCTCCTCCCCCATTTCAACGCTATTTCCTTTTGCCAAGAGTAGCCCAACGGCGGTGAATTTCCAAACAGATTTTGGGATGTTTTTCACATATCCCAAAAGGGCCACTTCCGGAGTTGGGGATAGGACTAAACCCGTCATCTTCCCAAGTATATGGTGTATGTCTGACCAATATGTGCTGATTTTGCTGCATATCCAGGTAAGATGTGCAAAGTCTGCTTGCGGGGATTTACATTTTAAGCAGCAATGTGATCTGTCGGGGTCTAGTTTATGGGACATCGCAGGAGTAATGTAAATACGGCGCAGGAATTTGAAAAGAATGAGTTTGTGGCGGCTATTTAGCGATATCGCCTTGGTTTGCAGACAGCATGCAGCTCATTGGTCGTCAGTAATTGGGTGACCCAGGTCCGCCTCCCATGCAGCCCGTACTTTAGCATCATGTACTGGGATTATCTCCATACAGGATCTATATAGTTTGGAAATCAAATGTTCTCCAATGTCGCTGTCTAGAACTATGGTTAAGGGGGTGAACGGGTCTGGTTCGACCGGGTAACCTGGAAGCTGGGCCTTAACTGCGGCACCAAGTCTAGTTAGTATAAATTTGTCCATAAATGACGCCCCCGCAAATTTGTCTCCGTCAGAGGCAGAAAACATTTGGCCATCTATATAGAGGTCCCCAATGGAGGCCATGTCAAAACGTTGAAGAGTGCGCTGCACTATTCCCTCCCCCGTGATAGGAATCCACCGTGGATTCGGGAGTGGAAGACTCGGGGTGTATAGTGGTGATCCCATCAACCTGATCAGTTTTAGCCAGGCCCAGCTTGTTGTTGAGATCGTCTGAATGTCAAGTGGGTCACGCGGGTATCCCAGGGGTAAGACTGTACATAGCGCGTCCGGAAGGACTAGATCTGCCTCGGGGCGTAAGTAGGGGATTCTGGCATCAGGATGGTACCAGGCGTGAACGTAGCTGCATTGAGCAACTAAGTAATATATCTGAAGATTAGGAACGCCAAAACCTCCCTTGTGATACAGGAGTGTCATGATCTCCCAGCGAACTCTGGGGCGCTTGCCCTCCAAGTCAGCCTAATAAGGTGTGTGCGTATAGTTTCAAAAAACGATTCTGTAACGGAATAGGAATGTTGTTGAACAGATACAAAAATTTGGGCAGAACATTCATTTTTATCAGTGCGATTCGCCCAGCAATGGAAAGAGGCAGTCTAATCCACCTGTCTACTTGCTTTTCCAGGGAATGTATCGCCGTCCCATAGTTGGATAGTATTATTTCATTGGAGTTCAAATGTATGTTGATGCCCAAATATCTAACGGAATCCGAACACCAGGTCAGTGGGTATTCACACTCCCATTGGGTCGTACCCGCCGTTAGGGGAAAGATCACAGACTTATGCCAATTTATACCGAGGCCAGAGAATCTGCCAAATCTGATGATCTCTCGGATGAGAGGATCTAAGTTTTCTTGGGGATTCCGGACGTATAAGATAATATCGTCCGCATATAAAGAAGCCAGTAGTGGCCCTGTGTTAAACTGGAGCCCCCTGTGAAGGTGGCGCTCCTGAAAGTGACAAATGAGGGGGTCCATTGCTAGGATGAAGAGTAGCAGGGACAGGGGGCAAACCTGTCTGGTCTCGCGAGATAGGGAGAAGGACCGGGAAAGCGTAACATTTAAGCGTGTTCTGGCAGTGGGGGCCGAGTAAAGCAGCATCGTCAGGTTGATGAATCCAAAGGGCATGCCCAGCCTGCGCATGACCGTCCATAGAAAAGGCCACTCCAGGGAATCAAACGTCTTTTCAGCGTCAAGTAATACTGCTGCTGCCGGAGTGGCCGGATTGATTCTATGGAGAACCGCGAATAACGTGCAGAGGTTTAGTGACGTAGATCTACGTGGGACAAACCCTGATTGAACCGGGGATATAATTTTGTCCATCAGCAAGGCGCATCGAGATTGTTTTCGCTAATATTTTATAATTGAAGTTCAAGAGGGATAGCGGCCTGTACGACCCACAAAGCATGGGATCTTTGCCAGGTTTGGGTAATAATACTATCACCGCTTCCCGCAGGGTCGGCGGTAGCTGATTCCGTTCTAATGATTCGTGGTATACTTCTATAAGTTTCGGGGCTAGGGTGTCTTTATATTGCTTATAAAAGTCCCCTGTGAAGCCATCAAGGCCAGGGGCAGACGAGCCGTTTAGCGCGTTTATGGCCTCTATTATTTCATCTTTCGAAAATGGCTCTGCGAGGAAGTCCTGCATATATTTCTCCATGTAAACTAACGCAATTTCGGCAAAATACTCTTCGCGCTCCGAGGAGGTGTGTGTTAGTTTGGAGGTGTACAGGCGCTCGTAATAGGTTAACAACATGTCTCTGATATCAGACGTGTCTGTCAGTATGTCCCCTTCGTCAGATCGGAGTTCTGTAATACAAGACTTGGAGTACGGGGGCCTCAGCAGTTGTGCCAGCGTGCGCCCTGGCCGTTCGCCCTCGCCATATCTGCGCGCCACTGCATATTTACTAAGAAAGTGAGTTTCTCGCTCAGCCGCCTCCCGGAACTCTATTAGCAGGGCCAGTCGACGCCGCTCATCCTCGGCGGGGTCAGGGGATCAAAGTATAGAGGCCTTGGAAGCAACAAGTTGCCGCTCTATGTTCGCTAATGACTTCCGCAGATCCCTCACGACCCAGGCATGCTTCGCAAAGGCCACACCGCGGATATAAGCCTTAAAGGCATCCCAGAGAGTCGCCCACGTATCCACAGTCCCTGTATTTAGTTCAAAGTATTCCTCAATGGCATCCCCGATTTCGGAAACAAATAATTTGTCATTTAACGCTCTACCTGGAATCCTCCATTGCCGTTCGTAAGCAAGACCGGTGCGTGATCGGAATAAGTCCTAGGGAGAACGTCCATTGTAGTGTACCAAGTGAGGGGCATGGGGGAGAGTAACCACAAGTCCAGTCTGGTCCATGTATTGTGTTGGGCAGAGTAGTGTGTAAATCCCGGAGTCGCTGGGTTGTGAGATCTCCATGTATCCACTAGCTGAAATTCCTCACAGATGTCCAGCACGACCTGTCGTGCCCGAGGCTTGGAGGCAGCCACACTGGATGAACTATCAACAGAGCTGTCGAGGAGTAGATTGAAGTCCCCACCCATCAGCAACCCACCCGTACACACCCGTACCAGCTTGGCATCTGGGTCGTGGAAGAAGTCGGGACTGTCAACATTTGGGGCGTACACACACACCAGAGTGACCATGTGGCCCATCAACTTACCAACCACAATGGTGTATCGTCCCTCGTGGTCAGTCAGGTAGCATGTTAAGGAGAAAGGGAGTCGTTTGTGAATGAGGATCGCACTGCCCCTGGCATAAGTACTATAGTTAGAGAAAAAGAGGTGAGCCGCCGATCCCGTTGCAAAGCGTGTAGCGTCCGCTTTGGGCAAGTGAGTCTCCTGTAAGAAGGCTATGTCAACGTTGTGTCGCTGCAAGTAATGTATCACGTGTTTGCATTTTTTAGGGTTATTAAGCCCGCACACATTCCAGGTAATGAGCGAGATAAGCGAGTGATCAGATATTTCAGGTGCGGTGACCATGTGTGTCATGTGTCAGAGTAAAAAAGAGAGTAATGATGGCTGAGAACAGGCAGATGTCATATTTGGAGCCGGTATTATGCGAACATTAAACTGTTTGAGTAACATCCCCACCCCCACCCAACCTCGTGACCCACCTCGCGAGGCAATGCACCCAACAACCATGCATCCAATGCATCCTGTAAGCAACCCATATGGAAAGACAATAACCAGGACTGATGCATTACAATCTGTGGAAACGACTGTGTGCTACGCACCTAGGGGGGGTGGCAACGCTTCAATGGTGCCCAGTAAATGCAGGATAATGGTACTGCCCCAAGCATACTAATATCAGAAAAATGAGCCATAATGTATACACAACAATCAAAAAATTATAGACCAATAGTACAACAGTTCAGGCCTGCCAGTCATTCAGTGGAGAAGAGCTCAACAATAGCACCAGATCCGCTATGTGGGGGCGAAAGGGCTTTGTCCAACCTCCCTCCGTTGGCTGTCTGAGTTCTTATAGGATCTGCAAAATGCTTGTACGTCAGATGGATTGTCAAAAATTCGGGAACGCCCGTTGGCATCCACCCTAAACCGGGCCGGATATAACATGCCGTATCTCAGGCCCAGGTTCCTCAGCGTCGCCTTAACTCCTGAAAACTTGCGGCGAGCTTCCTGAACCGTGAGGGTGAAGTCCGGGAATAGTGAGATTGTTGACCCCTGCCACATTAGCGCACCTCTGTCCCTGGCGAGCCTCAGTGCGGTGTCCGGGTCCCGAAAGTTCATGACGCGAGCTATTATAGGCCTAGGAGGGCAGCCAGGGTTGGGTCGAGGACCTAATGATCGATGTGCCCTCTCCACCACAAAACCGGGGTGAATTCCTCCCTTCCAAATAGATCTACCAGTAAGGATTCCACAAACGTATCCATTCTACCGGTGTTCGTCGACTCCGGAACACCAATAATACGGAGGTTATTGCGGCGGCTGCGTGCTTCCAAGTCCTCATTCTTAATTGCAATGCCCTTTAGAAGTTTTTCCATGCGCTCCAGTCTCTTTGTCGATTGTGCGGATCCGTCCTCCAGATCTGAAATCCGTCCTTCCGCTGTAAGTAAGTAAGTCAGTTTTTATATAGCGCAGCTACTCACCCTTACGGGTCTCAAGGCGCTGGGGGCCGGAGTGGAAATTAAGTGAGCTATTGCCCAGAGTCACATGGTGCTGAGCTGAGCTGCCGCCGGAGCCGGGGATCGAACCGTGAACCCTGTGCTCCGAAGTCAGCTGCCCTGGCCGCTGCACCACACCTCTCCGCTGTGTCTAAACGTCGGTCGTGGGTGTCTAACTTGGCACCCAGAGTATCCAAGCGGTTCTCAAGCTTATCAAACCTGTTGTCCAAGGCCTTGAACCCTGCCCGGAGCTCCGCCAGTAGATCAGAGGTGGGTGCCGTCGGTATCGAAGCCACTGATGAGACTTGGCCACCCTCAGCCATGTCCGCGCCGCAATCCAGTACACCCTCCGAGGCAACAGGGAACGAGAGCATCCTCTGCTTGGGGTCCTTCTTGCCCATATCTAGGTGACCCAGTGGAGGAGAAGGGTGTGCCACTGACGGCGCCAGCAGGTGTAGCACAGAGTGATGGTGTTTCGCAACAGAGCCAAAGGAGAGCTTGTCAGCCCACACAAACAGCCACGAAGCAGCAAAGATCACCAGTAGGAAATCGTTAGTGCGTATACAGCAGTGCTCAATTGCCTTGGAGATTAGCAGTGGACGGATCAGACATCCAACGGTCAAGCCTGTAATGGTGTGCCACTCCGTAGCACTGCGGCCGGGGCCCGGGCAGGAGCAGCAGATAGGCCGAACCCCAATGACTGTGAACTGTGGGATTGAGGAGTGGGCCGGCAAAGTAGTAGAGCCAAAAGTGGGGTCCCGCTGTATCGCACCCAAGCGGATCGTCACGCTGATAATGGTGGGCCAGCAGTGCTCCGATGGTCGCCCCCCCCGCTAGGGATCGCGGCCGGATGGCCGTCTCCCTGGCTCTCTCGAGGACCCTGTCACCTCAGAGGCCTCCCGGAGCGCCGCCGATGCAAAACCCTGGCCCCCGCTGGAGTTGGGAATCGTTGGGGCACGCGGCGGACGCTGTAAG
Organism: Calotriton arnoldi; assembly: GCA_963921515.1. NCBI lineage: Eukaryota > Metazoa > Chordata > Amphibia > Caudata > Salamandridae > Calotriton > Calotriton arnoldi. Next base: position 385,864 of record CAWUFW010001100.1, read on the forward strand.
CGAGGAGTCAGGGGGTGGGCCGTATGCGCACTCACCGCCGTCAAGGCTGCATGCAGGAACTCGCTTGCCGCCCTCGATACAGGATACGGGCGCGTCTCTGGGTCGTCAGCGCCAGAGTTCAATGAGGCCGCTCCGGAGGCCGTCGCTGTCTCTGCCCCTCCAAGGCCTCAGCCGAGAGTGGATCTAATTAGGGGCTGATTGCGGGGCCGAAAGCAGGGCCATCGGTGCACCAGCAGTTACGGAGCTCGCGGCAGGCATTGCGGCGGCTCGGTGTGCCGTTATTACGGTGGCAGACAGGATCTTGCGGGGCCACCACTCGGAGCTTCAAAGCTGCACGGCCATCTTGGTCCGCGGCTTGGCCACGCCCTCCAGGCTGAGCTAACTTTGCATTCACTTAGGCTTGGTTGAGGATATCCTGGCTCTCCTCAGGAAGCACAGGAAGCAGCTGGGCAGCAGAGTTCCACAATACATGGGAGTACCGTCCCAAGAGGCATGCAGTACAAGAGAAAATACACTTCCCAAAGGTATCCAGCCTTTTGGATTCCCTGTCCGGTCAGTGGAAGGGAACACATTAGGTTAACCTTTGATGTTGAGGCCTGCACAACCAGGCTCTCTGGGGAAGGGTGCTGGTAGAGGAAGGCTGGGTCTCCTGGGGCAGGGTGATGGCATTGGGCAATTATGAGGTGCACAGGAGCCCCTGTGCAAGGTTTGGCCCAGGCCCCTGAGATCACGTTCTGGAGAGCTTTATTAAAGGGGAGCAGTTATTCAACCAAACTCTATCCTCCCCCTCCTCCCCCGAGTGAAGCACCTCCATCAAGACATTGGTCTTGATCTCAGCAGCAAGAGAGGTACTGCTCAAAATTTTCCAGCTCCAGTCTGACGCCTAAGGAAAATTATATGGAGAGGATTCTGGGTTAGAAGTCTCTATCAGAAAGTAGTGTAATAGATTATAGCCTTATAGCCCTTCGTAGAGGGCTATACCGGCTATTAAAGGCCCGCTCCAGCGTTAAAAGCCCGAGCCGAAGGCGGGGGCCTTTAGCAAGGGAGCGGGACTTTAATAGCCGGTATAGCCCAGCTACGAAGGGCTATAAGGCTATTAGAACATTCTGCCACTAGAGGGCAGAATGTTCTAACAAATAAAACAAAGGCTTCAGGGAGCGCGAGGGGATTGAAATCCCCTCAGGCTCCCTGAAGCCTTTGTTCACAGCCACAGCTGTGAACAAAGATACATTGGAATGTTGGAGCTCCGGGCTTATACCAGCCATTATAAGCCCGGAGCTACTCCATTGTTTTCAATGGGGCTCCCAACAGTCCAATGTTCCAATATACATTTGTGATGTCCACTGTAGGAGAGTATTATCTGCTTCTTATAGTTACCCCCACTTTTTGCTGATGTTTCACTGTTTTCGACTTAGTCTGACTGGGATCCTGCTATTCAGGACCCCAGTCTAGCTGCTTTCTCCTCTAAATTGATTGCATGTACTTTAGGTACACTCCATATTGGATTCTGGGGTACCCTTATAAGTCCCTAGTATATGGTATACTAGGGCATAGGAACCCCAGAGGCCTCCCAGGGGCTGCAGCATGTACTATGCCACCCCTGAGAGACCATTTAAAATGACACCACAGGTCTGCTACTGCAGCCTGTGTCAGGTGGTGCATGCACCCATTACTTAGATATAGGTTCACTATATCTATCCTAATCACTCCACATATAAACCTATCAGTCACCCCTATGGCAAGCCTTACCAATCCTGAAGGCCGGGTGCTGGGTTTTATGTGAGAGGGTGCCCATGCATGAGCAGAGCCCCTCTGCAGCCTTCGGAACCTATTCTCTGGGGTTGTTTGTGATGCAGCCAACCATATATACTTAAGTGCATTATAACCTCGCGGTAAATGCTAACTTTAAAACGGCTGCATGGAAACATGTCGTGTTTGGTGTCAAACACCTTGGAATCATACCTTCACACCAGTAACTGGTGTGGGAGGTATGATTCCACCCTCCTAGAGGGAGAAATATGACAACACTGGCACACCCGGTACCAGCTTCACAGAACCCTGGCATCACAAAATGGATGCTGCCAGCCACAGACACGAGTCTGCCCTCCTGCTGCTGGACGAAAATCCGGCAGGGGAAGGCTTGACAATAGGTTTCCTGTCACAGGGAGGTGTGACCACCTCCCAGACAGGCTTTAGTGTATTGGGGCTGGGTGGGTGCACTCTCAGAGTGCTTTGATGTCTGCACTGGGGGCACATTTGGTGTCCCTGTGCATAGTCCAGCTCAAACCGGTTGCAGAAGCCATTTGCTCCTGCTCTGGAGCAAAACTGGACAAAGGACATGGGTGTAGCCACCCCTCTGTCCTGACCCTCCCATAGGTGGGTCCCCAGAGTTTGTCCCACCCCTTCCTTGGGGGCACATGCTTTTCGGAAATCCCTGAAGCTGTGCTTTGGGCTACTTGTAGTCCTGACCCAGAGCAGCAATTCCACCGAAGATTACTGGCCTACACTCCATGAGTGTTCCGTGGGCTGGTATTTCGTGATTCAGCTCGAGGTCCCTTCGCGATCCCTGGTCCGTTGGCCTGTGGGTCCCTGAGAAGGCAACTTTAACTTTCAGTGGGCTTCCCTGGTTGCTCCAGATGTGCCCTGACTCTCCATCGCTTGGGGAGTCCCCAGGATCTTGCTGGTCCTCACAGAAGCATCTTTCCCCTGACCGCAAGGGTTACAGTTGCCAAGGCTTGTTGGTATTCAATCCGGACACTGACCCCCCCCAGCACTCGACATTCTTCGTGGGACAGCTCGAATCCGGACTGTGGTTGTCGCAGACATCTCCTGGTCCCCGTGGCTGCAGAGTCAAGCTTCACCTCATCGCACCTGAAGCACCCAACATCGGTGGGCATTCGATTGCTCCGCTCCTGGTCACGTGAAGTGACCCAGACTTTGTCCCCTCTGCTTTCAGGTTCTTCACAGCTCCGATCCAGGCTTGGATCACACTGGACACTTTTCTTCTCCACGGCAGCAGTACTTTCTCGCATCACGCCATTGAAAACGACGAGGGTTTCCGACACCACTTGACCCCTATGCACCCGGCTCCTCTGGGATAGGTAACACGGGTACCTTGGTACTCTCAAGGGTGCTGGCCTTAGAACCTTCTATGTTTAGCTGGGTTTGCTTGAAGTCCTCTCCTAAGTGTCCTTAATCTTTAAAATTCCAACTGCGACTTTCCCATAGAGTTGTACGGAGCTCGCGTCTGTGTTCCCACACTGCACCCGTCCTCCGTGGGTCCCCTGTGTCACTACTCTTGGGTGGTTCCTTGGGGTCCCAACGATTCTACGTGCTCTAGGCACTGTGTCTAGTCAAGTCGTGGTTCTTATAGCACTTTCTTAGTATATGGTTCAGTCTCCCCTGGAGCCCGCTGTGTATTGTGCTATTTACTGTCGTTCTAGTGATTTAATATTGTGTGTCTTGTTCTCTAATCTCATAAAGAGGTTAGTAGAGAGTGTTTAGTAATAAATACATATATTTTATATACACCTGGTGTGGTTCTCCTTTCATTTGGTCATTCAGGAGGTTATATACTGGTAAAACAAGCTGCTTTACATTCCTTCAAGACTTAGCCTGAAGGCTGCTCTCCACAGCTACCACTAGGATAGCTTTCTATAAAGGTTGTCTTTAACCTAATCATCAATAGGGGTCGTTTGGACTGGTGCAAGGTGCCCACTTTAATTAGTGGACAGCATATACCAGGCCAACTTCTCACATTGGTGTGCAGCGGTTGGGATTCAAGCTTGCTATTGTTTTACCAGATAATCTCATTGAGTGACTAACTGAAAACCACTAAAGGTACTTAGGTACATATAAATCAAGACTAGAATAACGTAAGTTCTACTGAACTTAGAGTTGGGTAAGTCAAGGGCCTAGCACACCCTTTCTCCAACTCAAGAGAGTTCAGTTCCCACTAGAGTAGGTAGGTGCATACACCACACCACACTAGCATGTCTTCTAGGCCTGAAGCCGGTGGCTCCTTGCCAACTAAGTATGACCATCTCTCATTCCAAGAATTGAGAGCCAGGTGTACATCTAGGAAACTGAAGACAGGGAAAAACCCCAACACTCAACGTCTCATAGAGACTTTGCTTTTAGATGACCTCAGAAAGACCCCAGGGTCTGATGAGGCAGGCAAAGGGGGTGGGGCAGCAGAAGAGGAAAGGACAGGAAGTGAGAACTGCAATGACCTGGACTCTGATGCTGGCCAGGAGGATCAAAATGATTCTACCCTGGACAATCCAATTCTTCCTGAAGGTGAGGAAGGAGGCCTCAATGGGCCTCTCTTTACCCCACCTGGAAGGGTTAACAGTTTACCAAGAAGATCAAGATTTCCTTCTCAGGAATCTAATCATTCTGGTACATCTGTAGCGAGCTCTGTTTCTCATAAAAGGGAGTCCTCTTATGAGAAGAAGTGCCAACTGCTTCAGTTTGAGCGAGCTAAGCTCAGAATCAAGAGAGAGCAATTGGCCTTAGATAGTGAATCCCTGGAGCTTCAGAGAGCTTCTCAGAAGTTGGGGCTAGAGTCCCATGGTGGCAGCCACAGTGTCCCTAGGAGTAGAGAACATACTCATGACCATAGGAACCTGAACAAGATTGTCCCTCCCTACCAGAGTGGGGATGACATCCACACATGGATAACTGCACTGGAGAGGGCCTGTAAGGTACAGAGGGTCCCTAAGGAGCAGTGGGCAGCAATCTTGTGGCTCTCCTTTGCAGACAAAGGTAGAGACAAGCTCCTCACTGTAAGAGAAGAGGATGCTGATAATTACAAAGTCCTGAAGAGTGCTCTGATTGATGGGTTTGGCCTAACCACTGAACAATACAGGTTAAAGTTCAGAGACACCCAGAAGGCACAGACTCAGGACTGGGTTGACTTTGTAGATTGTGCTACTAAGGCTCTGGAAGGCTGGTTACTTGGCAGTAAGGTGTGTGATTTCAAAGGATTGTATAATTTAATCATGAGAGAGCAGATCCTTAATAACTGTCAAAATCAGCTGTTGCATCAGTACCTGGTGGACACTGATCTGACCTCTCCCCAAGAATTGGGCCAGAAGGCAGACAAATGGGTCAGAACCAGGGTGAGGCAGAAGGTTCAGAACCAAGGTCGTGACTCCAAGAAGCAAGATTCTAAAAACTCTGATAAGGGTGGGGAGAAGGGTAAAGACCAGAAGTCTTCTCAAGGGCCCCAAAAATCTGCATCTGGTGGGGAGTCACAATCAAACAAGGGTAAAGGCAAGAAGAAGCCATGGTGTCAAATCTGTAAACAGAAGACCCATTGGACAAGTGATTGTACCAAGTCCAAGGACTCAACTCCAACCACCACTGCCCCTAAGGCAACTGTTCCCCCTAGTTCAGCTCCAAGTGGTGGTGCTCCAAATAAGGGTGTAGTAGGGTTAACCCTGGGATCGGAGATGGACTCTGGCCTAGTCAGAGTTCCAAATCAGGCTATGTTGATCTGTGATGGAGGCATGGATATGGCCTCCTTATTTGTAAGCCCCAGTAATCTGGGCAAATACAGACAACAGCCTATAATAAATGGAAAAGAGGCCTTGGCATTCAGGGACACAGGAGCAAGTGTCACAATGGTGACAACAGATCTTGTGGCTCCTGAGCAAATCATACTTGGTGAGATGTACCAAGTGACCAATGCTAGCAATGTCAGGACAGACCATTCCTTGGCAGTTAATTTCACCTGGGGAGGGGTAACTGGCCCTAAGAAGGTTGTGGTAAGTGCAGACCTCCCTGTTGAATGCTTGTTGGGCAATGATTTAGAAACTTCAGCTTGGGCTGAAGTGGAACTCAGGACTCATGCAGAAATGTTGGGTATCCCTGCAGATGTGTTTGCTATGACCAGGTCACAGGCAAAAATGTCTAACACTGAACAGGCCCTGGATCCTGGAAGAATGGACCAGGCGCCTTCCAAGAGAAGGAGCAGTAGGGTTAAGGCAGTGTCTTCCCCCCTGCCTCAGAATCCAGATCAGTCTCTTGAGGGAGCTGATCTTAGTCCTGAAGAAGGAACTGTCCCAGATGAGCTTGAACCTGATCAGGTTGAGTTCTTGGGGACAGGGGGTCCTTCCAGGGCAGATCTGAGCCAGGAGCAGCTGAGCGGACCCTCTCTTGAACCCCTCAGACAGCAAGCTGCTGCTGAGGCTGCTGGGAGTGCTAGTGGGTCCCATAGGATCTACTGGGATGATGGACTCCTTTACTCAGAGTGTAGAAACCCCAAGCCTGGAGCCACCAGGAGGTTGGTTATACCTCTGAAGTTTAGGAGCTTCCTATTGACACTAGCACATGACATCCCATTAGCAGGTCACCTAGGCCAAAACAAGACTTGGGACAGAATTGTCCCTCACTTTCATTGGCCTCATATGTCTGAGGACACCAAGGAGTTTTGTCGCTCCTGTGTCACCTGTCAAGCCAGTGGTAAGGCAGGTGGCACTACAAAGGCCCCCCTGATACCACTACCTGTGGTGGGGGTTCCCTTTGAGAGGGTAGGGATTGACATTGTTGGTCCCATGGATCCTCCAACTGCACAGATTTATACTGGCGGTGGTGGACCATGCCACTAGGTATCCAGAGGCAATTCCTCTTAGAACTAACACAGCTCCTGTGGTGGCAAGGGCCCTCCTGGGAACCTTTTCCAGGGTGGGTTTTCCTAAGGAGGTAGTATCAGACAGAGATGCAAACTTCATGTCTAGTTACTTAACTGCTATGTGGGAGGAGTGTGGTGTAAATTACAAATTTACCACCCCTTCTCACCCACAATGCAATGGTTTAGTTGAAAGGTTCAACAAAACCTTAAAGGGCATGATTAAAGGTCTCCCAGAAAAGCTTAGGCGCAGATGGGACATACTTTTGCCCTGCCTTCTCTTTGCCTACAGAGAGGTTCCTCAGAAGGGGGTTGGTTACAGCCCATTTGAGCTTCTGTTTGGACATCCAGTTAGGGGTCCATTGTGTCTAGTGAAGGAGGGATGGGAGTTACCACTCAAACCCCCTAAACAGGATATTGTGGACTATGTACTTGGTCTCCGCTCCCGGATGGCTGAGTATATGAAGTAGGCAACTAAAAACCTTGAGGCTAGCCAGGAAGTGCAAAAGGCCTGGCATGACCAAAAGGCTGTGTTGACTGTTTATCAGCCAGGACAGAAAGTATGGGTGTTGGAGCCTGTGGCCCCAGCAGCCCTCCAAGACAAGTGGAGTTGCCCTCATACCATGGTTGAGCAAAAGGAAGAGGTTACCTACCTGGTGGACCTTGGAACTCTCAGGAGCCACCATAGGGTGCTCCATGTCAACAGGCTCAAACCATATGTTGACAGGGCAGACATGGGCTTGCTCATGGCTACTGATGAGGGACAGGAGGAAGAGAGTGATCCACTCCCTGACCTGCTCTCACAGAACCCTGATGATGGTTCAGTAGATGGTGTAGCCTTGGCAGGCAGCCTCACTGACCAGCAGCAAACTGATTGCAGAAAGGTTCTTAACCAGTTTAGACATATGTTCTCACTGACTCCAAGTCAGACTACCTGGTGCACTCATGAAGTGGACACCGGGGACAGTCTGCCTGTTAAAAATAAGATTTACAGGCAACCTGACCATGTCAGGGACTGCATCAGGACTGAAGTCCAGAAGATGTTGGATTTGGGTGTGATTGAACCCTCAGATAGCCTTTGGGCTAGTCCAGTAGTCTTGGTGCCTAAACCTCACACCCAGGGTGGTAAGAGAGAGATGAGGTTTTGTGTTGACTACAGAGGTCTCAATGCAGTCACTAGGACTGATGCCCATCCAATCCCTAGGGCAGATGAGCTTATAGATACTTTGGCCTCAGCCAAGTTTCTGAGCACATTTGACCTGACAGCTGGCTACTGGCAGATCAGACTAGCTGAGGATGCAAAAGCCAAAACTGCATTCTCAACCCCTAGTGGGCACTACCAATTTGTGGTGATGCCCTTTGGTTTGAAGAATGCACCTGCCACTTTTCAAAGGTTGGTGAACAAAGTCCTTACAGGCCTGGAAGCCTAAAGTGCAGCTTATCTAGATGATATTGCTGTCTTTAGCTCCACCTGGGAGGATCACCTGGTCCACCTGAGAAATGTTTTGGAGGCCCTGCAGAAAGCAGGCCTCACTATCAAGGCCACCAAGTGCCAGATAGGGCAGAGCCAAGTTGTATACCTGGGCCACCTTGTGGGTGGAGGCCAGGTTCAACCATTGCAGAGCAAAATCCAGACCATCATGGACTGGGTTGCTCCAACCACCCAGACTCAGGTCAGAGCTTTCTTGGGCCTGACTGGGTACTATAGGAGGTTTGTCAAAGGATATGGATCCATAGTGACCCCTTTGAATGACTTAACTTCCAAGAGAATGCCAAAGAAAGTTCAGTGGACAGTTAGTTGTCAAAAGGCATTTGATGAACTGAAGCAGGCCATGTGCACTGCTCCCATTCTGCAAAGTCCTGACTACTCCAAACAATTCATTGTCCAAACAGATGCATCTGAGTTGGGGTTAGGGGCTGTGTTATCACAATTGAATGATGGTCAGGATCAGCCAGTAGCTTTTATTAGCAGAAGGCTGACCCCCAGAGAGAAACGTTGGTCAGCCATTGAGAGGGAAGCCTTTGCTGTGGTTTGGACTCTGAAGAAGCTGAGGCCATACTTGTTTGGCACTCACTTCATTGTTCAGACAGACCATAAGCCCCTCTTATGGCTAAAACAGATGAAGGGTGAAAACCCCAAACTTTTGAGGTGGTCCATTTCCCTACAGGGGAAGGACTATACAGTGGAACATAGACCTGGGAGTAACCATGCCAATGCAGATGGACTCTCCAGATATTTCCACTTAGAACAGGAAGACTCAACTGGTCAAGGTTAGTTTAATGTCCTGACGTTTGGGGGGGGGGTTGTGTAGGAGAGTAGGATCTGCTTCTTATAGTTACCCCCACTTTTTGCTTATGTTTCACTGTTTTCGACTTAGTCTGACTGGGATCCTGCTATTCAGGACCCCAGTCTAGCTGCTTTCTCCTCTAAATTGATTGCATGTACTTTAGGTACACTCCATATTTGATTCTGGGGTACCCTTATAAGTCCCTAGTATATGGTATACTATGTACCCAGGGCATAGGTACCCCAGAGGCCTCCCAGGGTCTGCAGCATGTATTATGCCACCACTGAGAGACCATTTAAAATGACACCACAGGTCTGCTACTGCAGCCTGTGTAAGGTGGTGCATGCACCCCTTACTTAGATATAGGTTCACTATATCTATCCTAATCACTGCACATATAAACCTATCAGTCACCCCTATGGCAGGCCTTACCAATCCTGAAGCGATACAAAAGGGGATGATGGACGGAACGTTTGAGCCAATCAAACACTCACCCCCAGTCAACTGATCTGGGTTTAATCCATCATCATTCTTTAGCTCACTCCACCACCCCAGTTCAGACATGGCCATATGCAAATCAGTCTGACCCTGTGCCTCATGGGAACAGTCCAGCCCGAACTGCCAAGCCATGTCTTCCCTGGACCGGAAACAAGCATCCTAGGACCGGTTTCTGGCATTCCAGCCGTCATCAGCCAGGCTCTCCATGCCACTGGAGTCAAGCTATCCTGGCTGATGAGGGCTGAAAGCCCGAAACCGGTCCTAGGATGCTTGTTTCCAGTCCAGGGAGGACCTGGCCTGGCAGTTCGGGCTGGACTGTTCCCATTGGGCGCAGGGTCAAGACTGATTTGCATATGGCTGGGTCCAAACTGGAATGGCATGGTGAGCAAAAAATGATGGATTTAGGCCCAGATCTTTGTACTGGGGTGAATGTATGACATTGTTCTGCATTCTGTCCATCAATTGTTGTTTTTGCATTTGTCACCCCGAGTGGGACGGGTATGCCCAGACGTGGGTCCCGTGCTCTCCATGCCACTGGAGTCAAGCTATCCTGGCTGATGAGGGCTGAAAGCCCGAAACCGGTCCTAGGATGCTTGTTTCCAGTCCAGGGAGGACCTGGCCTGGCAGTTCGGGCTGGACTGTTCCCATTGGGCGCAGGGTCAAGACTGATTTGCATATGGCTGGGTCCAAACTGGAATGGCATGGTGAGCAAAAAATGATGGATTTAGGCCCAGATCTTTGTACTGGGGTGAATGTATGACATTGTTCTGCATTCTGTCCATCAATTGTTGTTTTTGCATTTGTCACCCCGAGTGGGACGGGTATGCCCAGACGTGGGTCCCGTGCTCTCCATGCCACTGGAGTCAAGCTATCCTGGCTGATGAGGGCTGAAAGCCCGAAACCGGTCCTAGGATGCTTGTTTCCAGTCCAGGGAGGACCTGGCCTGGCAGTTCGGGCTGGACTGTTCCCATTGGGCGCAGGGTCAAGACTGATTTGCATATGGCTGGGTCCAAACTGGAATGGCATGGTGAGCAAAAAAATGATGGATTTAGGCCCAGATCTTTGTACTGGGGTGAATGTATGACATTGTTCTGCATTCTGTCCATCAATTGTTGTTTTTGCATTTACCAATCCTGAAGGCCGGGTGCTGGGTTTTATGTGAGAGGGTGCCCATGCATGAGCAGAGCCCCTCTGCAGCCTTCGGAACCTATTCTCCGGGGTTGTTTGTGATGCAGCCAACCATATATACTTAGGTGCATTATAACCTCACGGTAAATGCTAATTTTAAAACGGCTGCATGGAAACATGTCGTGTTTGGTGTCAAACACCTTGGAATCATACCTTCACACCAGTAACTGGTGTGGGAGGTATGATTCCACCCTCCTAGAGGGAGAAAAAGACAACACCGGCACACCCGGTACCAGCTTCACAGAACCCTGGCATCACAAAATGGATGCTGCCAGCCACATACACGAGTCTGCCCTCCTGCTGCTGGACGAAACTCCGGCAGGGGAAGGCTTGACAATAGGTTTCCTGTCACAGGGAGGTGTGACCACCTCCCAGACAGGCTTTAGTGTATTGGGGCTGGGTGGGTGCACTCTCAAGAGTGCTTTGATGTCTGCACTGGGGGCACATTTGGTGCCCCAGTGCATAGTCCAGCTCAAACCGGTTGCAGGAGCCATTTGCTCCTGCTCTGGCACGAAACTGGACAAAGGACATGGGTGTAGCCACCCCTCTGTCCTGACCCTCAGCAACATCGGAATCCGAGAGAAAGCACTGGAATGGATCATCTCGTTCCTCGCCGGAAGAACCCAGAGAGTCCGCCTCCCCCCGTTCAGATCCGAAGCCACCGAAGTCATCTGCGGCGTTCCACAAGGATCTTCACTCAGTCCAACCCTCTTCAACGTCTACATGAGCCCCTCGCAGCCATCGCACGCCAACACAACCTCAACATCATCTCCTACGCCGACGACACCCAGCTGATCCTCTCCCTCACCAACGACCCCACCACCGCCAGAGCCAACCTACACGACGGGATGAGAGACGTCGCCGACTGGATGAGGAACAGCCGCCTCAAACTGAACTCGGACAAGACGGAAGTCCTCATCCTGGGCTCATCTCCCTCCGCCTGGGACGACTCCTGGTGGCCCCGGCCCTGGGCACCGCGCCCAAGCCAACGGACCACGCACGCAACCTGGGCTTCATCCTGGACTCCTCCCTGTCGATGACCAGACAAGTCAACGCCGTCTCATCTTCATGCTTCAACACCCTGCGCATGCTCCGCAAGATCTTCAGATGGATCCCCACTGAAACCAGGAAGACCGTCACCCAGGCACTCGTCACCAGCCGACTGGACTATGGGAACACCCTCTACGCCGGAACCACAGCCAAACTTCAAAAAGACTCCAGCGCATCCAGAACGCCTCCGCACGACTCATCCTGGACATCCCCCGACACAGCCACATCACCGGACACCTGAAAGACCTGCACTGGCTCCCCGTCAGCAAGAGAATTACGTTCAGACTCCTCACCCACGCACACAAGGCCCTCCACGACCTGGGCCCAAAGTACCTCAACGACCGCATGACCTTCTACACGCCCACACGCCAGCTACGATCAACCAGCCACGCCCTCGCCACCGTACCACGCATCCGCAGAACCACCGCCGGAGGAAGATCCTTCTCCTACCTGGCAGCCAAGACCTGGAACTCCCTCCCCACTCACCTTCGGCGAACCCAGGACCATCTCTCCTTCAGGAAGCAGCTCAAGACCTGGCTGTTCGAGCAGTAACCTACCCCCTCCCCCAGCGCCTTGAGACCCTCCCGGGTGAGTAGCGCGCTCTATAAATGCCGTGATTGATTGATTGATTAGGTGGGTCCCCAGAGTTTGTCCCACCCCTTCCTTGGGTATAAAGTAGGAACCCCTGACTACAGGATTTTAGATATTACCTGGACTAAACTCTGCTACAGAAACCAAGTAACCTTCGACGTTCTACGCTTTGCTGGACGACTGAAGAATCTCCCTTGGAGTAAAGGAGTTACTCCCCTGCTGAGCAGGCACCTAAACGCATCTGACCGGTTTGCATCTACGAAGCTCCCGAAGGACTCCGAAGATTTCTGCAACACAGGAGGTGGGTTCCTGAGGTCTCCGAGGTTGATCTGCGCTCTCAGCAATTCTGAGGCCCGTATCCCTCGTGGGGACCGTGAAACCCGTACCCCTGGGCACCGTGTACATTTGCAGCAGCATATGCTTTTCGGCAATCCCTGAAGCTGTGCTTTGGGCTACTTGTAGCAGCAATTCTACCAAAGATTACTGGCCTACACTCCACGAGTGTTCCGTGGGCTGGTATTTCGTGATTCAGCTCGAGGTCCCTTCGCGATCCCTGGTCCGTTGGCCTGTGGGTCCCTGAGAAGGCAACTGTAACTTTCAGTGGGCTTCCCTGGTTGCTCAAGACGTGCCCTGACTCTCCATTGCTTGGGGAGTCCCCAGGACCTTGCTGGTCCTCACAGAAGCATCTTTCCTCTGACCGCGTGGGTTGCAGTTGCCAAGGCGTGTTGGTGTTCAATCTGGACACTGACCCCCCCAGCACTCGACATCCTTCGTGGGACAGCTCGAATGCGGACTGTGGTTGTCGCAGACATCTCCTGGTCCACGTGGCTGCAGAGTCAAGCTTCACCTCATCGCACCTGAAGCACCCGACATCGGTGGGCATTCGATTGCTCCGCTCCTGGTCACGTGAAGTGACCCAGACTTTGTCCCCTCTGCTTTCAGGTTCTTCACATCTCTGATCCAGGCTTGGATCACAACGGACACTTTTCTTCTCCACGGCAGCAGTACTTTCTTGCATCACGCCATTGAAAACGACGAGGGTTTCCGACACCACTTGACCCCTATGCACCCGGCTCCTCTGGGATAGGAACACGGGTACCTTGGTACTCTCAAGGGTGCTGGCCTTAGAACCTTCTATGTTTAGCTGGGTTTGCTTGAAGTCCTCTCCTAAGTGTCCTTAATCTTTAAAATTCCAACCGCGACTTTCCCATAGAGTTGTACGGAGCTCGCGTCTGTGTTCCCACACTGCACCCGTCCTCCGTGGGTCCCCTGTGTCACTACCTTGGGTGGTTCCTTGGGGTCCCAACGATTCTACGTGCTCTAGGCACTGTGTCTAGTCAAGTCGTGATTCTTATACCACTTTCTTAGTATATGGTTCAGTCTCCCCCTGGAGCACGCTGTGTATTGTGCTATTTACTGTCGTTCTAGTGATTTAATATTGTGTGTCTTGTTCTCTAATCTCATAAAGAGGTTAGTAGAGAGTGTTTAGTAATAAATACATATATTTTATATACACCTGGTGTGGTTCTCCTTTCATTTGGTCATTCAGGAGGTTATATACTGGTAAAACAAGCTGCTTTACATTCCTTCAAGACTTAGCCTGAAGGCTGCTCTCCACAGCTACCACTAGGATAGCTTTCTATAAAGGTTGTCTTTAACCTAATCATCAATAGGGGTCGTTTGGACTGGTGCAAGGTGCCCACTTTAATTAGTGGACAGCATATACCAGGCCAACTTCTCACAACCACCATACCTACAAATCTTAGCATTGAATTCACAGTTGGTCCACAGGACCATTTATCTGATCACAGCCAAACCATTCTATATCTGGTTACAGCTACTGTAGAAAAACAGGTATTGACAAAGGTGGCAGTCTGAGTTTAATGTGCTAGCGCTGTGAGACATACAGGAGAGAGCCAGCAGCAGCAGATAGGGCTAGAGTTCTAAAGTAGTCCCTCAAGCAGTTCAATGTAAACAATGGAGTGAAGGTGGAAGGTAACATTAAAATAGCCAAGGATTAAGTAAGAGATGAATATTTCACTGGACAGAATTAAGAGGTAATTGACGAAGTCTCCAACCAATGGCTAAAAGACACTGGTCAAAAAAAGCAAGTGGCTGAATAAGAACTCAAAGCCCACTCTATGTATTTTGCTTGCAATAGGTCTGTTTGACAGCTGCATTAACAAAACCCTCACCTAAAAGGCCTCAAAACATCAGTAATTTAGCATATCTTCCTGTAAAGTAAAAATTGTAGAACCACAGCAGAGACCAAGGGGAACAAACCCTCACCAATGCACACACGTTAGGACAACTGAACATGCTTCTGCTGCGATAAAATATGATCAAACCACGCTTGCAATAGGCGAGCCATATTGGAAAGTCACAGATTCATACAGAAAACTATCATTAATCTCAACAAAACCACAAATGAAAAGAAAGGAGCCACAGATAAAGTTGTCCGTCTCTCCCTGCAAAACCCCCCATGAAAATTTATGAAAACTGTCCAACCCCAAAACATTCATAAAAACACCAACCAGCCTTCATAAATGCTGCATGCTAGGGTGCGCTTTTCTTCTCACAATGAGTATGGTAAGCACTATATAGATAACAATACATTACAGGACATTATCTTAAAAGAAGAGTATGCCACTAACCAAGCGGCTAGGATCTACAACTAGAGAACTGTAGAAAACACGCTTCTCAAATCTCAAACCACTACAAAGAAAACGGCACAGGAAGCGGTACAATATCTGCGAAACAATGTCACAAACTTGCAAGAACAAAAAAAAGATTTTCAGTGCCCTCAGCGAGCCAAAATGACATTAACAGAGCTATTAATAACATAACACCAAGCAAACCTGCCAGACCAGACACAAAAACGGACATACTCAGAGCAGCACCCAGTCCACAGTCAGCCATGATACATCCTTTCAATAAGGCACTCAGCTCAGAACAAGTGTCCTCGGCATGGTTGGAGGGGGTAATATCCTCCATCTTGTTATTGTTACTGTCCTCCATATTTAAAAATGGAGACTGCTTTGTCTCAGTACCTTTAAAGGTAACCGCTTAGTAGAAACCTGTGTACGTATGTCAAAGACAAAGCGATCCCACCAAGAGCAAATAGGTTTCTTCACCAATCACAGACTAACCGATCACTCGTGCATACCCTAATAAACAAATACAGCCACCGAGTATAGAAAGGAATATAGTTGCATGTTTTGTAGGTTTTCAAAAGGTATTTGATTCAATTTGGCGCACAGCAGGATCAGTCTTAAAGCGTCTCAGAATTGGTGTGGGGAGGAGGGGATATGACATAACCAAAGCCTAACAAAAATGAATGTGTCCTCATGTAACGCAACTGGTGCTATGTAAAGCGCTCTGATACCCGATACCTTCGGGTCAAGTTCGCGCTATATAAAACTCCGTAAAAAAGCAATGTTCTCACAAACAAACTGCAGCATAAAAATGAACGGCTCCAAGCAGTAAAGGTCCAGACACAAGAAGAAGGGTGAGACGAGGAAGCTGCCTGGCCCAGCTCTACTCAGCACGTACATGCACCAGGCAGCAATCAAGCTAGAAAAATCACCAACGAGGACCACTTCTAGATGGCTCATAGATATGCGAGTGATCTTCTCCGTTCCCTAAAAACAGGCCTGCAACAAACCATTGGCATACTTCAAAACTACTGCAACCGATGTGGACTGCCCAATAAACAAAACGAAAACTTCAGTTAGTCTAACAGAACACTTCAAAAGTAGGAGCCAAGCAGTTCCATTTTATGATGCATGGAGAGACTGCCACACACAAAAAACAAATGCATTTGCTTAGGGATAAGATTAAACAGACCTGAAAACATCACCCAGGGCATGAACTGGCGCCTATAGAAGAGTATGTGGGCCATGCTCGAGAGTGTGTGTCCTACAGTGAAGCTCTGGATGGATCACGGCAATACCATATACCTGCAACTACACCAAGTGGCAATCCAGGCCCAGAGAAACAAGCACCCGTTGTCCTACAAACACAGGTGTGCACCAACGATGGCGGGCAAGCACAAGTTGAACAAAACACCATTGCTGCTTGACATACACAACCAGACTGAAATTATTTTGCATGCACATTGAGAGAAGTTCAAAATGAATGTTTATAGTATAAAACCCTAGAAACCCCAAAAGTGGGATAATAAATCTCCTGATGGTGGAGGAGATGTTCTCCTCACCCGCATGAAAAAAGATAGGCACACCCGCCAGAAGAGATTGGAAAAACTCAGAAGTGCCCCTTCTGAACATTCCAGGATAAACTGTGCATCAAAATATATTCATTTTGAAGAGCTCATTCTTTAGACCCTATTTGAAATATGTCAACATATGTAGGGATTTGCTTCCAGCTGCAGGCAAAAGCACACTGTTCCCCATCCACTAGGGATATCAGCCCCATGTGAATACAATTATAATGAAAAGTTTTGCAACCATTTACGTTTAAGACAAAAAGAAAACGTGTTGTCTCAAACTGTGCACATATATATTATGCTACAGCAAACAAATGATGGACGGAATGCTGACAATGCAAACATTCTCCCCCAGTCAAAAGATCTGGGTTAAATCCATCGTTCTTTTGCCCACTACACCACCCCAGTTTGGACCCAGCCATATGCAAATCAGTCTTGACCCTGTGCCTCATGGGAACAGTCCAGACCGAACTGCCAGGCCAGGTCCTCCTGGACCGGAAACAAGCATCCTGGGACCGGTTTCAGGGTATGTCACCCTTCTTCAGCCAGGCTAGCTTGAATCCAGTGGCACAGTGAGCAAGGGACCCACGTCTGGGCATACCCATCCCACTTAGGGCGAAAAGTGTTACAGCAAACAAATGATGGACGGAATGCTGACAATGCAAACATTCTCCCCCAGTCAAAAGATCTGGGTTAAATCCATCGTTCTTTTGCCCACCACGCCACCCCAGTTTGGACCCAGCCATATGCAAATCAGTCTTGACCCTGTGCCTCATGGGAACAGTCCAGACCGAACTGCCAAGCCAGGTCCTCCCTGGACCGGAAACAAGCATCCTGGGACCGGTTTCAGGGTATGTCACCCTTCTTCAGCCAGGCTGAGCGACCCTTGACCTTGCCAGGTAGGTCGCTCCCCCACCACACAGCTCCGCCTGTGCTGTCTGCCCGCTGCTCCTGTAGGTAAGATCGCCCTCCGCTTGTGGCCCCGGTGCCAGTTTTGTCTGCTTGTCTCCCCTTTTCCTTTCTGTGCCCCTCGCTGCCCCACTGTTGTTTACCCGTGATTTGCCTGCTCTCCCCCGTTTTTTTCCTTTCTGTGCCCCTCGCTGCCCCACTGTTGTTGTGCCCGTGATTTGCCTGCTCTCCCCCGTTTTTCCTTCTGTGCCCCTCGCTGCCCCACTGTTGTTGTGCCCGTGATTTGCCTGCTCTCCCCCCGTTTTTCCTTCTGTGCCCCTCGCTGCCCCACTGTTGTTGTGCCCGTGATTTGCCTGCTCTCCCCCGTTTTTCCTTCTGTGCCCCTCGCTGCCCCACTGTTGTTGTGCCCGTGATTTGCCTGCTCTCCCCCGCTTTTTCCTTCTGTGCCCCTCGCTGCCCCACTGTTGTTGTGCCCGTGATTTGCCTGCTCTCCCCCCGTTTTTCCTTTCTGTGCCCCTCGCTGCCCCACTGTTGTTGTGCCCGTGATTTGCCTGCTCTCCCCCGTTTTTCCTTCTGTGCCCCTCGCTGCCCCACTGTTGTTGTGCCCGTGATTTGCCTGCTCTCCCCCCGTTTTTCCTTTCTGTGCCCCTCGCTGCCCCACTGTTGTTGTGCCCGTGATTTGCCTGCTCTCCCCCGTTTTTCCTTCTGTGCCCCTCGCTGCCCCACTGTTGTTGTGCCCGTGATTTGCCTGCTCTCCCCCGTTTTTCCTTCTGTGCCCCTCGCTGCCTATCGCCATTCCCGCCGCTGCGTCCCTGCGGCCCCGCCCCCTGACTGCCCATTCGCTGCCCCTGCCTCCCGCCTCCCAGCTGCTCCTCCCTCCCACCTCCCCATAAATGGCGGCCGCTGCACGGTGAGGAGAGCGACCCTTGACCTTGCCAGGTAGGTCGCTCCCCACCACACAGCTCCGCCTGTGCTGTCTGCCCGCTGCTCCTGTAGGTAAGATCGCCCTCCGCTTGTGGCCCCGGTGCCAGTTTTGTCTGCTTGTCTCCCTTTTCCTTTCTGTGCCCCTCGCTGCCCCACTGTTGTTTACCCGTGATTTGCCTGCTCTCCCCCGTTTTTTTCCTTTCTGTGCCCCTCGCTGCCCCACTGTTGTTGTGCCCGTGATTTGCCTGCTCTCCCCCGTTTTCCTTCTGTGCCCCTCGCTGCCCCACTGTTGTTTACCCGTGATTTGCCTGCTCTCCCCCCGTTTTTTCCTTTCTGTGCCCCTCGCTGCCCCACTGTTGTTGTGCCCGTGATTTGCCTGCTCTCCCCCGTTTTTCCTTCTGTGCCCCTCGCTGCCCCACTGTTGTTGTGCCCGTGATTTGCCTGCTCTCCCCCGTTTTTCCTTCTGTGCCCCTCGCTGCCCCACTGTTGTTGTGCCCGTGATTTGCCTGCTCTCCCCCGTTTTTCCTTCTGTGCCCCTCGCTGCCCCACTGTTGTTGTGCCCGTGATTTGCCTGCTCTCCCCCGTTTTTTCCTTCTGTGCCCCTCGCTGCCCCACTGTTGTTGTGCCCGTGATTTGCCTGCTCTCCCCGTTTTTCCTTCTGTGCCCCTCGCTGCCCCACTGTTGTTGTGCCCGTGATTTGCCTGCTCTCCCCCGTTTTTCCTTCTGTGCCCCTCGCTGCCCCACTGTTGTTGTGCCCGTGATTTGCCTGCTCTCCCCCGTTTTTCCTTCTGTGCCCCTCGCTGCCCCACTGTTGTTGTGCCCGTGATTTGCCTGCTCTCCCCCGTTTTTTCCTTCTGTGCCCCTCGCTGCCCCACTGTTGTTGTGCCCGTGATTTGCCTGCTCTCCCCCCGTTTTTCCTTCTGTGCCCCTCGCTGCCTATCGCCATTCCCGCCGCTGCGCTCCTGCGGCCCCGCCCCCTGACTGCCCATTCGCTGCCCCTGCCTCCCGCCTCCCAGCTGCTCCTCCCTCCCACCTCCCCATAAATGGCGGCCGCTGCACGGCCAGCGCAGCGGACGTGCGCAGCGGGCGCGCCGCTGCGCGCCGAAGGCGCGCCCTAAGGCAAGCCCGTCTGCGCCCGTCCGCGACTGGACCGCGCCCAGCGCCAGAACCCCTGGATCCCACCGATGCAACACCACTCGACGGACCTACGACGCCGCCACACTCACCGCACTCCAATGCCGGCCGGAACCCTGCCTGCTACCGAGCCTCACCGAGACGCACCCACGGACCCTTCACCTGCCAAACCTGCCGATTCACCTGCCCCCTGACGTGCACCACCTCCGCCAAGTCGAGCAACAGCAGCAACCACCTGAAATGCATCCTGCTGAACACCCGCTCCGTCCACAGGCACGCCGTGGAACTCTGGGACCTGCTCGACGCAACAGCACCGGACATCGCCTTCCTCACCGAAACCTGGATGAACGCCTCCTCAGCGCCTGACATCGCCATAGCCATCCCGGATGGATACAAGATCACCCGGAGGGACCGCGTCAACCAGACGGGAGGAGGCATCGCCATCGTACACAAGAACACCATCCGCATCTCGACTAACTCCGACGAGACCTTCACCGCCGCCGAACACCTACACTTCCAGATACACACGGACCCCAAGACCACCCTCCGAGGCACCCTCATCTACAGACCCCGGGACCACGCACACTATTCAGCGAAGACATCGCAGACTTCATCAGCCCGCACGCCATGCCCTCCGCCGACTACATCCTCCTAGGGGACCTCAACTTCCACCTGGAGAACAACAACGACAGAAACACCACCGCCCTGCTGGACAACCTCGCCAACCTCGGACTCAAGCAACTGGTGAACACGCCCACCCACTACGCCGGCCACACGCTTGACCCCGTCTTCTCGTCCAGCAAGCACATCTCCTTCAGCCACGCCACCGGACTCCACTGGACCGACCACAGCTGCGTCCACTTCGGCTTCAGAAAGACTGCGACCCACCACCACCCGCAACAGGCTCCCCGCCGGAGCTGGAGCAAGATCACCGCCGAGCAGCTCACCGCCTCCCTCAGCCAGAACACACCCACCGACACAACGGACCCAAACGAAGCAGCCAGCAACCTCGCCAAGTGGCTGACCGCCTGCGCCCGACGACCTCGCACCACTAAAAACCCTCCCAGCAGACCCGGAAGCAAGAAAACCCCTTGGTTCACCAACGAACTCAAGGAATCCAAGAAGAACTGCCGCACTCTCGAGAAAACCTGGCGACTCGTCCAGACCACAGACAACAGGACCGCCCTCAAGCACGCCACCCGCAAACACCACCAGCTGATCCGTGCCACCAAGAAGTCGGCACTCAAAGAACGACTGGACAACAACGCCCATGACAGCAAGGAACTTTTCAGCATCGTCAAAGAGTTCTCCAACCCCAGCGCCGGAAACAACGACATCACCCCCTCGCAAGACCTCTGCAACTCACTCTCCGCGTTCTTCCACCGCAAGATCACCGACATACACAACAGCTTCGACGCACAAACAACGCACCCTACCGCCGAACCAATGCCCGCCACCACCACCCTCTGCAACTGGACCCCGATCAACACCGAAGACACCACCCGCACGATGAACTCCATCCACTCCGGATCACCAACCGACCCCTGCCCACACCACGTCTTCAACAAAGCCGACGCCACCATCGCACCCCATCTCCGGGACATCATCAACTCCTCCTTCCACACCGCCACCTTCCCGGAGAGCTGGAAGCACGCCGAGCTTACCGCCCTCCTGAAGAAACCAACGGCGGACCCCACCGACCTCAAGAACTACCGCCCCATCTCGCTCCTTCCGTTTCCGGCCAAAGTCATCGAGAAGACCGTCAACAGACAGCTTGCCGCCTTCCTCGAGACGAATGGATCCTCGACCCTCGCAGTCCGGGTTTCGGGCCAACCACAGCACCGAGACCGCCCTTATCGCAGCCACCGACGACATCAGAACCCTAACCGACAACGGGGAAACAGCTGCCCTCATCCTCCTGGACCTCTCCGCGGCGTTCAACACCGTCTGCCACCGCACCCTAGTGAAGCGCCTCAGCAACATCGGAATCCGAGAGAAAGCACTGGAATGGATCATCTCGTTCCTCGCCGGAAGAACCCAGAGAGTCCGCCTCTCCCGTTCAGATCCGAAGCCACCGAAGTCATCTGCGGCGTTCCACAAGGATCCTCACTCAGCCCGACCCTCTTCAACGTCTACATGAGCCCCCTCGCAGCCATCGCACGCCGACACAACCTCAACATCATCTCCTACGCCGACGACACCCAGCTGATCCTCTCCCTCACCAACGACCCCACCACCGCCAGAGCCAACCTGCACGACGGGATGAGAGACGTCGCCGACTGGATGAGGAACAGCCGCCTTAAACTGAACTCCAGACAAGACGGAAGTCCTCATCCTGGGATCATCACCCTCCGCCTGGGACGACTCCTGGTGGCCCCGGCCCTGGGCACCGCACCCAAGCCAACGGACCACGCACGCAACCTGGGCTTTATCCTGGACTCCTCCCTATCGATGACCAGACAAGTCAACGCCGTCTCATCTTCATGCTTCAACACCCTGCGCATGCTCCGCAAGATCTTCAGATGGATCCCCACTGAAACCAGGAAGACCGTCACCCAGGCACTCGTCACCAGCCGACTGGACTATGGGAACACCCTCTACGCCGGAACCACAGCCAAACTTCAAAAGAGACTCCAGCGCATCCAGAACGCCTCCGCACGACTCATCCTGGACATCCCCCGACACAGCCACATCACCGTACACCTGAAAGACCTGCACTGGCTCCCCGTCAGCAAGAGAATCACGTTCAGACTCCTCACCCACGCACACAAGGCCCTCCACGACCTGGGCCCAAAGTACCTCAACGACCGCATGTCCTTCTACACGCCCACACGCCAGCTACGATCAACCAGCCACGCCCTCGCCACCGTACCACGCATCCGCAGAACCACCGCCGGAGGAAGATCCTTCTCCTACCTGGCGGCCAAGACCTGGAACTCCCTCCCCACTCACCTTCGGCGAACCCAGGACCATCTCGCCTTCAGGAAGCAGCTCAAGACCTGGCTGTTCGAGCAGTAACTTACCCCCTCCCCCAGCGCCTTGAGACCCTCCCGGGTGAGTAGCGCGCTCTATAAATGCCGTGATTGATTGATTGATTGAATCCAGTGGCACAGTGAGCAAGGGACCCACGTCTGGGCATACCCATCCCACTTAGGGCGAAAGGTGTTACAGCAAACAAATGATGGACGGAATGCTGACAATGCAAACATTCTCCCCCAGTCAAAAGATCTGGGTTAAATCCATCGTTCTTTTGCCCACTACGCCACCCCAGTTTGGACCCAGCCATATGCAAATCAGTCTTGACCCTGTGCCTCATGGGAACAGTCCAGACCGAACTGCCAGGCCAGGTCCTCCTTGGACCGGAAACAAGCATCCTGGGACCGGTTTCAGGGTATGTCACCCTTCTTCAGCCAGGCTTGCTTGAATCCAGTGGCACAGTGAGCAAGGGACTCACGTCTGGGCATACCCATCCCACTTTGGGCGAAAAGTGTTACAGCAAACAAATGATGGACGGAATGCTGACAATGCAAACATTCTCCCCCAGTCAAAAGATCTGGGTTAAATCCATCGTTCTTTTACCCACTACGCCACCCCAGTTTGGACCCAGCCATATGCAAATCAGTCTTGACCCTATGCCTCATGGGAACAGTCCAGACCGAACTGCCAGGCCAGGTCCTCCCTGGACCGGAAACAAGCATCCTGGGACCGGTTTCAGGGTATGTCACCCTTCTTCAGCCAGGCTAGCTTGAATCCAGTGGCACAGTGAGCAAGGGACCCACGTCTGGGCATACCCATCCCACTTAGGTCGAAAAGTGTTACAGCAAACAAATGATGGACGGAATGCTGACAATGCAAACATTCTCCCCAGTCAAAAGATCTGGGTTAAATCCATCGTTCTTTTGCCCACTACGCCACCCCAGTTTGGACCCAGCCATATGCAAATCAGTCTTGACCCTGTGCCTCATGGGAACAGTCCAGACCGAACTGCCAGGCCAGGTCCTCCTGGACCGGAAACAAGCATCCTGGGACCGGTTTCAGGGTATGTCACCCTTCTTCAGCCAGGCTAGCTTGAATCCAGTGGCACAGTGAGCAAGGGACCCACGTCTGGGCATACCCATCCCACTTAGGGCGAAAAGTGTTTGTTCGCCCTAAGTTGGCAGGGTATGCCCAGACGTGGGTCCCTTGCTCACTTTGCCACTGGATTCAAGCTAGCCTGGCTGATGACTGCTGAATAGCCAGAAACCGGTCCCAGGATGCTTGTTTCCGGTCCAGGGAAGACATGGCTTGGCAGTTCGGGCTGGACTGTTCCCATGAGGCATAGGGTCAGACTGATTTGCATATGGCCATGTCTGAACTGGGGTGGTGGAGTGAGCTAAAGAATGATGATGGATTAAACCCAGATCAGTTGACTGGGGGTGAGTGTTTGATTTGCTCAAACGCTCAGTCCATCATCCCCTTTGGTATTGCATATATATTATGCAGCAGAAGTGGATTATTTGGCACAGGGAAAAAACTTGTAACTATGCGGAATTCAGGAATGACACATTTCCAATAGCAGTCGCTCTCCTTCTCCGGAGCCTGAAACTCATGAGAGCACCTAAGGGACCGAAGGCCTTAGAGGATTGTTGGTCTATTTAGGACAGTCAGGGATGTTCTACGGCCAGCAGTGTATACATTCGAGATTTATTTAGGAAGCATATTCTAAGATTTAGATTATGGAGAGGCCTTTTGCCATTCAAAGTAGGGTTTGGAAAGAAACCCTCTAGGTGGGACTCGTGATTAACATGGACATCAGCCACCAGAACATGGACACCACCCAGAACATGGACACCACCCAGAACATGGACTCCACCCAGATCATGGACTCCACCCAAAACATGGACATCACCCAGGACATGGACACCACCCAGAACATGGACACCACCTAGAACATGGACACCACCCAGACCATGGACACCAACCAGACCATGGACACCACCCAGACCATGGACATCACCCGAACCTGGAAATCAACCAAAACATGGACATCACCCAGAACATGGACATCAGCGAGATCCTTGGCAAAAATGGGGGAAACATAGTATAAGGCCACCAGACAAAAGACTGCAACTGCCTTATTGGTTGGTACCAATAGCTGCAGTAATAAACACTGTATTTCATATTGCGTTTGATTCCATGGGCTCCAAAGGCTTGTGACCGAGTCCCCATACTGGGTGCAGCCTTGGTCTTACTCCCATCATTAAGGGTGTGTGTGTGTCAACTTGCTGAACTATTCACTTGCAAATTGCTAATTTCAGCCAAATTGGCAGCTGATAGGAAGCTCTTATCACACAGGGTTCACAGACCCCGCTGCCAGAAGGCAAAGCTGAGGGAGAGAGCTTTGCAGCCTGACCACGGACTGGAGCCACACAATGCAGAGCATTAACTGCAGTCTTGTGGCTGGGTGCATAAAACATGTAAATAGAAAACTGCAAAACTATTGTTAAAGGCAAGTAACTTTCCTTCCTCTGACTTATTGAAGTAAAAATGGTATCAAACCACGTCATGAGTATTAGTTTCAAATGGCATGAGCAATATGAAGTCACATGTATAGTGTCACATGTATAGCATCACATGAGAAATGTGAAATCCCATCAGAAGTATGGCAACGGCACAAAAGATTTGTATTTACATCAAGAAGGACTCAAGGTGTCTGAGAGGTTGCTGTTGCCTCACGTGCTTTAAATATGTTCGGAAATGCAGTGCTTGCTAAAACCTGTCTCATGGGATGCATGTAATCAGGAGGCCAATGCTACTCGATGACACTCTGGTTTTCCTGTCTCTGCAGATCACACAGTTGAAAATTGACCACAATCCTTTCGCCAAAGGCTTCAGGGACAACTTTGACTCGTAAGTACCCGACAGTGATACAGGAGACCAAGGGCCTGATTTAGATCTTGGCAGATAGATTACTCCGTCACAACGATGATGGGGAGAGGAGTTGGCCTAACGGCTAGGGTGGTCAACCTCGAATCTGGGTAACTGGGTTCGAGTTTCGGCAATGACGCTGAACATCCTGTGATTCTGGGCAAATCACTTAATCTCCCCGTGCCTAACAAAAAAATGAATGTGTCCTCATGTAACGCAACTGGTGCTCCTGTAAAGCGCTCTGATACCCGATACCTTCGGGTCAAGTTTGCGCTATATAAAACTCCGTAAAAAAACCCAAAAAAAACGATGTCGGATATCCTGTCCGCTGAAATATAAATCCCATTATATCCTATGGGATTTATATTTTGGCAGACAGGATATCTGTCACCGTTGTGAAAGAGTAACCCATCAGCCGAGATCTAAATCAGGCCCCAAGTCCTGTCATTTTCATTTGTTTCTTCTCCATTCTCTATGCCTCCTCCTTCCCTTCTCTATATTCCTCGCCGCCTCCCAGTTTACCCTGTTTGCCTCTTTTCAGTCTCACTCACTTATGTCTTACTTCTCCACTCCATGTGCCTCTGCACTCCTGCCTCCATCCTCTGCTCCTTCTCATATTCTTATGCCCACTGAACTACTCTTTCCTTCTCCTCATTTGTCTCCTTGCTTCTTCTTCATCCACCCTCCATGTCTTGTCGACTGTACGTTTCTGGTTCTTTTTTTACCCCACACTTCCCCAAGCCCAAGTGGCTGGACATTGGGTGAACTTTAAAGGATCACCAACCCTCTCACCAAAAATGTCAAACTCCTGTGTTTGAGTTGTCCCAAGTTACACTGGGTGTACTTAACTCTTTTACATAATCGCCCCAGCAGCCTTGTGTGATCTTATACTGATGTACGTTACCGTGTTTCATCTCAACCCAAGAGGGGCAACTGCTGGATACAGAGGACCTTGCATTTCATCTTAATGTGCAACTAGGAGCCTCACCTAGGACCACAGTGGAAATATAGGCCTTCCAGATCATTCTCCTAACACTGTGCTCTGGGACATATATGATTTGACACTTGATACATAGGACCCCCTCATGCTCCCATGTTGGAAAACTAGGTCCTGCATGTGTACTCATTTAAATTGTGTACGACAGCATATGGTGATCTACAGCATATGTATGCAACCCTCTTAATGCCCAATACTAACACAAAAGCACCACAACTGTGTGCCACTGATCATATAAACCCAAAAAAGGACCATACAAGAGCTGGACCACTTCATGGTTTGGAACTGGATTTTTATCATTCCATACAGAATGATAACGCACCTTTAGACTCCACCCCCCATATTCAATGATATTAAGTAAACAGGACCATTGGGAGTACGAAGCCCTTACACTCTATATAGTAACGTCTGCTGTGCACGAGGCCTCTCACGTCAGCCGAACCTCACTTGCATGGTCACATGTCCTTCATTCCATAACCCTCACCACCTCTCAATACTGCCTTTTTCCCTTGCAGGATGTACTCCATGGCAGAGGGCGACCGCCATACTCCATCTCCAACTGACGCTGCCGGCTGCCAGCAGCTCCTCTCTGGTAGCCGCTATTCCCCCTTCCTTCCTGAGCAGTACCAGCTGCCCCAGAGCCGCTTCTATAGTGGGGACCGTGCCAGCCCCCATGGTGCCCAGCATAAGGACTCACTGGGAACCGCCTCAGCACGCTGGTACCTCAGCGCCCAGCAGGCCCCAACCAGCCACCTGGACTACAGCGCCTATGATGGAGACTACTCGGGGGGCAAGTTTGCTTCCTACAGTGTGAAGCCATTCCCCCTGCAGAGCAGCACCCACCACTCGCTGGGATACTACCAGGACCTGTCTTTCGGATCCCCCAGCAGCTGGGCTAGTGCACGTGGCTCTTCCCAGTACCAGACCAAACCAGGCCCAGGCATGCTGAGCTGGCTACGTCATGCGCGGGACATGCGGCCCTCCAGCAGCGGAGAGGAAAGGGCAAAGGAAGCTGAGGCCCCGACTGTGGCATGGACTGATCCCCGCTTAGTGAAATCTTTGGACAACTCAGACTCTTCAGGCCTATATGAGGTGGCAGAATGCAAGCGCCGGCGGGTATCACCGTATTCCTCCAGCGCAGATAGTTCCTCACCCCACCACAATGGGGAGCACTACGAGAAAGATGGTGCGGATGCGGGCTATTACAGCTTCTACAGTGGCAACTGAGCGGTGGAATGGAAGGGGTGTAAATAATGCTATAGGGTGGGGCCTTGTATATATTGCAAGCAATGAGGGGCTGTTATGTTCAATTTCCTGTGATATTAAAACGACTAAAGTAAATAGTATGTGATATATTCTGAAGCACTTGAATTTTGAATGCCTTTCCCAGGAACATGAAAAACAAAAAAACAGGGGTGCCTTGGAACAGGTATGATATCGTGCAGTAAAACTGTTTAGAGAAATACTTTGTAACCTATCAACATCGTTGTTGGGACAAAAAATATTCCAATGCTATCAGAGGGTTTAGAATCCAGCATACCTCTCCACTGTTCTCCCTCCACTCATCCGACATCATGGCAAGTTGAGCTATTGGACTAGGAACTGAGAGGAGCCTACAGAGACACCAATGCTGGGTGAACTGCGGTTCCATTGGGATCTTCTTTACCTACAAAGTTAAATGTTGTGATGTGAACCTTAGCAAATTTGTCAGCAATAAATCATTTGAGATGCACCTCAGAGTGCCCTGTCGAGTGACAAAGTGCTCTCGTGCTTGCTTGCTCATTAGTTTTGTCAATATAGTATGTAAGAGCTCTCTATGCTCTGATGATGTGGGTGTTAATCCTATGATTAAGCAATATAACAATAAGGGAAGTGGTCTGATTATCCTACTAAGCAACAGGTAAAGAGGATATCTGTATTCAGAAGTCTTGTAGCACATGAACCAAAATCTCTCAAAATTCTTCACCTTCTTCTGATTATATTGACGAGCGCGAGTTTTCATATCCTCTTTCGGCCACAGAGGGTAGCTGAGAATTGCTTTGGAGAGGCCACATATAAATCTAGAAAATAAATTAACCTACAGAGAGTACCACTCACTCAACCTAGACACTGTAGTTTACCAGTCACTATTAGTAATCTTTGATTCCCCTCCCTCAATACTCCAGAATGTCTGGAGTACCTACGCAGAAATCTACTCAGCCATTCCCCTTTGCACCCCATTTCAATTTTTTAATTCTAAGGCATATCCGTAGCAATACAAAACCCACCAAATGGCATTTGAGCATAGATGAGGCCATGATTAGAATGATAAAGTCTTGGAGGTCAAATAAATATACGCAGGTCCACAAGGGAACTCTTCCAAGAGACAGCAGTATGATAGACGTCGTTGAACCTCAACATTCACCATGATTTACGGACAGAATAGGGCATAACTATGATCAAATGGAATAGGAAACCTTCGCAGACAATGGCGACTGCACTCATAAGGAGACGATGAGAGGTTTGAACAAAGACTAAGCGTTAAGGATCACAAGAGGGAGAGGGGATTACTACTGACCCGGCACAAGGGTCTAGCAAACATCTTTCCAAGCAAGACTTGACCAAAAAGGAGCATCCCTTTGGGACCAGCGTCCAACTTCAATACTTACAAAAACTGTCGAGTAGCCAAGGTAAGAGCTCTGCAGAAAATGTCCAAAGGACGTGTCAATGAAATAACAGGAAGGCTGCCTTGGCTCTGTCTACATGTGCATGAATGTCCCTGTGATGGGAGAAGACCTGTAATTGAGCCAATGGTGCTGGAACAATTTTCAGAATAGGGGTGCTGCCATCAATGTTACATCATTAAACTCAAAGGGACCGTGAAAAATTCAAAATCATAGAAAGAAGTATAGCAAACGAACCACACCCATTCAGCAAGAGAATGGTAAGGGTGTAGTATGTAGCTCAGCAGCGGCTCCTCCGCAATGGTGGAGGAGCGTCACCCCTCTGGCTCAGAGCCAGCAGCTGAAAAATAAAACAAAATGTTATTGTTTTATTTTTCAGCTGCTGGCTGAGCCAACTTGTGTAGGGAGGGGCCGGGCTATTGGAGCGGGAAGTGGAGTGCACTTATAAGTGCGCATGTGTGTTTGGCCGGCCAAACACACATGCGCAGTTAGGTTTCTCCAACCCAGCTGTATTGCATAGCCAGGTTGGAGAAACAGCACAGACTCCCTGTGACTAAGCGAGCGTTAAACCAGCCCGCTCAGGCCAATCCCCGCGCTGCTCTCATAACATGAGAGCAGCGCGGGGATTGCACAGGGAGTCTCTGCTGCTGTCCCTGTCTGCTAAGACCAGGAAGCATAGGAAGACCGAGGCACGAGGTGGCCGGCAGCTTAAGGCAAGTCCTTTTCTTTTTTTATTATCATTAACCCCCCCGCATGCTTCCCCTCCTGCACCTCCCGCACCACCTCCACCCGCCCGCCCGCCACTGTTGTGTTTGCTTTGTTTGCCCTAAGTTGGCAGGGTATGACCAGACGTGGGTCCCTTGCTCACTTTGCCACTGGATTCAAGCTAGCCTGGCTGATGAGGGGTGTTACCCCGAAACCGGTCCCAGGATGCTTGTTTCCGGTGCAGGGAAGACCTGGCTTGGCAGTTCGGACTGGACTGTTCCCATGAGGCACAGGGTCAAGACTGATTAGCATATAGCTGGGTCTGAACTGGGGTGGCGAAGTGAGCTAAAGAACGATGATGGATTCAACCCAGATCTGTGACTGGGGGTGTGTCTGAAAAATTTCAGCACTCCGTCCATCATCTCTTTGTGTTTGCTTTGTGCGCCCTAAGTAGTCAGGGTATGCCCAGACGTGGGTCCCTTGCTCACTTTGCCACTGGATTCAAGCTAGCCTGGCTGATGAGGGGTGTTACCCCAAACTGGTCCCAGGATGCTTGTTTCCGGTCCAGGGAAGACCTGCCTTGGCAGTTCGGGCTGGACTGTTCCCATGAGGCACAGGGTCAAGACTGATTTGCATATAGCTGGATCTGAACTCGGTGGCGAAGTGAGCTAAAGAACAATGATGGATTCAACCCAGATCTGTGACTGGGGGGTGAGTGTCTGAAAAGTTTCAGCGCTCCGTCCATCATCTCCTTGTGTTTGCTTAGAATCTACAGGTTCCCACCTACATAATAGGCATGGCCAGATGCAAAGCATACGAAAGGACACTGTTGACTTTCCCTCTCCAGCGTCCAGTGATGAAAGAGCAGCCCGTGCTTAGGTGAGGCTCAAGCGCCCTTAGTGGGCACAGAATTTCCTAGCAGACCTACAAAATGGCAACGGTGTATAGAAATACTCTGAGATAATCGCAACTAATTCTCCAAGTACCAGATGGAAACGCTCACTGATTGAAATCTGTTCCTCAATCCCTGCTCCTTGCAGGCAGCACCACTGAAAGAATCCTTGGCTGAACTGAGGAGTTCTCCTCTGATACACGAGTCGTCATAACAGGGGTCTTTTCTGGTAACGCCACAGAATCAAGCAGCATCCTTAATCAAATTCACCGGACTGGTTTTTGGAACTGCACCACACCTAGCAGAAACCGCTGGAAGGGACTCTGCTGTCACTGCCCTACCTTCCACCGATTGAGGCCTGTGTGAGCTGAGAAGGAGAACAGACCAAAGCCTTCATCAGATGAGATAGAGAACAGAACAGTTAAAAACAAAAGGAAGGTGAAGCACCATATCCTGAACCTCTTGAGTGAGGAAGAATGCACCTAACTTTGCAAACTTTGTACAATATTAAAAAAAACAAGATTCATACCCCCCTCAGCTGTGGCTGCATGATCGTATAATCAGCTTGGAATATACATGGAACGAGGCAGGAAGTTGGGTCTTGAACATTTTAATATATATTTCTACATCCCACTGATGGCAAGATGCTGAGGCAGAGAAGGACTCGATGGAGTCAATCAACTTGAACTCGCTGTCCTCCACTGAGGTTTTGGGCAGTAGCTGCAGGCAGCTGCACTTCCCCCGGCTCATGGCAGTTAAGATCACACAATTGACCTGGGGGATTGGAGAAGGACAAAGGCTCTCTATGGCTAGGGCCCAATACTTGGTTTCTAGTCTCTAGGAGACCACCAAGGCCCTGAGGGATTTTGGTCACCCCTCCACAGTCACCTTAATCGAATCCTCCGAGTAGGTATGAGGACCTCCCATCACTCTTTATGGGCAAGATGAGATATGCCAGGACACCCTCCTTTACTGATTATGGTATGTAGCCCTGAGTCCACGTGACACTATGGAAAGACCCATCAAGGACTGGAAGAACCTTATCTTATGCCGATTGCTTTCCTCGCCCGTCCTTCCATGGTTGAATCAAAACTACAAATCCCAGCACTTATTAATTGAAACGTTAGGACTGGAAAAATGGTGTCCCGGTAACATGGAGATATCTGGTCACCGGACATACGATACAATGTCACAAGGATACATCTTTCCGAGTCCTGGACTTTTATTTTGTAAATCTGTGGTTTCAACTGTGATAGTGGGTTAGAGCTAAATTAGTACTAGAAGTTTCAGAATGCTCTCTAGGACTAGAAACAATGGGGCATATGTATAAGCCCCTATCGCCACCACAACGTCACCTTTATTGATGTTGTGGTGGCGATAGGGGCTGCGCCTTATGTACAAGGCAGCGTTAAGCCACTTAACGTGGCTTAACGCTGCCTTGTACATAAGGCCCCCTTTCACGCTATGGTTAGAGTGAAAGGGGTGGGCAGTGGGTGTTGTGGTAGATGTTCCATCGCAACACCCATTCATTTTGACGCTGTCCCCTATGTACAAGGGTGGCGTACATAGGAGGCAGTGCCAAAATTGAGACCAGGAAAATCCTGGTCTTAAGTTGGCGAAACGAGGAGAAATGCATTATTTCTCCTTGTTTAGGTCGAGCCTCGAGTAGCGCGCAAGCGCTGCTAGGCGAAGACTTTATGTAAGGGGGTTTCAAAAGCTGACCACACGCTCGTGCGTCGTGGCCTTTTCCCTGCGGTTACGCGCAAGCAAAAGGCCATGGTGCACGAGCGTGTGGTCACGCCTGCTGCTCGCAAGCGCACAAGCGGGCGCAGCGTGCACTACAGCGCGTGAATACCCTCCCCCCTCCTCCCACTCCCTCCTCGTCAGCTTCATTTTCCTTTCACTTTCGCGCCGCGCGGCCGTGTCACTTTCACGGCCGCGCGGCTATCAGCTTCATTTTATTTATTTTTATTAACTTTCAGCGCGGCGCGCGCACCACTCGCGTCGCCCCCCTCCTCCCCGCGCGTGCCTTCAAATGCTTGTTTACAGTGATACTGGTAACTGGGCGTTCTTCAGATTATGGGTCCTGCCTCAAGAGTGCACTCCCTTCGCTACTGAGCAGGTTGAAATGAGACAGGCTGCTTCAGGATCAGAGGAGTGACAGGATGAGAGAAACGAGAACCCCAAGCAATGGTGAGATTGGAGAAACAGCCCTGTAGAGATGGTCTCGCGGGTTACATAACAGTAACTAAACCGCTGAGATCCTGTGTCCCTGTACCAATAAACCCGTTGGCCAATCCAGGTGGCAGCTCTGCAGCCCTACTAGATTCCCAGGTGGTGCTTACTAGCCACTAGTCCAGTCCTACTTGTCAGTTTCGTGTCCAGTAGTGTTAGGCTGTTACAGCGGGGTTTGGGAGTGCTCTTGCTGCATAGGTGAAAATTACCAAAGAAGATGGACCCCTCCCCAGCATCAATGAAGTCTTGGGGCCCAGCCTCAGATTCAGTGTACTAAGAGGCCACCAGTACCTGACCGCTACCTGGCTCACCCCTCAGATGAAAGATCAGGTACAACCAGGGAAGGAAGGTGCCATCGGTTCGTCTCAGGGAAGAGCACTGTCCTGTGCTTTGCAACATGGACATGCTGACCCATAAATATTCCTCCGGTAGTCCTGGTAAGCACTTTAGGAAAAAATCCAGTGGCATAGAATCACACTTGCCACCACCCGAGGTTGCGACCTAACATTCTGTCTTTCAGGAAAGTTGTGTTGCCTCCAAGTCTCAAATAGAAACCTCTCTTTCACCGCAGATGGCTGGAGTCGCGAGGTAGGTGGCTGAAAGGATGGACCCCTTTGCTCATCCATCCATCAAATTCACCTTTTAAAACCTTTCTGCTCGTTATCTATGTTTTTTTTCACCTGGTCTTTTTGTCACAAGCTGTAGTACAGGTGGCCAATCAGCAACTTTGACATAGGCATAAAGAAAATAACAAACGCACATATACTAAATAATCTTTAAGCCCCCCACCCCACACACTACCGCCCTACACCAGCCCCACCAGTCTTCGGTTTTGTTCCTGCTGTGGCACACAAGCCCCACCCAACTCTGTTTCGTCATACAGCCGTCGTCTCACTCTGCTGAGAGTTCACAAAAGCGCGGCAAGAACTCTTAACCTTTTAATGAGCTCGAGCGGCTTTTAGTAGTTTTGAAATGTGTGAATTTTGTTTGCATACTTTTGTCAACAAGAAGGGACCCAAGCAAATATAAAAGCTGAATCTCAAATCACTGTCGAGTAGAGAACAAACTTTCAAGGTGACCAAAGCGAATTTTTAGTGTAGTAAGTAAATTCTTCGCCAGACACAGCTGAGAATGTTCTTGGGGATAAAGAGAGTGGTGGAAAGTGCATTACTATGCTATGCAAGCACGTGCTTAGGTAATGAGTGGTTGGTTCACGCTTAAAGCATCCGTGCTGATTTCAGGGTAAGAATAAGGACTCGTGGTGTGGGATATTCACGTCATTTACCCCTCAGTCCTAAAAACAACCATTTGCAATGCAATAGGTCTCGCAATTGAGAGATTTTGAGCTATTGGCATTGTAAATGACACTGCCTTTTATTTATGTTTAAAAAACAACACAATTAAAAGGCATTGCCATTTACAATACCAATAGGTCAAAGTTTCTAAAATGCGAGACCTATTGCATTGCAAATGCTTGTTTTGATTTTTCCATGTGTGCTGCCTTGTGCAGCACATGGAAAAAGCTAAATGCCATGGTTTGTTTATGTGTAGGAAGGTGTCCCTTCCTGTACATAAACAAACCTAAACAAAAATGCCTTTTTGTCACTTTCATGTGTGCTGCATGAAGCAACACACATGAAAGTGACAGTATGGAATTTTAGGATTGTTTATGTGCAGGAAGAGACACCTTCCTACACATAAACAATCCTCCCGTGCACGCAGACACCCTTGCACTATGGTGCAAGGGTGCCTGCATTTGCGCTAAGTTGATAAACTTAGCGCCATCGCAGGGGGAACGCAAGGCTGCACCGTATTCTTGTAAATATTTTGCAGCCTTGCGTTTCAGAAGTGGCAGAGCGCGGCGTTAAGCCAAGGAGGCTAACGCCGCGCTCCGCCACTTCCTAGTACATATCCCCCAATGTGTCCTCATGATACTAGCATCATATCATAACCACAGGTTTCTCTACGTGTTGACCATGTACATAGTTGCCAATTGGTCTCTTGTCATGAAACATCTTCAGCAAGTACTGGCTTTTGGGACATGTACTTTTGATTGCACAATTCTAAATCTGGTCTTAAAATATCATAATGCAAAGTGCTTTTGGCCCCAAAAAAGCAGAAGTGTCTGAACGTGTCCCACAACATGGGGTCACATCACAGCTATGGTGTCAGTCGCCTTGAAAACTCACTGGCTTAAGGAGTAAGCAACTACGAGACATCTTTTTGCACAAGGTTTGCAACAATACTTTTATTGGTGAGACGTGGGGAGACTACTTAGCTCCATATCACCAAGGCTTCACTATAGCATTCCCCGGCGTTTCCTTTACAAATAAATCACTGCTATTAGTTTAATTCGTTTATTTGAATGCAACCAAAACTACAACTCTCAGAATGCATCATTTTGTTAAATAAAAGACAAGAGCCAACCTAGGTCTTGTATAAACACAGTGGCTGCCATTAGATCTGCGATAACTGATTTTACTGGTTTAGTTTCTGCAGCTCGACCTACTGCATAAACCCTATGAAAGGCAGCGGCGACTCCCCTGCTAAGGCGGTGTGTCACCCCACTGCTCTGCGAGCAGTTTAAAAAGGAAAAATAAAATGATAATTACGCAATGTTATCATTTGATTTTTCCGTTCCTGCTTAGGTGTGGGGTGGGGCTGGGCTGGGCTGGCCATAGCAGGGTGCCAGGGGGCGGAGTGGTGAGTACACTCTAAGTGCGCATGACGGTTTGGCCGGCCGTCTTGGGCCAGCCAAACAGTCTTGCGAACTTTGCATGTTCTCCAAAGGCTGTGTTGCACAGCCTGGGTGGAGAACATGCACAGCCTCCCAGTCCCTCTATGAACGCCGAACCACAGCGCTCAGACCAATCACGTCGCTGCTGTAAGGCAGCGTCGTGATTGGCTAGGGGAGTCTGGGAGCCTGTGTGCTTCCTGCTCCCAGAGTCCACGGAAGAGCCAAAGAGGACCGAGAGGCGACAGCGGGCCTGAGGATAAGTGGTTTTTAATTTGTTTAATTTACCCCAGCCACCCCGTTAAGTAGCAGCCGCCACTGATGAAAGGAAGTTCCTCACTGAGCCATGCTCTTGATGTAACTGTTGGAGCTCCACTCGCCCCCGTATGTTTGTGCATCCCTGAAGTAGCTGTATTTTGAGGCAAGCGGGAACAACGATGTTAGTACACACGTAGGCAATGCCTGAGAAGGCGTTGGATGTTAAGTATTAAGACTCCAGTGTGGATGTGAGAACTCCTGGTAGCAATGATGAGCCTGGGCGCGGGGGTGTTACAATGCGACTGGTAGCAAGGATGACACTGTGATGAGGGAGGTGACAGTGTGGCGGAGGGCCGGGAGGATGAGCAAGAAGACCATGATGGTGTTGTAAGTTATAAGGAGAGCGAGATAATTCTAGCTCCTATTGGAGGTACAAAGAGTAACATGCATTGGCTAAGCCAATAGGTCTGGCACTACTGTCAGCCTTTTGGCTTTGTCAATGCTTCTTTTGTTTTGCCATGGTGTTTGCAAAACTTTATTTT
This sequence comes from Calotriton arnoldi, assembly GCA_963921515.1. NCBI lineage: Eukaryota > Metazoa > Chordata > Amphibia > Caudata > Salamandridae > Calotriton > Calotriton arnoldi. The sequence goes on from CAWUFW010001100.1 coordinate 422,238, forward strand.
AACTTGGTCTCAGAAAGCAAAAATATTCTTTTAGTCTCAAAAAACACACATTTTCGTAGTAGTCGCTGGCACTTGGGGGAACTACTTTGTGTGGATGTGTTCCTTGAGAAAGAGTAAAATGCCACCACTCACAGTGGAGCTAGCCAATGGCTGAAGTGAGCTAGCCCCATGCTGTACGCTGTAGAGGGGAAGAGAAATGTGAATGACATAACAACAGACCATTGAATGAAGAGGGCTGGCTGAAAATCTGTGTAAGTATATTTTACATATGTTAGAGAAATTAAAAGGTCTTGGCTAACACCAGACCTAAAAATTGCTTAACAATCTGTTCTGATGGCTATGAAAACCCATTATTAAGGGGAAACTGGAAAAAATACACATTCCTTGTATACAGTAAACAACGATGCTACTTAAACCTCACAAATTGGAAATGTTCAAACCTTGCTTACAAGAGGCATAATTATGGGTTCCGCCCCGCCCTCAAGTTGCCTCTTTTCTAGTCGAAGCATAGCAAACAAGCATTGGCAAAGCCAATCAGTCTCGGTAATGTGAGAGCTATTGGCTTGGTCAATGTGTTTCAGCATTGCATGGCCAGATGGTAAGTGTTCCCTAGGCAGATGCAGCACCCAAGCGCCCGCAGCTGATGCGCCACTACTCCTTTGTGTAACCACGGGCATACATGAACAATGCATCCCAAATTAAATTTATCATTTGATGGAGAGAAAAACACAATATGAAATGTGTCAATTCCTTTTAACGAGTGCTGCCAAAATTACTTAGTAAAATCATAATACTTATTTTGTTCACCTCTCAAGAACAGAAGGTACCGTCTGCCTTAGTGCAATTCATACTTGTGACTTGCATGTTACACGCATATGCCTGCTGCAGGCACTCAACCCACTGAGCTATCTGACTGGCTAGAAGTATCACAGCTAACAATCATCAAAATGCACACATCATTGCATGCGTAGATTCAAATTCAGGAATCCTTTATTAAATCTATTCCCTCTTCCTACTACATGGTATTTTGTGGGTCACTGTTGTGCCTATCAGGTTTGACATAAACATGGTATAGTCTGACCATACCTCCCTTCCAGTCAGTGAATTAGATTTACAACGACCACCTAGATGTCAAGACCATTGCAAAAAAGTGTAAGCCAGCTCATTAGGCCACTGTACTGTTATCACTGTGTCACATGGCCGGATCCTGGCATGGCTAACTCGGCCTTTGGACGTTCTGAGGTTGATAAAATGAATCCTGTTAATTTGTGTAACAGTAACGAATTCTTGCAGTACTTAGTTATGTCATCCTTAAAGTGTTATGTAATAGTATTGCATTGTTTTTTACCACTGTTATTATGGTTCGCACTGGGCTTAGAGACCATACACGTACAAAGTGCCTCTTTGGTGCCCCTGGTAGGTTGCAGTTTTCAAAATCTGAGTAATGTGAATTTACTTGGGTGCTGGCATCAACATTTACCAAACCTATATCTCAAAGGTGGGGTGCTGTCTTTTGAAAATACCTTTATTTGTTTTATCTTACAATAAGCATTTTACTGTTAATTTCCTTTTAACCTGTAACCCTGCAACATACCAAATCATTTTTGCTTGCTTATGTACTGTGCGCTGGATTGCAAACCACAAAACGCTTACTATATGTAAGAAAGTGGCTCTGTATATACTGAACCAAAGTAAGGTTCAGTGTGCACAGAGTCCACAGTCCCCAGAGGTTTGGCAGAGGCTAAAGTTAGATATAACCTTACTCGCTAAAGTGGTAGCTTGGTCGAGCAGTAAGGCAGTATCAGAGGACAGTGTAAAGCATTTGTTGTACACACTCAGTCAGCACATGAAGCCACACACTCAAGAACTGAACTCTAGGCCAATGGTTTGTATATAAAAATATATGCTTGTTTTATTTTAGAACCAACAATAGGTATCAAAATATACTTTCTCAGAATGAGATGCTTTAGGTAAATACTTTCAATAGGCACTAGACTTTTGAATGCAAAAGTTACAGTTGTTGCAATAGGCAACACAATTTTAAACACAATTATACATTGAGCTCAATGGGAATTTCTAGTTAAATGCAATAGATTACTTTTTGGATTACTTTTCTAACCACAGGACTGGATCCTAGATTCAGTCCTGGGACATCTCCTGTAAACAGTTGAGTAAAAACGTATTGGTTACAGTTGTGATTTTTAAGGAATATTATTGTATTTTAAAAGTTGGCACTTAGAAACTTTTTCAGCAAAAACCAGGCAATGTTATCCTATGGAAGGAAATTCAAGTTACCGGTAAGTACAGTTGTGATTACTTTTTAGGGTCAGTGCTGGGCACCAAGATCCAGCACTGGGATCTCTCCTGATAGCAGGTGAGTAAATTCGTTTTCGTAATTCGGCTGATTTTAGGTGAATATTTTAAAGTCTCAAAACTCGACACTTAGAAGAATTTCCAAGTGAAACCAGTCAATGTTACCCTATGGAAGGAAATTCAATTCGCCGGTAAGTTACTTTAACGTTACTTTTGTAATCCAGTGCTGGACTCCTAGATTCAGCACTGGGACATTTACTTAAAACAGATAAGTAATTACGTTTTTGTAGTTTGTACGATTTTTAAAGAATATTCTTGTATTTCAAAAGTTGACACAAACTTTTTCACAAAGAGCCACCATTGTTATCCTATGGAAGGAAATTCAATTCCCAGGTAAGTTACTTTTTAATTACTTTTGTTACTCAGTGCTGGACACCTAGGTTCGGCACTGGGACCTTTCCTGCAAACAGTTGAGAAAATTCGGTTAGGTTATTTGTGCGATTTTTAAGGAATATTCTTATTTTTCAAAAGTCGACACTTAGAAACTTTTTGGAAGAAAAAGTGTCCATGTTATCCTATGAGGAAAAATGAGTTATCGGTTTCGAGGTAAGTAATCGGTCTTTTGAGTTAGGGTTCTGGGGTTAGACTCAGGGGTCTCCCAGGGTCAGTGATGCACTGTTGTTGCACCCTCAGCGGCACTAGGGCCGCCGGGTGCAGAGTGTTGAGGCCCAATGTTATCCTATGGAGGATAGGGGGACTCCGGTTGGTGGCGGCTGGCAAGCAGGCCACGGGGTTGTGGGAGCAAAGCTCCTAGGGTTAAGCTCAGGGCACGTTGGGGACCAAGTTAGCACCAAAGGGGCACCCTCAGCGGCACTAGGGCGGCCGGTTGCAGTGTGCTGTTTTGAGGTCGGGTGCCCTGTTGATTTCAATGGAGATTCTCCGGGACAAAGAAACACTGCAGGCACGGGGACGAGGACCTTCCAGGAGCTACCACCACTTCGAGGGGTAAGTTGGGATGTAGAGGGTTGGTTAGGCACCGCTGGGTTGGGCACACAAGGCCGTGGGGAGTCGGGTGCAGGGGTGCCTTGGGACGTCGGATTTTCTTACCCGCTCTGGTAGCGGTAGGGGGGGTACTCTGGATTGAGGCTGCAGGCGTCGTCAGGAGGCTTGAGGCAGGCCAGGGGTCGCCGGATCTCGGGTCAGGATCGCCGGGGGGACCTCCTCCGGGTATTTGTTCACTCGAGCTCGGGCCGGGGTCGGCGGGTGCAGAGTGTGCTGGATTCGCGGTCTCTGGCTGACACCAGAAGCTGCAGTTCAAACACGTCCGGTGTTCACGGGAGAAACAGCTTGGAAAGTGAAGGCAGGCAGGTCCTCCGGGGTTTTTGAGGTTGCTGGCCGCTGGACACGCCGGGGTTTTGCAGGAGCAGGTTCGAGGGGAGACAGGCCTGTAGGGCTGGGGCCAAGTCAGTGGGCGTCGTCCTCTTGTTAGCTCTGCACGGCTTCTCGTCCTTCTTCCTTTTCTTGTTGTTGCTGGATCTAAGGAAGGAAGGTTCAGGGTGCCCCTAAATACTAGATTTAGGGGCATTACAGGTAGGTAAAGGGCAGGGACCAATGGGTCCCTGCCCTGGAGGTGGGTACACCCCTATCCTGCCACTCTCCTGTGGGAGGGGGGCATGAGCCTAGTCCTGATTGGGCAGGGCTCCCCATCTTCAAGATGGCGAGAGCCCGGAGATGTGCTTCACCTCGCCTCCCCCACCTGAGGGGTTGGGTTCGCAGAGGGTGGCACACCCCCTTTCCTCCCTTGGTGTTTCCCGCCAGTCTTCCTGCCAGGATGGGGGTCAGAACCGGTGGGGATCAGTTGCTGAGTACAGCAAGTGGTCTGGGGAAGCTCACAAAGGCGGAATGCCTTTGAAGCTTCCCCCTGCCCATCCTGGGGGAGGAGGCCTAGCACCTCGCCCAGGATGTGCATTGTTGCAGGCCCGGGAGAGCGGATGGCTCTCTACCCAGGGGTCCAGCAACATGTCTGCTGGGTGGCAGCCTAGGCAGCCCCTCAGACAAGACGTGGATTGTAGGTTAGGTTCAGGGGGCAACTCTAAGTTGACCTCTGTCGTGCATTTTACAGTAAATCCCACACTGGCATCAGTGTGGGTTTACTCTGCTGAGAAGTTTGATACCAAACTTCACAGTCTTCAGTGCAGCCATCATGGTGCTGTGGAGTTCGTGCTGACGACCTCCCAGCACCACACCAGAGCGGTGAAAGGTAGACAGTGGCAGTGTCTGCTGCGACCCGTCTGTAGCGGTAATAACGAAGAGTATTTTAAACAGCGTTTTTTAATTATGAACTGGATAGCACGTTTTAAAACTATTTGATCTGTGTAATGTGAAAACTGAAATATTGCTTTTAAAATTCCAAGGATATATTGAGTCAACTCACGGCTGGGCTGTATCACGCACTAAGCATCTGTTTCTGAATCTATTTTTCCCGCCCTGGTCCGTCGCGGCGTTTCAGTGCCGATTGAACGGAGGGCAGGGAAAGAAGGGGAGGTACTTCTGGTCTCCTGGGCTGGACGGCAGTTTGCGGTCTAGTTGGAGGGGGGAGGAATCTATTTAAAACGCATGACAGGGCGGACGCGCAGCGGTGAAAGGTAGACAGTGGCAGTGTCTGCTGCGACCCGTCTGTAGCGGTAATAACGAAGAGTATTTTAAACAGCGTTTTTTAATTATGAACTGGATAGCACGTTTTAAAACTATTTGATCTGTGTAATGTGAAAACTGAAATATTGCTTTTAAAATTCCAAGGATATATTGAGTCAACTCACGGCTGGGCTGTATCACGCACTAAGCATTTGTTTCTGAATCTGTTTTTCCCGCCCTGGTCCGTCGCGGCGTTTCAGTGCCGATTGAACGGAGGGCAGGGAAAGAAGGGGAGGTACTTCCGGTCTCCTGGGCTGGACGGCAGTTTGCGGTCTAGTTGGAGGGGGGAGGAATCTATTTAAAACGCATGACCGGGCGGACGCGCGCAGCGGGCGCGCCGAAGGCGCGCCAAAGGCAAGCCCGTCTGCGCCCGTCCGTGGCCGACCGGGGCTTGGGGCGAGAACCCCTGCCAATTGCGCAGTATCTCACACATACACCGCAGAGCAATTATATATGATGTGTCCCCCCCATCCAAGATCGATGTAAACATAGCATACAGATGGGGTTTAGCACACACAGATGCAGCCACTGTTCTTATATGATGGAGGGCAACAAGGGACAATCGAACAAGAAACAGGAATTTAAAATGATACTGGTCAACTGTAGATCCCTTAATAAGCATAAATATGAGATCCACGACCATCTGACTGATAATCAGCCAGATATCATGTTTCTGACGGAAACTTGGTTGAAGGAAGATTCTGCACCAGAGATCCTTGAGGTCCTCCCTCTGAACTATGGGATCGTTAGACTTGATCGCCAAGTGAATAGGGGGGGAGGGATAGCTATTATCCACAAGCTATCGGTACAATGCTCACTGGAAGCTGTAACGATCGAAGCCAGTGAGGCAGGCTTCTTTACTATCATGGCGAATACTAATTATGTCAGGAAAGGTTTTTTAATTTACAGACCACCGGGTCCGACTGCACAGTTCGCATCTAGCCTCAGGGAACTAGTAATACAACCAGCACTGCGGTACTCCAAAGTACTGGTGCTAGGAAACATGAATTTACATTTTGATGCTATTAATAATACTGCAGCGCAAGAGCTTTGTCAGGAGTTGGCCGCGCTGCAGCTGGTGCTGCAATCCTCCCTCCCAACTCACCAACATGGCCATTTATTAGATCCTATCTTTGCCAACTGGGGGGAGATAACGGTTGAAACTCCTAATGTAGTCCCATGGACAGACCACTATATGATCTCTTTTAGCACGAAGATACCCAATACCTCCCTCCTGAAAATGACAGGGGTAGGGAGACGGAAGAGGAAATGGGCTGGTTTCTCAGCAGCCAATTTTAATCACGCCCTCCAGCAGGGCGGTCCTCCGGGCGGTAATGATGCATATTCCGCCTGCAATTTGCTTGACAAAAGGATAACGGAGGCATTAGACAGAGTTGCCCCTTGGGCCATGAGTATACCGAGAAGACAGTCCAATTCTGCCCCATGGTTCAACGAAGAACTTAGGGTGGCTAAGTCGTCATGTAAGCGCCTGGAAAGAAACTGGAGAAGAGATTTTTCAGATCAAAGGAGGGCCATATATAAAACGAGCCTTAAACAATACCATACGCTTATTAGGAAAACTCGGGCAGCGTACTATAATATGAAGATAGAGCATGCTGAAAACTCCTCGAGAGAGTTATTTAGGATCTTTAAGGACTTATCATTTCTGGCCAGAACTACAGTTCCTAGCAACGACTCATTGGAATCTTGTAACCAGATAGCCGACTTTTTCGCTGAGAAGGTGGGAAAGATTTACAACACCTTCCCGGAGGAGGCACGCAATGGGAGGTTAGAGAGGACAGGAATATGCATTATGGAGGAGGCATTACGCCTCTCCAGATTTAACCTCCCGAATTTTGACGATCTTGAAAAGATGGCCTTGACCATTAAGTCTGGCTCTCCCAGGGACCCTATGACTCCAAAAATGATGAAGGAGAGTATGGAGGTACTAATACCTTATATTGGACACCTCTTAGAACTCTCCTTTGACTCAGGGGTGGTCCCACAAAAAATGGAAAGAAGCGGTAGTGATTCCTATAAAAAGAAGCCGGGTGTAAGTGCAAGTCAGTTGGAGAACTTACGACCAGTTTCGCTTCTGCCCTACTTTGCTAAAATAGCAGAAAAAGTGGTCAACTCTCAACTGACTATGCACATGGACCAGCACGGCTTACTCCACCCGACACAATCAGGCTTTCGGGCCACATACTCCACGGAGTCAGCTCTGCTTCTGTCTACAGAAACCATTCGCAGGCATGTAGATGAAGGGCAGACGGTGGCACTGGTCCTGTTGGACCTTAGTGCCGCTTTTGACACCGTCGCCCACCCAATACTCCTACAGCGCCTTAAGGAAGGAGCGCTGGATAAGCTGGCTCTGAAGTGGCTGAGATCCTTTCTACAGGACAGAAGTTTTCAAGTATCCCAACAACCGCACTTCTCCAAGAGCATTAAACTAGCTCAGGGGTTCCCCAGGGCTCTATACTCAGCCCCACTCTTTTTAATCTTTATATGGTCCCTTTGGCAGACATCATCAGGAAATATGGTATCAGTGTTGTATCATATGCAGATGACACACAACTGATAGTGTCTCTTTCTCAGGCCCACACTGAGGCTGCCACTACTTTCGCCTCCTGTTTACAGGAGTTGGAAGAGTGGATGTCAAATAATTGTCTAAAACTTAACGGGAGTAAGACGGAGGTCCTAATTGTAGGGAAGGCTCCCTCAATATGGTCATCGAGGTGGTGGCCGCAGAATCTGGGCACTATTCCCACCCTCAGTAACCAGGTTAAGAACCTGGGGATATGGCTGGATTCTAAGCTTTCGTTTGATCACCACACGAGAGCGGTGGCCGGAAAATGTTTCGGAATAATGAAAAGCCTTCGGAAGGTCTTGGACGTGCTCCCCGTAGCCGCCAGGAAAACTTTAACCCATGCGTTGGTGACCTCCCGCCTGGACTATGGGAACGCCCTTTACCTGGGTGCCAGTGGTGGGAGTGTGCAGCGATTACAATGTATACAGAACGCGGCGGCCCGCCTTGTTCTGATGCTCCCCAGGAGAGCCTCTTCCAGAAATGCTCTGGACACTCTACACTGGCTCCCGGTGAGGAAAAGAATCCTCTTTAAGGCCATGTGTGTAAGTCAGCGGATCCTGCAGGGAAAAGGACCTAGCTACTTACATAATCTGATACTTCCCTACACTCCGACTAGGGCCCTGCGGTCCTTGGGGATGGGGCGGGTTAGAATCCCAGTAATTAAAAGAGCAAGAATGGGTGGCAGGTCTTTTTGCTATCTAGCTGCTAAGAACTGGAATACCCTTCCCCCAGATCTTCGTACGGAATCATTAGAATTCTCCTTCCGAAAAAAATTAAAAACATGGCTCTTCCAAGTGTAGATCATCCACCACACTTTTTGCACAGAGGGGTCCGAGTAGCCTGCAGCGCGGGGACACACTAGTTATTGTAACCAGGCGCTATACAAGCTCATTTATTATTATTATTATTATTATATACTTGGAATGGCAGCACTGCACTTACAGTGCCCAGGAATGGACCTGGGTACTGTAGGGGCACAGGGCTCATGCACCTGTACCCTCACCACTGGCATAGGGCACCCAGCTAGAGGGGTGACTGAGGTATGCCAGGGCAGTGTGTTTGTGGGCATGGCACACAGGGATGTGTGCCATGTCGACTCTGTTTTGTTCTGCACCAAGACACTCAGCCTGCAAGGGCAGTGTGTGTGTGTCAGGGTACAGGGCCTCCAAGGGTGGCACAATAAGTGCTGCAGCCCTTAGGGGCCTTCTCTGGTCACAGTGCCCTGGGTACCTAGGGTACCATTTACCAGAGGCTTACCTGTGGCCAGAGAGGCCAATTGGGTTTAGGCTGTAATGCAGTTTTAGGGAAGGAACACAGGCCCTGGGTACCTGATTGGCAAAGGCCCAGGGCACACCAAGGAAAAGTGCATCAGTTATCAGGCAAAAAGTGGGGGGGTTACTGCAACAGAAACCCACTTTCCTACACTATAGAGATGCACTCCAGCGCCTAGGAGTGCAGTTGGAAGCATGTGCAGGCACATGCATCAAAAGAAAAACCGGTCGCAAACGGGCAGATTCTCAGAATCTGCCCCTTTGCGACCGGTATTTTTGCATTTGGGATGCATCATCCCAAATGCAAAATCGCAATTTAAGTAATCTCTAAATTGCGATTACTTAAATTGCGATTGCATTTAAGGAATCGCAAATTGAGATTCCTTAAATGCAATGCAACAAAGTAAAAAAATTAGCGATTTCGCTACTTGGGGGCGCAAATTACCATGAAGTTGAACTAAAGTGCATTTTTCAAAGTTGAAGGTTACACACACACACATGTCCTTGGGACATGTGTGTGCGCAACATATGTGCACGGAACAATTTCAGGGGTGCAACAGGGTGTCCTTTTGACACCCTGCACCCTTGAATTGCATGCGCAATTTGCGAGTACCTATTGGTACTCGCAAATAGCGCTCGCACTTCCCATTCATTCCTATGGGCCTGGAGGCCCATAGGAATGAATGGGAAGCCATTCCTTATTTGCGACTCGCAATTTGCGAGTCGCAAATAAGGAATGTGAAGGAATCGCTATTATTATAGCGATTCCTACATGCATAGGATTTTGCGAATCCTTAATTACGAATCCTTAATATTCGCTATTAAGGACTCGCAAAATCCTAGCTTGATGCATGTGCCAGGTGGTGCTTTACAATGATCATCCAGTGAATTGAAACAGGCCCTTCCCGCAGCCGGGTTTATTAGTAACCAGCGAGGCCGCTGACATGTTCCTCTTTTTTGTAACTATCTCAAGGGTGGGGAGGCGGGTGAGAATGAGTAAGTGCAGGGCAGTTGAAATGAAGCGGTCACATGACCTTGCAAGGCAATGGAGACCATGTAGGTGATTGCTGACTTTCTCACTCTGTCTGTGGGAATGCTCTCCTGGTAACTGAAAAACATCTTGTGGCTTGAAAAACAAGATAAGAACATGATTTACAGGCCTCTTCCATTACGGTCGGAGAAGCACAGGGGTGTTGGAGGGAGCAAGCGACAGCGGTAGGAGGGTGATTGGAGGATGGGAAAAGAAAAAATGCGGTGTGGGGAGAGCAATTTCACGATGGTCGGAGAAGCACAGGGCAAGCACACACAGGGGCGCGGGGTGGAGAAAGTGACAGTGGGAGGAGGGGGTTTGGGGGACGGGACAAGACACAAGATAAGAGCATGATTTACAGGCCTGTTTACAAAAACCGAGCAGCTCTCGGAATGAGTGAAAACACGAACGCTCCTGAGGTGAGCTCTTAAAGAAAAAAGAAGTTCCTAAAATTGTCATTAAGGGAGGAGTGGATGGATAGTAGTAATTGGTTTCTGCTATCGGGAGCACTAAACACAGTAAGAGGCATGATGCATGCATGCCATGGACAAATGGGGAGAAATATTAGGAGAGCGTCGATGAAGCCAGCAAATGGGAAGCCTATGGGCGGGCTGAAGCCCACAAACTATATACAACATGTCTCTTTTGAGACCGCAGATGCGCTGTCTAGAGCTGAGACTTAATAAGCAAAATCAATGAGAGTGGGGGTGGCCCCCACGTTAAGTTAAAATAAATCTATAAGTCAGTAAAGGAACAGAGGGAGAAAGGCTCCATGCAAAAGAGCGATGGAGGTGCAGACGGACCGTGCAGAGCTCGTCTAATGCCGACAATGCGATACAGGGGCAGAGACAGTATAATTCTGGATGAAAGAGGCATAAAGACTATGCAGCCTTGGTATACGTCAACCCTGAAATTCGACTATGGCACCGGAGGGCATATTTGCAAAATATGTATCTGGCCACTTATAGGTTTACAAATTAAACACTGCTAAATTAATCTAATTTTAGTCATCTCCTGACCCCCACAAGGTGCAGGCACTGTCCTGACTGGCTGCAACAGGAACACAAAAACCTGTATTAAAACCATCGGTTTTTAAAGGGCAACACCCTCAGAAGTGCCATTAGTGCCTGCAATAAATACGAGATTTCAAAAAGGTCACTTTTTGGTTCGCAGTCTAGTCGTGTTTGTTGAAATAATACCTTGAACTGCCTTTTATTGGCTTTCTGGCATTCCACACGGCTTCTGTCCTGCTCACCACGTCCACTGGGCTTATCCATGGCTCCCTCTACAATGCTTCTCTCCAAATCAACCATCACTGTCTGAAGAGGATTTCTCTTACAAATCTGTTTTTAAAGTGTTTCTACCTCACACACTAACTGCACAATGCTTCTCTACAATACACAGTAGTGTGGTTTTCCATAACTGTTTGCACAGTACTTTTCGAAGGGCGCAACTACGAGTACCTGTTTGCACAGCAGTCGCAGTTACAAGTGGTGCAATAAAGTTCACACTTTACTGATTTTCACCCCTTAAAATTTTAACAGGTCAAATCTGCTAAAATCTAACATGGGAAAAGGTCCCGTAAACACCAGGATATACCGATTTTGGTGCAGCAGAAAGCACCCAAATCCACATTTATGTCCTATTTTGATTCACCATCTGAGTGAATCTTCAGATATTAGTTTGAGCTGGGTTCAGGATGAGTTAATTTCTTGGCCATATTGTTACTGGCACATTTCACTGTGGAGAAGCAGAGTTCCTGCCTGACAGTTTATTTTGTTGCTGAAATATTTGGTAAATTCATGCCTTTTTCTATTCTCATTTTTTGTTTAGTTGCTTGAGTACATGACGCAAACATTTCAAATAGATTTCTAGGTCTGTCTTCGGCCACATTAAGCTCAGTTATAATGTAATTAGCTAAGATTTGTAATTTATTTGTTTTATAGGTCAGCCTCCTCCCTTTTAATACCCGTCTCTTACGGTCAGAAGGGAGATTCCTTTTCATTTGGTGTGGGGCTCTTCTTTCACCATCACTGTTTCAGGAGTAGCTGGTCATCGAACTCTTGACTTTATTTCACTTTAATTTATTAAGGCAGGGGCGGCTCCTCCGCTATGGCGGAGGATCGCTGCCCCACTGCCCACAGAGGCAAACAAAAATCTTATTGCAGATCATTTTATTTTTTGTGCTGAGGCTCAGTCTTGGGGGGCGGGGTCACAGCGCTGCAGCAGGGGAGGAGAAGTGGTGGGCCATGCTGTCAGTGCGCATGAGGGTTGGCTGGCCAAACCGTCAAGCGCACTGACATCTCTCCAACCCAGCTGTATTGCTGGGTGAGGAGATCAGCAGGCACGGGCTCCAAGCTCCCGATGGAGTGCAAAACCAGTGCCCTCCACCCAATCCCTATGCTGCTCTCATGGTGAAAGCAGCATCAGGATTGGCCGCAGGGGAAGCTGGGAGCTTCAGCCTGTGCCAAGAGGAGAAGCCCAGGGAGCAGCGTGGCGTGCAGAAGACCGGCAAGTAAGTTTTCGCTTACATTTTTTTTATTTTAGCCCCCTCAACCTGCCCCCTCCTCCGCGCTTCCCCCACGCTCCACCTCCTCCGCAGCGCCCCCCACCCCACCACATTTATCTTACATCAGCTGCTGTATTGGGGACTAATGTGTCCAGCAGAAATGTCAATGTAGTGGTATAGGACCAACAAGGTGTGGTCAAAAATCACATCTGCTTCCTTGTTGGAGACAGCAAGTGTCAGGTGAGTTTCAATCATCTCCTGTCATCACTGAAAAAGAAGACTCTGCTAATCTAGCACAGAACCGGTTTTGCCTTTGGCTGAGTAGTAGTATTTCAGTCGGAGTAAGCCAGCACCTTTTGATTTGAATAAAATGATATGTATGATATAATTACTAACAGGGACTTTAAGCCAGCCCTGTTCATCAACTGGTCTGTTATTGTATCACTCATATTATTTTTCTGCTACTTTAGCATGCAGCTTGGAGCAACGGGTCAGCCCACTTCAGCCATTGGCTAACTTCTATTATGGAGAATTTTGCTGAGACCAAAGAATGCTTTTGCTTTTAGCCGTTTTGTTTTTTAAACACCATAAAGTAGCAAGCGTAGACAAGGCCAAAAGACTGGCAGCCAATGCCAGACCAACTGGCTTTCCCAATGCTTGTTCTCTGTGTATTTAAGGACACTAGGGTAAACCCTCCCTGAACCTCTCAGGAAGGTGCCATTTTGACGTATAGTCCCATGAAGTCTTTCAACATTTGAAACAATTGTGTACTGTTGTTGCAAGCTGTAATGACCGCTTTGCAACCATGATGGAAGCAGAGATATGTTTGTGCTTCAGGTTCACTTGCAGCTTTTGGGGTGTATGCAGACACGCAGCTCTGCAGGGCTGACCTGCATAGCTACAATCTGGTAGGGAACTCCAAGACACTATTGTAGGAATCCCCCCTTTGAGGACCCATTTCCTAAGACGCGTGATATCGGTGTTACAGATGCCTAGGAGGGACTCGGGAGGCTACCTCTGGTCTGAAAGAGAACCGATGCAAGGCAGACTGCTTCAGCAAGTACCTTGCCCCAAAGGCCCTGTCGAGAGAACATTGCTCAAGATCAGCATTCTGTACACTTAATATGGGCCACAGAGCGGAGTGCATTGACCTCTTGAGTGTTATGCGAGTTGTTCTGGTTCTGAATTCGTAGCCTAGAACCATCTCCTATGTGAAGGGTTTTTGTCAATCTTGCTACTCCAAAAAAGCTGCAACCCAAATAGGAGATTCTGGCACGCTGGAGCAGGGCAATAGTACCCAAGAACCCAACTAGCAGTAAATCAGTTGAGAACCGGCCACTGACTGCCTGAGTAGCCAGTGAAAATGACTGACACCCTTGCCATGACGTCATCTTTCTCAAGTGATTCATTTCAAACAAGGGTTCTGAGGAGTTCCAGGGCAACACAAGAGATTAGTTCTTGTTCTACTGGGGCAGCAATTTGGAGTTGTTTCTTCTTACTTTTTTTTGGTTCTCTGCAGGTTTCTTTATCATTATTAAGAGATGGAGAACCTTCTAACTAAGTCATGGCAAAATTACAGTTACGCTGCCATAAGCTCGCATAATTTTGCATCGTGTTAAGCGAAATTCTCGAAATTACGCCATGTGGCAAAATTTTAGTGTGGGATCACAGGAACACAAACAGCCAGAAAGCAAGCAGCTGTTCACAGAACTTGATTTTTGAGTTATCTTTTTAGTGCAAGATATGTCCTTTTGTCTAAAATGGACGTGAAGACACATTTCGAACTAAATGACAGTTTTGCATTTCACGTAGTTTTGGATCATTTTTGCGTAATTCCGCTTAATAACATCTATGCAAACTTTGCACACACCGAGCTCTAACCTATAGATTCGCTGGATAAAAACCATAAGCTTGGCCGGATCCAGAACATGTGCCAGGATTTACAGTTGGTTATATGGTCTCAATTTGATCAGTCATTGAACAAATATCTGATCGGATCAGGTATCTAATTCATGTTTAAATAATTTTTAATATTATATGCATATAAGGACTCACCATTGTTTCTTAAGGTCAAGTGTACACTAGAGCTGGTCATCCACTCCATGCATCTGTGTTTGACCCCATAGCACAGGTTCGAATCTTGCCTTTTTCATTTATCCTTTCATATTTTTGAGGTTGATAAAATGAGTATAACTCAGTTGAGCAACATCAGTCATCTGGCAATAGTGCCAGGAACCCCCCTTGGAACTGACTGTGCGCTCTACAAATAAGCATGTTATGTTTCTGCGAGAATTTTGATTGCACCTTAATACTCACTCCTGTGTCTTGCAGTTTCTTGTGTAGCAAAGTTTCAAAAAAGGATTTCAAATCTTGCGATTATTCAAGTCCACTGGAACGCAAATGGTCTGAAAAGTTGAGCATCAGGCCAAATTCTCAAATCTTTCGTAAGCTTTTGTTCCATGCATTTCTCTTAATATACTTATTACTTAGCTCAGGTTATTCTGTTAGGACAATCAACGATTTGTTTTAATTTTGGCTCCTCCATGACGGTATTGTTTGATCCTGCCAGAAATTTCTATTAACATCTGAATTCTTTGGGTGTTTTTTTGTTTGCATTTGTCCCAATTTATTTCCGTGTCTACAAAGCAGACATTCTTTGGGTGAAAAGTCTAGGGCAAAATGTAGAATCACCAGAGAAGGGGGGGGAATAAATGTTTTTTTTTATTTATTTATTTTTAAATCAGACGTGGAATTACCGATTACTCGTGTCTCAGTAGATCCTCATGGTCCCACTCATAATGGGACGGATTTTCCCCACCCAGGAAATACAGCTATCCCTGGTATCAGTAACTCTGACAGTGAGGAGTCAATGGCCTATGTCACAGGCCCTTTGTAACGAGGGTGTTAATGGAGATAAACGAGAAACATATGCTCAAACCCCTGAAGACACTATTAAACATAAGTAATATTTTAAGTGCACACCACCATGTAATCCTAGTTATTTGCAGCACACTTCCCTTTTTCGTTCAGCTGTTGTGGTGTTCTTCTTATTAGCCTCTGTGGTATGAATGAACAAGTTACTTACCTTCGATAATGCTCCTACTGGCGGATACTCTACCCAACCACAGACTCCTCACTTTTTGAATGTTCCTCAGACTGGATCCAGAAACTTTATATCAGTACTCCTGCATGCTGGTAGGTGGTGGTGTGTGGCTCCGCGCAGATGTCATTCAGCTCTAGAAGTGACGAGCGGAGCTCATATTAGCATCACTGATGCTTGCTGACATTAGTTGCTTTCTCAGGCTGTCTGCACCCTTAGACGCAGTGCCTATCAGCAGATTGGCACGACCTATGTTCAGATCTGTACATTGGGACATTTTTAGATGGGAAAAAAAAGATCAGTTAACAGGGTGGGGAGGTGGGTGGTTTGGTGAGGAATCTGCGGTTAGAGTATCAACCAGAAAGAACATTAGCGAAGGTAAGTGATTTACTCTTCTGATTGATACTTTTAACCGCAGATTCCTCACCTTGTGAACATATACCTTAGCCATACCACCCCAGGTGGCTGGTGTGAGAACTGGCTCATTTCAAAAAGTGCTGCAGGATCAAGCAGGAAAATGCCCCTCTCGACAGACCTGACTGATGAGGTAGTAGTGTTGTGTGAACATACGTACTGACACCATTGCAGAACTTGATAAATGTTCAAGACAGGTACTATGCATGCTAGCGCACTGGTAGCAGCCTTAGCTCTGGTGGAATAAGCACATAAGCCCTCTGGAGGCTGCTTCTTCACCAGTGCATATCAAATGTGTATGCTGTGAACAATCAATCGGGAGTTAGATAGTCTGCTTTTGCACTTCCTTGCCCTTGATTAACCAACATAGAGCTGATCCTGCAGAGAGAGAGTCAGTGAAGTTTAGTGAGAATGCGTGATGTGATAAGAACAGTGAATACGAGTGAGAATGAATGAAATTGACAGTGAGTGCAATTGAGTGTTACTGTGAGTGAGACTGAGTAAGAATGAGACTGTGGAAGTCAGGCTGAGAGAGTCGGAGAATTAGTGAGTCACTGTGAGAATCAAACATTAGGTTACCTTAGTATATTAATATGTACTAATGCTTGGTTGGGAGCAGGTAGAAAGGTCATGTTTGGTGTCTGGTGAATTGTAATTTAAAATCCACTTTAATGGTAAATTCTGATTGAAAGTCACAATTCTGAAAATGCCACTTTTAGAAAGTTGGCATTTTCTTGTCTTAAATATTTGGTGCCTGCAGCCTGTTTCCTGGGTCACAAGACTAGGTGTAGCTGGCAGTTGGCCTTTGTGTATTCCTCCTAGACAGCTGCATAACAGAGGGACGAGGTGTTGCCTCAATGGGCCATCTCAGACAGGAGGCGGGGGGGGGGCACCTGTGCACAGCCCCACTTCCACTTCAAAGACTGTGCCTCAGCTCTCACATGAAGAACTTCACACTAGCCTGTTGTGCCTGCAGACTAGGGCAGCGAGGCAGGAAATTCCAGACTCTTCTGTGGGGTGGGGTGGGGGGAGGTTCCAGAAGTTTTTCCTGTCAAAGTGGGCATCAGATATAAAAATAAGGCTCTCAGACCCACTCTTCAGTTCACTTCTGGCCCACGTAAGGACTCTCAGAAAACTGCCCTGCTGTGTACTTCAAAGGTCTACCCTGATGCACCAAGAGAACTGTCCTGCTGCCTGAAGCCTGCCTTGTGCCCTCAGGACTGCCCTGCTGCTTGAGACTTGCTTTCCTGCTTGAACCAAAGACTTTCAGAGTAATTCCAAGGGCTAGTTGGCTGGCCCCCTTATTAGAGCCTCAGGGACAGAAAAAGGCTCCAACCATCTTGAACCCACACCTGCACCCGGCCTGAGTGAGTCCTGACCTTCCAAGTGCTGCCCCTCTAGTCCTTGACCCTTGGAAGTGGTGAGAAACGAGCCCAGATAGATCAAATCCAAAACTTGGGGCTTAGAACATTTTCTGCCAAAAAGTGCTCTGAGAACTGATAGGAGAAAGGGACCTACCTGCTCGCCGATCTGCCCAAGGTGAATCGCTGCTCGGCCTGACTTTGCGACATCTCCAGCTACGTTCTTCTCCACAGAAGCAAATCTTGTTCCACAGCTTCTTGCAGAAGGGGTATCCAGCCTCGTTGAGCCTTCGTCAGCTACAGTCAGCAGCTTCGTCCCGCTGGAGATTTTCGACTTCCTAAAGAGACTAAGCCCGAACATAGAGATCTTCACTACGACTTCGTCCAGCGGCTCCCCAGAAACAACACCTCCTCCTCTGACACCCCCAGTTGCCTTGCTCCGCTGAACTTTACCTTCTCAGACATTTTCTTTCAAAATTCCTTCTAAGTCCGAAGGTAAGCAGAGACCTGGCCCAATGCACGTCGTGTTTCTGAATTGCGCTGCATCGCAGTCAGCCATAACTTTTGACATTGCCTCAGTCTTGTGTGAATAGATGTCCGCAGTTGGCACATTGATCTTTTAGGCGCTATTTCACACTTTAACAATTCATAACTCTAATTCTACTGATTGGATTTTGTTGTTTTGGTGTAAAAAAATGTATTAACATTTACTTAATTTCTTAAATTAATCTGGGATTTTTCTTGTGTTGTGTATTCACCTTATTACTGTTTAAGTGCTGCATAAATACTTACACATTGCCTCAAAGTAAAGCCTGACTGCTTTTGTGCCAGTGTACCAGAGGGTTTAGCACAGGGTAATTTAGTGATTTTTTGTGGTTCATGCTGAAAAGGATTGTGGTTGTTGCTTGAGTAGAGTTTCTCCCCCACGCAACCAAAAACCCAATTTCTCACAGAGGCACTTTCCTCAGTGGCAGGCCCAGGAGACTAAACAATGCCAATATCTGGAGAAGTATCCAGGCCACTGGCATAGTGGAGTTCTTGAAACCAGTTTTCTTCTTCATATTGGTGGACAAAATCACTGCCCTCATCAAAATTGTCAATGTCTGAATCAGAGCTGAAAAGATTTTGCAAAGTCTGGGCCCTACCGCGTGCTATAAGGTATCAGAATCAAGCTGCTGTCCTGCTGAAACAGGGGAGTGCCTCGGTTGAAGTTGTGGTGGGTTCTGCTTACAATCAGAAAGCACAATTGGCTGTAAATCATCCTCTGGCGTTGGTGGCACGGCGTCGATACAAAGGAAACCGGAGTCGCAGGTGGCACTGGAACTGAAGTTGCCGCAGGTGTGGAACTTGATGCACATTCAAGAGACACAGACTGCACTGAGAATGGACCCACTTGGGGCAGCCAGACTGGATGACCCTGCGGATTCTTAGGGTCCAAAGGCATGCCAAAGGTAACTGGTAAAGTGCAGGAAATGTGCAGCATAGCCTTCTTACAGGCCGCCACTTGCAGCGTCACCAATGGACCCAAAAATTTGGAGTGGATCGGGACCAGATTCAGAATTGGCTCTAATGGAGATGGGGAGTGAGACCGAGGCACATTGACACGCTTGTACCTTCACCAAAGGTCGAGAGTGGCTAGTAAGGGCTAATTCCTGTTTCGATTTCTTATGCTTTCTTTTAAATATGCACAAAAACCTCAACAATGAGCTGCAGCATGAACAACAGTGCTTAATTTTGACGGTGCTTGCCGGTGGGGGCTACTGGCACTTATTTTTGGGACCAGCACTTATTTTCCCACATCAGGCATTTTCAGAGCAAAGAAAAGAAAAAATACAGTTTGGAAAGACGGAGGGGGTGTGTCCAAGATGACAGACGCGAAGAACGCGCTATCCCGCTCCTCGGCTAACACACCGTTGCAAGAAGCCTCTACCCAGGGCCGGCTCTAGGGCAGTGCGATCGGTGTCATTGCACTGGGCGTCAACTTGGGGTGGGGGCGTCATTTTTGCAAGTATCATCATTTTAGAAGCACCTGCTGCCGCATTCCGGGGCTCCAGCAATTTCTAGGAATCAATTAAAATGTCAAGATAACTCTGGTGATTAATCGTCTTCCTGGGAAGAGACCGGAGGTTTGTCTAGTGAAAGTTTTGACTCATCCTAAGGTAGCGCAGAGGGTTAAAATGCCTGCTGCTAAGAACGTGTACGATGCAGATAAAGTACATATAATGTAAATAGGTCAGGAGGTTACTGCTTCTGTAAGAGAGCTCCTTTTGTAACTTGTCTTTATAAGTCAAAATCCTACATTAGAACATTGAACTATTAACAGTCATCAAAGAACTGCATGCAAACTGCAAGGTATGTGTTAGAGCTATATGGTTTTTTGCCCAGTCTTTCATCATCCTAATCTTGTGAAAAGGGTTCATTTGGGTAGAAAACAAATCTTATTATTAAAGAGAACCCCTAACAATGATGTTACATTTTAAATTCTGAGTTTGTGCTTTTCTAGAAAAAGGACTCCTAAACTATATTGCCTACCAGTATCGATAGGATGTTACTCATACACTACACCTCGTAGTCCCTTCTGATGAAACATTTCATATACACTGATTTACACAAGCATGATTGATTGTTTCTTTGTAATGTGTGTGTGATGTAAAGTGCTCTGACACCTTACACTGGTATGAGTGGCCCTATAAAACAGTGGTTATGAGACTTGAGGGGCACTGTGAAAGGGTGCTAGTAAGGGAATCCATGGCAGAGGTGGTCATTGGGGGGGTGCCAACAGACATTGTAGCACAGGGCGCCACCAGTGTTAAAGCCGGCCCTGCCTCTAGCGCTGTGCCTAGGACACGAAGTGGGGGCTACGGAGACCAGGTCCCACAAGAGAAGCCTCTGGTGTCATTTGGGGATAGTGTGTGACCCGACCACCTGTGAGGGAACCCTCACGGCTACCAAGACCTCTACCACATTCAGCAAGATGGTGGTGGCCGTGCAGTGAAGAGGCATGGGCCGGCCGCAAGACCACACAGAGCGGTGCCGGGGAGCAGCTGAGGCCTGGACCACATCAGACCCGCCTGGATGCACTGGAGGATCCTGCTGGGGGCACGGCGGCACCGGAGGCTGGAGGCGAGCGGCGTGCTTCTGCAATACACGCCCGCTGCTTGGCAGAGGTTCAGTGAGGTCGCTCGGCAGAGTTGACTGAGCCTCGGCCACTTACAGACAGCTTAGGGGGGCTGCATCGCAACCCAGTGTGACAGTGCCGCAAGATGTGGAGTGTGGCAACAATCCCGGAAGGCATGCCCCCCCCCCCTCTCGCAGCTTTCAGTCGACAACGTGATGGTGCAGAGGGCAGCGACGGACAGTAGCAGAGGTGCCCCCCACAGTCCTGGGATCTTCTGTGGCCCACCGGGGTATGTCTAGATGAGGCAGCTGCCTTGAGATGATTGTTCAACTGCACATGACCTGCCGGGGGACATCGCGCTGGATAAGCAGATCGGACAAATAGCCCACCATTCCTAGCGGGTGCAGATAGTCAGCCTAATCGACTGGCAGCACAGTCGTCCCATCCTGTGACCATAAAGGTGGCATGCATCATTTTTCATAATCCCTTTTACCACTGCGAGCCTTCTATAGCCCATGACAGTCTTTGCGGCCCAGCCGGATGATCGGTGCAGGAGCTGGGCCAATTAATAAGGATAATGAGAAGCCCTGTGACGCACGGCTGGCCCGCACTAGTGACAAACGAAGTGCCATATTGGAAACTAGAGGTCCCGGTGGGTAAAGGACGATACCTGCAGGCTGTTTCGGGCAGACGTCACCTGGGGAACTGCCATGGCATCAGGGCCGGTCCTAGAACTTCTGGGGCCCCGGGCGAAAGGGAAGATGTGAGGCCCCTCTAATTTGCATGTAACATCCAGTCGCGGGTGGAGGGTCTCGCGGGGGGGGTTAATTTAAAAATAAAATAAACTTACCTTCCCGGGCCTCGCGTCATCTCTGCTCCTGACCTGCTCTCCTGCAGGAACAGGAAGCAGGCAGCCTCCCTCCTTAAGCCAATCACAACGCTGCAATGACAGCATTGTGATTGGTCGGGAGCAGCCGACCAGCCAGGCGCCTATGGGAGGCCATTTTCTCCATGTAGGCTGCATTGCAGGCTACATGGAGAAAAGCCAGAGTGCGCATGACTGGTTTGGTCGGCCTCGGAGGACCGACCAAACAGTCAGCGCCCTTAGCAGTGGGCAAGGCACTCCTCCCCTGCCCTAAAGCAGACCCACCCGCCCCCAACCAAACACTTCTGCTTTCTCGCAGTGCGAGAAGCAGAAACATAAAATGGTAGTTTTAGCATTTTGTGTTTCTGCTTCTCGCACTGCGCACTGCAATGAGGTGACAGCTCCTCCGCCCTAGTGGAGGAGCCGCCCTTGGTAACATCACAAGAAGTGACATCACAGAAAGTGACATCGCAGGACTATTGATCTTATTTGGCATCACTGAAGAGCCCTAACGTGGATATCAGTAACATGGACAAAAATATAAATATACAAATGAAATAAGTCCATATATTTTAAAACTGTATTAAATGGATTACATTTGTCACATTGGATGGAAAAGCTAGGTGCAGGTCTCACAAAGATGTATATTATTTACTCCTCGTTAACTGATTGTTTCCAGATGAGTGCATGATACAATTTCCAGTTCTGTCTCATAAAGGGGAGATCCTGTTGAGGTAATGAGGGCGGATCATTCAAAATATAAAATGACACAAGAGAAAACCTCTCACACCATGGATATAATTGCAAATTTCAAAAGGCTCCCATATCTTTCCTCTGCCATTATTGTGCTACCTTAGGATTACATTAATACTTTGCAATTTGTTTTAACGTAAATCCTCTCACCAGTATCCCACACGCACATGCTAAGAGACGTAGGACAATCTTTTTGTGTGTGGGCTCTTTACTCGGCAGAATTATGTTAAGTGCAAAAACACAACACATATAGTACAAAAATACAAGACACCATTGCAAACAAATAAAGATTGTACATAAATAAAAAAGACTTAGAACAACCGAGACCACTGCTAAATCATACATTGACTTGAAGGTATGCTTCAGATTCAAGGGGTTTTCAAATCAACGTTTTTGATTTGGTGTTAGAACTGTAGGAAGTAGAAGTGGCCGCCTTTAGCGCTGGTGAAGCCCTGTGCGACAATGTTGGTGCCCCCAATGACTCGCTCTGCCACGGATTCCCTCACTACCACCCTTTAACAGTGCTCCTCAAGTCTCCATAACCACATTCTCGCTCAGATGCATTTAATTTGATTTACAGCGCCACTGATACCAGTGTAGGGTGTCAGAGAACTTTATATCACACATTACACAGAGACAATCAATCATACGTGTGTAAATCACAAGAGGTAATGTTACATAAGACAAAGGACTAGGAGTCACATGACAATCATACTAGTAGGCAGTATAGTTTAATAGTGATTGATCTGGAGAAACACAAACTCTGAATTTAGAACGTAATATCATGGTTGGGGGTTCTCTTTAATAATCAGAATTGATTTCTGTCCAAATGAACCCTTTTTGCAACATTAGGATAATCAAAGGCTGGGGGAAAAACCATAATGCTGTAATTTATACCTTGCAGTTTGCATGCAGCTCATAGATGACAATTAATAGCTCATTGTTCTATGTTAGGATTTTGACTTATAAACTGCAAGTAACAATAGGATCTCTCTGACAAAAGCAGTAACCCACTGGCCTTTTTACATTATGTGGACTTAGTGATCTGCATGGTACATGTTCTTTGCAGCAGGCACATTAACCGTCTGTGCTACCTTTCCACAAGTCAACACTTCCACTTGACAAAACTCCATCTCTCTCTAGGAAGAACATTAATCACCGGAGTTATCATGACATTTTTATTGTTGCCGATAATTGCTGGAGGCCAGGAAGGAGGCAGCAAGGGCTTTAGAAACATAATATACTTGCAAACATGACGCCCCCACCCGAAGTCAGCGCCTCAGTACGATCTCATCGGTCGCACCGCCCTAGAGCCTTCTTCCTCAAGGGTCCTGTGACCTCAATGACAGAGTCACTGTTGCTCTAGGGTGTGCTGCTTTGAAGGCCTGCCCAAAAGACTCGAGGTGAGCTTCAATAGGGGTTGTAGTGGACAGGCCTTCAAGGTTAACCCACACTTGCCACCGCTATGGTCCACCTGCTGGTGCTCAGACACCACTCTTCTAAGGTCTTTCGGGGCCTTCTAAGGTCTAGCATGGAAATGTGCTCTCTCAGGAGAGTGGCCTGGTGGACTGGTCATGAAGGCTGAACCTGGTTCCCCAGTTCCAAATTCGGCAGCTCTAACCATGGTGCCACATCCTCTCCCCCACTGAACACCATACTGCCCCACTGAGAGAAACTCACACTGCCTTCAACTACAACCCAATTGCACCCCGCTATAAACACCTGGAGGCGACTCAATTCAAATTATGCACTAGACAAGAGCAATATGATGCCTAAAAAAAAAGTGACAACATCCTGGAAAAAGCAAACACTCATAAGGAATGCAAGATTAAGTAAAAGCATGTGAAATGTATGCAGGAACAACATGGTTACCTTAACGCTTTTGCACTTATTATTCAGAAATCAATGAGTGCTTTTGCATGAAAAGTTAAGGCCATGACTACAGGGCTGGAAGGGACCAGTTTCAATGTCCATTGCTTATCTCCTTACAAAACGTAAGCAATATGGTTTAAAAAGACCACATTCGTGAATACAGAGCCGCAGTATGCATTTTGTTTTCGAATCCGCCCATCAAACAGGTATTGCAGTACATCCAGGAATGGTGCACTTCCCCACCCGGGGAAAACAAAAAAGTAGCGCTTCACTGGCAAACTCTGTAAAGTGGCGCTAATGTGTTTTGGGTGTGAATAAAATCAGTCTGGCCACTTTTCGACCCACTCTGTCTTGCTTTAGTTATTTTTTATATTTTGAACCTTTTATTTCTCTCCATCCCAAGGCTGCACTTTGGAAGTGAAAAATGTCAGAAAAAGACGACCTTTCCAGCAAAAGCGTTTTTATATTTTGGATTAATTTCACAGGGAACAAATAAAGGAAAGAAAAGAGGAGTACTGGCTACAAGGCCCAGAGAAGGGGCCCCCACACCTGGACCTCGCAGCTTGCTCTAGTGCTTAGAGGCCCAGGGAAAGGGGCCCCTCCCTGGGCCTTCAAGCAGTAACGTAACGAGGCATTTTGTAAAACACTGCCCTAGCACCGGCAGTACTACATACATTTTAAATACACATTCCCATTAAAAAAATGGGTGATGTAAAAGTTAACAAAAGCCAGTTGATCTGGCTACTCCCTCCTCCCTCACCCACCTCTCCTTACCTGTGTCTGGCTGGTCCTGGAAACAAAGGGGCCTTCTGTCACCTAGCAACAAAATGCAGAAAGGGAATGGCCGGTACTTAACAGAGGTGCTGCCCCTCCTGACACTGTGAGCCATAATTGCTGGCCTGGCTGCTGTCTGTGCCTTCCCCACTCTGTTTGTACCTCCCCCCACCCCTGCACCCCCAGGAATGCCACGACGACGCCCTGACCAGCAAGGTCGATTCAAGATGTGTATTGTGATAGTGTGTGGCAGGGGCCTCGTAGGAGCAGGTGGGCTAACTGTGAAAGTGTGGCCTTTCACACGGAAGCGAGGCCCCCTGTCTTTAAGCTGAGCGCGAGGCCCTGGGCAGCTGCCCACACTGCCCATGCCTAGCGCCGGCCCTGCATGGCATCGGCTAGGGGGAAGAAAGAGCGCTCGCTGAAAGACATGCTCACACGGTGAAGCTGGAGTCCCGGCAGAAGAGGGCTTACAGCCACAGAGACCAGTCCCAACCACAAACAGGGAGAGGAGGTGGTGGGGAATTACCGTTAACAAGGTCCTTTATGGAGGTGCTATTTGCATCCTTGCATGAAGATATCCAAGCAGTAAAACGGTAGCTTGCACAAGACCTTAAGGAGGTCAGGCGAGACCTAGCAGACGTGGGTGACAGTGTCCATGCTCAAGGTCAATGAGTCTGGACGAGATGAGGAGATTGAGTACCTACAGCAGGACGCTTTAAGATTGCAAGAACAGCATATTGCCCTACAATGTCACGCCGAGATCTTGAAAACCGTTTCTGCTGGAACATCATCCGCGGGGCACCGGATGAGGCTGAGCCATTGCAGCCTATGTGAAGGCTCTCCTCCTTCGGATACTGGACTCACAAACGGAAGTGGAGGTGCAGCTGGACAAGGTTCACAGAGTAGGTCTCCCAGGGGCAGAAGGAGGCCGACCACCTGACATCCTTGCCTGTGTCCATTTCTTTCAACTAAAATAGACCATACGGGGGGGTGTCCAAAATGGCGCCAGTGTAGGAGCGTTTTCTCTGAGCTCCACCGTGCCACATCGCCAAGCAGCTGATTCCCGGTGTCCTGGCCGGCTCCAAGCCCAGGCATCGAGCCGGAATTGCTACGAGATAGCTGCCGACCCCCCTCTGACCAACAGGGAAGGGGTCTGAGCGACGGAAGGCAGCCGCAGCTGAGGAAGCAAGATGGCGACCGAGGGGATCGGTGGCGATCACTGATGTTCGATGCCGCTGCGGTGTGCGGCTTCCGTCTGCGGAATCCCTGAGGCTAAAGAGAACACAATAGAGGTGGGAGTTCACCGGACAGATCACAGGCCAGGGGGGGCACCTCCTCCCTATCCCTCCCAACATTGCATTAGAGCTTGTGGCCCAGACATCCGCTCGAGGTAGGAGCGAGGCCACGGCCGGGGACGCTCTCGGCGGACACTGCACGCTGGGACTCAGTGAGGCCCGGGGCGGCGAATACAGTGGGAGGCACGGAGAGACCCGTCGGGGAAGGGAAGCATTATTCTCACTGCTGAACACGACGCCCGGTGGGCGTCTTTATGAACTGACGGCCATGTTGAACCGGAGGGGCAAGCCAAGATTTGGCGTGCGGGGGACGTGAGGAGGTACCACCAGAGGAAGAGCTAAAGAGGCCCTGCTGCTCAGGCACGACACGCAGCTCGCCCGGGCACCTCAGAACCGCCCGGAGGGAGCAGTAAGAATACCCCCATACCGCAGAACACACCTGCGCTGCCACCACTCTCTCCCCTGTGGTGCCGGTGGGCCTACTGAAGCAGGATACGGCGCGCCGCCTCAGGCGCAGGAGGAGAGCAGACAGCCCATCTCGGGTGCCCAGGGACAGATCACGCAGTGCAGGTGAGCTGTTGGAAGGCCCGGGGGGGGGGGGGAGCCCCAGATTTTTGAGAGCGCTGGAACTGGTGGAGCCCAGGAACAGTTGCAGTGGAAGGAGGCCCCAGCCTAAAGGGACTTGAGGCGATAAGCCTCTCCTGCAGCGAACTGCGGCACCAATAGGCTGCGATGTAGTGCATACAGCGTTGTCCCCAAGTCGGGCCCCGCGACAGAGAATCAACGTGCCCCCAAAGGAAGTAAGGTGGAGTTGGGAGAGACCACTGATCGTGGTGCGGGACTCTCATACTGTGCCAGATATGGAGGACTGGGTTTTGAACTTCAGGGAGAGCAGTACTAGAGTCACACGGGCAGTGGGCCGGGCAAACTGCATAAAGAGTCCACAGTTGGAGGGGCGGCCCGCTAGCACAGAATTGCAATCGGTGAGACTGCGAGCCTACGGGGGGGGCAAAAAAATGGCAAATATAGGACCAAAAAAGACCCTACCAT
Organism: Calotriton arnoldi; assembly: GCA_963921515.1. NCBI lineage: Eukaryota > Metazoa > Chordata > Amphibia > Caudata > Salamandridae > Calotriton > Calotriton arnoldi. The sequence goes on from CAWUFW010001100.1 coordinate 449,244, forward strand.
CAAGGACCTCTTCACAAAAACCCCCTCTAAGCGGGCAGGCCAGGCCTAATGGGGGGGGCGGCCTTGCCGGAGGGCCAGATGACAGGGTAGCACCTGGGCAGGAAGCAGGTGAGAAGGGCCCGGTCACCCGGGGCTTCATGGAGTCCCTCTTTGGCATATTGAGGGAGGCCATAGCAACATTGAGGACGGAGATGGCGAACTATGTGAGAGAACTGCGCCGTGAGGTGGGCGAAGTGGAGCAACGGGTGGACTCTGTTGAGAAACTGGGTGATGCCAGAGAAGAAGAACTGGAACGACACCGCAGCGAGATACTTGAACTTAAAGAACGCAATGCCGACCTCAACTACTATCTTGAAGACCTAGAAAACAAGTCCAGGAGATCCAATATAAGACTTAAGGGGGTTCCACTTCAGGCAGATGGCAATCGCCTCGAGGACTTCGTTACACAGCTATTCTGCCAGATAGCCCCAGAACTGAAGGACGTTGAGGTCCCTCTGGATCGCACCCATAGAGCAGGTCGCCCGTCCTCCTCGCCAGGTACCCCTCAGGACATTCTTACGTGCCTACACAATTACCGCCAAAAGGAACTTATGATTGCGGTACAAGACCAGGCCCACGTCATGTTTGAAGGGATCAAGGTGCGCCTATTTCAAGACCTCTCCCATCACCCTACAGCGTCGCCGTACAATGAAAGCCGTTACAGATTTTCTGAGGGAGAAGGGTGCGCAATACAGATGGGTCATCCCTTCCACCTAGTGTTCATATGGAACGGTGAGACACGCTCGACTCAATCAGGGAATTTTAACGGGCACTACTCACCCGTGAGGGTCTTAAGGCGGTGAGGGGGTGGGGGGTGCAACTCCGGGATTAGCCGAAGAGCCAGGTCTTTAGGCTCCTTCTGAAGGTGTGCAGGGTGGGGGAGCGTCTGACGTGGACTGGGAGTTCGTTCCAGGCCTTTGCAGTGATGTAGGAGAAGGCTCTTCCACCCGCTCTGGATCTGTGGATGCGCTGGGTTTCTGCCAGGGCGAGATCGGCGAGTGGAGGTTTCTTTTGGGTACGTGGAAGCAGACTCTGTCGTTGAGCTATTTAAGTCCGATGTTGTGGAGTGATTTGAAGGCGTGGGTGAGTAGCTTGAGCGTTACTCTCTTCTCGATGGGGAGCCAATGGAGGTCTTGTAGGTGTTGGGTGACGTGCTCTTGTCTGGGGGTGCCGAGGACGAGTCTGGCCGCGTTGTTCTGGATGGTCTGGAGTCTGTGTAGCAGGGATTTGGAGGGTTTGGAGCTTGTGTAGGAGAGTTCTGTTGATTCCAGCATAGAGGGCGTTCCCATAGTCCAGTCTGCTGGTTATGAGTGCGTGGGTGACAGTCTTTCTGGCTTCGGTGGGACCCACTTGAAGGTCTTGCGGAGGATGCGGAGGGAGTTGAAACAGGTGGAGGCGACGGCGTTGATCTGGCGAGTCATGGCGAGGGAAGAGTTGAGGATGATGCCGAGGTTTCGGGTGTGGTCCGTGGGTGGGTTTCCGAGGGCGGGTGGCCACCAGGTGTTGTTCCAAGCCGCGGGGGATGATCAGAGGACGAGGACCTCGGTCTTGTCCGAGTTGAGCTTGAGGCAGCTGCTGCTCATCAAGGCTGCAACGTCCTTCATTCCTACCTGGAAGCTGAGCCTGCTTGCGTCGGGGTCCTTTGTGAGGGAGAGGATGAGCTGGGTGTCGCCTGCGTAGGATACTATGCTGAGTCTGTGCTGTCCGACGATGGAGGCGAGGGGGGACATGTAGATATTGAAGAGCGTGGGGCTGAGCGATGATCCCTGGGGTACTACGCAGTTGATCTCGTTGGGTTCGGAGAGGAAAGTGGGGGGGGGTCTGATCCTTTAGGTTCTGCTGGCGAGAAAGGAGCGGATCCAGTCGAGGGCGGTTCCTCTTATTCCGGCGTCGTGGAGTCTAGCAGCGACAGTGCGGTGGGAGACGGTGTCGAAAGCTGCAGAGAGGTCTAGCAGGATGAGAGCTGCAGTGTGGCCCTGGTTGAGAAGCGTGCGGATGTCGTCTGTGGCGGCAAGGAGGGCAGTCTCGGTGCTGTAGTTTCTTCGGAAACCGGACTGGTTTTCTTCGATGAAGGTGGTAAGCTGGGCGTTGACGATTATCTCGGTGACCTTGGCTGTGAAAGGGAGGAGAGAGATGGGGCGGTAGTTCTTCAGGTCCATCAGGTCGGTGGAGGGTTTCTTGAGTAGGGGCATGACCTCCGCCCGTTTCCAGTCGTCGGGAAAGATGCCGGTTTTGAAGGTGGTGTGATGGTGGAGCGTAGTTCGGGCGCTATGGCGGCGGCGGCTCTGTTGAAGACGTGCGGCGGGCAGGGGTCCGTGGGGGCTCCTGAGTGGGTGCTCCTCATGGTCGTGGTGGTCTTTTCTGTGGTGACTGGGGTCCAGGCGGTGATGGTGGGCAGGTCGTTCTTGCTGGGGAGAGGGGGAGGGCATTTTCTGGGGTTTGCTCGCTGAAGTTATCGTAGAGGGTTCTTGATCTTTGTGTGGAAGTAGGTGCTGAGCTTTTCACAGAGGTCCTGTGAGGGTGTGACGTCCGTGGTTTCGCTGGGTGGTTTGGTGAATTGCTGGATGATGTTGAAGAAATCCTTTGGGTTGCTGGAATTGGTGAGGATTTTGTTCCAGGTGAAGGTCCTCTTGGTAGCTCTTATGCGTTGGTGGTATTCGGTCATGGCGTTCTTGTAGATGGTCTGGTCTTCGGTGGCTTTGCTGTTTCTCCCTCGTTTTTCGAGGCGCCTGCAGGAGCGTCTGGCTTCTTGGAGCTCGGCGGTGAACCAGTGGGCCTTCAGAGGGCGCTGTCTGTCGGGTTTGCGGAGGGGTGCGAGCTTGTCTGCGCAGCTGGAGATCCAGAGGTGAAGCTCCTTGGCTGCGGAGTTGGCATCAGTCGTGGGGGGAGGGGGGGGTCGTGGATGATGGTGGAGTGGAGGAGTTCTTCTGTGACTCTTTGCCCCATTGTCTTTGTGGTGACCGCGGCGTGGGCAGGTGCGTTGTGGTGGTGTTGAAGGTGAAGTGTACGCAGTGGTGGTCTGTCTAGAGGGGTTGTGAGGTGTGGTTGAAGCAGACCTTGATCCCTCCCACGAAGATGGAATCGAGAGTGTGTCCTGCCTGGAGGGGGGGGGGGGGTGACTAGCTGCTTCAGTCCGATGTTGGCGAGGTTGTCCAGAAGGGCGGAGGAGTCGGGGTTGTTGTGGTTGTCGAGGTGGAAGTTTAGATCTCCGATGAGAGTGTAGTCCGTGGAGGCAATGGCGTGGGGTGCGATGAGGTCGACAATGGTGAAAGAGGCACGAGGCCCGGGGGGTCGGTAGGTGAGGGTGTCTCGGAGCGTGATTTTGGGGCTTGTCTGGATCTGGAAGTGGAGGTGTTTGGTGTTGGAGAGGGAGTTGCTCGTGCTGGAGGTGGAGAGTCAGATGGAGCTCTTGTGTGCGATGGCGAGTCCCCCTCCTGGGCGGTCCTTCCTCTGGATCTTGTATCCGTCAGGGATGGCGGTGGCGATATCCAGGGTGGAGGAGGCGTTGGTCCAGGTTTCCGTGAAGAAGGCGACGTCTGGCGAGAGGGTGTCGTGGAGGTCTCTATGGCATGTCTATGCAAGGAGCACACGTTGAGGAGGATGCAATTTAGGGTACCGGAGGTGTTGGCGTTAGTCGTGTGCGTGACGTCCGGGGTGGTGTGGTCGGAGGCGAAGGTCTGGCGGCAGGAGAACTGACCGTACGTGGTGTTTGGCGTGGCCAGCTGGCAGTTCTTGTTCCTTCCTGGGTTGAGTGCGAGGAGGGCGGCTGGGTCGTAGCGGTGGGTGGTCGGAGATCCAGGGGTTCTGGCGCTGGCCGCATTCGGGTCACGGCTGGGCGCAGACAGGCTTGCCTTTGGCACACCAGCGGCGCGACCGCACAGCGGCCACCATTAAATAGGGGAGGGGGAAGGGACGTGCAGCTGGGAGGCGGGAACGGGAACCGGCATGGGGGAGGGGCCACAGGGGCAGCAGCGGCGGGGAAGAGCCGGGCACGGTGGCGCAGAAAGTGGTGAAAATTGCCACCCAACCGGAGGCAGCAGCGATCCTGGGCCTCGACCTAGAGCAAGGCGACCGGGCAGATGGCTGGGGGTCCCCTCCTTCACGCTCCCAGAAGCCGGACCGGCAGAAGCGCCCCCCTACAGGCCGGCTCCAAAGCTCAAGAGCAAACCATCCTCCACTGAGAGCATCATGGAACGCTCGGCTCTCATTCAACACCTTACTAAGCAAGACTCCGCACCGGAACAAGAGGACGAATAAGGATATTGGAAGCAGGAACACAAAACAAGACTATACCTTCAAGGAGTTGCCTGCCTATGGCGAAACCACCGCAGGCCCTATCAGACACAGACCATGCAACTAGCCAGTCCGACTACGGGCTCTGCTTCAGGATCGAATAGTGATATGAGCGTGCGCTGGCAGAGGACTCCTTCGAGTGTTAACATCCTGAACGACTCATGAGGCCAGCCAATGACATGGACCCCTACTACGTCTATACTAGTTACCTACCAGTTGGTATTGTTGTTGTTTATGTTTTATTGCATGTTTTCATTCAATCAAGCCCATACACCGTCTTTGCTCAAGTCTGTCCCGATCCGCCAAATAGAGGGCAAGCACAGAGTTACTCCTTAGAACCGCTGCCACGCTCTACTTTAACACTTAATCATGATAAGGGTGGTTAGCCTCAATGTGCGGTGCCTTAATTCACCGGCAAAGAGAATAGCACTACTGACGCAGCTGAGGGCAATGCAATATGATATATGTCTCTTGTAAGAGACTCACCTTGTCAAAAGAGATTGGAGTCGTATGCAATCTTGGTGGTTCGACCGACAATTTTGGTCAGCAGTTCCCAGCAAGAGAGCAGGGGTTGCTATATTACTGGCAACACATTTTCAAGGCTGGGTCACCCTTGCACACTCGGAGATCACTGGCCGCATGCTAGCCTTGCGAATCACCCTTCCTTAGTGCACTATTACGATTGCAAGACTTTATGTGCCCAACGATCACCAGGAACTGTTCATTCGCGAGGCAATTGGGGCCATCCTCACTAGACCAGATGCCCATGTCCTTATAGGGGGGGACTTTAATATAGTCTGGGACACTTCCCTGGGTAGACACCCCTACTGGGTAAACCAAACGGGAGCACTTGCACCACAAGGTCTTCAATGGCTCTCGGACGGAGGGTTGGTCGATATCTGGATAACTCAACACCCCACCACGAAATCATACACGCACTTCTCCGCTGTACACAAGTCTTACGCCAGAATGGATTCTTTTCTAGTCTCCACCTCGCTATTGCGGTCAGCAACGAAACCAAACATTGAGGTCGTCTTGCTTTCTGATCACTCCCCTATTTCCCTGGTGTTGCACCTACCACATAGCGATCAACATTCCAAAACCTGGCGCCTCAATCTTAAGCTGCTTTCATGTGGCCCGGATATCGAGGAGGTCCGGGTGGTAATACAGGACAACCTCATTATCAATGACACACCCCATGTATCGATCTTGACACTGTGGGATGCACTAAAGGCGGTCGTGCGGGGAGCCTATATAGCAATAGCGGCAAGGCATAACAAGGAGCACAGGGCCAAGCGCGTGGAGCTGGAGGGGGCGGTGAAAGTACTGGAGGAAACGAACAGGCATAAGGGGACGCATATAATAAGGCGACAATTGACCATCGCTAGAAAACAACTTAAAGCCTTAGATATGAACGCAGCCGAGTACGCATTACTCCGCACACGGCAGAGATATTATGCGGGAGGAAAGAAGGCAGGTAGATTGCTGGCCCATTGACTACGCACCCAGAAGCAGGCCCGCCATGTGCAGGCCCTGACAAACCACTCCCTGAACCCCTTGACGAGAGATGCCGACATTGCGGCGGAGTTCAGTCGGTTTTATGCACATCTCCACAAAGCGGAGACACAGCAGCCCACGCACCACCTACATAGAGCAGGCTCCCTTGACCAAGCTGACGGAACAAGTAGCCGCGCCCTTAGAATCAGACATTACATTGCAGGAGGTCCTTGATGCGATCGGGAGACTTCAAGCTGACAAAGCCCCGGGTCAGGTTGGGTTTACAGCAGCCTTCTATAAAATATTTGCGGAGCATCTGTCCCCAGTGCTGGTCCGGTGTACAATTCCTTCAGCTCCACAGGTACTCTGACAGAAAGTATGAGAACAGCTATAGTATCAGTCGTACCGAAGCCAGGAAAAGACCCGCAACAATGTGCCTCATATCGCCCCATCTTCCTCCTAAACGTAGACGCTAAACTGTTTACAGGAATATTGGCCACTAGATTGGGGAAATACATGCCTGGCCTCATTAACCCAGACCAATCGGGCTTCATTCCGGGGCACACATGCGGGGACAATACTAAACGAACACTCCACCTCATTGATAAAACCAATCGGTCACAGACGCCCACTCTACTATCAATAGACGCTGAGAAAGCGTTTGATCGGGTGCACTGGCCCTTTCTGCGTGAGGTGCTGGTGGGTTTGGGTCCCCGTTTTCGCAAGTGGATATGGGCCAGTTATGCGGACCCTAAAGCCCTTGTCCGAGTTAATAATGCCCTTTTCCCAGTTTTTCCAATTTTGAGAGGAACGCGACAGGGGTGCCCCCTCTCCCCCCTCCCATTCGCGCTCTATATGGAGCCATTGGCGGAGCGGATGGGAGGGCACCCTCTAGTGGAGGGAGTGAGGATGGGTGGCCAGGTGCACAAAATAGCATTATATGCAGATGGTGTTCTGCTCACAATAACTAAGCCTCGTAAGTCGTTGCCCCCACTTCTTCAGGAACTGGCGGAGTTCCGGGAGGCATCTGGATTCAAGATGAATGCCGCCAAGTCCCAGGCTCTTAGCATCACGATCCCACGGGAAGAACAGACTTACTTGACAGACACCTTCCTCTTCTCCTGGGCCGCGCAGGGTATCTCCTACCTAGGTATCCAGCTATTCTCCACCACTGACAGGGTGGTATCGCAAAATTACGCCACTTTGTTGGCCACGGTACACTCTCTCATACAATCATGGCATGGAGGTCCTATCTCGTGGTCAGCGCGAATTGCGGCAGTCAAAATGACCCTTTTCCCAAAAAATTGTATTTCATGCAGGCAATACCGCTGCAGCCCCCCCACGCCCACTGTGATAAGGAAATTGCAACTGGCGTTGGAGTCCTTCATATGGGACGGTAAAAAAGCCAGGATGGCTCGAGAGAGGGCGTATCTCCCGGTGGCTAAGGGAGGCTTGGGGATACCCCACCTGGTACGCTACTACCAGGCGGCGCAGTTGAGGTTTTTAGTGGAGTGGCTACTCCCGCTTACAGAAAAACACTGGTATTTTCTAGATCAGGCAGTGGCCGGCATCCATATCTGGAAGGTGACCTGGTTGCCATGTAAGAATCGCCCAGCAGGAGTATATATTTCCCCGGTGGTCCGGGCCACAATGGGAGCATGGGACAAACTGAGCATCTCCATGGGTCTTTCCTCCCCAATCTCTCCACTCACCCCGATTTTAGGAAACGCGGACTTTCCCCCCGCCATGAGCGGCACAACTTCCTCCAGGTGGCAGGATGCTAACTGTAAGCGTATAGGAAATCTCTTCGACGAACGGGGGCTACAAGAGTTCTCAGAGCTTCAAAAAGACAATGTCCTCCCGTACTCGGAGAGATGGCGATATGCAGCGGTTCGCCACAGGGTGACACAACCGGACATGCGACCCCACGCTAGCAGACCCCTAACGCAATTTGAGCGCTGGGTCCTCACGCAAAGCGAGGACCGGCCTTTGCTCTCTGACATCTGTTCATTTCTAAACACCTCGATTGCTCCCTTACTATTGCCAGCGAGATCCAGATGGGAATCGGAGTGTGAACGCGCATTCACAGATAAGGAATGGACAGACATCCTGCAGCGTGCCAGTACATCGGCGCACAGTGCAGCGGGGAAGGAGACCCTCCTTAAATTGACGCACTATTGGTATTACACACCCCGCTAACCTGTCCAGGTGGAAACACGGATGTAGTGACAAATGCTGGCATCACTGTGGCAGCACGGGTACACTAACACACCTTCTATGGCACTGTCCCAAATTGCACCGCTACTGGGAGGAGATATTGGCTGTTAGAGACCAGGTGTTTGGGACTAAGTTACCTCGCTTTCCTAGCTACATCCTTTTGGCGCTCCTCAACGCTTTGACATATCCCATCCGTTCACTCAGGGGGAAGGCCATTACGCTAGCATTATGTGCTGCGGGAGAGGAGTTGGCCTAACGGCTAGGGCGTCCGACCTCGAACCTGGGGAACTGGGTTCGAGTCTCAGCAATGACGCTGAACATCCTGTGATTCTGGGCAAATCACTTAATCTCCCCGTGCCTAACAAAAATGAATGTGTGTCCTAATGTAACGTAACTGGTGCTATGTAAAGCGCTCTGATACCCGATTCGGGTCAAGTTCGCGCTATATAAAACTCTGCAAAACAAAAAAAAAGTTTTGCTTTCCCGTTGAGGGACCGACTCTGTACCCACACACTTAGACTGGTTGCACAAGCTCTGGGATCTATTAAGTATGGAGAAGTTAACTGCAGTTGTGGATCACGCACTTCCTAAATTCCAGAAGACATGGGGCCCTTGCCTCAAATACTTGTCCAATACATTCTGAGAACTCACTTGCCTGATATATTTACGCATTTTGCGCCTAACAGCTGGCACGCAGCCTGACACTTAAGTAACGCTGGGGTGGAAACGAGACCACACTGACATCAACATGGTACAGGCGGGCATGGCTTGAATAGGTATTTTGTTTATTTGAATTCTCAGTGTATACTGTTGGTTATTGTCCTCCCCCTATTGTTTTCCTTCCCTCCGCCGCCCTTCTTTTCTTCATTTCTCTTTCTCCGCCGGCCATTGATTGTTGGTGGTAGGCAGAAGATTTGTATAATTTTTTCTCTCCACTGTCTTAAAAATTAATAAAAATGTATACAATCCTAAAAGAGATTATACTGCATAAGGCAAGAGACGCCCAACCCGTACAATTTCGAAGACACAAGTTGGAGTTATACCAGGACCTATCTGCTTTGGCACTTCAGAAATTCAGAGACTTTTGACCCATTACGACCTTCCTTAGGAGCAAAGGGATTTCTTACAATTGGGGCCACCTTTTCTGCCTCATTTTCCGTTGGGACGAAAAGCTTCATCAAATTAAATCCCAGGCAGAGGTCTGCCAACTCCTGAACATCTCCGAGGAGGAAGGGGAGAGTTCCCAAGCAGACACAGCAAGCGCAATGATGGGCAGCGCAATCAATGGAAAAGAGTACCTATCTTTCCCAAAGGGCTTAGCCTGGACCCTGCCACCATAGCCTTGGAAAGACAGGCAGTCATTGACAGTCTTGCTGGCGACCCGGAGTGACAAGAATCGACCTGAGACCTTTCTAGACCTGTGGCTAACATGGCATCCTTAACACGTTGGTGAGGCCCTATACGGTTCTTGGGGCGAGGGTGGTGAGCCACTTTGCCTCGTAACATTGGCGGTGGCCTTTGCGGACCCCCACCTGGAAGCACACTCAGGACTTATCAGACTACCACCCGAGACATAGCAGACTTCTTGTTTAAGGTTTTATTCAGTTTATGGCTGGGGTTTCTGTTGGGTGGGTACTCACTCCATTCTTGTTACACGGCCACGCACAGGGTGATCAATGTTATGTTAGGTGGGTATTTCTAAAGCGCACGTTCACCAGCAGGTCTCTTGGCGCTAAGATTAGAATAGGGAGGGTTCGCAGCCAAAGCAGCCTAGTTATGGGCTAAAGTAAAAATCCAAGTCTTAAGCAGTTTTCTGAACCGCACATAGTCTTCTTCAAGTCTCAAAGTAATCGGAAGTGAGTTCCACAATTTCGGGCCCAGTATTGTATTGTATTGTAATTGCATTTGTATAGCGCTTACTATCCCAGACGAGGCGTCGAAGCGCTTTTCGGCGAGTAGCACGCTACTCCGGGACCCATAGAGGATTAGTGTTGAATTAGTATAGTGAAACATGCAAGTAAATTTTAAGTGGTGGATATGTTAGTCAGTTATTTGGATTCAGAAGGATAGCGGAGGGATAGAAGAGGGAAAAAGGTTTGCATATATATAGCGCTTCTAACCCCTGATGGGGTGTTGAATTGCTTTTTTTTTTGGGCGAGTAGCACGCTACTCCGGAAACCCATAAAGGATTAGTGGTGAATTAGTATGGTGAAATATGAAAGTAATTTGAGTGGTGGATATTAGTCAGTTATTTGGAGTGAGAAGGATAGTGGAGGGATAGAAGGGAAAGAAAGGTTTGCATTCATATAGCGCCTGTTACCCCTGGTGGGTGTTGAAGCGCTTTGTTGGCGAGTAGCACGCTACTCTGGAACCCATAAAGGATTAGTGGTGAATTAGTATAGTGGAATATGGAATTAGTGAAGTGAACATGCTAGTCTGTTATTTTGATTGAAAAGGATAGTTGTGGGATAGAAGAGTGAAGGATTTCTTTTTGTAGGTCATAGCAGTAGGAGGAGGCTTTTGATGAGTAAAAGGGTTTTTGGAGGGAAGAGTCAGAGGGAAGAGTTTAGAAAGGTTTGTCTTGGGCATTGGTACAGTAAAGGAGGTGTCAGAAGATACAAGGAGGGGTAGAGTAGGAGAGAGTCAAGAAAGGGTTATTTTGGGGAACATAGTAGTGGTATGGCGTTTGCGATAAATGAGAGAGTGGGTGTAGAGGATATAGTGATAGATGTATAGGGTGAGATAGGGTAGTGAATTGGAAAAAGTAGTAGAAAGAAGTTTGAGATGAGTCAAAAAGTTGGGCTAGAAGATATATTGAGGGAAGTATAGGCTGAGAAATAGGGTAGTGCATTGGAAATGCTAAATTAGAAGAAAGTGATAAATATATAGATCCATAAGTACATTGAGAGTATATAGATACATAAAGGAGGTAAGTATATGCAGATTAAAAATATTGATAGAGGTAGCGGATGTGAAATAGGGTAGTGCATTAGATATGCTTTTTCAGGAGAAAAGTAATGGACACATTAATTAATGGGAAGATGGGCAGCATTCCTGGCCCTGGCCCGTCTCGAACAGGCTCAAACAGGCACTCACCCATGTCCTCTCTGCCCTTAGCTGAGACGCCCGGGCTGAGACGCCTAACCCTGGCCTTTGATACCCCTAGTAATCAGGTGACCCCGTCAGCCAATGGGAACCCTAGCCCTAATACTATCCAATCACAACACTAGCCCTAAAAGCTAGAACCAATAGGAGATCAGGACCTTACAGCCAATCTTAGCCCTACTCCAAGCATCCAATCAGTTCAAAAAACCCTGATCTCTATGTCCAATAGAGGCCCTAGCCCTACCAGTAGTCCCAACCCTAGTCCAAGCAACCAATGGGACGGGAAGCCCTAGTCACTACTTCCAATAGAAAGCCTAACCCTACTCTTAGTCCCACACCTAGTCCAGCAACCAATAACACCAGAAGCCCTAATCGCTACTTCCAATTAAAGGCCTAACCCTAGTCCTAGTTCCACCTTAGTCCCAACAACCAATAAAACAGGAAGCCCTAGTCCCTGCTTCCAATAGAAATCATAACCCTAGCCCTAGTCCCAACCCTACATTGATTGAATCACAGATCCAGAAACCAATCAGAACCCTCAAATACCCAACCAATGAGGACACTAACTCAAACCAATAGAAACATCAGATACAACCACCAATCAGTGTATACATGTAGCAGCCACTAGCAGACTATATAAGGTCCCAGCAACCTCAGACAAGGTTTGCTGCCCAGGGAGTTGGAAGCTGCTTCTCCTGTCCAGAATCTCCTAGGAGACAGACAGGCTCAATCCACACTTTGGATTTCTGCAGGTAAAGGCCTCACAAACTTGAAATCTAACAATACTGTTTGAATACAACTTTACTCCCTCTCCTGGCCAAAAAACGAAGTGCACAGTCCCTATTAAACACAGTTTAAACAGCTCACAGAAGCACCCTCTGATGTAGAAAATCCCTGTTGCTGGAGGGGAGGCAGGGGGGCTGGTTTCACTGGCTTGATAACACAAAATGGTGGCTGGGGGTGCACTGTTTAACATACAGGTCTTAGCACAGAGCAAAGGAGAAATTTGGAGGGAAAACTGAATAGTCACCAGGAATGAGAGCGACAAACTACAGAGGTTGGACTGCAAATCCCACAATTCAACACGTTAAATGGAAGCAATCATGGGCAGGAAAACCACAAGTTTAACACACAAAACAGGTGATAAAATATACAATCACAGGCAGGTTAAAACTACATTTTTAAACTGTAACAACCACAGGCAAAGACAGTAATCACAGAAAGGGAAAATCGTTTTTAAAAACTTTTTGGAGGAGGGAAGAGACAGCACTAGTCTGCCTCCTTACCACTTGCTGGACTCTGCTCACTGCAATCTGGGGCACAGGTAGGCTGCAACTCACAAGATGGAGGAGAATGATTTGGGGTGCACCCAGCAAAGCCTTAAGGGACCTGGGCAGGTGTGAGGGAGGGCTCAGAGTTGCCTGGGAGCTGAATAGCCAATCCCCAGTCCTAGGCCTGCTGGCCTGGGGGTGGGGGTGGGGGCTGCTTCTCCTGTCCAGAATCTCCTAGGAGACAGACAGGCTCAATCCACACTTTGGATTTCTGCAGGTAAAGGCCTCACAAACTTGAAATCTAACAATACTGTTTGAATACAACTTTACTCCCTCTCCTGGCCAAAAAGCAGAAGTGCACAGTCCCTATTAAACACAGTTTAAACAGCTCACAGAAGCACCCTCTGATGTAGAAAATCCCTGTTGCTGGAGGGGGAGGCAGGGGGCTGGTTTCACTGGCTTGATAACACAAAATGGTGGCTGGGGGTGCACTGTTTAACATACAGGTCTTAGCACAGAGCAAAGGAGAAATTTGGAGGGAAAACTGAATAGTCACCAGGAATGAGAGCGACAAACTACAGAGTTTGGACTGCAAATCCCACAATTCAACACGTTAAATGGAAGCAATCATGGGCAGGAAAACCACAAGTTTAACACACAAAACAGGTGATAAAATATACAATCACAGGCAGGTTAAAACTACATTTTTAAACTGTAACAACCACAGGCAAAGACAGTAATCACAGAATAGAGAGCCAGGACCCTCCAGTGCGTTTGCGTCTGTATCTCGGTACTACCAATTGATTCAGATGCATCGATCTAAGGGTGCGCTGGGGGGAGTACTTACTGATTCTCGAAGAGATAAATCTGGGGCCTGTACCCCGAATGGCTCTGAAAAGGATGCATCCTGTTTTCAACATAGATCGTTGCTCCACCGGGAGCCAGTGGAGTTCTTTCAGCAGCGGGCTAATGTGGCATCGTCTTTCTTTTTGATAGATAATTCTGGCTGCTTGATTCTGAATCATCTGTAGACGGTGCTTCTGATTTTTCGGAAGGCCAAGATACAATGCATTTCCGTAATCGATTTTGGAAAGGATCAGGGCAATAATGATTTGGATACTGGCCTCCCTGCTAAAGAATCTTCTAATCTTACACAGCTTTCGAAGTTGGACGAAGCAAGCAGAGGTAACTGATCCAATCTGACAGCTCATAGCGAGATCTGAATCAATTTGTATACCCAAACTCTTAATCACCGGCTTAGGGAGCGGTGCCGCGCCTAATTCCGGATGCCAATATGTGGCAGTCCAATGCATAAGTTTGTTTTTAGGTACAATTATTTCAGTTTTTTCGGAATTCAATTTTAACCGATTGCTGTTCATCCAGTTTTCGATGAACAGCATGGAATTCCTGACAAATTCCTCTGATTTAGGTGACTCTTCAATGGTAAAAATTAGCTGCATGTCATCAAATAATTATATATCTTGACCCCCATCTGCCGGAGACTCGAAGCCCTGAAGAGTCACGGGATAACTCCCTCGTGTGACGAAACACGTGTCGGCTGGTTGTTTCTCTTGAAGTGGTTGCTCAAATAAATACTTCTATAAAATCACTCTGGTGTTGACCATTAAGAATTAGAGATTATACGAGACATTTCTACTAACAAGTTATCCTCATAACGTGTGCCCAGGATTTTTGTTCACATTCCTGGTGTGAGTTTCACGACTTACACAATTACGGGGGTTACAGGGTATCTCCTCCGACCAGGTGGCACCGTCCTCACTCGCAGTACGACACACACACCGCATATCAGCTTGAGCGCCAAGCTTCCTCTCTAAAAACCCTACTTCTACTATTATTTCCATGCAGATGATGTTATAGTAGAACTCGGGGACCCGCTGAGTGCCCTGCCAGCCTTCCTAAAGGAACTGGGGAGGTTTGGGGAAGCCTCCGGCTTCCGCATCAATCCCCAGAAATCGCAGGCTCTCTACATCTCTGTTACTCTTCCTGTACAGACACAGCTGGTTACCAAATACCCGTTAAGATGGACAGACTCCTCGGTGTTCAGATAGCTACCACTGTGGGGGATACCGTGGCCATCAAATACCAAGCCTTGCTTTGACAGGTCTGTACAGACCTCGCTCAGTCGAAACACTACCGGCTCTCATGGCTCAGGAGGGTGGTGGCGCTGAAGAGGACCACACTTAAGAGGGCCCCATTTCTGTTCCAGGACCTTCCTTTGGCGCCCCCAGTAGGTATGCTTCAATCTCTGCAGGAGGAAATCAACCACTTTGTTTGGGAGGGACTGAGACCACGTACAGATTTCCGGGAGAGTAGTATGGGGGGTCCCTAGCCCTTTGCTCCCTACCAGGGGGCGCAACTACACTTCCTGGTGGAGCGGCACAGTAAGGAGTCCAAAAAACATTGGTGTTTTATGGATAGGGCGATGGAAGGAGAACATCGTTGGAAGATCCCCTTCTTTCGAAGGAAGGAGAGAATCTGGGGACTGTACTCCTCCCGTTACTAGAGCCACCCTCAGGGTATGGGACCACTAGGAGAGCCTTGACCTCGTTTCCGTCACCACTTACACCTATCTTGGGTAACACAGAGTTTAGCCCAGGTCTACATCCTACTGCTTTTGTGGCTTGGCAGGCGGCCGGCTGCCAATCTATCGGGAACATGTTTGACGCTGTAGGACCCATTCCCTTTTGGACAGCTCAAAACTGAGTTTGGGTTGCCAGAGACCTGCAAGTTCGCCTCTCACACTGTTCAAGGACAGCAACCGACACCTCATCACCGAACTATACGCTCTATTGCTGGAACCCCATACAGAGGATAAAAAGCCGGGGCAGAAAAATGGGAACTTGAACTGGGGCGGACTCCGACTCATAAGGAATGTGGGGGAGACCTACCATAGGACATGACATACTGCACATAACACGCAAGCCTAGAAAGCGCTACCAAAATTGCAACTTACTTGTATCTAACACCTGTTAGACATCACAGGGGTAACCGGTCAAAGTGCAGACTGCTGGAGGGGCTGTGGGGCTCCTGGTACATTGCTTCACCTTCTCTGGGCAATGTGCAAAACTCGCATGATACTGGGAAGCATTTTTGATTGTCATTGACACATACTCCAACACACAGTTGCCACGCTTTCCAGCATATATTATCCTAGGACTGCCCAACCCACTGACTTTTCTACTTAAATCTCACAGGGGGCGGCACATTGGCCTGGCATCGGGAGCAGCGTTCCAAGCCATTCTCTTGCATTGGGGCACAGAGAGGCTCCCGACGCACAGGGCATGGCCCCATAGTATATGGCGTATATCCGGTATGGAACGTCTGACTCTTGCACTGACTCATCAGCTAGACACCTATCTAGAACTCTGGCAACCATAAATATCACTGCTCTCAGCTGAATTTTATGAGCCGACATGTCCTAGATACCTACGCCTGCTGCACTTAACAGCACCAGACAATATGGCACGAAAGGAGAGGGCAGGCAAGCAGGGGCAGGACAAGGGAGGGTCACATGACACCTGGGTGCACTATGTCAGAGTGAGTAAGAGGGGGTTGCTTGGGGCAACGAGGGAATGTTTTGGTCGTTTTTTTATAACTCTCTGCCGTACAGCATCGCAAGTGTGGGTTTGGCAGAGTACGATAGTTCTGTATTATGTTGCTCTGAAATAACGAAATTCAGTCAAATACATTTGAACCACAAACACCTGCCAGCTGCACAGTATATGTTTCATGCTTGACATGGAAACCAATGTTGAACAACTGTTGTCCGCCATTACCTGCACACACCATCAGAGGCATCACAGACACCATAAAAATGGCTTCTCTAATGGACTGGTGCTTCTCATTTGTAGACATCTAACTGAAACCTCAAAAACAACACACATTAAGCGATTAGAGGTGGAGTTAAGAGGGGCAGAAGAGGCCCTGGCCAGATTACAACATGAGGGGTGCACGGTCGAGCAGCCTTCAGATGCCCTATTGAAGGCGCAGCGAGCAGTGGGGGAGACTTGGGATAGATTAGATTGTCTGACCCGCAGAGAATATCGACAACTACTGCATAAGGAAGGGGATAGGTCGGGTAGATTGCTCGCATGGTTATTAAAGCGTGAACACCCCCCCCACTGATTCTTACATTACGTCGTCCCGGGGGAGGTTCCGTGAACACACAGATCGGAGTAAACGCACAAGTTACTAACTTGTGTAACGATATATCTGTAAGAGACAGTAGTTAGTGACAGATTCCTTACCTTAGAATATCCCCAGGCGTCAGGCTGGATCCGGAAAGTTTTTGCGTAGCAGTACCCTTGCCCGTTGGTAGGCGGCGTCGTGCGGCTCCGCGTCCGTCGTCGGCGTCGTGATCGCCGGGATGACGTCGCGGGCAGTACTTAGGCGCCGCCCCTGCGCGCTGACGTCAGTTCTGTACACGACTTTCCGCGCCAGGAACGCAGAGCCATGCAAGAAGCTGACATAGGTGTCTGAAAAATACTAGGGCCCTGAAAGGGATGTCCTTAACCCTAGAAATCAGTTCGCAGAACGGGGCGGATGGGTGGGGCGGTAAGGAATCTGTCACTAACTACTGTCTCTTACAGATATATCGTTACACAAGTTAGTAACTTGTGCATCTGAAAGAGACACGTGACAGATTCCTTACCTTAGAATAGATACCCCAGCAATACCAACCCCGGTGGTGGGTCTGCGAACAAAGATCAGACAAGGAAGTCCTGGAGGACAGAACGGCCAAAGAAGCCGTCCCTCCGGACCTGACTGTCAAGGCAGTAATGCTTTGTGAACGTGTGCAGCGAGGCCCACGTAGCTGCCTGACAGATAACCGGCAGCGGAACACCGCGGCCCAAGGCCGTGGTAGCAGCCGTTGCCCTGGTGGAATGGGCACGCAGCCCAACAGGAGGCTCCTTCTTAGCCAAAGAATAGCAGGTCTTGATGCACAAGGTAACCCAGCGGGAGATGGTCCTCTTGTGCACCGCCCGAGCTTTTTTGGCGCCCACGTAGCCAACAAAGAGCTGGTCATCCACCCGGAAGTGTTTTGTGCGGTCGATATAGAAGGAGAGCGCACGTTTTGGGTCCAGACGGTGGAGCCTCTCTTCCTCTCTGGAAGGATGCGGAGGCGGAAAGAAGGTGGGCAAAGTGATGGTCTGCCCAATGTAGAAAGCAGTAACCACCTTTGGCAAGGACGGACGCGTCCGAAGAACAACCTTGTCTGGATGAACAGACAGAAAGGGAGGTTTGCAAGATAGAGCCTGGAGCTCACTCACCCGCCGAGCGGAGGTGATGGCCACCAGAAAGGCTGTCTTCAGAGTCAGAAGACGAAGAGGACAGTTATGTAGAGGCTCAAAGGGAGCGCACATTAAAAAGGTAAGAACCAAGTTCAAGTCCCACTGAGGCATCACAAACGGAACAGGCGGGAAGAGGTGAGTAATGCCTTTTAAGAACCTGTTAACAACAGGGGACTTGAAAAGGGAGGGCTGATCAGGGAGCCTGAGGAAGGCCGAGATGGCACAAAGATAACCCTTGATGGTACCCAGGGCAGAACCCTGTTGGGCCAGAGAGAGAAGGAACAGAAGGACCTCCGAAAGAGGGGCAGAAAGGGGATTCACAGCCTTTGCTGTGCACCATGCCACAAATTTGTTCCACCTGCAGGCGTATACCACCTTAGTGGAGGACGCCTGGCTGCCAGAATCACATCACAAACTTCGGGAGGCAAGTCGAAAGGAATCAACTGCCGCCGCTCAATCTCCACGCAAGCAGGTGTAGACTGGACAGGTTCGGGTGGAGGACCGTCCCCTGCTGCTGCGACAGAAGATCCTCCCGAAGAGGCAGACGGATCGGGGGATCTACGCTCATATTGAGTAGCTCGGGATACCAAACTCTTCGAGCCCAGTCCGGAGCCACAAGAATGACTTGGGCCCGGTCGTGCCGAATCTTCTTCAACACTCTGGGTAGAAGTGGTATAGGCGGAAGAGGCGTACAACAGACCGCAACTCCACTCGTGACGAAAAGCGTCGCCGAGCGAGTGCCGCCTTGGAAATTCCAACGCGCAGAACTGATGACATTGCGCGTTCTCTTCGGTGGCGAATAGATCTAACCAAGGCTCTCCCCACTGTAGAAAGAGTCCTTGCGCCACTTCCGAGTGAAGACGCCATTCGTGATCCATCATGCACCTGCGGCTGAGGTTCGTCCGCCCTGGCGTTCAGGGAACCTGCCAGGTGTTGAACCATCAGGAACATGCCCTGATGTTCCAGCCATGTCCAGAGGCGCAGAGCCTCCTGACAAAGGGTCCAAGACCCCACCCCGCCCTGTTTGTTGCAGTACCACATGGCGGTGGTGTTGTCTGTGAACACCTGCACTACCTTCCCTTTGACAGAGGGAAGGAATGCCTTGAGTGCAAGTCGGATCGCCCGGAGCTCCAGAATGTTGATATGGAGCCGGGACTCCGCCGGAGACCAGAGGCCTCTGATCTCCGCCTCTCCCATGTGACCGCCCCATCCCAGAAGGGACGCGTCCGTCACAACTGTATGCTCTGGCTGGGGAAGGGAGAGGGATCTGCCCATGACCCATTGCCGGTTCGAGAGCCACCACTGCAACTGTTTTGCAGTCCCCTCCGAGATCTGGACGTGATCGGACAGGTTGCCCTGGTGCTGCGCCCACTGGAACTTCAGGTCCCACTGCAGAGCCCGCATATGCCATCTGGCATGATTGACCAGCAGGATGCAGGAGGCCATGAGGCCCAGCAGCCTCAGGGTCATCCGTACCGAAACCCAGGATAAAGGCTGAAAGATCGGAATCATAGCCTGAATATCCCGGACTCGCCGTTCGGGAGGATAGGCCCGAAACTGCGTCGTGTCCAGAACTGCTCCGATGAAAAGGAGCTGTGGAGAAGGAATCAGATGCGACTTCGGCACATTGATGGAGAACCCCAGCGAGTGCAGGAGTTCGGCCGTAGTCTGGAGGTGGGAGACGACTGCCTGGGACGAGCCCGCCTTCAGCAGCCAGTCGTCGAGGTAGGGGAAGACTGAAACCCCTGCCCGGCGCAGATGAGCTGCGACCACCGCCATCACTTTCGTGAACACCCGAGGGGCACTGGTAAGGCCAAAGGGGAGCACGGTGAACTGAAAATGCTCGGGGCCTACCGTGAACCGAAGGTAACGCCGGAGGGCCGGCAGGACGGGGATGTGGAAATATGCGTCCTGCAAGTCCAACGCTACCAACCAGTCTCCAGGGTCGAGGGCAGTCAAGACCTGAGCTAGGGTGAGCACCTTGAACTTCTCCTTCCGGAGGAAGCGATTGACGTTCCGGAGGTCCAAGATAGGACGCATGTCCTCCTTGTCCTTTTGGGCACCAGAAAGTAGTGGGAGTAGCAACCACGCCCCTACTTCTGGGGTCGGAACACGCTCGATGGCCCTCTTGGTCAAGAGGGCCGTGACTTCCTTCTGCAGAAGTACCAAGTGATCCCCTGACATGCGGTGGAATTGAGGTGGCATGGCTGGGGGGTGGTCTCGAAGGGGAGGGAGTAGCCCCTTCGGACAATGTCCAAGACCCACCTGTCCGAGGTGATGGTACGCCAGTGGGGAAGGTGATGGCGGACCCTGCACCCTACTGGCGTGCTGTGCACCTGAAAGGAGGGACTAGGAGGGCTTGGAGGCCGCGGACGGGTTGGAGGTGGTGGCCTGACCCGCACGCTGGTTGCCCGATCCGCCACGGCGGAATCCACGTCCTCGGCCACGCGAAGACGCCTGCTGCGCGGGCCGGTGGCTGGGCTGCTGACGTGACGGGCGCCCTTCCGTGGCCACGATAGGGGCGAAAAGCAGAAGTCAGCGGAGGGCGTGTAGCAGAAAGGCCCAGGGACTTGGCAGTAGCCCGTGAGTCCTTAAAGCGCTCCAACGCATGGTCTGCTTTGGACCCAAAAAGACCGACTCCATCAAAGGGCATGTCCATGAGAGTATTCTGGACATCCCCTGAAAAACCAGTGGTTCTCAGCCAGGCGTGGCGTCGCAGCGCCACCGTCGTTGCAATAGACCTGCCCAGCGAGTCGGCGGTATCAAGGCCACATCGTATCGTGTATTTGGCCGCATCCCTTCCTTCCGCAATGGCGCGGGAAAGCAGTGTCTGGACCTCCTCAGAACACTGGGGCAAAACAGTCGCCACCGAATCCCACAAGGAGTGGGTATATCGGCCCAAAAGACAAGCGGTGTTGATGGACCGCAAGCCAGCACTGGAGGAAGAAAAACCCTTCTTCCCAAATTGATCCAGGCGTTTGGATTCCCTATCCGGAGGGCGGTAGGGAAGGCGGTTTGGGAAGCGTAGGCTTGGACAACCAAGCTCTCAGGAGTGGGGTGGACAGAGAGAACAGGGGTCGCCCGGAGCTGGGCGATGGCGTCGGGACACGTTCCTATCCACAGGAGCCCCTGTGTTGGGCTTGGACCAGGCGCCCAAAGAACGTCAGTGAGGGCGTCGTTAAACGGCAGCACAGTCTCCGTAGAGGAGGCTGCCGGCTGAAGCACCTCTGTCAAGATATTAGTCTTGACCGCCACAGTAGGGAGTTGGAGACGTAAGGCCCCAGCCGCCCTACGCAACACCGTTGCAAAATTGGCTCCCTCCTCCGTAGCCACGGGAGGAGACAGCATGCCAGTGTCAGGGAAGTATCCAGACCACTGGCATCCCCTGAGACCCTCTGTCCAGTCCTCATCGTACTGACACTGTTGTGTCAGAGGGTCATCAGACCCCTCCCAGTCCTCCTGGTCCTCCTCTGGTTCAAAATAAGGAGGAGGAGGGACATTTGGGACCCAAGGTCCCATCGGGCGCCGGAACCGGCGTCGAGCGGCGTCGGTCCGGGTCCATGTCCGGAGCCGGAAGGAACTAGGGGACGACGCCGCCCGGAGCCCCAGGCGGCGTCGAGAACGGCACCGGAGACATCGGCGTCGGCGGAGGTGTCGTTAGGTCGACCGGCGTCGATGGGGGTTGTGGAGCCGGGATCGAGGCCGGGGCCGGAGGCTGAGCCGGGATCGAGGCTGGAGGCACGGGCGACGCCGGGGCCGGAGCCGTCGGCGACGCCGGAGCAACCCCATCAGGGCCCGCAGGGCCCGAAGGCGCACCGGAGGGACCTGGAGGCCCGAAGAGGCGGGCCATGGCCGACAGGAATTCCTGTATTTGGGCCGGATCCGCCCCCGAACCCGGGAAGGACGGGTATTGCGGGGGCGACTCCACAGGCATGTCCGGGGCCGCGGGGACGGTGCCGGGAGGGGCCTCAGCCGAGTCGCGAGACCGGCGAGGCGAAGTCCTAGAGCGACGATGCTTTTGGACTTTTGTGTTTGGACTTACCGGACGAAGAAGACTTCGATGCCGACGACCGGTGAGGACTCCGCGATCGACCCCTGGACCTCTCACGCGACCGGGGCTTGCGCGGAGCCGAATGCCGGGCCTCGAGGAGCTTTCGAGACCGCTCTCGCAAAGCTTTCGGGTTGAGGGCCCAGCAGTCGGAACACGACTCCGTGTCGTGGCCTCGGCCGAGGCAGAAGAGACACTCCCGATGCGGGTCTGTGATGGACATCATCCGAGCACAGGTGCCGCAACGTTTAAAACCGGGCATCCCTACGACACCTTGAAGTCGATTCGAAGAAAAACAGTGAAAAAATTCACCAAAAAAGTTAGTCAAAAAATGACTAGGGCACTGCTCTTCCCGGATCTGCGCTTGCTGGCGCGGAAAAAGAAGAAATGACGTCAGCGCGCAGGGACGGCGCCTAAGTACTGCCCGCGACGTCATCCCGGCGATCACGACGCCGACGACGGACGCGGAGCCGCACGATGCCGCCTACCGACGCGCAAGGGTACTGCTACGCAAAAACTTTCCGGATCCAGCCTGACGCCTGGGGATATTCTAAGGTAAGGAATCTGTCACTAACGTGTCTCTTTCAGATGAGGTTTTCACTAGCCACCTGATGGACAGATACTGCGGGAGTACATGCGTAGATGCTACAGACGGATGTGACTTCCTTCGGGGGGTTCCGCTACCGCGGCTCTCAGATGACCAACGGAAGGAGTTGGAGGCAGAGTTGCAACTCGTGGACCTTCGGGTAGCCTCGAGTGGAATGGCCAGATGTAAAGCGCCTGGCCCCGATGGTCTTCCCGTTGAATTTTATCAGGCGTATGCTGATGTGATTCTTCCATGCTTACTGGAGGCGTTGCGGGAGGCTAAACAGACCGGAGTCCTACCCCGCTCTATGCGCGAGGCACAAATTGTTATGCTCCCCAAACCCGACAGAGACCCTGAAGACCCCTGGGCATATCGTCCTTTATCTATGTTGGGAGTGGACGCTAAACTATTGGCCAAGGTCCTGGCTCTTAGACTGCGAAGGGTGGTGAACTCCTTGGTGCATGAGGACCAATGTGGGTTCATGCCCGGGAGGGGGACGCATATGAATCTGCGTAGATTATCACATGTTCTCCACTCGGTGGCGGATACAGATATCAGGGCGGCAGTAGTCGCGCTAGATATTGAAAAAGCTTTTGATACCCTTCGGTGGGATTACCTCTGGGAGGTGCTGCGGAGAATGGGGTTTGAAAGTGACTACATAGCATGGGTCAAGCTGCTGTATCATAAGCCGATGGCTAGGGTGCGGACCGGGAGACATGTGTCGGAAACTATTGAAATTGGCAGGGGCACATGGCAGGGGTGCCCATTGTCTCCGTTACTATTCGCCCTGGCCATGGAGCCTTTGGCGATCAAATTGCGTAGGGATATGGCTCTATGGGGTATAGAGGTGGACGGTCGTACCCACGTGGTCTCTCTGTATGCCGACGATTCTCTCCTCTATCTGTGAGAGCCAGAGGAGGCGCTCCCTGCGGCTCGGGTAATGTTGAATTCCTTTGGGATGTCTTCGGGCCTCTGTATTAACTGCCAGAAAACCATACTGTTCCCGCTTTCTGCACTGGCACGGGGTACAGTGCAAGATCTTCCAGTGGTTGGCATGGACTGGAAATGTGATCGCTTCCAGTATCTGGGATTGCAGATTGCCCACCATCCGGAGGCCCAGTATGATCTGAACATGGGGAGGGTCCTCGATGGGCTGCGGACATCGATAGCGTTCTGGAACAAGTTACCACTGTCGGTTATGGGGAGGGTAGCTGTATCAAAAATGATACTATTGCCTCGCCGTCTTTACGTGCTCCAGAATTCCTTCTGCAAAATTCCGAAGTCAACATTCGACACACTAAACAGTCTCCTGACCTCCCTGGTCTGGGCTGGAAAACGGAGCAAAGCCAAACTGGATGTGTTGAAGTTGGATATGGACAAGGGCGGGCTTGGGCTATATTATATGGCTGGTCTATTGCAATACGCCGCTCAATGGTGTATGGGGGAGCGTACAGTTGAGACAGACTTACTGGGCAGCTGGAATGATGGGATCCAATTGCAGCAACTCCTTATGATGGGCTCTAGAGTCCCTAAAACGTGCCCACATACAATCCGTAGGGTTACGGAAGTCTGGGAGCAGGCAGTGACTTTGGTGGTTAAAAGGGCCCCATATGCTAGTGCATTACCCTTACGCCGGTTAAAGGGCTTTCAGAACATCCAGAGCGTTATGGATCTTTCGATGTGGTACGAAGGGGGATGTGAGACGGCGGGGGATCTATATCAAAATGGTACCTTTATGACGTTTCAGGAAGCACAGGACTGGTTCCAGGTATCCCCGGGGCACTTTTTGCAGTACCCCAAAATATCGAGTACAGTGCGTCAAATGTGGACAACGTTCCCTGATGAACCAGGTGAGTGCAGCACACTGGTTACATTGCTGGACCCTGGTTCTAGTAGGGGGCTCATCTCCCGAATCTACACAACACTGAAGACAGACAGGGGGGGCAAACTTAGACAAAATCAGGGCGAGGTGGGACGAGGATCTGCCTGTCCCGTTGACGGATGGTGAATGGAAGAGAGCACTGGCACAAGTGGCTGAAGCCACTAGCAATGCACGGTTTAAACTAATCCAGTTCTACTATCTACACCGCATGTATCTTACTCCCCAACTGCGAGCACGGTTCACACCTGGGTGGTCTTCCGCATGTCCACGCTGTGGCACAGATCCCGCCACGTTTTTACATATGGTCTGGAATTGTCCACGCCTGCAGTTGTACTGGCAACGGGTGTTGTTATCTCTGGGCACGGCCACGGCGGTGCGTATCGATACATCTATAAAGCACTGTATTCTGGGAGTGCTTCCGACGCCTAAGAAAGGGGCTAAGATGCGCCATAAGTTTGCGCTCCTAGGGCTGGTACTTGCGAAACGAAGGATAGCAATCCACTGGAAACATCCCGGTCCACCGGTGTGGAAGAAATGGAGAGAAGACTTGCGGGAGTGGGGAGTAGCAGAGGAATGTCGCCTCAAAGCAGTACGGACTGATGAGAACGCAGAAGTTGATCTCCTTGAATGGGAGCAAATGTTGACTGAAGTGTCCACAACAGAGTGTGAGGGCGAGACTGTAAGCACACATAGCCCACCGAGCACTGGGCCCGCTTCAACACCTCCAGTTATAACACTATCACACGCATCCTCTCACACCACGATTCCATAACCTTTGAATAAGATGAGTGTAATGCTGGTTTCTTACCTAGATTGGAGGTACTGTGCCACCGGTCTGTAGCTGCCACGGGGGAATGGAGGAGGGGGGGGTGAAGGGGTAGGGGGGTGGGTTCAAGGAATAGAATTTGCATTCCTGGTTGTGATTTTTGGTATTATTGTTAATTAGGATTTTGGTTTAGTTGTTTGAAAATAACGATCCCATAGACAAATTACTGTACTGCTGATAAATGTACGAGCAACTCGTTCTTACGAGTAATGAGCCTGTGTATGCTTACTGGATGTGTTATTAACAATATCAGTGATATTTTGACCTTACCTTCTGTAAATGTACCTGTGAGTACTTGATATACTTGAACGCAGTAGTTAACAAAAATAAGTAAAAAAAACCTAAAAAAACACATTCAACATACGCCCTGTCCCAGCAACGGCAAAGCTCTGCAAGCGCTGTCTTTTCCAGAGAGATTTCCACATCTTCAATTCCTCGAGTTTGGTCGTCACAAGAAACCCCAGCGTTTAACACAATTTTGATGCTTTACAGAAACAAGCTAGACAATTCGTAAACCAATACATTGCACAGAATATGCATTTATGCTAGATTTCTGTAGCAAAACAACCTAGTTCCTACTAAATAAATATTATTTAAAAAAAAAAAAAAAAATCTCAAGGAACTTTTCAACAAATGGAGAACGGGTTATAGCTAATATTCTACCCATCCTATTTCAAAGTCAAGCAGGTCTGGAAGCCGGCTACACACAGCTGCCCCGACCTCAACATCGCTGCCCCCCTATCTCCCACATCACGATAGGTACAAGGGTTGGGTCTCAAAAGTGAGTAATTCCTCGTTCTACTCGCAGGAACTGTTGCTTAAATATGATGGACCCTCTCCACCATCTGAACTTAAACAAGAGGACTATAAACGCTCTGGCACACTCTTTTCACTCCTAAGAGGGATGTTCCAGTTATCTCGCAATTATAGAAATTATCAAGGCATCTATACCCGAAACTTTCTAGAATCTTCACTGCCCGTGCCCAATTTTGTCCTCTTTCACCTCAATGTGCTGCCAGTGACGGGAAACTTCTGCTGGTCGTTGTCACAAAGAGACTCTGCTTCTGTCCTCAAAATTCTACACTCACTATGGCTCAGATTTTTTGTGTGCTCTCTGTGTTTGCCATTTCTGACCTGGTGGGCTTTTTTGTCATTTAGAGCTATTTATTTATTGACAGTATTTAGAACGAGCTACAGATCCCAGAATGGAGACTCTGAGCGCATAAAAGAAAGAGCCAAGGTGTAGGTCCACAAAGATGTTCAAGGATGACAAAGCCTTGAGGAAGGCTGACTGACTAAAGGACAGGAGGAGTATGCAGTCAGAAGCAGTATGGAATTATCCGAATTCCACACAGAAAAGGCTGCATCACAGGCCCAAGACAGAACGGCTGAGGAGGAAATGGCAAGGGTTTCCTGTTGTGACTTGTATTCTCATTATGCATCCTTTCCTTTAGTTACCTTTTTCCTGCTGCTCAGCCAGTATGGATGTGGTGTGCGTATGGAATGTTGGAATGCTTGATGAGGTATGTGAAATGCTGGAGTGCCTGGTGTGGTTGACAGAGAGACAGCTGGAGTGTGTGGGCTGAGCAGCAAGGATGCTGCTCCTGGTGGGGCTGAACTTCTTATCTTGCTTACCATCTTGATAATCCTGTAACTAAGCTTAAGAAACCTCCTACCTATAACCTACTTCATGGCTACCTATGGACTTCCTTTGGATTGTAACATTTACCCGACATGCTACATCCTCTGAAAGACCCTTCAGGCCTTGAGGGAGACCGTTACATTGCAAGGAGTGCCTTATATGTGAATTATTTTGCCCCAGCCTTAAATTTCCTTTCAGAAGGACTTAGCAGCTCCCAAGTTCCATTCCTGCTAAACCACCTGTGCCTACTCTAAAACACAGGTTGACTGAAAACGGAAGGATTATCCTCTTGGCCAATTGTCACTTCCAATCACTTAATGGGGCAATCAATGAACATAACCTGTATTTATAAAGGGTACATTTATCAATACGTGTGTGTGTGTGTGTCAAACATAAACCAGACAACATATAATACAATGAAAGGACAACAGCATTCGGTAAAAGAGGGATTTTAAATAAAATGTAAGAATCACTTGGAGGAAAACTGCAAGACATTTGTATCGAAAGGGAACTTTGCAATTGTAATGCAATTTTCTTTAAACAGTCTATCTAAGAATAAAATGTAACATCTTTTACAGTTGAACAGTATACTCTGCAATTTTTAATAGATATTCTAACATGATACGCAAGGTATGCTGGGTTGAGTCTGCCAGACTCTTGGTCTTTCCTCTCCATTTCCTGCACGGAGAGCAAGGATTAAGGTTCAAAGTAATGTTATCACAGTCGGACGATGTCTGGTTGTAGAAGGCCTCGCTTCGAGGAGCTTGTGGACCAGTGAGGAGGTGGTAGCACGACAGATTTAGAGAGGTCAGTATAAAACTCACCCCTGCTTGTCGCCGGGATGATGTAGATCCACCTAGCGCCCCAAAAAAGCAAAGCGCCACAGTCCCAGAATTCACCCTCAACGGGCTGTCGTAGGGGAGTTTGGTAGTCGCTCGCTGGAATGGGAAAGAGCCAATGTGCGCCTGAAATGGTGGGGTCTCAAGGTCATCGGGGACACTGAAGCTACATCACGGCCAGGGGAGCTACACAAGGCTATATTTAATGCTCGGTTAGGTAGGGTCCAGCCTTACCGGTTTGTATTTTTCTCCACCAGGGAGATAAAACTGCTTTAAGGATAGTCTGAATAATGTTGCTCAGGGACCAACTTGGTTGATGGGGGAAAAATAGCTGCAACTAGGAAGTTTGGAGAGGCCTGATCTGCATTTGGGGTGGAGGGGTGTGAGATGCAGCTCGGGTAAGGAGCCTGAACTGAAGCAAGGGAGCTTGAGGTGCAGTAAAGGGGGAAAGACAAGTACCAGTCACGTTGGGAATAAAAATACTTGCCTACAGTAACACGATTTCTGGTAAAGACTATCTATCGACAGACTCCTTGCTTTTTGAATACTCTCCCAGGCATCAGGCTGAATCTGGAAAATCTTCAACAGTACCTCTGCGTGCCGGCGGTTCCACACTGATGGTATTTCAAGCCAGATGTGACGTGCACGGACTTCTAAAGGCGCCACCCATGCGTGCTGGTATCAATTGCTTTCTAGATACTTCTGTGTCTACTAATGCAGAGCCAAACAGTTTTGGCCGCCAGCGTGCAGACTTCTAAATTGATATTTTCTTATCTGAAGAGACCAGTTCACGGAATAGGGAGGTGGAAGTGTTGGTGAGGAACCTGCTGTTAGAGTCTCTATCAGAAACAGCGGTAAGATACTTCTTCTGATACAGACTTCTATCCGCAGATTCCTCACCTGTTGAATAGATATCCAAGCAATACATCCTAGGAGGTGAGTTCATGAACTGAAACTAAAAAGCCCTAAATGACCGAGCAGGCAAAATGCCCTTCCTAGCAGACCAGACTGTCTAGGCAATAGTGCTACGTGAACATATGTAGTGACGCTCACATAGCAGCCTGACAAATGTTGAGAACGAGTACCACAAGTGGAAATGCAGTGGTAGCAGCCTTAGCCCTTGTAGAATGAGCCTGCAGGCCCTCAGAGAGCTGCTTTTTTGCCCATGCGTAGCACATCTTAAAACAGAGTACAATCCAGCGCGTGATGGCCCTTTTTTGCACGGCCTTGCCTTTCTTTGCTTTAGTGAACCCGATAAAGAGCTGATCGTTCACCCGGTGTTCTTCGGTATGATCTATAAAGAAGCTCAGAGCCCTTTTTGGATCTAATTGGAGAAGTCTCTCCTACGCCTTTAGAGGGGTGAGGTGGAGCAAAGGAAGCTGGGAGGATGATGTTCTGACCAACATGAAAGGGATTCACTACCTTCAGAAGGAAGGAGGCTCAAGTCTGCAGACCCAGCTAGTCTGGGTAGAACGCGGTGTAGGGCAGATGAACAGAAAGGGCATTCAACTCACTGACCCATTGCACCGGTGTTGTAGAATCAAGAAAGACTGTCTTGAGGGTAAGCAGCCTTAGAGAACAGCTGTGGAGGGGCTCAAATGTCGCACACATGAGGAATGTAAGGACCAAATTTAAATCCCATTGGGGCATAACAAACGGAGAAGGAGGAAACACATGTTGGAACCCTTTGAGGAAACGTGTCACAACAGGTGATTTAAATAATGATGACTGGTCTGGCATCCACAAGAAGGCCTGAAAGAGACAACTACCCTTTAACAGTGCCCAAAGCAAGGCCTTGCTGGGCAAGGGACAACACAAACAACAGAACTTCAGTTTGTCACAGAGTGGGTCAATCTGTTTAGCGGCGCATCAGGCCACAAACCTATGCCAAAGGCAGGCGTATACAGATTTGGTTGAGGGACACCTGGATGCCAAGATGGCATCCACAACTTCAAGAGGACAGTCAAAGAACTCAACAGTCACTGTTCAAAAGGTGGAGAAGGAGCAGGTTCGGGTACAGAACCCTGCACTGCTGATGCAACACCCGAAGAGGCAGCCTGATTGGAGGACAACATATCTATGCTGAAGAGTTCGAGACACCATACCATCTGTTCCCAATCTGGGGCCACTAGGATGACTTGGGTCTGGTCAGTTCTGATCTTCTCCACAACTCAGGACAGGAGAGGTATAAGTGAAAAGGAAGACCTGAGGTCCAGTCTACGCAGACCGCGTCTCAAAGTGGAGACACCTTGGAATCTCTAAAGCGCCAAAGTGCTAACATTGTGCATTCTCAGCAGTGGAGAAATGATCGAACCAGGGATCTCCCCATTCACGGAAAATATCCTGTGCCAATTCTGTCTGTTCCTGCCGTTCGTGATCCGCAAAGAGTTGATGGCTTAGTTTGTCCATTCTGGCATTAAGGAAACCAGCCAGGTAGTGTATCACAAGCAAAATTCTTTGGCAGTCTAGCCACAGCCAGAGACGCAAAACCTCATGGCACAAGTTACACAACTCCACCCCACCCTGCTTGTTACAGTAACACATGGGTGGTAGTGTGGTCTGTGGGGACCTGCACCAGCTTTCCTTTGAGGGAGGGCAGGAAGATTTTCAATACAAGCGGATGGCTCTTAGCTCTAGAAGGTTGATATGGAGACAGGCCTCCGGTGGAGACAAGACGCCTCTGATCTCTACCTCTCCCATATGGCTTCTACAACCCAAAAGTGATGCATCGATCACCACTGTGAGCTCTGGGTGGGGTAAGGAGAGGGGTCTGCCACTTACACAATTGGGGTCCCGCACCCACCATTGCAGATCTTTTGCAGTCTACTCCAAAATCTGGACCATATCGGCAAGATCCCCTGGTGCTGTGCCACTGGGATTTCAGATCCCACTGCACAGCCCAATAATGCCATTTAGCATGCCTGACCAGCAGTAAGCAGGAGGCCATGAGTCCCAGCAGCCTCAGAGTCATTCTTGCGGAGATTCAGGACAGAGGGTGAAATATCGGGATCATAGCCCGAACGTCCTGGACTCTCTTCTCTGGGGTATAGGTGGGACTGCACCATGTCCAGTATGGCTCAGATGAAGGGGGTCATCGGCGAAGGAGTCAGGTGTGACTTTAGCACATTGATAGTGAATCCCTAGGATGTCAGGAGGTTTGCCGTAGTCTGGAGGCGATTGACTCGCCTTTAACAGCCAGTCATCAAGCCAGGCGAAGACTGGAACCCTGACCTCCAAAGATGTGCTGCTACCATCGCCATTACTTTTGTGGACACCCAAAGGGCGCTGGTACGCAGAAAAGAGAGCACAGCAAACTGAAAATTCTCGTGGCCTACCATGAACCGAGGGAAACGCCTGCATGTCTGCAGGATGGGGATGCGGCCTGCAGGTCAAGCCTCTAGGGTCGAGGGCAGACAAGCCCTGGGTGAGCATCTTGAACCTGTCTTTCCGCAGAATGGTATTTGAGAGGGTAAAGGTCTTAAATGGGACTGAGGTCCTTGTCCTTTTCCAACACCAGGAGCTAGCGGGAACAACAACCACAACCAACTACTGACACCAATACAATCTCTATAGCTCCTTTGGCCAAAAGAGCCTGCACACACCCTGCTGCTAAAGCGGCAGGTGGTCCTGTCAGCCAATCTGGAGATGGTGGAAGGTGCGGCAGGGTTTTTGTTTGAAACGTTCCAGGGCAGAGTCCGCTTTATGCCAAAAAGCCGGGAAGTGTTAATATGCATGTCCATAAGACTGGCCGGAACATCTCCCGAAAAGCCATTGGACTGCATCCAGGCGTGCCTGCGAATGGCCACACTGGTGCCAACAGACCTGGTGAGGGAGTCAGTGGTATCCAGTCCACAGCAAATGGTGAACTTGGGAGTATCGCGACTATCTTGCATGGCCTGGCGAAGTATGACCGTAGCTTTTTCCAGGACCATGGGCAATACTTGGGCCACAAGACATGAGAGTAGCAGCCTGGGAAGCAGATGGCATTCACTAAGCAAAGGGCCAAAAAAACGCTTAACAAAAGTCTCTATCGTCATGAATTCCTGGTCAGTGGGAGTAGTGGGAAACGAGTTTGGATAGACTCAATTGGCAGAAGCCTGCACCACAAGGCTCTCAGAAGTGGGGTGCTGGGTGAGATAAGCTGGATCGCCCAGAGCAGGACCATGGCTTCTGGCAATGCACAGGAAGACCTGAGCAGGGTTTTGCCCGGGTACGTAATAGGGTACCTGTAAGAGCATCATTGAATCTGAGTATGGGCCAGAACATGACTGGCTGGGCTCCAACACCTTCATCAGAACATTTGTCTTAATTTCCAGAGTGGAAAGTTGTAGATCAGGCTCGGGGGTGCGTGACGGGGTAACTAATTCAGTGTCTGGGGAGGTGTCTAGACCACTGGCATCTTGGAGGCCCTTGCAACAATTGTCCTCTAGGTAAAACCGGGCAATCTCATCCCCAGCATCATGGCCCCATTATAACTCATTAAGGACATGAGCTCTCCCAGAAGGTAGAGGCACTGTGCCTAAATCAGAAGGGTGGTAAAGAGGTTGTGGCTCAGACGGAGGCGCATGTGGCCTCAGTCTCTGCATCAGACAGGACTATGGGTTGCCAATCGTCGTCCAGAATTGATGGTGTTGGTGGAATGTGTCCGGGCGTGGGTTGAGGCGCTGGGTAGGGAGTCAATATCAAAGTAGGTCCAGAGACCTGTGTGGATCCCACAGGGCCCAACTGGTGCCAAGGGCAGACCCACCAGCAGAAGCCCACTTGGTAGGCCTCTCGGCTCCTTGGCGCCTGAGGGATGCCAAAAAGTCGCAGCATAGCTGCACAAAGTTCTTCAATTAGCTGCGGTGTCGCCAAAGGCCCTGGAAATTCCAAATGCAGTGGGACAAGAGTCGTAATCCACTCCAAAGTAGAGCGTGTTTTGGAGCGCAATCTGGAGGCAAGATGATGCCCTCTCACCTTCTTGGGAGACAAAGAGTGGCAGGACACCGGTGCCAGCATCACCCACTGGCGCGCAGGTGTACTGCTGAAGATTTTCTGGATCCAGTCTGACGTCTAGGGTAGTATTCAAAAGGTAATCTGCAGTTAGAAGTCTCTATCAGAAGAGTGTGAGCCTCAGTTGGAGAAAGAGGGGTACCTTTGGTAAATGTAAGCTTGAACAGCAGTAATGTGTGAAAATGCTTGATCTGGATTCGGGGAAAGAGTGAGGTGCAGTTGTGAAGAAACATTTGAGCTACAGTTGTGGGGGGAAGAGCTCGAGATGCAGTTGTGGGAAACTAGCTTGAGCTGCTGTTGAGGGGGGGAACAGCGTGAGCTGCTGATTTGGGGGGAAGAGGGTGAGCTGATGATTTGGGGGGAAAGAGGGTGAGTTGTGCTATGTGGGGAAGAGCATGAACTGCAGTTGTAAGGGAAAAGCATGAGCTGGTGGGGCGATGTGTGTGAGCTGCACCTGGAGGAATCTAAAGCTGAGGTGGGGAAGTGTAAGCTGCATCTTGAGTTGTAGGAGCCTAAATGTAAAGTCAGATCTATAGTAGGGGAGTGTGAGCAAGATAAAGTAGGGAAGATAAAATGCACCAATGAAGCCAGTATATATTACTGCAATGGGCAAGAGTTCTGGTCCAGTGTAAAACATTGATAAACGTGGGTGCTGACATACCATCCAAAGAAGTAGGGGTCCAGCCCAAACATCCAGGTTGCGTCCTGGTACGGATCTGTGGGAATGGCACTTCGGTCAAATAGCAGCCACACACATATCTCTACTGTCTAATGCTCACCCACCCATGCCATCACCAACACTAGGCAAGAACGCGCTCCAGCACGCTCTAATATTTTACCCCTTTTCCTATATTTGGTTCTTTAATACAGTTTGGGCCAAAGCTCTTCTTGATCCAGAGCATAGACCTGTGCCAGGTTTTGGTCCTTGGGCTGTACCACTGAGCTGCCCATTTCAAATCGATGAATTTCACAAGCATGCACGGCAGGTCTTTGCTTCTTCGTACCATCCTCTCCGGGAATGCTTTGCAGGTCATGTTTTTGTTTGAACAAATCCTGCAGATATAAGTGCGAAAATTAGGACTACACTGGGACTACTGGGCTGTGGGAGGCACATGGGCTGGGATCAGACAGCCATGCCAGATCAGGCAACTGACACATACATGTGGTAGTCTCAAGACCCCTGTCTAAAAGATCTGGGAGGGGTCCTCCAACATGGTAGGGTCAGCTGGCCCCACACATGATTCAAGTCACCTTTGCTTTAGAGTTTAATAGGAAGCACATGTGATAGAGTAGGTCACACATTATGTAACAGTTATTCCTGTGGCCTCGGACTGTGCAGTTCTTCGTGAGAGCTTGGCTTACTGACGCCGTGCCGAAATCACAGTTCCTTCCATCATTACAGCTCAGGTTTCAAAGGACGGTGGATGCTGGGGGCACGGATCCTCACTCTACACCAATATATTTACATTAGTGAGATTCCTGTGGTCACAGCTGTCACACTGCAGTTGGAGCACCAGCATAGTGAGTGATATATAATAATATCCCACACCGCAGTTCCTCCATGGCATAAGATTAGATAGTTTGAAAGGGAGAGTGTTGGTATATCTTTGGCTATACTCCACTTCACAAATCCTCCTGTTGTCACAGCTCAGGGTCTGAAGGGCACTGTTGGTCACAGACGCTGGACTCCAAGTTCATGTCACATTTAACTGCTTGTTCGCCTTGGGCAGCATGGACAGTGGATCATTGGTTGCCCACCATGTTGCAGTTCCTTCATGGACCCCTGCTACCATAGTACAGAGCAGTCCAATTTTGCAAAGCCTGGCTGCTTCCTTAACTCCCAGTAGGTGTGGTTGCTCTCCCATGTTTCTTTACTGCTGTCAACCACGCGCCTGTTGAAAGAAAGGAAAGAGTCAGAAACACAATTTGCAACCTCTACTGCATTCCATGCACAGTCACGGCAACCAATCCAATTTCAGTCTGAAGGATGTGCTCCAGAGCAAGCATACACAATACTCAAGTATTAGCTTTTATAGATTGCCTTGCCTTCTATGCTACTGCCACTTGGTTGTTAGATTCACAGTGGTTGCAAAAAGTTGTGAATAATGACCAATAGATATCAACAAAGAAAACACACATACTAGGTTTGGAGACCACCTTTTTTGTCACGCTATGGCTCACTGTCTCAATCACCTTAAGCCCCACCGACAAAGTGGGTGGGGCAATTGTTTATGTTACAGATAGCCAACATCCTCTTTTGCACAATAGCTGTGTAGCAGATTCATGTTATTTTGATTTGTAGAGATAAGAGGTCAGTGGAAAGGATTAACAGCAGTGCACAGTAGCAAAACCTATAAAGGAGGTAGGAAAGAAAATGAGTTACTTTCAGGAAAGTGTGTTCTTTGTTCTCTGATGGATAGTCCTTCAATCCACATACATATTCGGGCATCAGACTATGACTAAAATTACATTCCATTGACACAACCGCTTGCGGAGGAATTGACAACCGTGACCCTGACATAAATCCGCCTAGTTTACCCAAGCCACAGAGGCCAGATAAGCGGTCAGTAACGCAAACGTTACTAAAGGAAAGTAAGCCTCTCTTGTAAATAATACTTCTTTCTGCAGACCACTCATCCACAGATGTTCAACTAGGAGGATCACCAAAATCAGGAGGGACTCAGAAAGAGTTCAGAACACCCACTCTATTATATAGGACACTGTAAAATAATATATAAGAGCGTGCTTCATTTCTTAAATCCAAATCCAAGCAGCAATGCTTGGTTATCATGTGTACAGAAGCCCATAAAGATTCCAGGCAAATATCCATAAGGTGCTTTCCTTTGACAAGAGTTCGAGTTGCAGCTTTTCCGCCAGTGGACAGGCCCGGATGCCAGCAGGGGATCTTTTCAGCAAACAAAAATTACTGCAAAGGAGGATGCATTTGGAGAGTGACAGTTTAGAAACAGGCTGACCTTCCCGTGCTCCACAAATCACAGAGATATCCAATTGTCCAATGATCCTAATTTCAAAGTTCTCTTATGGTCCAATCTACGTCATCCCACCCTTGAAACTGAAGAGGTTAGCTGGTGAAAAGAACTTAGGCAACTCTAAGGCAAAGAGGACGTCTTACTTCCAAGGATCCATCTTGACAAGTAGGAGACAAAGTAAGAGTTATATAGAAAATCAACAGAAAGCACACGCAGATCCCCACTCTACAAGCTGGTAAACCACCCATTTGGAACTCCGCTATTAATGTTACCAACCTCAATGATCAAAAAGAGAGAGACCTAAACTGAACCACCATTAAAAGGTGAAACACAAAAGTCACATCACTTATTCTAGAGATATTTCAAGTACGTCATTTGCCATAGATTACTCAAAAAGACAGCCTTGATCCAGGATCTCTTAAAGGCAGATCTTTCTGCTAGATAACCTTATACTAGTCTACTTTTGAGATAAAATCTAACCAGAGAGAAAAAAAACTCAGACAATAGGACCTCACAAAGTACCCTATCTTAGAAGTATCCCGACCTAAGTGGTTCCCAATATGACAGATTTTGCAAAAAGATCTGGAACATCATTCCACTCAGAGTTCAGAAAAGACATGAACACGCATCTCATATGACATTGATAAGGAAATTCAGCTACTGCCTGTGCCCAACACAAAAGAGACTCGTCAATTCATATCACTCTCCACTTGATGTAAATGATCGCAAATCAAATCTCAACCCCCACTTCAATGTATAGAGACACACACACACACACACACACACACACACCCACACACACCCACACACACCCACACCCACACCCACCCACCCACACCCACCCACCCACCCCCACACCCACGTGGAAGGCTCCAGGGTAAAGAAAGCCCGCCGCCCTTCCTAAAATAACAGATCATTTCTGAAACAGAAGGTCCAAAAAGCAACTCCAATTTGCCCAACCAGGGTCACTTGTGCCCAAAGGCCTTTGATCTTCCTGATTACTTATGAAAGCACAAAGACTCCAGGAAACATGTAACACAGAAGTCCCAATCCATTGGTAACAGTTCCCCCATAGGCCACTGCAGAGAAAACTCTCAGGAGAGTGCATTTCAAAATTCTACAGATAGCCCAACAGGACAATATCTGGCCCACAACCAGTGGATTTATTTTCCAAAAGTGGTTAAAGAAGGTTAATCTGCTCAGTGCAGTGTTCTCTCCCCCCTAAGCAAGATGCAACGAATGTGACATCAAGCTTGATAGCCTAAAACTAAGTTCTCAATGTGTCAGCCCACAATAATGAGCATATAGTTAAGAGTTGTTTTTTTGTACACAAGACCTTGTGTGCATCTGCACTGCAACGAGTGAAGGGGACAGCAAGTGCCTGATTAATGGGATGCAGTTCCAACACATCGATATGCCGTAGCTTGTCTTGCTACATGGTCCGGCACTGATGTATATATCTTCCAGATCAGCCAAGTAGGGTTGAGTAAAACAGTAGAGTAGCTTTTGATCAAGTGAGTATGTGCAGTGCCCCCACCGCCCAACCCCATCTGAAGATTGCCTGGGTTCCCCACCCACTGAAGATCAAATACCAAGTCCAGAGATGCTGAAATATTTTCCTAAAGTTAATCCAACAGCTGGTTCTACCATGTGGCCTCATTCTCAGGATGGTTTGGGGCACCAGGTAAGGTTCAAATGCATCAGAAGGTATCAACATTACTGCCCACAAGATCTGACTGGAGCAGACCAAATGTGACAGATACTGTCTGTGCTTGGCACAATGTCTGGAGACATTCTGGTAGGAGATAAATTATTTACTTTATATTAGGCCCTTAGGTT
Organism: Calotriton arnoldi; assembly: GCA_963921515.1. Classification (NCBI taxonomy): domain Eukaryota; kingdom Metazoa; phylum Chordata; class Amphibia; order Caudata; family Salamandridae; genus Calotriton; species Calotriton arnoldi. Next base: position 486,622 of record CAWUFW010001100.1, read on the forward strand.
ACAGCCACAGCTACATAGTGACTGTAGCACTAGGTATTCTTGAAGTAGTGGATATACATTTCCCTTTCATGTCATACTGAGCAGGTCTGCTAAGTTATTGTCCATCCCAGGGGGTTGTTCCGCCAGGAGAAACACTTGAGATGATGAATGGGCCAATTCCAGATTGTCAGAGCTAACTTCAATAGCTGGGGTGAATGTTTGCCCCAGTTTCCGAATTTACTCCATTTTGCCATGTTGTCTGTATGAACGAGCACTGTCTAGTTGTCAATCAGTCTGTAAGATGCACAGGATGTTAGCTGAACTACCATTAATTCCAGGAGATTCACATTGTTGCTGAGAAAACCACTGGCCCTGAATTGTGAGGTGGCCCTAATGTGCCCCGTACCTCACAAGGGAGGCATCTGTGCTGAAGGTGACTTGCGGCTATGGGCTGATGAATGACCTTTCCAGTAACAATTTCTTGATGTTCCACCCACCAATGATGTTTTCAGCACTGGGCTCGAACACTGACTAGTTGCTTATGACCATTGCCTGGACAGACACTCCTGTAGAGGACACATGTGGAAGTCAGCATCTGGGACTACTGCAATACAAGACCCTATCATTCTCAACAGTTTCATGACCATTCTCCCTGTAGGAGGACGTGGCGTCTTGTAAAGGGGACGCAGTCTTTGAAAATGCCATCATTCTCTCATTGTTGGGGTAGGCTTTGACGGTCAATGTTTTCGGCATGGCTCTCAAGAATGGTTGCATTTGTTGGCGATAGTGGTGAGATTGTTTTGGCAATCACTGTAAAACCTAATGTGTGAAGAAGCGACACAGCTTGTTTAGTGTGAATGAGGCATTACTCTCACCTGTTTCTTCTTACCAGTCATCATCCAGGTAAGAAAAGACATGTATAACATTGTGGCAAAGGGGAACTGCAACCACTGCCAAACATTTTGGGAACACCTGTGGGGCTGTTGTGACATCTGAACTAATAACACTTTCCACCAACTACAAACCTGAGGTACTGATGGTGTGCTGGGTGGATAGGGATTGTATTGTATTGTAATTGCAGTTATATAGCGCTTACTACCCCTGATGAGGTGTTGAAGCACTTTTTCTGCGAGTAGCACGCTACTCCGGAACCCATAAAGGATTAGTGGTGAATTAGTATAGTGAAATATGAAAGTAATTTGAGTGGTGGATATGTTAGTCAGTTATTTGGATTGAGAAAGATAGTGGAGGGATAGGAGAGGGGAAAAGGTTTGCATTTATATAGTGCTTGCTACCCCTGATGAGGTATTGAAGCGCTTTTTCGGCGTATCTACAAGATGGTCTGACTGTCATTGTGAATTGGGTTCCTAAAGAAGTAGGTAGAAAGCTGAATCGCTCTAACCCTTTCGCCTCCCCTAAGCCCACTGTCACAATTACTTGGGAGTGTGGCTGGTGAAGGTCAGACTGAAGGACTTATGAGAATGGGAGACTACTGCCACTATTAGCCCCTATCCCCACACCGGTGGTTACCTGGTGCAGAGAAGCTTATCACAAGCAGCATTAGTAAACATCTTAACCACCCACCACCAATGGCTACCTGAAGGAGGGAGGTTGGCGAGAGTCATTATTGGCAAAACCCAAGATTACCAGAGAAGAGACGCTTAAGTTGGCCACTTTAACAAACGCCTAACCCGCAGAAGTGCCATGGGTGAGGCTTCCACATGTTACCTAAGGCCATTATTGGACTCTCCAAGCCTACCTAAAGAAGCGTGGCTGATGTTGGATGTTGTTCTCCTCCATGACTTTACGTCGGTCCCTCTGCAGCTGTTCAATCCTCCTCTTCTGAGCCTCCGCAGCCTGCACATTCCCTTCCTCCAGGTACCTGAACAGAAATCAAGGACACAGTCAACATCACTGATGTTCTATATATATTATCTATATATATTGCAAGCTTATTTTATCCAACCAAGTACACAAAGAACATTTGCTGTATATTTAGTACATTATCTAACCAAGTACACAAAGAACATTTGCTGTATATTTAGTACACAGAATCTTGTACAGGATACAGAAATGCCAAGTTGTTAAAAGCCAATTATTGGAACAAAATTCCAAAGGACGGCTGTGGAAAGGAGTTCCACCCCGCCCTTGTACATTTTCTGGATAGTCCTTGGTTTAAATCCCAGTCCTCTTGACAATCATATGAGCCCTCTGGAGGTGCTCTCTGTGTTTTACCTTAGTGCTGCCATTCTGAGTGGTTACCACTCTAGCCCAAACTATGCAAGGACTGACAGTGGTGGCAAAGAGATTCATGTTGAGGCAGAGATCTTTTCACCAGCTCTCCTGTGGGAGCCTGTCTACCAGCTCTTGACTGAAAAAGGTCCAGTCATTATCCACAACTGAGGTCGTCTCCCTTCATATTATTTGCAACATGTATGAAGGGCTGCTGTTGTATGTTTGGAATTTGAGCGCTTTCAACCAAAATAAGAGATGGTGTCCAATGGCCCCCCCATGTGTGCTGCAGAAAATGGTGCTCTTATCTGTGTTCAGTTGGTTGTGTCCATTTAGGATATACAAGCCTGCACATACAGTCTTCCATGTCCCGCTCCTAGGGGACCAGTTTACCTGCTGGGTGGAAGAGGTCATCAATCTATTCCCTTTTGTTCTAAAGAAGAGTAAGTTTCCCCTGCCTAGATAAAACTGTCCCATTGCCAGTTTCCTGCGCTATAGTAATCTCTCCAGAGAGAGGTTAATGCATGTCACAAGTATGTGCGTCACAACTGGTCTCAATGTGGACACTAGGGAGGAGGCCAAAGAGGTGGACTACAATGGTCATAATGCTGACCTCATGTTAAAGCTACAGGGATACAATAAGCTAAAAGAGGTCTCTTCCCGCAGATGCCAGCTGACCAGTGGCAACTAGACCTGGATCGAACTAGCCTGTTGGCCACTGCCTGACATTCAATGAATGCCATCCTTCAGGTCCTGGGTTGCTTTAGATGTGTACCCCTGCCCTGTGGTGGATTGGGATGAAAAGGTCAGAAGGTAAAATCTTTGACCAGGACAAACCTGGCTGGTGTATACGATCCACACTCAATCGTGATCAACGTCAAATTGTGCCTAGGTTCAGGTCTGCCGCACCCATTGACTGTCATTGGCACTCTATGCTTCTTGGCTCTATTCCTACTTCTAAAATTCATATGTTCAGTACCCCTTATTGGGTTTTTGTCATTTTGGTTTGAGATTTTTATTGTTTTGCATTTTGACTTTGTTACTGTTTTGGTAGTGCCCTAAGTTAAGATTGTCTGCTCTGTGCCACGGCTACCAACCGTGAAAGAGAAATGAAGCTCAAAGATCTTGCCATAGCCTTGCTTTTCCTGAAATGTTCAAGGCATCATAGAGGGGTTCACTTTAGATGAGCATATTGGTTAACAAGAGCTGACCTCAGTGAACCACCTCCATGTATGCCTCATTCAGTAACTATCTTTCCAGTGGCTACTCTATCTGACCACTAACTGTGAATATTCCCACAGCATCAGACTGAATCTGGAAACATCAAAGTAGTACTCCTGAGCACCAATAGAGGGCGATGTGTGACTCCGTGTCAACATCTTTCCCCTCAGAAAGTGAGAAGCAGAGCCGCATATAAGCATCTGGAAGTGACAAGCGGAGCCGCATAGAAGCGCCATCATTGCGCCATGACATCAGTTGCTTTCTTGGGCTGTTCATGCCCTCACGCACTAAGCCTATCGGCACATTGTCATTACTAGTGTGCAGATTTCTAAATTGGGACCCTCTTAGATGAAATAAGAGTCCAGTTCACAGAAAGGGGAGGTGGGCAGGTGGTTAGAAAGAGCATTCACCAGAAAGAGCGATACCAAAGGTAAGTAACTTGCTCTTCTGATAGATACTTGTAACCGCAGATTCACCATCTTGTAAATGGATACCAAGCAGTACCTCCTCCGGTGGTGGGTAAGTGTACTGGCTCAGATCAAAAAGTCCTGAAGGACCAAGCAGCCAAAATGCTTCTCTTGGCAGAACTGACTGTCGTAGCAGAAGTGCTTTGTGAATGCATGTAGAGAATGCTACGTAGCAGCCTGACAGATATCTGGGACAGGCATTATGCATGCCAGCGTAGTAATAACAACTTTGACTCTTGTGGAGTGACCCCGTAAGCCTTCTGGAAGCTACTTCTTAGTCAGTGCACAGCAGATCTTTTTGCACTGCGTTGCCATTCTTTTCCTCGGAGAATCCCACAAAGAGCTGATCGATCACCCAATGATCTTTGGGGCGGATCTATATACAAGCTTAGTGTCTTCTTAGGTCCCAATGATGGAGTCTCTCTTTCTCGTTAGTGGGATGAGGTGGGACAAAGAATGCCGGAAGGGTAATAGCCTGCCTGACATGAAATGGAGTGACCACTTTTGGCAGAAAGAAAACTTATGTCCTCAACACCAACTTATCTGAGAAGAATATTGGGTAAGGTGGGTTGACAGAAAGAGCCTGCAGCTCACTTGCATACTCAGCCGATGTTCTGGTGAACAGAAAGACTGTTTTCAACATCAGAAGTCTTAATAGACAACTGTGCAGCGGCTCAAAAGGGGTGCACATAAAAAAAAGTGAGAATTAAATTCAAGCCCCACTTTGGCATCATAAAGAGTTTTGGTAGCACAAGTGAAGGAAACCTTTAAAAAAACTCTTATCACAACAAATGATTTGGGGCATGTCCAAGATGGCGGCCACATCAGACGCTCTTTAAGTGAGTTCTGTGCTGGGCCCACACAATATTCTGGTTAATCGGCGACACCCGACCTACTGCGGCGGTGCACTGGTGGAAATATCCCCTATGCACTGTATTCCAGTGGAGCTGAGATAGAGCAGGGAGACCGCACAACGGAGCCGGTGCCGACATGTGGGGCCTGCAGTGGCTAATCAACATGAGGGAACTGGGGACGAAACCACATTGCACCCGGCGAACAGTTAAACTCCTGTTGAGGCTAACCCAAAAGGCGGCAGCGGACCGTCAGCCCAGTGCCCAGGATCCTGCTGCCTGCAAAGGAGAGCGCTGCGATGCCCACGGTCGGAGCCAGTGACCGGGGAGAATAGCACAGGTGTCCTAGGGAGAAGTGCGCCTGGGGGTGCACGCCGGTGACTGCGGCCACCGGGCGTGACTACAGAGCATGAATGGGCCACAGGAGACCCGAGAGTGAAGGAGCCCCAGGCACCACTACAGCTACCACTCAGAGGAGACGTGAGGTCCATTGGCGCACCCAGGCTGTGTGGCGCTGGCGGGGCTCCCACTAAGGGATCCGCGAAGGGACTGCTGCCTCCCCAGGAGCTAGGACCGGCGCTCAAAAGAAATGCAGGCAGATCCTACGAGGAGAAATATGACAAGGTGAGAGCGCCCCCTGCCACATGGGTGACTTGACCACTGCACCCCCTGGACTACCTGCTGTGCAGGGCCAACGTGCCTGATCTAAGCCCTTAGCATTTTGCCTTCATCCCTCCAAGGCAACCTAGGGCCTGGCGACGCCCCAGACTTGAAGCATAGCGTGCAACACAGTTGGGCACCATCCTCCCTGGGCTCCGAACGCACTGCAGGAGAGATGGCCCTGCGGACCCACTACAGCTCAACTTCGGCCACCTACCCGATGCAGGACACCCAAGTGGAGCCTGACCCCCTCCCACTGTTTAGGGGACCTCTGGAGAGGTCAAACAAGGGCACGGCACCCCAGGACATTGAAGGGATATCCTGAGCGTCCATCCATGCTGTTGTCCTGCCAAAGAAGTGGTCTTTTTGCCCATCTGTCAGGATCCCAGGCACGGGGTTGTGCACGTGACCCCCGCCTTCCTGCACACCTTGACCATCTGTTGAACACTTGAGGCGCACTGAGACACTAGTCGGCATACCTCTCACTGACCCAATTGCTGCTCCACCACCCCATGACATCATGATGGGGGAAGCGTAGAGCAACAAAAAACCCGCCCTCGGACCCCAGCGCCTGGCACCATCCACACCCTCAGCTGACCAAACTATGAATGCACTACATCGTCTGGAATACACTCTTGCTAAGCACTAAATGCAATTCAACAAGGTCCTTAATACCATACTAGAAACAAAAATTTCATTGGATTCGAAAATTGATGCGGTCTCTTTGAATATAAACTTACTTTGGGCAGATCGCAAAGTAGCGGACCAAGTAGACAAGACGGAATCCAAGCTGACCTCCCTGGGCCCCAGAGTGCGCAAATTACAAGCTAGCCTAGCTACTATGAAGGAGGAGGCCTCTTTGCATTGCAGAGTGGAGGACGCAGAGGGGCACTTCCAGCACAATAAAATCAGTTTCATGGGCTTCCCAAAATGCCCAGAGCACCCCAGCGCCGAGCTCTTCATTGAGGAATGGCTGGTGACTACCGTACTGGAGAACACGGTCCCCAAGCTGTTCTCCATGGAGTGTGCGTACCACATCCCTGGCACGACATTGCCGCCTGGAGCGCCACCAAGACCGCCCATCACTCGATTCCTTAATTATCGAGACCACGACCTCACCCTGCTGCGTTTCCGTACAAAGGGCACCTGCTGTTATGAGAACATGGAAATAACGGCATTCCTGGACTTCATGGCTGAGGTGCAATGGCTCAGGGGCTCCTACATGAAAGTGAAACACTTGCTCCGGGAGCTGCAGCTCCGCTACGCGCTGTTGTACCCTGCGAAGCTCAGGGTAACGGATGCAGAGACCTCCCATCTCTTCTCGACACCTGAGGATGTGCCTTTCATCCTACTGCGCTCCGAACAAGCACCAGACACTGGCTCAGATACAACAGACTCTGGTACAACCACCACAGACAGTATCCAAGGACCGAAAATCACACAGAGATCTGTTGATGACTTAATGTGAATGCCTCACTACTGCCCTGTCGCGGCCTCTGTCCTCAAGCGGCAGTGGTTCCTTCACACAGCAGCGCAAGGACTTAGGCCTGCAGCGCCAGGTCGGGGGCTCTGGTCTCCGGGATGGGCCCAGCCTTATGAGATCATGCCCTGCTGCGATACAACGTCCCACGTGAGCTCCAATGATGACTAGGTTTCTTTGTGTTTTCTTCGTTTTATTAGTTGTTGTTTATATGGTGGGGAATTCTGGACAGGGACGTACAAGTCCTCCAACCTGGGGGGGAAACAGCTGCCTAGGCTTACTGCTTTTACTGTGTTAACTATGGGTATGTTAGAGTCAAATGGTGGGTCGGCGGTACACGAAGTAACATTTACATGGCATCACTCACGCGCCAGATGACTCCCCCTACAGGGCATCGCTACATACATGGGGTACTAAGGGGCATCAACCTCACAACCGTGACACCTATTACTCACAACATAATGGAATCCACCACTGGTAGTAATACCACGCAATAGAACATCCTAACATAGAGCGTGCGCAGCATGGCCACCCCGACAAGCGCTACTGCATTTATGTGCATCTCAAACGCCACCACACGCATGTTGCCATGCTACAGGAAACACACCTTACACTAGCGGAGTTGCATAAAGTCCACATGAAGTGGAGGGGACAACAGTACGGCACATCCGTATCGGCGCACACCCAGTGGGGTGCTCATTTCGATAGCACCAGGGGTCCCATACGTGGTACACAATCACAGAGAGGACAAGGGGACGATATGTGATAGTGGAAGGGCACCTTGATGGAGCCGCCCCTCCCACTAGTGACAATCTACGCACCCAACTCTGACCAGCCAGGATTCTTGGACGCAATCATTCCCGCACTCTTTCGGTACCCACAACAGCGGGGACTATGGGGCCAGGATTTCAACTGTGTGCCGAATGGGAGTATTGACTGGTCTGTCCCTCCTCTGCGTAGTGTTGCCTGCGTCCACATCACACAACACTTCCATAATTGGCTCACACAGCTGACTGCACAATGCCTGGCAGCTTCTGTACCCGTTAGATTGCGAATACTTGTTTTATTCCGCAGCCCACGACATACATATCAGAATAGACCTCTCCCTTTGTATGGACCATCTGGGGATGCAGATGTTCAGGGCGGAGTACCTAGCACGCACCCTATCAGATCACGGCCCCCTGTAACTCACCCTGAGATGGAGCAAGCCACGTCCCCCGATACCTCCCTGGAGGATACAGATGGAAGCACTTGATACCCCATTTCGGGAAGACCTGATGCGTTGAATCTCAGACTACTTTGAGCACAACAAAGGCTCTACCCCATTCTGCGCATTAGAATGGGACCCACACAAGGTTGTTGTGCGGGTCATTCCCTGGCGGCTTCCTGGGGAGTATGCAGTCTCCCGCAAGAGAAACTGTTGGCCTTTGAGCGAGAGCCACGGCCCCTGGAGATAGGGATGGCCGAGCAAACAGCGACAGCCGAGGTGCTACGGCAGGTGTGCCAGCTACGTAATGATGCTGATGCGCTTCTGGGGAAACACAACTACAAGTGGTGCAGGACTATGCTGCATGCAGAGGGGATTCTTTCGGGGAGACTGCTAGCATGGCTGTTGAAGGAAGACCAGTAACGGATCCCGATTAGGGTCATTAGATTAGATGACAGTACGATAATCACATCTAGACGGCCATTAATACTGCATTTTGAGAGTATTACCACGGACTGTACAAAGCGACAGCCCCACAAACCCCCAACATAGCGGCACAAACAAGGGTTCCTACGCGATCAGCCGCTGACTAAGCTCAACCCGCTACTGCGTGCCGAACTGGACGAACCCCTGCAACTAAATGAAATAAAGGCAGCCATCTCCCAAACTGCTAGGAGCAATACACCGGGCACAGATGGGCTGCCGGTTGAGTACTATGACACTTTCTCCACTTACACTGCTCAACACCAGATGGGGATGCTTATGGAGGCCAGACAGATAGGACAGCTTCCGGATTCACTACAGTAGTAGTACCAAAACCTGGCAGGGACCCGCTGGACGTACGCTCCCATCACCCCCCATCTCTTTTGAACTTTGGCTACAAAATCCTAGGCCAGGTGCTAGCGAACCGCTCGCTCCCCATAATCACTACACTTGAGCATGTGGACCAGTTGAGGTTCATACCTGGGCACAATACTTTTAATAACTTCCGGCATTTATTTTGCCTCATGCACGGCACCCCCCCTACAACCAGTGACCAGATAGCAGTGACACTAGATATTGAAAAAGCATTCGATACCCTGAGCTGTGACTTCCTCCTACTGACCCTTGAACACATGGGATTTGGCCCTAGATCTATGCGCTGGATCAGCATGCTGTACAATAACCCGACAGCACGGGTCAAAACAGGCCAGCTAATTCAAGACAGCTCCGCCATCCAAAGAGTTACCAGACAAGACTGCCCGCTCTGCCTGCTGATTTTTGTTCTTGCAATGGAGCCGCTGGCCTGTCATCTGCAACAACGTGCACAGCAATGGGGATCCCTGAGTTGGGAGCACATCACATCATCTCCTTATATGCGGACAATGCCTTAGCCTTCCTGTGAGACGTGGGGGCCTCCCTACCGGGCTTGATGCTACTACTGGACGAGTTTGGGGACCTATCTAGGCTTAATGTGATCTGGCCCAAATCATGCCTGTTCCCCCTGAGGCCAATCCCGGACTCACACAGGACTGCCCACCCGGGACTTTGGCTGAGGTAGTGCTCTGACACCTTCAAATACTAGGGTATCCAGATATACCACTCAGAAAAGGAGATAAAAGAGGGCAATGTGGACAGGGTGATGGGATCCATTCGCTACTCCATGCCCTTTTGGCTTTCGCTACCCTGGTCCCCACTGGGTCGAGTGGCTATCTCCAAAATGCTGATCCTCCCAGTTTGCTGTACTTTTTTACCGCCATTCCTGATAGTACTACCCAAGAGCTTTTTGTGTGCTAAATGGCCTCCTGCCCCAAGATGGAGCGACGGTCGTCGACAGGTGTCTCTCACCACCCTTCAAAGCCCCTTAAATGAGGAGGGACTCAGCGCACCCAATTTTGAGTTATACTATGCAGCTGCGCAATTCCAGTGGCCAATGGCCTTGCTGCGTGTACCTGCAAGCCCCGAACACACAATTGTTTGCAAGATCCTGGGTGGCATGAGAACTTACACATGACTGACCTCACGGAACACTCAAGTGCGCAGCATGACAACAGATGTCTGTGGCTCGCATATGCTGGCGTAGATTTGTACATGGTAGAAGTCCCCACATTCCATACTCCCCATCCACAGAGATTTGGAAACTGGCATGTCTCAACGTCTAATGTGGAAGGGAAAAATTATACGCGCCCACTGTGAAACACACCCCGCTCCCACCACGGGGTCACCTCGAGTGCACATATGACTGCGACAGACACTGCCACGGGAGCGAGGTCCAGTTTGGGTATACTGGAACCGCACAATGAGGGGACCCCCCGCTCCACCATGCCCCCCGACGAGACCAAGGGCAATGACCTTGCATATTTGGATCCTGCTTAGTTGCTATGCTGCCCTCCCTTCCATGCGTATTAGACCTCCACGCTCATGGAATGCCCTCTCTACACCCCTAACCACATGACTGAGTGTCTATTACTTGCTCGCTCACACAAAATGACTCACCCATATCAGCAGCAGACTTATAGACACAGTAAACTTGTTCTCGGTTTGTTAATTAGGCTCGTTTTGCTTGCTTCATTTACAAGACAGACTGCGGATTCAATGATAGGCAGACATGATGTCATCCTTGTTATACTATGTATACTTATTATGCATTGCTTTCATGTCCAAATGTAACAATGTTGCGACCCAATGCTGAGAAAACTTAATAAAACATATTAAAAAATAAACAAATTCACAACAGGTGATTTAAATAAAGAAGGCCGATCCAGCAACCGTAAAAATGCCGAAAGAGCCAATAAATAGCCTTTATCAGTACTCGGGCCAGGGTCATAACAAGCAACAAAACTTCAGACAACTTGGAGTGGATCAATTTGGCGGATGCCGCACCAGGCCACAAAGTTGTTCCAATGGCTGGCATACACAGATTTCATAGAGGGACACCTTACCTGCAAGATCACATCAGGTGGAAGGTCAAATGCAGTCAACTGCCGCCACTCAATCTACAAGCAAGTGGATACAGATTGTGAAGGTCCAAGTGCAAGACCCTGGCCTGCTGCTGTGATAGAAGATCCTCCCCAAGTGACATCTTATTCGGAGGATAGATCCTCATGACCAGAAGGTCCAGAAACCACACACTCCTGGTCAAATTGAGCCACTAGGATGACTTGAGCCTGGTAATTCCTGATTATCTTTGGAACTCGGGCAGGAGAGGCAGCAGCGGGAATGCATACAGGAGTCCTGAGCTCTACTCTAGGCGGAATGAGTCTCAGAGAGACAGCCTTCTTGGAAACTCCAACATTCAAATGTGTGAACACTGCACGTTTTTAGTGGTGGCAAAAACCTCATGCCAGGGTTCCGCCCATCACAGAAGATGCCCTACGCAAACACCGGAGGTAACTGTGGTTTGTGGTCCACTAAGTTTTGGCGGCTGAGTTTGTCCCCATTGGTGTTTAGAGATCCCTCAAGGACCAGACAAATTTTCTGCCACTACAGCCACTTACAGAGACATAGAGCCTCCTGGCACAGTACCCAAGACCCAACCCTGCCCTGCTTGCTGCACTACCACATGGCGGTGGTGCTGTCTGTGAGCACCTACACCAACCTTCCTCTAATTTTGGGGAGGAAGGTCTTTAATAATGTCAAGCAAATCTTCCTCAACTCCAACAAACTGATGTGGAGTTGAGCTCCGTCGGAGACCACGAACCTCTGATCTTCACCTATGCCAGATGGCCTCTCCAACCCAGAAGGGATTCATCCGTCACTACTAATATATCTGGGTAGGGTAAGGAGAGGGGTCTGCCAATGATCCAATCACAGTCCACCTGCCAACACTGCAGGTCTTTTGCAGTCTCCTCCAAAATCTGGATACAATCTGACAGACTCGCCTGGTGCTCTGCCAACTGGAACTTGTATCACTTTTGCCATCAATTTTCTAAACACCCAAGGGGCACTGATAAAATGGAGCACTGCAAAAAGAAAATGTCCCTGGCAATTGTGAACCACAGGTAGTGCCTGTGGGCCTGCAGGACGGGGGAATATGGAAGGAAAATGCTACTTACCAGTATGCATCTGTTCTTGGCATGTAGAGCTGCAGATCCTCACACTTTGCATTAGATCGCCATCTGGTGTTGGGCTCGGATGCTTGCACTTTGTTGTTGTCTTCGAAGAAGTCTTTTGTAGTCATGTGATAGGTGACTCCTCCTTTGGACAATAGTGCGCATGGGCATCGACTCCATCCTCAGATTGTTTTTCGCCATAATGGGGAGTGATGGAGTTAGTAGAAAAGGATGTCCATGTGTGTATATCTAAATAAGATAGGACTGGAACACATACAGGTCCCGGGGAGGTGGGTGGGCGTGTGAGGATCTGCAGCTCTACATGCCAAGAACAGATGCATACTGGTAAGTAGCATTTTCCGTTCGAGGCATGTGAGCTGCAGAGCTCACACTTTGCATAGACTGTACAGCAGTATCTCCCGTAGCGGTGGTCACCTGTATGTGTTGCAGTAGTTAGAAAAAGTGTTCTAAGGACAGCTTGGCCCACAGAAGCTTGTTGCTTGGCTTGCACATCAACACAATAGTGTTTAGTGAAGGTGTGTGTTGTAGACCATGTGGCTGCCTTACATATGTCTTCTAGGGGGATGTTCCCTAAGAATGCCATGGAAGCCCCTAGTTTGCGTGTTGAGTGCGCTCTAGGGGGAATTGATAATGTGCGTTTGGCTTTTTGGTAGCATATTTGGATACATTTAACAATCCACCTTGCAATCCCAGCTTTTGAGATGGGGTTACCCTTATGTGGTGGAGAGAAAGCTACAAACAATTATTTTGTTTTACGAAATGATTTGGTTCTGTCAATGTAATACATTAGGGCTCTTTTGACATCCAGGGTGTGGAGAGCTCTTTCTGCTACAGAATCTGGGTTTTGAAAAAACACGGGTAGTTCTACAGATTGGTTAAGGTAGAAAGGCGAAATGACTTTTGGAAGGAATTTTGGGTTTGTCCTGAGAACTATTTTGTTATGATGTATTTGTAAGAAGGGCTCTTGTATAGTTAAAGCCTGGATCTCACTAACTCTCCTGAGAGAGGTGATTGCAATTAGGAACGCGACTTTCCATGTAAGGAATTGAAGTTCACATTTATGCAGGGGTTCAAATGGTGGTCCCATGAGCCTAGTAAGTACTATGTTAAGATTCCACACTGGGGAAGGTGGTAATCTGGGAGGTATGATCCGTTTAAGGCCTTCCATAAAGGCTTTAATGGCTGGGACTCTAAAGAGTGATAAGTGTTGCCTGTTCTGTAGGTAAGCAGCAAGGGCCGCTAGATGCAGACGTATGGATGAGTATGCAAGATTACATCTTTGCAAATGTAGTAAGTAGCAAATGATGTTTTGCGTGGAGGCCTGTAATGGCTGGATATTATTGTTAGTGCAGTAAATAGCGAATCTTTTCCATTTTGCTGCATAGCAAGCTCTGGTAGTAGGGCGTCTAGCCTCTTTAATAATGTTCATACAGTCTGCCGGTAGGTTAAGGTAACCGAATTCTAGGACTTCAGGAGCCAGATCACAAGGTTGAGTTGGGATGGATCTGGGTGCCTTATCTCTCCATGGCTCTGCGTTAGCATTGATGGGGAGAGGTGTAGTTTTTGATATGGGACTACTGATAGTTCCAGCAGTGTGGTGAACCACGGTTGGCGTGCCCATGTGGGAGCTACTAGGATCATTTTTAGAGACTGTTGTCGGAGCTTGCGTACCACAAGTGGAAGGAGTGGTAGTGGTGAAAAAGCGTACGCAAATCTGCCGGACCAGTTCATCCATATCGCATTGCCCTTGGACTGCGGGTGTGGAAACCTGGCGGCGAAGGTTGGGCATTTTGCGTTTTGTTGTGTGGCGAACAGATCTATGTCTGGCTGGCCCCACATGCGGAAAAACGGTAGAAGAACTTGTGGATGTAGTTCCCATTCGTGAATCTGTTGTGTCTGTCGACTTAACAGATCGGCAATCTGATTGTGAACTCCTGGTAGGTGTTCTGCTAGAAGGTATATGTTCTGTGGAATGGCCCACCTCCAAATGTCCTGTGCCAGTTGGGACAGTTGTGGAGAGTGTGTCCCCCCCTGTTTTTGTATGTAGTACATGGCTGTGATGTTGTCTTTTCGGAACAGGACAGCCTTGTTTTGTACGTGGAGTTGGAAGGATTTGAGTGCTAGGAATATAGCTAGTAACTCCAGATGATTGATGTGGAGAAGCTTTTGTTGAGTGGTCCACTTGCCTTGTGTTGTATGACCTAACAGGTGTGCACCCCATCCTGTGAGTGATGCGTCCGTTGTCAGTACTATTTGTGGAACAGGCTCTAGGAACAGCCGCCCTTTGGACACATTTTTTGTGTTCCACCACTGCAGAGAGCGATGTGTGCGGCTGTCCACCAACACCAGATCTGTAAGTTGTCCATGAGCCTGGTTCCATTGGTGCGCTAGACACTCTTGTAGGAAACGCATTTGAAGTTTTGCATGAGGGACGATGAAAATGCAAGATGCCATCATGCCGATTAGTTGCATGAATACTCTGGCTGGGAGAGAGTGTTGTATTTGAAACCTGGTGATGAGGGTTTGTATACTGGCTATCCTGGCTGGGCTGGGATAAGCTAGGGCTGTGGAAGTGTTTATTGTGGCTCCTAGATATTGATGTATATGGGATGGTTGGAGGTGAGACTTGGTGTAGTTTATTGTGAACCCCAAGTTGTGTAGTGTTTGTATAGTTTGATGAGTGTGTTGGACACACTGGTTGAATGATCTGGCTTTGATGAGCCAGTCGTCCAGGTATGGGAAGACGTGTATTTGCTGTCTTCGTAGGTGTGCTGCTACTACTGCAAGGCATTTGGTAAACACTCTTGGAGTAGTGGTGACTCCGAATGGAAGTACTTTGAACTGGTAGTGCTGTCCATCGAGTACGAACCTTAGATACTTCCTGTGAGCAGGATGTATGGGAATGTGGAAGTAGGCGTCCTTGAGGTCTAGTGTGGCAAGGAAGTCCTCTTGTTGTAGAAAGGGAAGCACTTGTTGGAGAGTGATCATGTGAAAATGATCCGAATGTATGTACTGATTGAGGGGTCTGAGGTCAAGAATGGGCCTTAGAGTCCCATCCTTTTTGGGGATTAGGAAATACAGGGAGTAAACCCCTGTGCCCTGGTGTTTTAGAGGGACTGGCTCTATGGCGTGCTTTTGAAGCAGGGAAAGAACTTCTTGCTTTAAAAGCATGAGATGGTCCGCGGACATTGGACGCTGCCTGGGTGGTATGTTTGGGGGGCAGCTGTAAGTTCTAGGCAGTAACCATGTTGGATAATTTGTCTCACCCACCTGTCTGTTGTAATGGAGTTCCAGACAGGTAGGAACTGTGCTAGTCGTCCCCCGACAGGAGTGGAATGGTCGGGGGAAGTGGAGGGAAGTCACTGTTTAGGAGTGGGGGAGGTACGGGTGTTGGTACTACCTCGGCCTCTGCCCTTACTGTTGTTGCCTCGGTAACCACCTCTAAAGTATCCCCTATTGGGAGATGTTTGGGTGGTGTTTCTGTAAGAAGAGGAATTGTCTGTGTTGGTGTTCCTAGAGCCTCCTCTGTAGAAGGAGCGGCGAAAGGAGCCACGTTGTTGTGGAGACTGCAATGCTCCCATTGATTTGGCAGTGTCAGTGTCCTTCTTCATTTTTCAAGTGCTGTGTCTACAGCCGGACCAAAGAGTTGGTTCTGATTAAACGGCTGGTTTAAAATGGTGGTTTGAACCTCTGGCTTGAAGCCTGAAATGCGTAACCAGGCATGCCTTCTGATGAGTACGCTGGTGTTAACAGACCTAGCGGCGGTGTCGGCCGCATCAAGGGCACACTTAATGGACGCATTGGAGATTAATTTGCCCTCCTGAATGAGATCATTTGCCTGCGTCTTGTACTGGTCAGGTAGGTGTTGCAATAGGGTTTCTAGCTGGTGGTAGTGGGCTCTATCGTATCTTGCCAGCAGTGCCTGGGTGTTGGCTATGCGCCAGTGATTGGTGGCTTGCGCAGCCACTCGTTTGCCAGAGGCATCCAACAATTTTGACTCCTTATCAGGGGCGGAGCATCCCCTGAAGTCTGAGAATTAGCCCGTTTACGAGCATTGGAGACGACTAAGGAGTCAAGAGGGAGCTGGCCTTTGATGTAGGCAGGGTCATCAGGGGCAGGTCTATATTTTTGTCGATCCTAGGGTTAAGAATCCTGGCCCGTACAGGATCTTTAAATATCTCAGGAGCATGTTTGATGACTCCTTTAATCATGGGCAATGTCTGTACAGTTCGTTGAGACTGTTCGAAGGTATCTAAGAGGAAATCTTCCTCTGGTGGGTTGGTGTGTATATGTACCCCATGAAAGACAGCAGCCCTGTGAATAAGTTGCCCAAAACCAATGTTATCATCTGGGGGAGATGGTTTTGTGGGATATGGTGGAGGGCTTGGGAGGTCTGGAAGATCTATGGGATCATTGTAGCCCCAATCGTCCTGTGGTGGGTCATCTGGGTCTGGGAAAACGTCATCAGGGTCACCACCATCCCCCATGTGGTCCTGATAGTCATGTGGTGGAGATGTTACAGGCTGAGGCGGTGTAACAGGGATGTAGAGAGGAGGGGTGTTAGGTGGAAGGACAGGGGAAGAAGGAGGCATAGGGGAAGTAGCAGAGTCCTTCTTTTTGACAGGGACGGGCTCGTGGCGTGGCACAGTAGTGACATGTCCAGTTTTAGGGTTAATGTAAAGTTTATGTTGTTTAGGATCGATAGGATCCGGTTGAAACAGTTCCTCCTGGAGATTTGGCTTCGGCGCCGACTTTTTCGGTTCCGAGCGCGGTGATGGTTGCTTTGTGTGCTCTTTGGCCTTGGAAGGCGTGGAAGAGTCCTTCGGCTTGGCAATCGGCTCCGACAGCTTTGGCTTAGGGGCTGTGTCGTGGAGCCTTGGTTTCGACGCCCACTTATCCGCATGCTTGGAGGCGGGTTTTGGGACTGAGGTGGATTTCGGAGCCGAGTGTTCCTTTGGCTTCGGCGCCGAAGGTACTGATACATGCGGCTTGGTCGGTACCGAGGAACTGGAATTCTTTAGTCTTTTCTTCGGTGCCGAGCCGGAAGGCGGGGCGTCCAAAGCAAGTTTTCGGTCGCGACTGGGGCCAGCAGGCGAAGTCTTGACCGGTGCCTTCTGTTTTGATGGGGGGGTTGGGGCAGGGGCAGTAGTACTCACTCGTTGCCCAGGAGTGATGGAACCTTGTGAGTCCTCTGCCTCCGACACGATGGTTAGGTGTTCGGAATCTTCCTCCGGGACATCGGGGCCCTCGTTGAAGATGTCGACAGGTTCTGGAGCGGACCGTTGCGCCATAACGTGTCTTCGAGCTCGACGATCCCGAATGGTCTTTTTGGAGCGGAAGGAGGCGCAAGCTGGGCAGGTGGCCTCGTTGTGGTCGGGCGAGAGGCACAGGTTACAGACCTCGTGATGGTCACTGTGGGGGAACTTTGCTCCACACTGGGGGCATTTTCGGAAGGGCGTCCTTTCCATTAGCTGTAGGCCTTACGGCGTCGATGGGCCCAGCGGCCCGCGTCGACGGCTGGAAAGGGGATCGAAGAAGAGACGCGTCGAGATGGCGATATCGATAGAAGTTGTAGAAGGTTTGAAGTATTGAAAAAACAGTAGAAGAAAGTTTCGAACCGGAGTGTCGAAAGTTGCATCCGAACCCGATGGCGGAAAAAAACAATCTGAGGATGGAGTCGATGCCCATGCGCACTATTGTCCAAAGGAGGAGTCACCTATCACATGACTACAAAAGACTTCTTCGAAGACAACAACAAAGTGCAAGCATCCGAGCCCAACACCAGATGGCGATCTAATGCAAAGTGTGAGCTCTGCAGCTCACATGCCTCGAACATAAGCATTCTGAAGGTTCAGCTCCACCATCCAGTCTCCGCGGTCTAGGGCAGACAAGGCCTTGGCTGGTGTAAGCATTTTGAATTTGTTCTTCTACAGGATGGAGACCTAAAATAGGACGAAGGCCCCCATTCTTTTTTGGGACGTAGAGGGAGTAATTCTCAGCTCCTACATCTGATGTTAAAACCCTCACTATGGCCTTTTGGCCAATAGAGCCTGCACTTACTGCTGCGAGATGTCAGCTTCCGTTATGGCAGTGCGGTGAGGTGGAAATAAATAGGAATGGGTAACCCCATTGGATAATTTTCATGCCCCACTTGTCTTGAGGTGATGGATTGCCACACGGAGAAAATATTGGATCCTGCCTCCGATCATGTGGCTGAGTGCCGGAAAGGGTACGCTACAGTAAAAATTTGGGGAAAAAAAGACTTGTAAAAAAAAATGAAGGAGTAGCTCGGGATCCTCGTCAAAGCAGATCCCTTGATCCCAATATTATAGAGACGATCAAGCAGCAAATTGTGATTGACCATGTTGAACGCAGCCGACAGGTCAAGTAAAATAAGGGCTGCTCTGAATTCCTTATCCAAAATTGCCCTAATTACCTCAGTGGCCACATTCCGAGCTGATTCGGCACCGTGAGCCCTCCTGAATCCAAAATGAGTGGAATCAAGAAGGTGATTATAATTTTTAACGGAGGTTAGATCCTGGTTCATAGCCTTCTCCACAATTTTGGCAGGCACCGGAAGACGAGAAATTGGACGGTAGCTGCCAGGTTCCTGGGGAATGAGATTAGGTTTTTTCATTAATGAAAGTACAGAGGCAATTTTCCACTGTTTGGGTAAATACCCTGACCTGAACATCTCATTTAAAATTCTAGTGAGATGTATAGCTACGATTTCCAGGGCTAGATGTATAATAGTTGAGGGACAGGGATTGAGCGGTAAGCCAGGACTTACTGATTTAATTAAATTTTTACCTGCTCAACTGTGAGAAGTTGAGTTCACTGAAAATTCCTGTACCTGAATGAGGGTTAAAATCATCCCTTTCACCTTGATGGATTTGCTTGTTTAAGGAAAAGTAATTGTAAACCTCTTCTACTTTAGCTTGAAAAATTGATTGCTCTCTGTGTTTTTACTGGAGAAATTAGTGAGTTTATTAACTGTCTGACAAAGTTTATTTGCAGAGCTTTTAGAGGACTCAATTTGTTTATGAAATACATCAACTTTTCTGCCTGTATCAGGATTATATAGTCACTAATACATTCTTTATATTGGTCTCTTTCTGTGCTGTCATAATTTTCCGTCTATTTATGTTCCTGTCTTCCCAAGAGTTGTTTTTGAATTCTTAATTTGTTTACGAACCACGGGCAGAAAGCTTACTTCTGTGGTTAACATTTGATTTTACAGGGACAACTAGATCTACCGCAGAAGCCAGCCAGTTGGAATAGTCCAAAGTTACTAGGTCTAAACCCTCCACACCATCAGGCTGGGACCCAGTTAAAATCTGATTAAGCTGACCGCCTTCAATTTTATGCCATGCACGTGTTGCTAGAGTCTGGCAGGAAGCAATGATAGGAGATGGTTTACAAGGTATCCTTATTCCAAACATGACTGCCTCATGATCCGACCATGTCATAGGTAGTGTGCGACAGTTAAAAGAGAATTGTTTGTAAAAATCCCATCTAAGGTATGGCCCGCGAGATGCACCGTAGCACCCACGACTTGGGCCACGCCCAAACTGGACATAGTGTCCACTAATACTTTTGTGTCTCCATCTATCTTTCCTTATGACAACAAAACTGACAGATCCTCTGAAGGTGGCACACACAGCACTGGGAAATCTTTTGGACATTTAATCTAGCCACGATCAAGCTTCAGGTCCAGCAAGCGCCCTGCATCTCATTCACATGGAGCAAAGGAGTGTCTGCCTCCAGAGGATCTTCACAATATATTTCTACGAACCAATGCAGAGAGGAGCATCGTTAGTCAGAGCCAAGAACTACTCAAACCTGTACAACTCTTCAGTCCATAGAACAATCTTGGCCAAGGTAATAGATAATGGGAATGATCTTCTCCTTCCCTCCATTAGATGTCAAAGCAATGCTGGAAACAGGTGATTTGCCAGCACAAGTGTCAGCACAAATGCTTGTGGCGCCACCTGCAATCCTGAGGCTGCCATTGCTGAAGCTTCACTCACTTCAGAGCCCAACAAGTGTGTGTAGCTACATCACAGAATGGGGGCCACAATGGCACATGAATAAATGCAGGGCATGCACATACATTGTGGCAGGAGGGGCCATGTTTCTGAAACATAGTCTGATAAAAGTCTTTCAGCCAGGTAGAGAAACATTAAATTGGAGGGCTGTAACTTCAATCTCTCAAACCAATTCCTCCGAGGGCTTATGATGGATTAGATTTAGGCATGGAACAGCCTATGTGATGGTGCTCCTTAGAGATGGAACTTGACCGGTCCCATCTTCGCTGGTGCTGCGTGCAACCACAGAGTGCATCCTCAAGCAGCTCTCCATCATATGTGAGCCCTGAACATTTTGGCTGCTCGCTCGTGATCCTATCAGCAGTATTCCGGAAACAAAAGCGACAGATATCAAAATCGTGATCAAGCCCCAAGTATTATATGCAACGGTCATATGGTCAGTCCAAGGCATTTGTATATCTAGTGCAAGGTTAGCAATCTGGGAATTCTGAAGGTTGCCAAATAAACTTTCAAGAAATTGTAAAAAAAGGGTGTGAAAAAACATGGTGGAGCTCTGGATTTCTAGCATCTGGGTCATGGAGAAAAAACAAACTAACATCATTGACGTCGTCCCCGGACATGACGTCAGTGGAGCTACATAGGACCCCCTCTTCGGAGGAACTTTTATGCGCCACAACGCGGAGCTCCCACCAAAACTGTTAGAGTATGGGAACAGTGTGCGAATAAAAAATAAAATGGGTGAGAAAGCACCATGAACAACAGTGAGAAGCACTGTTGAGTGAAAGGTGTTGAAAAGGAAAGAGCAGAGCAATACATGGAGAAGCTATTCCGCAAAAGCGAAGTGAATGTCACCCCTGAGGGAAATAGATGTATAAAAAGAAGATGGAGGCAGACGACAGAAAGTCTGCGCTAGATGAAGGGAATGAACAGCAACCCCACAAAAGCGAGAGAATGCGCTCTCCTGAGGCAAAAGAGGTAATGAAAGGGAGACTCTGTCCCCTATGATAGAACCATTGGACGGAGGAAGAGGCCAGAAAGACCTCAAAACTAATGGACTGTAGGAGTGGAACGGAGAAGGTGGGTGGGAGGGTAGAGAACACCAGTAGGCCCCATACTGGAGGAAACTGATGTGGAAAAACACAGAAGGACACCTGAACCTATCGCCCAAGCATGACATTGGGAGAAGCAGAACAAGGAAATCCAAAGAATAAGCCTGACGGGGAGGGTGGCGACAGACACCGCCCGTAGAAGGACAAGCCACTCCAAGGGAGGCGAATGCAGAAACCCCACCTGAACAGGTCCTCGCAGATCGGGGAGGATGGGTGGGCGTTAAGGAATCTGCGGCTAGACAACGTCTCTACCAGATGCACAAGTTACTAACTTGTGTAACGATATATCTGTAAGAGACAGTAGTTAGTGATAGATTCCTTACCTTAGAATATCCCCAGGCGTCAGGCTGGATCCGGGAAAGTTTTGCGTAGCAGTACCCTTGCGCGTCGGTAGGCGGCGTCGTGCGGCTCCGCGTCCGTCGTCGGCGTCGTGATCGCCGGGATGACGTCGCGGGCAGTACTTAGGCGCCGCCCCTGCGCGCTGACGTCAGTTCTGTACACGACTTTCCGCGCCAGGAACGCAGAGCCATGCAAGAAGCTGACACAGGTGTCTGAAAAATACTAGGGCCCTGAAAGGGATGTCCTTAACCCTAGAAATCAGTTCGCAGAACGGGGAGGATGGGTGGGGCGGTAAGGAATCTATCACTAACTACTGTCTCTTACAGATATATCGTTACACAAGTTAGTAACTTGTGCATCTGAAAGAGACACGTTAGTGATAGATTCCCTACCTTAGAATAGATACCCCAGCAATACCAACCCCGGTGGTGGGTCTGCGAACAAAGATCAGACAAGGAAGTCCTGGAGGACAGAACGGCCAAAGAAGCCGTCCCTCCGGACCTGACTGTCAAGGCAGTAATGCTTAGTAAACGTGTGCAGCGAGGCCCACGTAGCCGCCTGACAGATAACCGGCAGCGGAACACCGCGGCCCAAGGCAGTGGTAGCAGCCGTTGCCCTGGTGGAATGGGCACGCAGCCCAACAGGAGGCTCCTTCTTAGCCAAAGAATAGCAGGTCTTGATGCACAAGGTAACCCAGCGGGAGATGGTCCTCTTGTGCACCGCCCGACCTTTTGGCGCCCACGTAGCCAACAAAGAGCTGGTCATCCACCCGGAAGTGTTTTGTGCGGTCAATATAGAAAGAGAGCGCACGTTTTGGGTCCAGACGGTGGAGCCTCTCTTCCTCTCTGGAAGGATGCGGAGGCGGAAAGAAGGTGGGCAAAGTGATGGTCTGCCCAATGTGGAAAGCAGTAACCACCTTTGGCAAGAAGGACGGACGCGTCCGAAGAACAACCTTGTCTGGATGAACAGACAGAAAGGGAGGCTTGCAAGATAGACCCTGGAGCTCACTCACCCGCCGAGCGGAGGTGATGGCCACCAGAAAGGCTGTCTTCAGAGTCAGAAGACGAAGAGGACAGTTATGTAGAGGCTCAAAGGGAGCGCACATTAAAAAGGTAAGAACCAAGTTCAAGTCCCACTGAGGCATCACAAACGGAACAGGAGGGAAGAGGTGAGTAATGCCTTTTAAGAACCTGTTAACAACAGGGGACTTGAAAAGGGAGGGCTGATCAGGGAGCCTGAGGAAGGCCGAGATAGCACAAAGATAACCCTTGATGGTACCCAGGGCAGAACCCTGTTGGGCCAAAGAGAGAAGGAACAGAAGGACCTCAGAAAGAGGGGCAGAAAGGGGATTCACAGCCTTTGCTGTGCACCATGCCACAAATTTGTTCCACCTGCAGGCGTATACCACCTTAGTGGAGGGACGCCTGGCTGCCAGAATCACATCACAAACTTCGGGAGGCAAGTCGAAAGGAATCAACTGCCGCCGCTCAATCTCCACGCAAGCAGGTGTAGACTGGACAGGTTCGGGTGGAGGACCGTCCCCTGCTGCTGCGACAGAAGATCCTCCCGAAGAGGCAGACGGATTGGGGGATCTACGCTCATATTGAGTAGCTCGGGATACCAAACTCTTCGAGCCCAGTCCGGAGCCACAAGAATGACTTGGGCCCGGTCGTGCCGAATCTTCTTCAACACTCTGGGTAGAAGTGGTATAGGCGGAAAGGCGTACAACAGACCGCAACTCCACTCGTGACGAAAAGCGTCTCCGAGCGAGTGCCGCCTTGGAAATTCCAACGCGCAGAACTGATGACATTGCGCGTTCTCTTCGGTGGCGAATAGATCTAACCAAGGCTCTCCCCACTGTAGAAAGAGTCCTTGCGCCACTTCCGAGTGAAGACGCCATTCGTGATCCATCATGCACCTGCGGCTGAGTTCGTCCGCCCTGGCGTTCAGGGAACCTGCCAGGTGTTGAACCATCAGGAACATGCCCTGATGTTCCAGCCATGTCCAGAGGCGCAGAGCCTCCTGACAAAGGGTCCAAGACCCCACCCCGCCCTGTTTGTTGCAGTACCACATGGCGGTGGTGTTGTCTGTGAACACCTGCACTACCTTCCCTTTGACAGAGGGAAGGAATGCCTTGAGTGCAAGTCGGATCGCCCGGAGCTCCAGAATGTTGATATGGAGCCGGGACTCCGCCGGAGACCAGAGGCCTCTGATCTCCGCCTCTCCCATGTGACCGCCCCATCCCAGAAGGGACGCGTCCGTCACAACTGTGTGCTCTGGCTGGGGAAGGGAGAGGGATCTGCCCATGACCCATTGCCGGTTCGAGAGCCACCACTGCAACTGTCGTGCAGTCCCCTCCGAGATCTGGACGTGATCGGACAGGTTGCCCTGGTGCTGCGCCCACTGGAACTTCAGGTCCCACTGCAGAGCCCGCATATACCATCTGGCATGATTGACCAGCAGGATGCAGGAGGCCATGAGGCCCAGCAGCCTCAGGGTCATCCGTACCGAAACCCAGGATAAAGGCTGAAAGATCGGAATCATAGCCTGAATATCCCGGACTCGCCGTTCGGGAGGATAGGCCCGAAACTGCGTCGTGTCCAGAACCGCTCCGATGAAAAGGAGCTGTGGAGAAGGAATCAGATGCGACTTCGGCACATTGATGGAGAACCCCAGCGAGTGCAGGAGTTCGGCCGTAGTCTGGAGGTGGGAGACGACTGCCTGGGACGAGCCCGCCTTCAGCAGCCAGTCGTCGAGGTAGGGGAAGACTGAAACCCCTGCCCGGCGCAGATGAGCTGCGACCACCGCCATCACTTTCGTGAACACCCGAGGGGCACTGGTAAGGCCAAAGGGGAGCACGGTGAACTGAAAATGCTCGGGGCCTACCGTGAACCGAAGGTAACGCCGGTGGGCCGGCAGGACGGGGATGTGGAAATACGCGTCCTGCAAGTCCAACGCTACCAACCAGTCTCCAGGGTCGAGGGCAGTCAAGACCTGAGCTAGGGTGAGCATCTTGAACTTCTCCTTCCGGAGGAAGCGATTGACGTTCCGGAGGTCCAAGATAGGACGCATGTCCTCCTTGTCCTTTTTGGGCACCAGAAAGTAGTGGGAGTAGCAACCACGCCCTACTTCTGGGGTCGGAACATGCTCGATGGCCCTCTTGGTCAAGAGGGCCGTGACTTCCTTCCGTAGAAGCACCAAGTGATCCCCTGACATGCGGTGGAATTGAGGTGGCATGGCTGGGGGGTGGTCTCGAAGGGGAGGGAGTAGCCCCTTCGGACAATGTCCAAGACCCACCTGTCCGAGGTGATGGTGCGCCAGTGGGGAAGGTGATGGCGGACCCTGCCCCCTACTGGCGTGCCGTGCACCTGAAAGGAGGGACTAGGAGGGCTTGGAGGCCGCGGACGGGTTGGAGGTGGTGGCCTGACCCGCACGCTGGTTGCCCGATCCGCCACGGCGGAATCCACGTCCTCGGCCACGCGAAGACGCCTGCTGCGCGGGCCGGTGGCTGGGCTGCTGACGTGAAGGGCGCCCCTACCGTGGCCACGATAGGGGCGAAAAGCAGAAGGCAGCGGAGGGCGTGTAGCAGAAAGGCCCAGGGACTTTGCAGTAGCCCGTGAGTCCTTAAAGCGCTCAACGCATGGTCTGCTTTGGACCCAAAAAGACCGACTCCATCAAAGGGCATGTCCATGAGAGTATTCTGGACATCCCCTGAAAAACCAGTGGTTCTCAGCCAGGCGTGGCGCCGGAGCGCCACCGTCGTTGCAATCGACCTGCCCAGCGAGTCGGCGGTGTCAAGGCCACAACGGATAGTGTATTTGGCCGCATCCCTTCCTTCCGCAATGGCGCGGGAAAGCAGTGCCTGGACCTCCTCAGGGCACTGGGGCAAAACATCCGCCACCGAATCCCACAGGGAGTGGGTATATCGGCCCAAAAGACAAGCGGTGTTAACGGACCGCAAGCCAGCACTGGAGGAAGAAAAACCTTTCTTCCCAAACTGATCCAGGCGTTTGGATTCCCTATCCGGAGGAGCGGTAGGGAAGGCGGTTTGGGAAGCGGAGGCTTGGACAACCAAGCTCTCAGGAGTGGGGTGGACAGAAAGAAACAGGGGGTCGCCCGGAGCGGGGCGATGGCGTCGTGACACGTTCCGATCCACAGGAGCCCCTGTGTTGGGCTTGGACCAGGCGCCCAAAAGAACGTCAGTGAGGGCGTCGTTAAACGGCAGCACAGTCTCCGCAGAGGAGGCTGCCGGCTGAAGCACCTCTGTCAAGATGTTAGGCTTGACCGTCAAAGTAGGGAGCTGGAGACGTAAGGCCCCAGCAGCCCTACGCAACACCGTACCAAAATTGGCCCCCTCCTCCGTAGCCACGGGAGGAGACAGCATGCCAGTGTCAGGAGAAGTATCCAGACCACTGGCCTCCCCTAGACTCTCTGTCCAGTCCTCATCGTACTGACAGTTGCGTGTCAGAGGGTCATCAGACCCCTCCCAGTCCTCCCTGGTCCTCCTCTGGTTCAAAATAAGGAGGAGGAGGGACATTTGGGACCCAAGGTCCCATCGGCGCCGGAGCCGGCGTCGAGCGACGTCGCTCCGGGTCCATGTCCGGAGCCGGAAGGAACTAGGGGACGACGCCGCCCGGAGCCCAGGGCGGCGTCGAGAACGGCACCGGAGACATCGGCGCCGGCGGAGGTGTCGTGAGGTCGACCGGCGTCGATGGGGGTTGTGGAGCCGGGATCGAGGCCGGGGCCGAAGCCGGAGCCGGGATCGAGGCTGGAGGCTCGGGCGACGCCGGGGCCGGAGCCGCCGGCGACGCCGGATCAACCCCATCAGGGCCCGCGGGGCCCGAAGGCGCACCGGAGGGGCCTGAAGGCCCGAAGAGGCGGGCCATGGCCGACAGGAACTCCTGTACCTTGGCCGGATCCGCCCCCGAACCCGGGAAGGGCGGGTATGACGGGGGCGACTCCACAGGCAAGTCCGGGGGCGGGGACGGTGCCGGGAGGGGCCTCAGCCGAGTCGCGAGACCGGCGAGGCGAAGTCCGAGAGCGACGATGCTTCTTGGACTTCTTGTGCCGAGACTTACCGGACGAAGAAGACTTCGACGCCGACGACCGGTGTGCACTCCGCGAGCGACCCCTGGACCTCTCACACGACCGGGGCTTCCGCGGAGCCGAATGCCGGGCCTCGAGGAGCTTTCGAGACCGCTCTCGCAAAGCTTTCGGGTTGAGGGCCTGGCATTCGGGACAAGACTCGGTGTCGTGGCCTCGGCCGAGGCAGAAGAGACACTCCCAATGCGGGTCGGTGACGGACATCATCCGCGCACAGGCGCCGCATCGCTTGAAGCCGGGCATCCCTACGACACCTGAAAGGTGGAAAAACAGTGAAAAAATCACCAAAAAGTATGGTCAAAAATTGACCAGGGCACTGCTCTTCCCGGATCTGCGCTTACTGGCGCGGAAAAAGAAGAACTGACGTCAGCGCGCAGGGCGGCGCCTAAGTACTGCCCGCGACGTCATCCCGGCGATCACGACGCCGACGACGGACGCGGAGCCGCACGACGCCGCCTACCGACGCGCAAGGGTACTGCTACGCAAAACTTTCCGGATCCAGCCTGACGCCTGGGGATATTCTAAGGTAAGGAATCTATCACTAACGTGTCTCTTTCAGATACATCATTACCGAAGGCAAGTAACTCGTACATCTGATAGAGACATCTAGCCGCAGATTCCTTAACTTAGAATAGATACCAAAGCCATACCCCATAAGAGGCGGGTCTGCGAGAGAACGCCACTAAGTTCTTTGGGGAACAGAAGTGTTAACCAGCCGGCTAAACACAGTGGGGGCAGAACTGCCAGATTGGCCAACACCGGACTAGGATACTCCATAGGGAGTGGCCAATGAGAGGCAAAGGCATTAAAGCTGCCGAGGCGGCAGGAAATCCCTGTTGGCGAAACAGAGGAGAAAGTGAGCACAGAACCAGAAGGGCAGTGCGGAATAAAAGTGGATACCTTCCGAAAAGGGGAGGAACCAATTGTATAATATGAGGGCTCCACAGGAGTCGGATGGACCTTCAAAGAGAAAGGTCTAGCTAGGGTACAAGAATGGACCGAGTCCGAGCAGGCAGGACGGACGTGGAGAAGCACCGTGGAAGTGAGAACAGCAGCGGAAGGATGCTGATGACTCCCAGGATGAGGCAGTGTTAAAGGAAACACAAGACCTGCTAATGCACTATGGCCCATGCACCGGACATGTGAAAGGGCGGGCAACAAAAGGCAGAAGGGCAGAGAAGAATGGCAACTAGTGCCACGAACGTGGGGAACAGAAGTTCACAAGAGAAACCGTATGTACCGCCAGAACCACACCATGGAAAGGAGAAGGCCCCATAAAGCGCCACGAGCAAAAGCTGAGACACGAGAGACGCACCAATAGGTGTATCGTGTGAAAGAGAGCCGGCAAAAGTAACACACGTAGAAGACTTGCGCTCACGAAAGTGAGGAACAAGACCACAGCCACCACAAGGAAGAGTACACCTGCGGGAGGTCTGGGTGTGTGTAGTACGCCGGACAGGACTAAAGACAGGGCCCAGCCCGGTGGATGAGTTGAGAAAGAAAAAACACCATAGTACCAACAGCTACGTAGCAGAGGTACCGGCCCAGAGCCAGACACAACAGCCACAGGCGGTAGGAAAGATCCACTAGCTACAGTTGAGACAGACAGGGAGGCCGAGCAGTACTGGAAGGAGACAGTACGAAACGTTGCGGAGGAACAAGAGTGGATACACGCACAATACTCCACCAGAGAAAACACAGCTCGGAGGAGAACACTCCTGCTGAGAGCAGCAACCGCAGCTGGAAGGAAAAACAGGACAACACCTGCGCGGAATGCAGCAGGGAAATGGAAAGCCATGGCAGGGGAAGTGGCCAAAAGCAAGGCACAAGACAATGACAGCATCAACGTCTGGGGCCAGAATGCCACCCGGAGAGCTAAGTCCAACCATGAAAGGACTACGCAGCACGGGCATAGGAGAGTAGAACTATGCAACGGAAAGGTGCCGGAAAACGCACCGGCCTGTGAGAGCGAGCATACTAGGGAGCAGTCACTGTACGTAATAGAACACAGCGACAGGGCCCTGTGAGAGGCAGTCCACAGATGGAACGGCCGCAGCAAAAGAACCAAGACGAGACGTTAGGGACCCGAAAGCCCTTCCGGCCTCAAGAAATGGATTAGTGAGATGCAGGGGAGCGCCACAGACCAGCAGCAGCCACCATGAGAGAGCCCAAGAAAGGACTGCAAGAAGGCCCCGGGAGGGCCTGCAGCAACAGTAAAAGGGTACAGGCACAGCCGCAGGACAACCTAGTAAAAAGGGCCCCACAGAAGCGGACAAGACTGCTGTGGGAAGAAGGCAGCTATACAATAGCTAACAAATACCCCACATAGGGTAAGCATCAACCCGAACAAGGGGCACCTCTTGAGCGTGAGCTCATAGACAGAGGACATAAATTGGGAACACAGAAACCACAGGTTTCTAACACATAACCCTTGGGGTAAAGGCGTGCAATCTGAACCACCAGGCCATAGTGACTCAGAAAAATAAGCAGCTGACCTGCTGCATGAAAGAAAGCAAATACGGCGAGAAGCCGCTTAGGCCGTTCAGGTATTCCAGCATGAACCAAGGGCCAACATGAAGCAAGACACACTACGGAAGAGTAGATAGAAGGCGGTGAACCGCAGAGTCCGCATGTGCGTCAAACAGGGACACACCATCAAATGGTAAGTCCCGGACATTTTCGGGGAAACCTCCGTCGCGCAGCCAAGCACGGCGGCGCAAAGCAACGGACCTCGCCATTGCCCGACTCACCGAATCGGTAGCGTCTACGGCGGACTGCACAGTAAAGCGCGCCATCTCTTGGCCTTCGTGAAGGAGACGAGCTACGTCAGTGCGAGTACACTCAGGGAGAGCAGGCAAAAGACACTCCACCGAGTCCCAAAGGGCACAAGAAGCCCGGGCAAAGACGCAAGCCGTGTTCAGAGCACGTAAGGCTGAACTAGAGGACGCAAAAACGCTGCGTCCACATGCCTCCAACCAACGAGACTCCGTAGTAGGAGGCTGCAACAGAGGTGGAGAGGAAGGTTGCGTGTCCAAAGACACCTGCACTACGAGGCCGTAAGCCCCAGGCTGAAGGGACAAACAGGCTGGGCTCTCAGGGGCCGGACGGTGTCGGTGCGCCACAGCCCTATCAACAGCATCTCCTGAAGAGGGCCGTGCCCATGCCCCGAGAAGGGCGTTGAACAATAAGCCGCTAAAAGGCAGCAAGGGCTCAATATCTACCGCACCCTGGTGGAGTAGATCCAATAAGGGGTCGGAGGACAAGGAGACAGAAGGAGGGTGCAAATGTAAAACAGCTGCAGCCCTACGAACACCCCTCAAAAACAAAGCACCAGCTTCAGTGGACGTGGTGGGGGAGGACAATAGCCCATCTGTAGGGGACGGTTGCAAGCTGACACGTCCCACGGGAGGAGGAACAAGGGCCCACCGCCCCCATGGCATTGGAGGCAACTGGCATGGAGACAAGTCCGGGCATACCCGGTCTGTGTCCTCCGGAAGCGGAGAACCAACAGGTGCATGCGAACGCTCTGGCGTCGAACGACGCTGCTCCGACGCCGCAAAGGCGTCGAACCCACCATGGAGAGGCGTGGAGACAGAGCCGGAGGACCAGGTGGCGACAGGCACGGCGCCAGTGGCGCCGCTAATGCCGATGTCGACGCAGGGAGCCGCCAGGGGCTATGCGGAGACAAGGCAGAATGGCTCGGCGGGGGACTTAAACGTCCATCGGCGTTGGCACCCGACGCCGGCACGGCTCCGGAGCCGAGGAACTCGGTCGGCGCCGAGGGCGAACCCGCCGGCGGAGATCCGACCTGAATGCCTACCTCCACTGTGGGACCCGAAGGCGCGCCAGGGAGAGGAGGTGCCCCGAAGATGGAGTGCAGAGCCTTGTAGTAGGCTTCCATCTGGGGCCGAGTCGCGCCTTACCCGGAAAGGGCGGGTAAAGGGAGGCTGACTCCGGGGCGCACGGCTCCGTGTGGGAACGGGAACCATGGCCCCCACCGTCACGTGGAGGCGAGGACCTCGACTTCCGTGACTTTTCTTCAACTTACCTGAAGAGCGACGTTCGCGGGATCGACTCCGGGAGCGGACGCGGAGAGAAGACCCAACTGGAGAACGTCGGGGAGACGCCGCGCGGGTAATCCGGGCGGCTAAGAGCTTCATCCGACGCTCCCGTAGGGACTTTGGGCGCATCTGCCGGCAGGCGTCACACTCCACGGAGTCATGGTGCGACCCAAGACACCACATACAAATGGCGTGCGGGTCCGTCGCCGACATCTGGCGCGAACAAGTTTCGCACAATTTAAAGCCCGAAGGCATTGCACACTGTTCCCCGACGCCAAAGGACGTCGAAAAAGGGCCTGAGAAAAAACAGGCCAGAGGAACAGCTGAACCCCGGATCCGCGTTGGAACGCGGAAAAGAAGGAAACGGACGTCAGCGCGCCGGGGGGGGTCCTATGTAGCTTAATTGACGTCAAGTCTGGGGACGACGTCAGGGCGGGGCCAGGCGGCGCCCCTCCCCCCCCCCCGGCACACAGAGGTACTGCTGCGCAAAAAAAAAATCCGAATCCAGTCTGACGCCTGGGGATATTCTAAGTTAAGGAATCTGCGGCTAGATGTCTCTATCAGATAATGATTAAATCCAACTTACCGTTGGTCTGGTCGTAGTCGTGAATCTGTTGCAGGTAAGAAGGGCTTTAGGTCTGCTGTTAACTCATTCAGCTCCAGGGCAAACTGGGTGAAACCATAGTACTTCTCATAATCTCTGGGCATGCAGTCTGTAAGGGGAAAAAACAATGTTTTTTTGTTGTTGTTGCAGTTTTATACATCACAAACTTGGCCCGAGGGCCTCAGAGCGCTTTACAAGAGTAGCAGACAGTACACATTTTTAGGCAAGGGGAGACAATGATTTGCTCAAAGGATCAAAGGATGTTGAGCAGAAGCCAGGATTCTTATCTTATTCTCCAATTCCAAAGTCGGCAGCTCTAGCCACTAGCCCCACATCTCTTTTTTAGCACAGACTTCATCATGACCGTATTAACTAGTGACCAGGATACACACTTCTACGAATAAAGGACTAACATTCCCCCAAACCAGGAATACAGGCTTAACTCCCCCTCCTACATCCCGCACTCACTTGGATACTCACTTGGTTTCCAGATACACTTGGTGTTGGGTGCCTCCCCGCAGTGGAGGCCTTCGCTCCACGTTCCATGCAGCCTATGGATGACAGCACCCCGCTGATTGACCACGACACCTTGGACTTCATTCACACTAGAGCTCCAGTACCGCCCCTGGGGAGATTGGCAGACATTGCAGAATTATTAAACAAAACCCTTATGAGGGGATAATGCCGAGGCGGGCACCTCGCAGCGCATTACAGCCGCAGGGCAACTGTGTTTTTTTAACTCTTCTGTTTTTTCCCCCCCCACTGTGTGTGACATTGTTTTTAAATTGCGCCGCAACATCCTTTGCCCACATACCTGATTACTGCCTTAGTCCCCGGTCCGCCACGGCGTGTGCCGATTGTGCGGAGTGACGGAAGTAGGCATTCTTTACCTCCCTGACCGGAAATAGGGTCAGCGCTTTAGCTGCTCACTCGCTCTGGGTCATATAAGGCGAGTCATAGCGCAGCGCGCCAAAGGCACGCCTAAGGCAAGCCCGTCTGCGCACGTCCGCGCCAGTTAGTCGACAGGACCGTCTGTTCCCCTCGCCTCTCCCCAGGGTTACATCTGCTCTTTAGGTGAGTGTGCTAATTGAAGGAAAATGAACGTAAAACAATATTCCAGCCGCGAGTTAAGTAATCTTAACCGTGGCCACTTGGAGCAACCAGTAATTCCAGGAGACATTGACTACATATGCCGGCAGTCAAACGCAAGTTCTGCTACTCATGCGTCCCCTACCACTTTACAAGTCCCGCATAATACCCATAATATAAAACTTCCAAAGTTTTTAAAAGGAATATACCTGAATGCCCGCTCTATACCAAAACATGTAGTTGAAATATGGGACCTTTGGATGCAGAATCTCCTGATATCTGCTTCATAACTGAATCCTGGCTACATGAATATGCCTCCCCAGACGTGGCAATTGCCTTTCCACCAACATACGAGATAATTAGTTGATAGAAAGGGAAAGAGAGGAGGGGGCCTACTTATTGCCACCGGTCCAGGCATAAAAATTACTTCTTTGGACTCAATCAGTACCGAACAGATAGAATTATGTATTTTTAGAATTGATGGTACATTTCATGGCCCATGGAGAGGAGCTCTAGTATATAGACCCCCTGGCCCTAAGAAAGATTTCACACACATGCTGTGTGAACAGATAGCCCCACATGTACTGGCCACTGACCAATTCCTTCTAATAGGGGATTTTAATTACCATGCTGAAATCCTGACTGGCTCAGATACCAACCAGCTTACCATTGAAATGGATTCTCTGGGGGCTAGTTCAGATGGTGACAGGTCCTACTCACACTGCTGGACATACCCTGGACTTACTATTCACCAACTCCCCGGGTGTCACAGTCGAACCCTCCCTTCCACTACTGTGGTCAGACCACCATCTTTTAAAATTCTCGATTCCAGTTTTTATAGAAAAGCTAGAGCACAAAAATGAACTAATTTGGCGAAGGTCCTGGCGAAAGGTCACGGCCTGCTCTTTTTCAGCTTTTTTCAAGCCACTCTTAAAAGACCAGGCCGAAAACGTAGACAGGATGGCAACTACTTTCGAAGATGAAATCACTCGCACCTTAGATAAAATTGCCCCGTTCACTAAGGTGAAAATTAAATCTAGATCTGCTCCTTGGTTCACGGAGCAACTAAAAATAATAAAACATTCCTGCAGAGTGATTGAACGCAAGTGGAGAAGGAGTAAAGATCCTACGGATCACAGAGAGTATAAACATATTCATCGTAACTACATGGAGAGTATCAGACAGGCAAAAAAAGCGTTTCTACTAAATCGCATAGAAAAGGCGGCAAACTCTAACAAGGAGCTCTACAAGGTCCTAAAGGAGTTCACGTCCCCCCAACCAAAGACAGGGGTTACCCCTTCGCAGGACTGGATAGATTCCCTCTCCAAGTTTTTCGATGATAAAATTAATGTAATACATAACTCCTTCCCACCTCAAGAAGCTCCAACTAAAAACTTGGAAAATAACCCGGTCTTACAAACATGTCAGTCCCCCGTCCTGGAGGAATTCTCCCAATTTGAATCCACGGAAGTGACAGAAGCCATGTTGAAAATAAAATCTGGCTCACCAGCGGACCCTGTCCCACCACGTTTCCTATTAACGATAGCCCCCATTGTCCTTGAAAGTGTCATCGATTTATTCAACTATTCATTAGTCCAAGAAACAGTTCCCAAAATATGGAAAATCGCTAGAGTTAGACCCATCCTGAAGAAACCTACTGCAGACCCTAATCTCCTGGTCAACTACCGTCCGATCTCACTGCTCCCATATTTTGGGAAAGTACTCGAATCCATGGTCAACAGACAACTTGTTCACCATCTGGAGAGTAATCATCTATTGGACCCCTCACAGTCTGGTTTCAGGGCCGCCCATAGCACCGAGACAGCGCTGGTAGAGGTAGTGGACAACATCAGACTATCATTGGACAGAGGACAATCCTCTATTCTCATTCTACTAGACCTATCGGTGGCTTTTGACACCATCTCCCACAGCATTTTAATACAACGGCTGTGGGAGATTGGTGTCAGAGGAAAGGCCCTGGGATGGTTCAAGAGCTATCTGATGGACCGAGTTACTACTGTCCAAGTTGGCGACATCAGTTCCTGTAGTAGGCCAGTCACGATGGGAGTACCACAGGGCTCTATCCTGAGCCCAACACTCTTTAATCTCTACGTAACACCGCTGGCCAGGGTGATCAGATCGTACGGCTTTGACGTAATGTCATATGCTGACGACACTCAAATTCTAGTCACCCTTGGTCAGAACCCCATAGACACCAAGGCCCGTTTCAGGGACTGAATGATACACGTTAACAGGTGGATGAACGAAAACCATCTACAACTAAACAGCGATAAAACCGAGATAGTATTCTTCGGGAACGCACAAAAACACTGGACTAATGACTGGTGGCCGGCAACTTTGGGTCCTAGTCCAATACCCAAACAATCAGTCCGAAATTTAGGGGTCCAAATCGATAATAACCTATCGATGAAAAACCAGGTGAACCATATAATCGGGTCCTGTTTTGGTACTATGCACAACCTGCGTAAAGTTTTTTAATGGATCCCCATGGAAGCAAGGCAACCGTTGGTCCAGGGATTGATTATCAATCGCATGGACTACGGAAATGCCTTGCTATCAGCTATAAATGAGGATCTTTTATCTAGGCTGCAGGTCCTGCAAATCACTGCAGCCAGGTTGGTCCTAAATCTCCCGTCAGGTTCCCCTTCGGCCCCAAACCTGAGACGGCTCCACTGGTTACCTGTGAGAAAGAGAACGCGTTTTAAGATTCTCTGTTTGGCACACAGAAACATGTATGGTAGCGGCCCCTACTACTGGAAAAAGAAGTTGAACTGGCATCAACCAAGCCGGCCTCTCAGATCCAGTAATCAACACCTTCTTGCCTCCATTAGAATCCGCACAACTCGTAATGGAGGAAGATCTTTTTCATTCTTAGCCCCCACCCTTTGGAATAAATTGCCTCTACACCTCCGCACCTTGGCTGACCATCATCGTTTTCGTAGGGAACTAAAAACATGGTCTTTTGACAACTGACCCCCCTGTTTGTTTTTTCTCCATCAGCTGTTCTTAGTTGGAGATGCCTGTAAGCGCCATGAGACCTTCGGGTGATATGAGCGCTCTACAAATGTCCCAT
The DNA here is from genome assembly GCA_963921515.1 of Calotriton arnoldi. Taxonomy (NCBI): domain Eukaryota; kingdom Metazoa; phylum Chordata; class Amphibia; order Caudata; family Salamandridae; genus Calotriton; species Calotriton arnoldi. The sequence continues at coordinate 522,218 of CAWUFW010001100.1, forward strand.
GATTTGATTTGATTTGATTTGATCAAAAAAGACTAGAGGGATCAAGCAGTCAGGGGAGAAGAGAAGGAGGTAAGGAGTGTAAGAATGGAGATATCTGTGCTGATCCTAACCAGAGAAGAGAGGTACGCCCAGTGAATACATTTAAGTGAGAAGGCTTTGTACTGGTACATTTGTGTGCATGTCAGTTCACAGGAAAGTTATTGTTACAGGCTTTTAATTAGTCCAAACAAAAACTGAATGATGCAAGGATAATAAGCCTGCTCAAGAGTAGATAGAAGCAGAAACACGCATGGTGAGAACTTACCCAGGGGTTGGGTAGTTACAAGTTCGTAACCTACAGATGATTGCAGTGGTTTGCATGGTGGAAGGTATTGTGGGTCAGTGTTCAATATGTTGTAGAAGGGGCACTTACACAGTTGGAAGGAGAGCAATAAGGAAGAGACAGAGTAGATGGTCTGAACCTTGCAGAAGGTGAGGACACTGTCTGGGAAGGAGAGGAAAGGATGGTGAGGGGGTTATGATGTTTATCTGTAGAATTGAGCTTGCAGAAGAGAAAACTGTTTGAGGAGGAGGAGTCAGTGGTTATTACCTTGCAGAAGGTCAGCTTACAGTGGTAGCTACTGTCCTGAGTGTTTCGGATTAGGACCTCACCATAGTGCTCGATCCACCGTTGCCCGCTGAGGATGTTATGGATACAGGAAGTCACCTTGTTCCACTCGTAGTGATCACCAAACCTTGAAAGTATAAAATGAGACCACATAAAAGGGAAGTATGAGAAGGGGGTATGAGGGAGGCACAGAAGGGTAAATAAAGATGGAAGGAGGAACAAGACAGCCAGGAAAATAAAGAAGATACCCAGATACAAGAATGCTCAACAGGTAACATGGCGATAGGGAGGAAAGTCGCTATAAGACCGGCAGAGACCTAAAGATCAAAGTGGATGAGAGGCATGGAAAACAAAATTGCAGAGTGCATCGGGCCTAAGACACCTGTAGGAAAAATGTAGAAGAGGCTTAAAGGAGATCAGATAGGAATGAAAGTGCCAAATTGGGAGGAGGAATGACAAGGGAGGAGACGAATATGGAACCATCAAAGAGATGAGAATGTCAGGGAGTGACTCCACAAATTGAGCTACAGTTTTACGTCATTTCTATAAGTGATAAGCTGGTCCAATCGCTTTCTTCTGACATGACAGCCTCTCCACCAACAGACACTCTGAAACAACAGCTTCTGCTGGCTCTAGCCAAAGTGTCAGAACAGATAACATAATGTGCGCTACCAAGATAGCACAAAGGGTTTATCCCTCCCACATTGTGCAACTATGAATATAAAGGCAGTGGCTGTCAAACTAACACAGATCTGACTGTTCTAGGGGGAGAATCCCTAGCATGGCTTGAAAAGCTGCAACACCCCTTCCATGTTTGTTACTTCTTGCTTCTCATAGATTTTCAAGCAATGAACTGCACCATCTGCAAACCAACTGGAGGTGCTCTATTGCCCCTGCATTAAACATTTTAACCTTAGCTTTAGTGTTTCGAGGTGCACCCAAAGGTCACACTGCCCACAGTTGAGGGAATCTATTGCCCTATCATACCAGACTAAGGGGTGACCGTCTGCTAGTGACATCTGATTGGCAATAAAGGTACCTGCCTTTTTATTAGCACCTCTGATCTGGAGGCTGCCAACAGGGTCTCAAGTAACTATAGGCACAGTTCCCAATAACTTGCATTGTTGCCTTCTCTATAGTGTTTGTGATGCAGCCTTCCATGGTGCTTTCATGCCCTATGTCTGTCGGAGCAGGAAAAAGGTGGCTTCTCTGCAGGCTGCTTTCATCCTCTGTGAACAAGACAGCCTGCATGCACTTTGTTCCTGGGTACCTACTCCAAAACTGCAGCTGCATGGATGCAAATGGAGAGTTTACATCCTTTTCCAAGCTACACCATTTTTGCCTGTTGGACCGGAAAGCCCCCTTTTTCCCTTCATGTGTTGAGTAGGGTTGTGAGAAATTGAAAAGGTTTTCTCTTGAGTGTCCCTATGATTGCTAGCTGTAATACGAGAGGTTTTCTGTAAAGTGGATTTTACGTTAAAACTGTGAATCTCCCACCCATTTTCATTTAAACAAAAAAGATCTCCAGCATCCATCCAGCTTCAAAGTTGCGAGCAAAGAAGTTTTAATGTTGGCTCTAGCGAAAAACCACTCACAAAGAAATATTGGCAGTATGCATGGTACAAGAGAGGGTTGATGGATGAAAAGCATGATACTTTGCGAACTACAGGTGAGCAAATAATTGGACTCTATGCGAAACTTCTTTAGTGTAATAAAAATTGTGTACACCTATAATGTTTACCTGGACATAGCCTAGAAACCAGCATAACTTGGCAGAGGCTGTGTGTGGCCAGTCCTCAAAACACCTTCACCAGTTTGGACGAGCCTTCCTTCTACATGCCTACAGAAACATCTGGAATATCCTCTTCCTGAAAAATCTAGGAAGATGCTCTCTTTTAACAACCCCAGATTTCAAACTGTAAAGAAAGCTACTATTTTGTTTAAATCCGGCACCCAAACTGGATTAAATACTGTTCTCTTGAGTCATGAATGCATACTTCATCTCGGCTTCAAGAAGATTCTGTGCACCAGCATAGGGAGAGATTTACCAGGGACTTGGCATGCTGCTGATGTCCTAGAAAGAAGTCCTACTACCTGGAGGCCTAAGAATGTGAAAAGACAAGGGAAAGGAGAGATATAAACTGCTCTGAGGAATGGCCCAGTGACCAGGAAGATCAACACAAAGCCAAGCTGCCTGCAATCTCATGAAGGCCATGGAGAGCTGGACTACCAAGGAAGTAATCTGGTCCTTGTAGCCCTAATGACCAATGCAAAGCAGGAAACTCAATCATGTCACTTATAAAGCGCACTACATACCCGCGAGGGTCTCAAGGCGCTAGGTGGAAGAGGGGGGTGGTGCTGCTACTGATCGAAGAGCCAGGTCTTGAGGAGTCTTCTGAAGGCCAGTAGGTCTTGGGTCTGTCGGAGGTTGGTGGGGAGGGTGTTCCAGGTCTTGGCGGCGAGGTGGGAGAAGGATCTGCCGCCGGCGGTCGTTTTCCGGATGCGGGGGACTGTGGCGAGGGCGAGGCTGGTCGAGCGGAGCTGGCGGGTGGGGGTGTAGAAGCTGAGTCGTCTGTTGAGGTAGGCTGGTCCGGAGTTGTGGAGTGCTTTGTGTGCGTGGGTGAGGAGCTTGAAGGTTATCCTCTTGTTGACAGGGAGCCAGTGCAGGTCTCTCAGGTGGGGTGTGATGTGGCTGCGTCGGGGGATGTCGAGGATAAGACGTGCAGAGGCGTTCTGGATGCGTTGCAGCCGTCTCAGGAGCTTAGCCGTCGTTCCTGCGTAGAGGGCGTTTCCGTAGTCCAGCCTGCTGGTGACGAGGGCCTGGGTGACTGTTTTTCTTGTTTCGGTGGGGATCCACTTGAAGATCCTGCGGAGCATTCGGAGGATGTTGAAGCAGGATGAGGAAACGGCGTTGACCTGCTTAGTCATGGAGAGGGTGGGGTCGAGGATGACCCCTAGGTTGCGTACGTGGTCGGTGGGTGGCGGGGCTGTTCCCAGTGATGTTGGCCACCAGGAGTCGTCCCAGGCTGAAGGGTTGGAACCAAGGATGAGGACCTCCGTCTTGTCCGAGTTCAGCTTCAGGCGGCTGGTCCTCATCCATTCGGCGACGGCCTTCATTCCTTCGTGGAGGTGGGCTTTGGCGGTGTGAGGGTCTTTGGTGAGGGAGAGGATCAGCTGGGTGTCGTCGGCGTAGGAGATGATGTTGAGGTTGTGCTGTCGGGCGACGTGGGCGAGGGGTGCCATGTAGATGTTGAACAGCGTTGGGCTGAGGGAGGAGCCTTGGGGTACGCCGCAGATGATCTTGGTGGCCTTGGATCGGAAGGGGGCGAGGCGGACGCTTTGTGTTCTGCCGGAAAGGAAGGATGTGGTCCAGTCCAGGGCCTTCTCTTGGATCCCGGCGTCGTGAAGGCGTGTTCGTAGTGTGTGGTGGCAGACCGTGTCGAAGGCGGCTGATAGGTCCAGGAGGATGAGGGCTGCTGTTTCTCCGTTGTCTAGCAGGGTCCTGATGTCATCGGTGGCGGCGATGAGGGCGGTTTCGGTGCTGTGGTTGCTGCGGAAGCCGGACTGGGAAGGGTCCAGGATGTTGTTCTCCTCGAGGTGGCGGGTCAGTTGTTTGTTGACGATTTTCTCGGTGACCTTCGCGGGGAACGGGAGCAGAGAGATGGGTCGGAAGTTCTTGAGGTCCTTGGGGTCTGCCTTGGGTTTCTTGAGTAAGGCGGTGATCTCGGCGTGCTTCCAGCTTTCCGGGAAGGTTGCTGTCTCGAAGGAGATGTTGATTATTTTCCGGAGATGGGGCGCGATGGCTGTACTGGCTTTGTTGAAGATGTGGTGAGGGCACGGGTCTAGCGGTGAACCGGAGTGGATGGTGTTCATGATCTCGCTGGTGTCCTCGTCGTTGATGTTGGTCCAGGAGAGCAGGCGGTTGGTGGTTGTGGGGGCAGTGGTCTCGGTGGTTGCCGGGGCGGTCGTGGTGTTGAAGCTGTCGTGGATGTCGGCGATTTTGCGGTGGAAGGAGGTGGCCAGTGAGTCGCACTAGGTCTTGCGACGGCTGGATGTCGTTGGTGTTGGAGCTGGGGTTGGAGAGTTCTTTCACGATGTTGAAGAGCTCTTTGCTGTTGTGTGCGTTGTTGTCTAGGCGGTCTTTGAGTGAGGCCCTTTTGGCGGATCTGATGAGGTGATGGTGATTGCGGGTGGCGCTCTTGTGGGCGGCGTAGCTGTCCGCTGTCCGTTCGTGGAGCCAGATCTTCTCCAGTTTTCGGCATGTTCGTTTGGAGGCCTGGAGGTCTTCGGTGAACCAGGTGGCTTTCTTGCTGGTGTGGCTGTTGGGCGGATTCTTGAGCGGGGCGAGGGTGTTGGCGCAGTCGTCGATCCACTGTCTGAGGCTGCGGGCGGCGGTGTCTGGGTCGGAGGGTTCGGCGGGTGGGCTCAGGGCGAGGGTTGTGGTTAGCAGGTCTTCCGTGACTCTGCTCCAGCAGCGGCGAGGAGGCATTTGTTCGGTGCGGTGGTGCGTGGTGGGCTTCCTGTAGGTGAAGTGGATGCAGTGGTGGTCGAAGGAGACGTGTGGGCTTGCGGAAAAGATGGAGTCTAGCGTGTGGCCGGCGGCGTGGGTGGGTGTAGTCACGAGCTGTCTGAGTCCGAGGGTGGCGAGGTTGTCGATCAGGGTGGTGGAGTTGGTGTCCTTGTTGTTCTCGAGGTGGAAGTTCAGGTCCCCGAGGAGGATGTAGTCCGTGGAGGCGATGGCGTGTGTGCTGACGAAGTCAGCGATGGAATCGCTGAACTGTGGTCGGGGTCCGGGGGTCTGTAGATGAGGGTTCCTCTGAGGGTGGTGTTGGGATCGGTGTGGATCTGGAAGTGCATGTGTTCGGCGGTGCTGAGGGTGTCGTCGGTGTTGGTTGAGACTCTGAGGGTGTTCCTGTGGACGATGGCGATGCCTCCTCCGACTCCGTTGGTGCGGTCCCTGCGAGTGATCTTGTATCCGTCCGGGATGGCAATGGCTATGTCGGGGGCTGAAGCGGGATTCAGCCAGGTCTCCGTCAGGAATGCGACGTCTGGGGAGGTTGAGTCGAGAAGGTCCCAGAGTTCGATGGCGTGTTTGCGGGCGGAGCGGGTGTTGAGGAGGATGCATCTGAGGTAGTTGGGTTCTTTCCTGGGCGGTGGTTTGGCGGGGCGGGTGCTGGCGAAGCTGCAGTTCCGGCAGGTGAAGGGCCCTTGGGTGCGCTTCGGGGTGGCCTGGTAGCAGGCGTGATCTTTTCCGGGGGTTGAGTGCGTGGAGGGTGCTGGCGTCGTATCGGCGTCTGTTGATGTGGCGGGCGCGGGGGATGCCCGGACCAGGGGGTCTGGCGCTGGGCGCGGCCACGGCGCGGACGGGCGCAGACGGGCGCAGACGGGCTTGCCTTAGGCGCGCCAGCGGCGCGCCCGCTGCGCGGCCGCCATAAATGGGGAGGTGGGAGGGAGGAGCAGGGAATGGGGCAGCGAATGGGCAGTGAGGGGGCGGGGCCGCAGGGGCGCAGCGGCGGGAGACAGGCACAGAAAGGAAAAAACGATCACAATCAGGGGCAGCAAGGGGGCACAGAAAGGAAAAAACGATCACAATCAGGGGCAGCAAGGGGGCACAGAAAGGAAAAAACGATCACAATCAGGGGCAGCAAGGGGGCACAGAAAGGAAAAAACGATCACAATCAGGGGCAGCAAGGGGGCACAGAAAGGAAAAAACGATCACAATCAGGGGCAGCAAGGGGGCACAGAAAGGAAAAAACGATCACAATCCGGGGCAGCAAGGGGGCACAGAAAGGAAAAAAACAGAGCACAATCAGGGGCAGCAAGGGGGCACAGAAAGGAAAAACGATCACAATCAGGGGCAGCAAGGGGGCACAGAAAGGAAAAAACGAGCACAATCAGGGTCAGCAAGGGGGCACAGAAAGGAAAAAACGATCACAATCAGGGGCAGCAAGGGGGCACAGAAAGGAAAAAACGATCACAATCAGGGGCAGCAAGGGGGCACAGAAAGGAAAAAACGAGCACAATCAGGGGCAGCAAGGGGGCACAGAAAGGAAAAAACGAGCACAATCAGGGGCAGCAGCAGGGCACACAGACGGAGCTGTGTGGTGGGGGAGCGACCTACCAGTCAAGGTCAGGGGTCGCTCTGTGAAAGAATCACAGAGGTTGGCGATCTCAGGAGCCTTCTAGAACTGCAGGAGTGGCCAACCTGAATTGTCCTGGACTTACCTTTTATCAACACAATTGTCTGTGGCAGGGATTTCTGTTATAGCCGCACCGGAGGACAATGATTCGCCCTTTACCCAGTTAGTTTGGAAAAGGATTTCTTTGCCACTGGGCTTATACAATATAGAAACAGGTTTTAAAATTTTGCCTTATGGTTACACTTGGACCAAAACCTAAATTTCATTTTCTCATTACCAACTGCTTGGCAGGTGGGTCCAGGGGATGCTCAGGTTCCATCAAGTGCCAAGCAGTGGAATTTCCTGACAACGACCTATGATTAACAGGCTTCCATCTAGTGCTCCACACATTCTTGGGGCAGTATTCTATTACCAAATTGTCAATTTCAGCATCCTCTACCTTTTCACTGCTAGGACAGTTGGACCAGTAACTGTCCACTTTCCCTTCTCACTGTGCCCAGAGTCCTGGACCCCACCACTTCCAAACTCCATGGAACGAACTGGACCCATGATATTATTGTGAACTTGCCTTTGGCACCGGGAATTAACCACTGGGTCTTCAAGTTTAGTTGTTGGATGTTTCTGGGCTGTTTTGTGACTGGGTTGGGGGGGGGGGGGCAATTCAGCCACAAGGGTTCAAGCCTAAAGAGTTGTTGTCTTGCTCGTACTTGGGAAACAGACAAATCATAATCCTACTTGGCACATTGCAGCCACCTCTGCCCCATATAATCTCTGGCTGGCCACAAACCACAGCAAACCTCTTATTCCCTGACGGCCGTTGAGAACATCCACACCTTTCACATTAGCCACAGGGCCCCACATTATAGAAATAATGGGGACTATACACAAAGGTAAATTTGACTATACTCACAAGAAAAGGCAGTAAACTTGCACAGCGGACTGAATTCCCCCATGAGGAGTTCTCTGTCACAGAAAGCTCTGCACAAAGGAAATGGTATCCAGACTGGAAAAATCTAATGATTTTCCCGCAGATTCCAATTGGAAGTGGGGAATAGCATAAAGGGGTAAAACTACACTGTAACATAGATGTAAGCGCAGTTTTATTATTTTGTTTGTGAATAGGGCCCCTAGTACACAGATGCCGCAAACATTTTGGGATAATATTTCGGTCCCAGAAATGTTATAAGTTACCAATAAAGACAGACATTTTTCTTAAAAGTAAATCTTACTGGACAAAGCTATTTATTTTGTACCCGCATTTCTAAGATTCTTTCCCACTATTACCTCCTAGAATAGGACTTGAACGTTCAACTTCCTTATCGTTGAGAGTCAAATACCATATGGGAGTAAATTGGTGAACCAACTAGACTGAATCAACACCAGAAGTCATAGGACACAAGTTCTAACTTAAGGTACTCCTTGTGGAGACTATCCGCTAACCACTGATTCTATCCAGTTATTTACTCAGTCAGCATCAGCAGAGCCAGCCTCCAATAGACAAAGGATGCCAGACTTAATCACAGTCCATATAGTATAGAAACCGTTTTGCAGCGTGCAGCAATTCTCGATGCAGTGCATAGTCATCCTGCTATGGTTTGGTTATGAATACCAACGTCTTTATCTTGTTTTACCAATGCTATTGTGATGCCACCTCCTGTCAAAGTGGCAGTTTTGCAGCCAGAGCCTTGCTGAGCAGAAGTAGTATATGGAAAAAATGAACTTAAAGACACTTACCGTGGGAGCTTCACATTTATGGTGCCGACTGGAACAATCTCCAAAGACTTCCCCCAGAATTTATTTTTCCATTTCATGTCTGTGAACAGAGAAGGATCTATGACACAAAGGTACAGCAAAATAAGGCTGGCAGAAATAGATCACAAACACATTCTAAGGGCAGCACACGCACACTGCAACACTAGTTGGGATAGAAATGTCCCCTGTATGGTGAGTTCCCCGTGCCCTGAGTGCCTGAATGCAATCGGGTATCCAGACTTTTAATTTGGCATTAGGGTCATGCTCATCTAAGTGTGAATGCAGATGTCTAGGCTTGTCCTTCACTATGTGAGATTCAGGACATGTCCTGTGACCTGCAGGAGTGCGCCAAGCATGCCTTTATAAAGGACAAAGGGCTACAGCCCAAGACTTGGTATAGCACATAAAATGGTGGTAACCGCTTACAGTGTTCTAGGTTTGATAGTGTGACTAGACCTTTTTATGTGTCACTGAAATTGTGGACTACAGACCCCTCTTGTGTAAAGTTCCGCTTTAATGTGAATGCCCACAAAGGTGCTATGACAAATGGGTTCTGCCCATTTAATCCCCCTTGATTTTTTGGTTTTAGGCTACCCTGTTTTGGACTGTTAATGTGAGCAAGTCTCATCACAGAGTCTCACTCACTGTAAAATCTGTGATTTTTTTTGCTTTTTAAGGCAGTGTTCACTGATGCGCAGCTAGGGTAGGAGTCCCTCAGCTGGTTGCACGGGAACACGTGAACACACATTTGTGCAGGTGAAACACGTAAGACTATTGTCTAACCTCAGGCCGGTATCTGTGTACAGGTAGTCTGTGGCAGAAGGGAACCTTCCTGGATTGGTGCTGACCTGGTGTAGGCGTTATAACATGAGTGGGCACTCATAGTGAACATCTGCAGTGATTACTGAAAAGTCTGCGTGCTTAACTGAATTATAGATTATGGGCAAAATCAGTGCCAAACTATATTTTCGTTCTACTTAGGCCTACAGAAATGGGTCAGGTACCAATCGTAGGGTAAAAATGTGCCCAGAGTGTGAATCCTAAGTCACTTTTGTAATAGCTTTACTCCTTATGGCCCTTGAAAATTTGTCATAATTCTCTGGCTGAGCTCATAATTCGATCCCAGTCCTATGTTCCCTCACTGAGCAAAGTTGATTACTCTGCTGCCCAGCAGAATTATCAAAGCCCTCCACACACAATAGGGCCATTTGACAGTGCTTCGGCTTGTTCCTGGGAAAGGCAGGGGTGGGGACGAAATCCGTGTTAATTCTCTTTCAAAATGCACCCAGCCTGAAAAGGCTCCACCACCACAGAAACAAAGGAGGACAACCAGAATGCTAGAGCCAATCAAAGGAGGTGGTCTCTTTTAAAGTTTTGGAGGGTAGGCTTCAGGCATCTGTGACAGCTGGGGGGCATGGCTGAGATTCTCAGGGAAGGTCTTTCAACAGACCACTTCAGGCTGCCATGTTGAAATGTCCCAGGATGCTGTGCAGGAGGATCAGGCCAGGGGTGCAGTGATGTGTCACCCTAGATTGGGTAGAGGTTTATACCTTCTAGAACTTTCCACCCCACTTAAAATCCCCTGCACAAGGGAGAAACTGTTGAGAGCTTTCTGGACCTGGGAGCGACGACGCTGGAGTAATGCCCAGCTGGATGCGAAGCCATCAGACTCCTCTACAAGGATGGACTTAAGGATTTTTGGCCTGCAGCTGGCACCCGAGGACTAGGAGTGTTTATCCAGGGCCAGTAGCGCTGGCTCCTTATACTTATGAGGGGCAGTAGAGGGATGAACATGTTTGGTGGGGAGACCCTGGAAGGTGTCCCTGGATCTTCAATGAACTGGTCCTGCAGATGGGTGACTTCCATCAGGAGGGGAAACGGTCTCTGCTGTGCCCGCAGGGAGGGTATACTGCTAGCAGCCTGCGGAGGGGTTGCTGAAAACGCCCACGGATGAAGACAGGACAAGTTCAGCATCAGGAGCGGTGAAAATCAAGCTCCCCCAAAAAAAGTTACATTTAGAGGCCTGAAAAAAATACAATGGTGGCTAGACCTGGCCACCAGGAGTAAAACACCATTGATATTGTGAAAATTGGCCCCACGGGCCAGAGAAAACGACAGTAGAAGCTAGGTCCCCCAGGGTACCAGACAGGAAATGAAGCAAGTAGTGGTCCACTGTTAACGCCAAACAAATACCCCCTGGTATGGGTACAATTCATATTGATGAGGAGGGGCATGCCCTCTTCCCCATAGGAGCAGCTTTTTGTCCCTGGGGACCCCATTACTCACGGACCGATGCAAGTAGAACTGTCCTGAGGACAGCCATCTCCCCAGGACAGAATGAGGAGGGAGCACCGTTGTGCTCTCACAGCGATGTGGTGTACATCCCCCGCTTCCTGTGCCCATTCCTGGGTGCAGCGAAGATCACAGCACCAGCACCACCCCACCCGCTCAAACGTGGATGGGAAGTGAGGGGGGCACGTGGATGGGAAGTGAGGGGGGCCAGCCAGGCTGCGCAGGAGTGGGCTACACATGTGGCCCCAGCAATGCAAAGATGCTCGGTGTCTCAGAGGGGCAGGGGCACCTGGCAAGTAAAAAGCGTGGCACAAAGCTGCTTTGCATGACAACCAAAAAGAAAGGGAAGCATGATGCTGCTAATAGAATATCCACTGCCTCAATAGAAAGGGGAGCACCAGAATCCAGTCAAGTACTCAAGCAATTGCATTTTGGGGACAAAGCTGGCATGGGCACCACCAACATATTGCCCAGTATTTAGAGTATTTAGAGGGGCTCTCAGAAGGGCAGCAACCCACCCCCACTCCACAGAAAAAGTCCCCCACAAGGTTGCCCTAAGCACCCCAGGGGGTTATATTGATACCCCTGGGAGACCTTAGAGTTGTTTTCAAGCACTTCTGGAGCTTGTTTTCTTTGCACTAAGGTTCTGAAGTGCAGCACCTCTGTTGGTTGGTCATAAAGTTGCAGCAGCAGCATGTTCCAAGTAGAAGACAGACTCTTGCACACATCATCCTGCAATTATAATGCTCTATTAACGATAATGAAATTGACAATGAAATGTTATATGGTTAAATGACGTTTATTGTAAAATCCTTAGTGATTTTAATGGTGTTGCATATGTTTTGTATGATCTAGATCTGTTTTTTATAAATGTGGTAACACCCTGAAAAATGTAACCACACTAAGCCCAGCGGTTAACTGGAGGAGGGACCTAGAGGCACAGGGCGCTAGGAGCAGGCCAGCCCCCAACACAAATTGTTCAACACAAGTGGGGTCGCTCCCAGGAAAGTGACCAAAGGTGCTCAAGAATAAATTGTGAGTGTGGACATCTCACAAAAAGTGAAGGACTGGCCTCACACACCACCTGGTGTCATGCTTCATCATCGGCAGTCCTCGCCCTCTAAAAACTCGGTTTGATAGAGGGCGGGCATACACCTGACGACAGGGATGCACTTCTAAACTAAGTGGGGGCCCGTGAAAAGTGAGTGAAGTTTAAAAACCATTACAGTTGCCAAATTAATTTTAATAAGGTAGGCGGCTGTATGGTATTAAAAAAGTGGACGGTGACGTGGGGAATTTTATTATCCCCTCACTGTAGTGAATAGGGTCAACATGTTTCTGCGCGGTGTCCCTAGGGGGTACGCGGCATTCATCAGGACCTGTATCAAGCGGGCTCCGTTCTTACCAACTTCGTGGTGAGAAGGTACCACCTAACTGTGTCCCGGTCATCGGGGAGGACACAGTTAGGTGCTACGGCGGAAGGCGCACCTTGATGCAAGTCTGACTAAAGGGGCCTTCCCTCCATTCCTCCTCCCATGGAGCACGTAGGTTGAGGCACTTGGGCTTATTGAGAGCCCTTTGAAGTGGAGTGTGACAAAGGTCACCCCACCCAGTGGTACCTTCTCACCACGAAGTTGGTAAGAACGGAGCCCGCTTGATACAGGTCCTGATGAATGCCACGTACCCCCTAGGGACACCGGGCAGAAACATGTTGACCCCATTCACTACGGTGAGGGGATAATTAAATTCCCCACGTCACCGTCCACTTTTTTAATACCATACAGCCGCCTACCTTATTAAAATTAATTTGGCAACTGTAATGGTTTTTAAACTTCACTCACTTTTCACGGGCCCCCACTTAGTTTAGAAGTGAATCCCTGTCGTCAGGTGTATGCCCGCCCTCTATCAAACCAGGTTTTAATGGGCGAGGACTGCCGATGATGAAGCATGACACCAGGTGGTGTGTGAGGCCAGTCCTTCACTTTTTGTGAGATGTCCACACTCACAATTTATTCTTGAGCACCTTTGGTCACTTTCCTGGGAGCGGCCCCACTTGTGTTGAACAACACCCTGAAAAAGCCTGTAGTTCTGCCTTTTGACAACGACGCCCCTTTATATTGTGACTAGTATACATGGGAGGTACTTAAGTCTTAGGGTTCAGGGGTCGCTAGGAGGGAGTCACCATAGCTATGTCCAAATTAATGAGTAGCATTTAGTACTGTGTGCGTAATAAAGTACTTTTAAAAAAAGCATTGGCTAGACAATGATTTATAGAGTGTTGTTTGTCGTCTATTAGCGAACTGGAGTACAAGCCCACATCACCTCCCCCAAGTAGGCCTTGGACTGCTTTGCTATCCTGATAAAGGTAAATGGTACAACAGGGTACTTGGTTCCCAGGAAACAGAAGGCTGCAGACTTATTACTTGATACTCACGTTCTTCGCAACTAATAACTCACTTCCTTACAGTTGCGCTGGCACTGTGGGTATGCTGATTGCATTTCCATGTGTAGAATGCATGCAGCACAGGTGCAGCAGTAGGACTGTGTGTGTGAGTTTGAGTACTGAAGCCAGTGGGATCCATTTTTGGATGCCCCTGATTTGACATGCATAAGTTGGAGGATGAGGGAAGCTTCCCCAGATAGTGGAAGTGCATTGTGTGCATTCCAATGGATGGATGGTAGAGGTCCAGATGCTGAAGTGAGGAGGAAGGAGACTCAGCTACCTTTAGAAATTCCATGAAGACTTTAATTAGCAAGGAGCTGCTAATTAGTTCTTCCTGAGCACTGCCATTTGTCTGATAGCAGGTCGTGGGGTGGGACTGCATTTTCTGATGTACAAGGTAAGGACATTTCTGGATCAGGCCTGCCCTTTTGTCCATCCATAATTACTGCTTCAGGGAGGCTGTTGACAGCCAGATGCAGAAACCTTACGCTTCAATGTGCACATGTTGTGGATACTCCATTTTGGAGTCAGCCCCAGTGATACCTGCTGAGAGAAGCATCACTTTCCATAAGTGTCTGGACAGCATCCTGAGATGGACACTTAAAAAGAGAACCACTCCAAATTGGTTCTGAAGCTTGAGACTGTGTATCCATAGTCAATCTAGAAAATGTGTATACAAGTGGGACCCAAACCACCCCACTTTATTTCAATTCCAAGTCCTTCATGAACAAGGAAGGGTGTGTCCCACAGGGTACTCGAAGGACTGCTGGTGTATCCGAGAGATGAAGGGACTTCATATGAAGTGCGCACTTTCTGCTGGAGGAGCGGAGGGTCTGCCTAGTGTTTAGAAGCTTGCTTTCATGCTGAGAGAGGGAAGTAGTCTGCTTAGTTTTTGATGAGAGACTGTCCCGAAGGAGAAGCCCAATTTGTCTCTAGATGGATGAACACCCAGACAAAGAATGGACTGGGAGCAAAACCAGGAGCTATAACTGGGGATTGTATCAGCCCGGATGGGGCTGCAACTGACGCAGTGATTCCATCAGTGAGATAAGAGCTGCAACTGCAATGGTGACTGTGCTGGTATGGTTAAGAATGCAACTGGCGTTGTAACTATGTCAGCCCAGTCAGGGGTGCAACTGCCATGGTGGCTGTATCAGGCTGGTCTGGGCTGCAAATGTCATGGTGATTGTGCCACCCTGTCCCGGTGGGAGCTGTAACTGCCTTGGTGATCGTGTAGTTGCAACTACTGTGGCCCTACTGGGGTTGCAACTGCCTTTGTGAATGTATCAGCCTGACTGACAACGAATTTGCCCTGGTGATCGTATCGACCCGGTGGGTGCCCATAGCTACTTTAGTGTCAACCAGCAGTCCAAGCAGAGCTGCATCCACCTCATCAGCCAGATGGGGATGCAGCAGCCAGATCCGCACCTGCACAGAATCACCAATCAATCAGTGTTACCATTCAATGCTGAACAGAACCAGGGAAGCCCCATCAAAAGAGACATGGGCCACATCCAGCCTCCTCAGCGGCTTCCAAATACTGGGTGCAGGCTGGTTTAGACACTCTTGCATAGAATTTTTAAAGTATAGCTATTTTCAACTTTGAGAGCTGATTTGTATGGTTCATGCTTGCCCATTCATTCTATGCAATGTGATTCTGCTATAACAATGCTAAATTCAGATTAAAATCTTGCATTTCTATAACCACTATGCTTTATAAAATAAATGTGAATACATAAAATTCACAAGAAGTATGATCTCTCTTATTATGCTCAGTGTTCGGAACTTGCTAGAAGTAGGGCCTAGAGATAGTCAGCATCCCCAAGGTCCAGATAAGACAATAATTGAAAGGAAAAGAAGTCAAGGGTGCCTTGGTCCAACACCAGGTCTTGCATAACTTGTGACAGAGTGTGACATTGCCATTGATCCAGAAGAACCTTACCTTGCCAGAAGACATAGTTGTCAGATTCAGCATGGCAAGCAGACACTGCAGGATGATGCGAGACCTGCAAGAAGGAAACAAAGGTTAGCAGATGATACTGCACATACCAGCTGTGCTACAGCAGCAAGGTGGTATCTAACATCCAGAGGAGAAAGGCATCAATATCTTGGAACAAACCAGTGAAAGTAGGAACAGCTATTTGGGGGAAGGGGTACCAGAGACAGTGAGAAAAGCAACAGGAGGAGCAGGGATGGGAGTGTTTGGTCCAGAAGACTAGAAGTGAAGTGTAGGGAGACGAGTGACGGATACACAGACTGACAGGGAGACCAGCCTGAGGAACAGGGGCAACGTGAGCAGGGTGACTCCTCTGTCAATGAAGGATGTGTCTGACCACACAATCATGTAGGGCAAGGGTGGTAACCACTGCCATGTTTTGGAGTAGGTCATCGACTGCCTCAGCCTCTCACCAAAGAGCAGCAAAGGTTCAGCTTTATGTCAGCAAATTAACGATGACTGTCAGCAGTGTTAACAGTGTTCAGAAAAGACTGACACCGCTAGAGGAAGGGCAACCTCAGTCAAAACACCCCACCTTCACTGGTGATACAAAGCCTTTTCAACCACTGGCCAGACATGTACTGTTCGGTTAATAGTCACTCATTTCCCTGTACTTGCTCTTCCTTCGTTGGTCAGTTCCAGCTCTCCTCAGTCATTAATCAGCACCTGCTTTCAGCCATTGGCCAGTGGCTGTAGTTCAGTTGTTTATTTTATTTGGAACTAAGAAGACCTGGGCTAAGGTTGACTTCTTGAATTTGTCCTTTCGAAGAGAACCATTCAGGAACCAAAGATCCAAAAACGGCCTGTGCCCACCATCCTTTTTGGGATCCTATCTATGAGGGATGCCTGTGCGTCACTTGATAAACCAGTGACATGCATCCAAGCATGATGACTAATAACCACGCTAGTTTCCATTGCGCGACCTACACAGTCTGTGGTGTCCAGTTCACAAGATGTACTTTGCTGCATCCCGTTAATCAGGGCCCACCTGAGCAAAAGTTTTTTGAAACCGCTGAGGGAGGGCAGGGAAAATCTTGCTTCCTATGTCCCCGAGTTTAAAGCCCAGCAGGCAGAGAGCACCCTAAATTACCAAGTTCATCATTTAGATTCCCTATCAGGAGGAGCGGAGGTAAAGACATTTGGATTCACTGTGCTGGCTAATGCTCCCTGGCGAAGGGTGTAGAGTCACAAAAGCTGGGTCACCTAGAGCAGGCCTTTGGTGCCGAAACAGGGCGATTTACCAGTGACGCCGAGAAGAACTTTGCCCACCCCGCAGCCAGAGTGTCTGTCAGGGTTTCAATGAAGGGCATCAAGGCTTCGAAGGTAAAGGCAAAGATACAAGATGATTTCAGAAGATTAGCCTTAGTATCAACGCTAAGCAGTTGAAGTTCCAAAACCTCTACATGCTACCACTGCAAAATAGGCACTTTCCTCAGTAGGGGCCCTAATGGAGAGAGTAATTTAAGGCAAGGTATCAAGATCACTTGAGCTTTGGAGGTCTCGATAAAGTCTATCACTAGTACAGTGAGGGGGCACCTCATCAGCCCCTTCCTCATCATCCCCACCATATGGGTCTTTATGAATTTTATGTGCATCTGAGTCTGAACCAAATATTGCCTCTGGGTGCTGAAGGTACTGGCGCTGGCACTCTCAGAGAACATTTCAATCCAACTGGCTGTGTCTTAATAATTTCATAGCAAGATATTGGCTGAGATATAGCCAAACTTGTCTCCGGATTAGGAGACCGGCGTTTAGGTTGGACCAGAGACCAGCGCCGGCCCAATTAGGACCGATATGACGCTGGGAAGCGACTTGCAGCATGACATGACGCCAGAGGCTTAATGGGGAGAACCCCCACAATGGTTCCAAGGATCTAATTCAATTACAGGTCTATGTCACATATTCAGGCCTGTTGCTACTTAAATCAGCAGATATATGTCACATCTAGAGAATTACAGAGGCCTTTGCATTTCATAAAGTTACAATTATATTCTCCTTGACATGTACCAACAATAAAGAATGTGACGGCGGCACTATGTTCAAAGTGAAGGTGTTGTGACCACAAAACAAGTGATCCACATAATATATACACACACACAGGGATGTATATTATTTACAAATTTTACAAGTAAAGGGATGCTGGCCCCTGAACTTCTTGAATCAACCTATTGCATCCAAGTGGCCCACGGGCCACAAACATTCCTTTATGGGGATCGGTCTAAAACTGGATATCACTGACAACCTCTTTCCTTTACATCTTCACCTTTGGAATGTCACCGTCATTGACAGCTGAGAGGCATTAAATTATGCTTAAAACCTGCTTCATAGCTTAGAATTTATTGCAGATAATCTAGTTGCTGCATATTGGAGAGATTGTCATTTACCTAAGGGGGTATTATTATTAATACCTTTCAAAGGAATAGCTATGAGCCCAGTTTACTTAACAACATGATTATGGCAGCTCTTACGAAAGTTAAGCACCTTATTACATCTGTCACATCCACTTTTCACTCTGACCACATAAATGCACCACCACTTCTGAGAGACTTCATGATATCACATGAGAGTCCCAGGTGATGATGTCTTATCTCCCACCATTAACCAACATAAACCAACAGCAGGGTGTTAACACCCAGGTCACGAAAATCAGCTCTCATCTGAAGGGATTCCTTTATTCCTGGTGTCAAAGGCTGCCACTAAGTCCAACACACCGCTTGGCACCCACACTTTGAGCTCGATTCACAAACTACATTTTGCAGTACTTTAGTGGTACTACATTAGTACTACTAAAGTGCTACAAAATGCAATTTACAAACCTTTGTGCAAAGACTTCCACCCCTCATATCTTTTCAATGCAGAGGAATCATATTTAGTAGTAAATGTGGGAGGAACAAGTAGGAGTGGCGACTGGAAAATGAGGACTACTTCTAAATGGGACAGGTTAGGGAGGAGTATGAAGGGGTTTAGGGAGGGTAAGGATACTACAAATACCCCAACCATAAAAGAGTAAGACCTCTGCTATTGCCAAGCTGCAAGTCTAAAGTAACTACAGCCAAAGGTCTTGAAACAGTAGTAAATGTACTCTAGCCCAGCCTTAGAGTAAGTAAAGCACCACACATGGACACTCGGAGGTACTGCAATACGCTCCCATAGAAAATGATTGAGACAGGGACATAATATAACACCCCATAGGAAATATTAAATACATTTATTTAAACTTTTACTTTGAATATATGTGTGTGTATTTGTGTACACATATTTATATATATGTGTGTGTGTGTGTGTGTGTGTGTGTATATATATATATATATATATTCACTGGAAAAAACACAGGTTTCAGGGACGCTATAGTTAGTTGGACATTTCACTCGTACAAAACCAGAGAAATTCGGCCGTTATAGTTAGTTGAGCTAACTATAACTCGCACCCCACAGTTCACTGCCGATGACGTCACATATTACATCATTCATGACATGGTCAGTGACATCACTGATGACATCACTGATGACATCATCCAGTGACTGTGTTTCTGTAAAGTTTAAATATGTTTTATATATATATATATGCCAAGGTGTATTGAAGAATGAGTGGGTATATAAGTATCTGAATGGATGATTTAGTAGGTGCGTGACTGACTGTATAAGTGAGTGATTAAATGTGTCCTACTGAATGCATGGGTTAGTGACTAAACTGTGTGAATGTCTGTATCAGTCTGTCAGTTGGTGTGTAAGCGGCTGCATGGATTGGGGAGTAGCTACATGAGTGTCTATATGGGTTATTGATTGGTTGTCTGAGTATCTGTATGGGTGCCCGAGTGTCTGTGTGGGTGGGTGGGGGGTGTGTGACTGCATAGATGTGTGAGTGGGTGATTCACTGGGTGTATGGGTTCAAGAGTGCATCTGTGAAGGGCTGTATGGGTGGGTGAGTGTATGGGTGTGTTGGTGAGTGAATGGATGTCTCAGTGGTACATGTGTGAGTAACTACATATGTGAAAGGCAGTATATGTGAGTGTTGGAGTATATAAATGACTATATGTGAGAGTGATTGTGAGAGTGGCTGTATGGATGAGTGTGTGCTTGTATCAGTGATTGTATAAGAGAGTAAGTATGTGTTAGTATCTGTATGAATAAGTGAGGTGGTGTGTGTATAACTGTATAGGTGAGTAAATGAGTGCGATTGATTCTTTGCATGACTGACTAGGTGTGTGAGTAACTCTATGGATGAGTGGCGGTGTGTGTGTGTCTGTATAGGTGTACGAGTGCATATGATAGTGCTGTATTGATGAGTGACTGTATGGGTAAATGAGTGGATGTGTGTGTAGACCTAGGAATCAGTGAGTGGGTATGTAGTAACTGGTATTGGTGTGTCTATGGTATCGAAAATGGTAGTCTGTGATTTAGAGTGGGTGTATCAAAGGTTATATTAGGGGTGAGGAGGTGCATCAAAATATCACGTGGATGATGTTATCAGTGATGTCATTTGAGATGTCATTTGAGATGTCATCAGTGATGTCACTGTCCATGTCATGAATGATGTAATATGTGACAGCAGTGCATTGCGGGCGCGAGTTATAGTTAGCTCAACTAACTAGAATGGCCTAATTTCTCTGGTTTTGTACGAGTGAAAAGTCCAACTAACTATAACGTCCCTGAAACCTGTGGTATTTACAGTGAATTTCTAAGGTTTTTAAATGCTAATTTCTAACTATAACGTCCTTGAAACCTATGTTTTTTTCAGTGAATTTCAAAGGTTTTTTAAATGCTAATTTCTAACTATAACATCCCTGAAATCTATGTTTTTTTCAGTAAATTTAAAAGGTTTTTTAAATGCTAATTTCCAACTATGCCTACAGAGGTAGGACATGTGCAGAAAGAGGGAGAAAAGCGCAGAAAGAAGCATGAGAAATGCAGAAAGTGGCAACAGAAGTCCAGAAAGACGAAGAAAGGTGCAGAAAGAAGGAAGAGATATGCAGAAAGAACCAACAGAGGTGCAGAAAGAGGCCTTGTTGCAAAGTCATCCTGTGCCCCCAACTTTTTGCTGACTGGTACTGGTGGTAACTGACTGACTAACCAGACCCGGAGCCAGTGCTATGCTGAAAGACACTTAGAATACAGTGAAAACACCTACATACACTAGGGTACACTATGGGTTGGGGTACCCATGTGATTGGCATGACTTCGCCTGTAAGGTCCTAGTACATATTAGGGCAGGGGGATTAAAACTACCTCTAAGTCAGAGGTGCAGAAAGAGGCAAGAGGGGTGCAGAAAGAGGTAGGAGAGGTGCAGAAAGAGGCAAGAGGGGTGCAGAAAGAAGGAAGAAGTGCAGAAAGAAGCAACAGAGATACAGAAAGAGGCAAGAGAGGTGCAGAAACAGGCAGGAAAGGTGCAGAAAGAGGGAACAGGGGTGCAGAAAGAGGCAAGAGAGGTGCAGAGAGAGGGGTGCAGAAAGAGGGGAGAGGGGTGCAGAAAGAGGGGAGAGGGGTGCAGAAAGAGGGGAGAGGGGTGCAGAAAGAGGGGAGAGGGGTGCAGAAAGAAGCCACAGAGGTACAGAAAGAGGCAAGAGAGATGCAGAAACAGGTAGGAAAGGTGCAGAAAGAGGGAACAGAGGTGCAGAAAGAGGCAAGAGAGGTGCAGAAAGAGGCAAGAGAGGTGCAGAAAGAGGGGTGCAGAAAGAGGCGAGAGGGGTGCAGAAAGAGGGGAGAGGGTTGCAGAAAGAGGGGAGAGGGGTGCAGAAAGAGGAGAGAGGGGTGCAAAAAGAGGCGAGAGGGGTGCAAAAAGAGGCGAGAGGGGTGCAAAAAGACGCAAGAGAGATGCAGAAACAAGCAAGAGAAGTGCAAAAAGAGGCAAGAGAATTGCTGAAAGAAGCAACAGAGGTGCAGAAAGAAGCAAGAGCAGTGCAGAAAGAACCAACAGAGGTGCAAAAAGAGGCAAGAGGGGTGCAGAAAGAGGTAGGAGAGGTGCACAAAGAGGCAAGAGAGGTACAGAAAGAGGCAAGAGAATTGCTGAAAGAAGCAACAGAGGTGTAGAAAGAAGCAAGAGAAGTGCAGAAAGAAGCAAGAGAAGTGCAAAAAGAGGCAAGTGAGGTGCAGAAAGAGGCAAGTGAGGTGCAGAAAGAGGCAAGTGAGGTACAGAAAGAAGCAAGAGCAGTGTAGAAAGAACCAACAGAGGTGCAAAAAGAGGCAAGAGGGGTGCAGAAAAAGGTAGGAGAGATGCACAAAGAGGCAAGAGAGTTACAGAAAGAGGCAGGAGGGGTGCAGAAAGAAGCAACAGAGGTGCTGAAAGAGGCGCGAAGGGTACAGAAAGAGCAAGAGAAGTGCAGAAAGAAGCAACAGAGGTACAGAAAGAGGCAAGAGTGGTGCAGAAAGAGGCAGGAAAGGTGCAGAAAGAGGGAACAGGGATGCAAAAAGAGGCAAGAGAGGTGCAGAAAGAGAAAAGAAGGGTGCAGAAAGAGAAAAGAAGTGTGCAGAAAGAGAAAAGAAGGGTGCAGAAAGAGGCAAGAGGGGTGCAGAAAGAGGCAAGAGGGGTGCAGAAAGAGGCAAGAGGGGTGCAGAGCAAGAGAAATGCATAAAGAGGCAAGAGAAGTGCAGAAAGAGGCAAGTGAGGTGCAGAAAATAGCAAGAGAACAGCAGAAAGAGGCACGAGGGATGCAAAAAAGGGAAGAAAGGTGCCGAAAGAAGCAACAGAGGTGCAGAAAGAAGCAAGAGAAGTGCAGAAAGAAGCAAGAGAGGTGCAGAAAGAGGGAAGACTAGTGCAGAAAGAGACAACAGGGGTGCAGAAAGAGACAACAGGGGTGCAGAAAGACAACAGGGGTGCAGAAGAGACAACAGGGGTGCAGAAAGACAACAGGGGTGCAGAAAGAGACAACAGGGGTGCAGAAAGAGACAACAGGGGTACAGAAAGAAGCAAGAGAGGTGCAGAAAGAGGCAATAGAAGTGCAGAAAGAAGCAACAGAGGTGCAGAAAGAGGAGAGAGAAGTGCGGAAAGAAGCAAAAACAGGTCCACAAAGAGGCAAGAGGGGTGCAGAAAGAGGCAAGAGCAGTGCAGAAAGAACCAAGAGATGTGCAGAATGAGGCAAGAGATGTGCAGAAAGAGGCAAGAGATGTGCAGAAAGAGGCAAGAGATGTGCAGAAAGAGGCAAGAGGGATGCAGAAATTTGCAGCAGAAATTTGCAACAGAGGTGCAAAAAGAAGCAAGAGACCTGCAGAAAAAGGCAAGAGAGGTGCAGAAAGAGTCAGGAGAGGTGCACAAAGAAGCAAAAGGGGTACAGAAAGAGGCAAGAGGGGTGCAGAAAGAAGCAAGAGAAGTGCAGAAAGAAGCAACAGAGGTGCTTAAAGAGGGGTGCAGAAAGAGGCAAGAGAGGTGCCGAATTAAGCAACAGAGGTGCCGAAAGAGGCAAGAGGGGTGCAGAAAGAGGCAAGAGGGGTGCAGAAAGAGGCAAGAGGGGTGCAGAAACAAACAAGAGAAGTCAGAAACAAGCAAGATAATTGCTGAAAGAAGCAAGAGAAGTGCAGAAAGAGGCAAGTGAGGTGCAGAAAGAAGCAAGAGCAGTGCAGAAAGAACCAACAGAGGTGCAAAAAGAGGCAAAGGGGTGCAGAAAGAGGTAGGAGAGGTGCACATAGAGGCTAGAGAGTTACAGAAAGAGGCAGGAAGGGTGCAGAAAGAAGGAAGAGAAGTGCAGAAAGAGGCAAGAGAATTGTTGAAACAAGCAACAGAGGTGCAGAAACAAGCAAGAGCAGTGCAGAAAGAGGCAGGAGGGGTGCAGAAACAAGCAAGAGCAGTGCAGAAAGAACCAACAGAGGTGCAAAAAGAGGCAAGAGGGGTGCAGAAAAAGGTAGGAAGGGTGCACAAAGAGGCAAGAGAGGTACAAAAAAAGGCAGGAGGGGTGCAGAAAGAAGGAAGAGAAGTGCAGAAAGAAGCAACAGAGGTGCTGAAAGAGGCGCAAAGGGTGCAGAAAGAGCAAGAGAAGTGCAGAAAGAAGCAACAGAGGTACAGAAAGAGGCAAGAGAGGTGCAGAAACAGGCTGGAAGGGTGCAGAAAGAGGGAAAAGGGGTGCAGAAAGAGGCAAGAGGGGTGCTGAAAGAGAAAAGAGGGGTGCTGAAAGAGAAAAGAGGGGTGCTGAAAGAGAAAAGAGGGGTGCTGAAAGAGAAAAGAGGGGTGCAGAAAGATGCAAGAGGGGTGCAGAAAGAAGCAAGTGAGGTGCAGAAAGAAGCAAGTGAGGTGCAGAAAGCAACAGAGGTGCAGAAAGAGGCCGATCCGACGGACCTGAAAAACTACCGGCTCATCTCTCTCCTTCCCTTCGCAGCCAAAGTCACTGAGAGATTCATCAACGCCCAGCTGACCACCTTCATCGAAGAGAACGCCATCCTCGACTCCTCCCAGTCCGGATTTCGCAGCAACCACAACACCGAGACCGCCCTCCTTGCTGCCACTGATGACATCCACATGCTCCTTGACCAGGGCCACACTGCGGCCCTCATCCTACTAGACCTCTCCGCGGCCTTTGACACCGCCTCACACCGCACTCTCGCAGCCAGACTCCACGACGCCGGTATACGAGGAACCGCCCTCGACTGGATCCGCTCCTCTCTCCAGCAGAACCCAAAGGATCAGACTCCCTCCCTTCCTCTCCAAACCTACAGAGAACAACTGTGGAGTACCCCAAGGATCCTCGCTCAGCCCCATGCTTTTCAACATCTACATGGCCCCCCTCACCGCCATGGTCAGACAGCATGGGCTCAGCATAGTATCTTACGCCGACGACACCCAGCTCATCCTCTCTCGCGTGAAGAACCCCGCAGACACCAGACTCCGCTTCCAAGAAGGAATGAAAGACATCACAGCCTGGATGAGCGACAGCTGCCTAAAACTGAACTCGGAGAAGACCGAGGTCCTCATCCTTGGACCCTCCCCCACGGCGTGGGACAGCTCATAGTGACCCCCTGCCCTCGGAAACCCACCCACCCCAACGGACCACACCCGGAACCTCAGCATCATTCTAGACTCCTCCCTCACCATGACCCGCCAGATCAATGCCGCCGCCTTGACCTGCTTCAACTCTCTCTGCATCCTCCGCAAGACCTTCAAGTGGATCCCCCGCGAATGCAGAAAGACCGTCACTCACGCACTCGTAACTAGCAGACTGGACTACGGTAACGCCCTCTACGCCAGAATCAACAAAACCCTGCTACACAAACTCCAAACCATCCAGAACACCGCAGCCAGACTCGTCCTCGGAAACCCACGACACAAGCACATGACCCCGCATCTACGAGACCTCCACTGGCTCCCCATTGAGAAGAGAGTAACCTTCAAGCTACTCACCCACGCCTACAAATCCCTCCACAACATCTGACCCAAATACCTCAACGAAAGAGTCTCCTTCCACGTACCCAAAAGGAACCTGCGCTCCGCCGACCTCGCCCTGGCAGAGACCCCACGCATCTGCAGAACCAGAGCAGGAGGAAGAGCCTTCTCCTACGTCGCAGCAAAGACCTGGAACGAGCTCCCAGTCAACATCAGACGCTCCCCCACTCTGCACACCTTCAGGAAGAGCCTCAAGACCTGGCTTTTCGACTGATCCGGAGCTGCACCCCCTACCCTCCCCCCCCAGCGCCTTGAGACCCGCACGGGTGAGTAGCGCGCTTTATAAACCCGATTGATGGAGGCAAGAGAGGTGCAGAAAGAGGCAAGAGAGGTGGAGAAACAAGCAAGAGCAGTGCAGAAAGAGGCAAGAGAATTGCTGAAAGTAGCAACAGAGGTGTGGAAAGAAGCAAGAGAAGTGCAGAAAGAGGCAAGTGAGGTGCAGAAAGAAGCAAGAGCAGTGCAGAAAGAACCAACAGAGGTGCAAAAAGAGGCAAGAGGGATGCAGAAAGAAGGTAGGAGGGGTGCAGAAAGAAGGAAGAGAAGTGCAGAAAGAAGCAAAAGGGGTGCTGAAAGAGGCACGAAGGGTGCAGAAACAGGAAGGAAAGGTGCAGAAAGAGGGAACAGGGGTTCAGAAAGAGGCAAGAGGTGCAGAAAGAGAAAAGAGGGGTGCAGAAAGAGGCAAGAGGGGTGCAGAAAGAGGCAAGAGGGGTGCAGAAAGAGGCAAGAGGGGGGTGCAGAAAGAGGCAAGAGGGGTGCAGAAAGAGGCAAGAGGGGTGCAGAAAGAGGGTGCAGAAAGATGCAACAGAGGTGCAGAAAGAGGCCGACCCGACGGACCTCAAAAACTACTGGCTCATCTCTCTCCTTCCCTTCGCAGCCAAAGTCACAGAGAGATTCATCAACGCCCAGCTGACCACCTTCATCGAAGAGAACGCCATCCTCGACTCCTCCCAGTCTGGATTTCGCAGCAACCACAACACAGAGACCGCCCTCCTCGCTGCCACTGACATCCGCATGCTCCTCGACCAGGGCCACACTGCGGCCCTCATCCTACTAGACCTCTCCGTGGCCTTTGACACCGCCTCACACCGCACTCTCGCAGCCAGACTCCACGACGCCGGTATACGAGGAACCGCCCTCGACTGGATCCGCTCCATTCTCTCCGGCAAAACCCAAAGGATCAGACTCCCTCCCTTCCTCTCCGAACCTACAGAGATCAACTGTGGAGTACCCCCAAGGATCCTCGCTCAGCCCCACGCTTTTCAACATCTACATGGCCCCCCTCACCGCCATCGTCAGACAGCATGGGCTCAGCATAGTATCTTACGCCGATGACACCCAGCTCATCCTCTCTCGCGCGAAGAACCCCGCAGACACCAGACTCCGCTTCCAAGAAGGAATAAAAGACGTCACAGCCTGGATGAGCGACAGCTGCCTAAAACTGAACTCGGAGAAGACCGAGGTCCTCAGTCTTGGACCCTCCCCCACGGCATGGGACAGCTCATGGTGGCCCCCTGCCCTCGGAAACCCACCCACCCCGACAGACCACACCCGGAACCTCAGCATCATTCTAGACTCCTCCCTCACCATGACCCGCCAGATCAACGCCGTCGCCTCGACCTGCTTCAACTCTCTGCATCCTCCGCAAGACCTTCAAGTGGATCCCCCACGAATGCACAAAGACTGTCACTCACGCACTCGTAACTAGCAGACTGGACTACGGTAACGCCCTCTACGACAGAATCAACAAAACCCTGCTACACAAGCTCCAAACCATCCAGAACTCCGCATCCAAACTCATCCTCGGAACCCCACGACACGAGAACATGACCCCGCATCTACGAGACCTCCACTGGCTCCCCATCGAGAAGAGAGTAAACTCACCCTCGCCTACAAATCCCTCCACAACATCGGACCCAAATACCTCAACGAAAGTGTCTCCTTCCACGTACCCAAAAGGAACCTTCGCTCCGCCGACCTCGCCCTGGCAGAGACCCCACGCATCGCAGAACCAGAGCAGGGGACGAGCCTTCTCCTACGTCGCAGCAAAGACCTGGAATGAGCTCCCAGTCAACATCAGACGCTCCCCCACTCTGCACACCTTCAGGAAAAGCCTCAAGACCTGGCTTTTCGACTGATCCGGAGCTGCACCCCGCCCCCCAGCGCCTTGAGACCCTCACGGGTGAGTAGAGCGCTTTATAAACCCCTGATTGATTGATTGACGCAAGAGAGGTGCAGAAAGAGGCAAGAGAGGTGCAGAAACAAGCAAGAGAAGTGCAGAAAGAGGCAAGAGAATTGCTGAAAGTAGCAACAGAGGTGTGGAAAGAAGCAAGAGCAGTGCAGAAAGAACCAACAGAGGTGCACAAAGAGGCAAGAGGGGTGCAGAAAGAAGCAAGAGAATTGCTGAAAGAAGCAACAGAGGTGTAGAAAGAAGCAAGAGAAGTGCAGAAAGAGGCAAGTGAGGCGCAGAAAGAGGCAAGTGAGGCGCAGAAAGCAGCAAGCGCAGTGCAGAAAGAACCAACAAAGGTGCAAAAAGAGGCAAGAGGGGTGCAGAAAAAGGTAGGAGAGGTGCACAAAGAGGCAAGGGAGGTACAGAAAGAGGCAGGAAGGGTGCAGAAAGAAGAAAGAGAAGTGCAGAAAGAAGCAACAGAGGTACAGAAAGAGGCAAGAGGTACAGAAAGAGGCAAGAGGTACAGAAAGAGGCAAGAGGTACAGAAAGAGGCAAGAGGTGCAGAAACAGGCAGGAAATGTGCAGAAAGAGGGAACAGGGGTGCAGAAAGGCAAGAGGTGCAGAAAGAGAAAAGAGGGGTGCAGAAAGAGGCAAGAGGGGTGCAGAAAGAGGCAAGAGGGGTGCAGAACGAGGCAACAGAGGTGCAGAAAGATGCAAGAGAATTGCTGAAAGTAGCAACAGAGGTGGGCAAAGAAGCAAGAAGTGCAGAAAGAGGCAAGAGAGGTGCAGAAAATGGCAAGAGAACAGCAGAAAGAAGCAAGAGAGGTGCAGAAAGAGGGAAGAAGGGTGTAGAAAGAGGAGAGAGAAGTGCAGAAAGAAGCAAAAGAGGTGCACAAAGAGGCAAGAGCAGTGCAGAAAGAACCAAGAAATGTGCAGAATGAGGCAGAGAGGTGCAGAAAGAGGCAAGAGAAGTGCAGAAAAAGGGAGAAGGGTGCAGAAAGAAGCAAGTGGGGTGCAGAAGGGGGCAAGAAAACTGCAGAAAGAGGCAAGAGAGTTGCAGAAACAGGCAAAAGGGGTGCAGAGAGAGGGAACAGGTGTGCAGACAGAGGCAAGAGGTGCAGAAAGAGGGAAGAGGGGTACAGATAGAGGCAAGAGGGATGCAGAAAGAAGCAAGAACAGTGCAGAAAGAACCAACAGAGGTACAGAAAGAGGCAAGAGGGGTACAGAAAGAGGCAAGAGGGGTGCAGAAAGAGGCAAGAAAACTGCAGAAAGAAGCAAAAGAGGTACAGAGAGAGGCAACAGAACTGCAGAGTCAGGAGAGGTGCACAAAGAGGCAAAAGGGGTACAGAAAGAGGCAAGAGGAGTGCAGAAAGAAGCAAGAGAAGTGCAGAAAGAAGCAAGAGAAGTGCAGAAAGAAGCAAGAGAAGTACAGAAAGAAGCAAGAGAAGTGCAGAAAGAAGCAAGAGGGGTGTAGAAAGAGGAGAGAGAAGTGCAGAAAGAAGCAAAAGAGGTGCACAAAGAGGCAAGGATGGTCCAGAAACAGGAAAGAAAGGTACAGAAAGAGGGAACAGGGGTGCAGAAAGAGGTAGGAGGGATACAGAAATTTGCAAGAGAGGTGCAGAAAGAAGCAAGAGCAGTGCAGAAAGATGCAAGAGACGTGCAGAAAGATGCAAGAGAAGTGCAGAAAGAAGCAAGAGAGGTGGGGGAAGAGGGGTGCAGAAATAGGCATGGGGATACAGAAATTTGCAAAAGAGGTGCAGAAAGAAGCCAGAGCAGTGCAGAAAGAACCAACAGAGGTGCAAAAAGAGGCAAGAGGGGTGCAGAAATAGGTAGGAGAGGTGCAGCAAGAAGCAACAGAGGTGCAGAAAGAGGGAACAGGGGTACAGAAAGAGGCAAGAGAGGTGCAGAAAGAGGGGAGAGGGGTGCAGAAAGAGGGGAGAGGGGTGCAGAAAGACGCAAAAGGGGTGCAGAAAGAAGCAAGTGAGGTGCAGAAAGAAGCAACAGAGGTGCAGAAAGAGGCCGATCCGACGGACCTGAAAAACTACCGGCTCATCTCTCTCCTTCCCTTCGCAGCCAAAGTCACCGAGAGATTCATCAACGCCCAGCTGACCACCTTCATCGAAGAGAACGCCATCCTCGACTCCTCCCAGTCCGGATTTCGCAGCAACCACAACACCGAGACCGCCCTCCTTGCTGCCACTGATGACATCCACATGCTCCTTGACCAGGGCCACACTGCGGCCCTCATCCTACTAGACCTCTCCGCGGCCTTTGACACCGCCTCACACCGCACTCTCGCAGCCAGACTCCACGACGCCGGTATACGAGGAACCGCCTCGACTGGATCCGCTCCTCTCTCCAGCAGAACCCAAAGGATCAGACTCCCTCCCTTCCTCTCCGAACCTACAGAGAACAACTGTGGAGTACCCCAAGGATCCTCGCTCAGCCCCATGCTTTTCAACATCTACATGGCCCCCTCACCGCCATGGTCAGACAGCATGGGCTCAGCATAGTATCTTACGCCGACGACACCCAGCTCATCCTCTCGCGCGAAGAACCCCGCAGACACCAGACTCCGCTTCCAAGAAGGAATGAAAGACATCACAGCCTGGATGAGCGACAGCTGCCTAAAACTGAACTCGGAGAAGACCGAGGTCCTCATCCTTGGACCCTCCCCACGGCGTGGGACAGCTCATAGTGACCCCCTGCCCTCGGAAACCCACCCACCCCAACGGACCACACCCGGAACCTCAGCATCATTCTAGACTCCTCCTCACCATGACCCGCCAGATCAACGCAGCCGCCTTGACCTGCTTCAACTCTCTCTGCATCCTCCGCAAGACCTTCAAGTGGATCCCCGCGAATGCAGAAAGACCGTCACTCACGCACTTGTAACTAGCAGACTGGACTACGGTAACGCCCTCTACGCCAGAATCAACAAAACCCTGCTACACAAACTCCAAACCATCCAGAACACCGCAGCCAGACTCGTCCTCGGAACCCCACGACACAAGCACATGACTCCGCATCTACGAGACCTCCACTGGCTCCCCATCGAGAAGAGAGTAACCTTCAAGCTACTCACCCACGCCTACAAATCCCTCCACATCTGACCCAAATACCTCAACGAAAGAGTCTCCTTCCACGTACCCAAAAGGAACCTCCGCTCCGCCGACCTCGCCCTGGCAGAGACCCCACGCATCTGCAGAACCAGAGCAGGCGGAAGAGCCTTCTCCTACGTCGCAGCAAAGACCTGGAACGAGCTCCCAGTCAACATCAGACGCTCCCCCACTCTGCACACCTTCAGGAAGAGCCTCAAGACCTGGCTTTTCGACTGATCCGGAGCTGCACCCCCTAACCCCCCCCAGCGCCTTGAGACCCGCACGGGTGAGTAGCGCGCTTTATAAACCCCTGATTGATGGAGGCAAGAGAGGTAGAAAGAGGCAAGAGAGGTGGAGAAACAAGCAAGAGAAGTGCAGAAAGAGGCAAGAGAATTGCTGAAAGTAGCAACAGAGGTGTGGAAAGAAGCAAGAGACGTGCAGAAAGAGGCAAGTGAGGTGCAGAAAGAAGCAAGAGCAGTGCAGAAAGAACCAACAGAGGTGCAAAAAGAGGCAAGAGGGGTGCAGAAAGAAGGTAGGAGAGGTGCACAAAGAGGCAAGAGAGGTACAGAAAGAGGCAAGAGAGGTACAGAAAGATGCAGGAGGGGTGCAGAAAGAAGGAAGAGAAGTGCAGAAAGAAGCAAAAGGGGTGCTGAAAGAGGCACGAAGGGTGCAGAAACAGGAAGGAAAGGTGCAGAAAGAGGGAACAGGGGTTCAGAAAGAGGCAAGAGGTGCAGAAAGAAAAAAGAGGGGTGCAGAAAGAGGCAAGAGGGGTGCAGAAAGAGGCAAGAGGGGTGCAGAAAGAGGCAAGAGGGGTGCAGAAAGAGGCAAGAGGGGTGCAGAAAGAGGCAAGAGGGGTACAGAAAGAAGCAAGTTAGGTGCAGAAAGATGCAACAGAGGTGCAGAAAGAGGCCGACCCGACGGACCTCAAAAACTACTGGCTCATCTCTCTCCTTCCCTTCGCAGCCAAAGTCACCGAGAGATTCATCAACGCCCAGCTGACCACCTTCATCGAAGAGAACGCCATCCTCGACTCCTCCCAGTCCGGATTTCGCAGCAACCACAACACAGAGACCGCCCTCCTCGCTGCCACTGACATCCGCATGCTCCTCGACCAGGGCCACACTGCGGCCCTCATCCTACTAGACCTCTCCGTGGCCTTTGACACCGCCTCACACCGCACTCTCGCAGCCAGACTCCACGACGCCGGTATACGAGGAACCGCCCTCGACTGGATCCGCTCCGTTCTCTCCGGCAAAAGCCAAAGGATCAGACTCCCTCCCTTCCTCTCCGAACCTACAGAGATCAACTGTGGAGTACCCCCAAGGATCCTCGCTCAGCCCCACGCTTTTCAACATCTACATGGCCCCCCTCACCGCCATCGTCAGACAGCATGGGCTCAGCATAGTATCTTACGCCGATGACACCCAGCTCATCCTCTCTCGTGCGAAGAACCCTGCAGACACCAGACTCCGCTTCCAAGAAGGAATAAAAGATGTCACAGCCTGGATGAGCGACAGCTGCCTAAAACTGAACTCGGAGAAGACCGAGGTCCTCAGTCTTGGACCCTCCCCCACGGCATGGGACAGCTCATGGTGGCCCCCTGCCCTCGGAAACCCACCCACCCCGACAGACCACACCCGGAACCTCAGCATCATTCTAGACTCCTCCCTCACCATGACCCGCCAGATCAACGCCGTCGCCTCGACCTGCTTCAACTCTCTGCATCCTCCGCAAAACCTTCAAGTGGATCCCCCACGAATGCACAAAGACTGTCACTCACGCACTCGTAACTAGCAGACTGGACTACGGTAATGCCCTCTACGACAGAATCAACAAAACCCTGCTACACAAGCTCCAAACCATCCAGAACTCCGCATCCAAACTCATCCTCGGAACCCCACGACACGAGAACATGACCCCGCATCTACGAGACCTCCACTGGCTCCCCATCGAGAAGAGAGTAACCTTCAAGCTACTCACCCTCGCCTACAAATCCCTCCACCACATCGGACCCAAATACCTCAACGAAAGTGTCTCCTTCCACGTACCCAAAAGGAACCTTCGCTCCGCCGACCTCGCCCTGGCAGTGACCCCACGCATCGCAGAACCAGAGCAGGGGACGAGCCTTCTCCTACGTCGCAGCAAAGACCTGGAATGAGCTCCCAGTCAACATCAGACGCTCCCCCACTCTGCACACCTTCAGGAAGAGTCTCAAGACCTGGCTTTTCGACTGATCCGGAGCTGCACCCCGCCCCCCAGTGCCTTGAGACCCTCACGGGTGAGTAGAGCGCTTTATAAACCCCTGATTGATTGATTGAGGCAAGAGAGGTGCAGAAAGAGGCAAGAGAGGTGCAGAAACAAGCAAGAGAAGTGCAGAAAGAGGCAAGAGAATTGCTGAAAGTAGCAACAGAGGTGTGGAAAGAAGCAAGAGCAGTGCAGAAAGAACCAACAGAGGTGCACAAAGAGGCAAGAGGGGTGCAGAAAGAAGCAGGAGGGGTGCAGAAAGAAGCAGGAGGGGTGCAGAAAGAAGCAAGAGAATTGCTGAAAGAAGCAACAGAGGTGTAGAAAGAAGCAAGAGAAGTGCAGAAAGAAGCAAGAGAAGTGCAGAAAGAGGCAAGTGAGGCGCAGAAAGAGGCAAGTGAGGCGCAGAAAGAAGCAAGCGCAGTGCAGAAAGAACCAACAAAGGTGCAAAAAGAGGCAAGAGGGGTGCAGAAAAAGGTAGGATAGGTGCACAAAGAGGCAAGGGAGGTACAGAAAGAGGCAGGCAGGGTGCAGAAAGAAGGAAGAGAAGTGCAGAAAGAAGCAAAGGGGTGCTGAAAGAGGCACGAAGGGTGCAGAAAGAGCAAGAGAAGTGCAGAAAGAAGCAACAGAGGTACAGAAAGAGGCAAGAGGTACAGAAAGAGGCAAGAGGTGCAGAAACAGGCAGGAAATGTGCAGAAAGAGGGAACAGGGGTGCAGAAAGGCAAGAGGTGCAGAAAGAGAAAAGAGGGGTGCAGAAAGAGAAAAGAGGGGTAGAGAAACAGGCAAGAGGGGTGCAGAAAAAGGCAAGAAAACTGCAGAAAGAAGCAAAAGAGGTACAGAGAGAGGCAAGAGAACTGCAGAGTCAGGAGAGGTGCACAAAGAGGCAAAAGGGGTACAGAAAGAGGCAAGAGGAGTGCAGAAAGAAGCAAGAGAAGTGCAGAAAGAAGCAAGAGAAGTGCAGAAAGAAGCAAGAGAAGTGCTTAAAGAGGGTGTAGAAAGAGGAGAGAGAAGTGCAGAAAGAAGCAAAAGAGGTGCACAAAGAGGCAAGGATGGTCCAGAAACAGGAAAGAAAGGTACAGAAAGAGGGAACAGGGGTGCAGAAAGAGGTAGGAGGGATACAGAAATTTGCAAGAGAGGTGCAGAAAGAAGCAAGAGCAGAAAGATGCAAGAGACGTGCAGAAAGATGCAAGAGAAGTGCAGAAAGAAGCAAGAGAGGTGGGGGAAGAGGGGTGCAGAAAGAGGCAGGAGGATACAGAAATTTGCAAAAGAGGTGCAGAAAGAAGCCAGAGCAGTGCAGAAAGAACCAACAGAGGTGCAAAAAGAGGCAAGAGGGGTGCAGAAATAGGTAGGAGAGGTGCAGCAAGAAGCAACAGAGGTGCAGAAAGAGGGAACAGGGGTACAGAAAGAGGCAAGAGAGGTGCAGAAAGAGGGGAGAGGGGTGCAGAAAGAGGGGAGAGGGGTGCAGAAAGAGGGGAGAGGGGTGCAGAAAGAGGGGAGAGGGGTGCAGAAAGAAGCAAGTGAGGTGCAGAAAGAAGCAAGTGAGGTGCAGAAAGAAGCAAGTGAGGTGCAGAAAGAGGCAAGAGAATTGCTGAAAGAAGCAACAGAGGTGTAGAAAGGAGCAAGAGACGTGCAGAAAGAGGCAAGTGATGTGCAGAAAGAGGCAAGAGAGGTGCAGAAAATGGCAAGAGAACTGCAGAAAATGGCAAGAGAACTGTGCAGAAAGAGGCAAGAGGGATGCAAAAAAGGGAAGAAGGGTGCATAAAGAAGCAAGAGAGGTGCAGAAAGAAGCAAGAGTGGTACAGAAAGAGGGAAGAAGAGTTTAAAAAGACAACAGGGGTGCAGAAAGAAGCAAGAGAGGTGCAGAAAGAGGCAATAGAAGTGCAGAAAGAGGCAACAGAGGTACAGAAAGAGGCAAGAGAGGTGCAGAAAGAGGGAGGAGGGGTGGAAAAAGAGGCAAGATGGGTGTAGAAAGAAGCAACAGAGGTACAGAAGGAGGCAAAAGAACTGCAGAAAGAGGCAAGAGAGTTGCAGAAACAGGCAAAAGGGGTGCAGAAAGAGGGAACAGGTGTGTAGAAAGAAGCAACAGAGGTGCTGAAAGAGGCGCGAAGGGTGCAGAAAGAGGCAAGAGAAGTGCAGAAAGAAGCAAAAGAGGTACAGAAAGAGGCAAGAGAGGTGCAGAAACAGGCAGGATAGGTGCAGAAAGAGGGAACAGGGGTACAGAGAGAGGCAAGAGAGGTGCAGAAAGAGGGGAGAGGGGTGCAGAAAGAGGGCAGAGGGGTGCAGAAAGAGGGCAGAGGGGTGCAGAAAGAGGGCAGAGGGGTGCAGAAAGAGGGGAGAGGGGTGCAGAAAGAGGGGTGAGAGGTGCAGAAAGAGGGGAGAGGGGTGCAGAAAGAGGGGAGAGGGGTGCAGAAAGAAGCGGGGTGCAGAAAGAAGCGAGGTGCAGAAAGAAGCAAGAGGTGCAGAAAGAGGCAAGAGAATTGCTGAAAGAAGCAACAGAGGTGCAGAAAATGACAGCAGAACTGCAGAAAGAGGCAAGAGGGATGCAAAAAGGGAAGAAGGGTGCATAAAGAAGCAAGAGAGGTGCAGAAAGAAGCAAGAAGTGCAGAAAGAAGCAAGAGAGGTACAGAAAGAGGGAAGAGGTGCAGAAAGAGGGAGGAGGGGTGCAAAAAGAGGCAATATGGGTGCAGAAAGAAGCAAGAGAGGTACAGAAAGAAGAGAAGAGAAGTGCAGAAAGAAGCAACAGGGGTGCAGAAAGAAGCAACAAGGGTGCAGAAGGAGGCAAAAGAACTGCAGAAAGAGGCAAGAGAGTTGCAGAAACAGGGAAAAGGGGTGCAGAAAGAGGGAACAGGGGTGCAGACAGAGGCAAGAGAGGTGCAGAAAGACGGAAGAGGGGTGCTGAAAGAGGCAAGACGGATGCATACATTTGCAACAGAGGTGCAGAAAGAAGCAAGAGCAGTGCAGAATGAACCAACAGAGGTGCAGAAAGAGGCAAGAGAGGTACAGAAAGAGGCAATAGAAGTGCAGAAAGAAGCAAGAGAGGTGCAGAAAGAGGAAGGAGAGGTGCACAAAGAGGCAAGAGGGGTACAGAAAGAGGCAAGAGGGGTGCAGAAAGAGGCAAGAGGGGTGCAGAAAGAGGCAAGAGGGGTGCAGAAAGAGGCAAGAGGGGTGCAGAAACAAGCAAGAGAAGTCAGAAACAAGCAAGAGAATTGCTGAAAGAAGCAAGAGAAGTGCAGAAAGAGGCAAGTGAGGTGCAGAAAGAAGCAAGAGCAGTGCAGAAAGAACCAACAGAGGTGCAAAAAGAGGCAAAAGGGGTGCAGAAAGAGGTAGGAGAGGTGCACATAGAGGCTAGAGAGTTACAGAAAGAGGCAGGAAGGGTGCAGAAAGAAGGAAGAGAAGTGCAGAAAGAGGCAAGAGAATTGTTGAAACAAGCAACAGAGGTGCAGAAAGAAGCAAGAGCAGTGCAGAAAGAGGCAGGAGGGGTGCAGAAACAAGCAAGAGCAGTGCAGAAAGAACCAACAGAGGTGCAAAAAGAGGCAAGAGGGGTGCAGAAAAAGGTAGGAGGGGTGCACAAAGAGGCAAGAGAGGTACAAAAAAAGGCAGGAGGGGTGCAGAAAGAAGGAAGAGAAGTGCAGAAAGAAGCAACAGAGGTGCTGAAAGAGGCGCAAAGGGTGCAGAAAGAGCAAGAGAAGTGCAGAAAGAAGCAACAGAGGTACAGAAAGAGGCAAGAGAGGTGCAGAAACAGGCTGGAAAGGTGCAGAAAGAGGGAAAAGGGGTGCAGAAAGAGGCAAGAGGGGTGCTGAAAGAGAAAAGAGGGGTGTAGAAAGATGCAAGAGGGGTGCAGAAAGAAGCAAGTGAGGTGCAGAAAGAAGCAAGTGAGGTGCAGAAAGAAGCAAGTGAGGTGCAGAAAGAAGCAACAGAGGTGCAGAAAGAGGCCGATCCGACGGACCTGAAAAACTACCGGCTCATCTCTCTCCTTCCCTTCGCAGCCAAAGTCACTGAGAGATTCATCAACGCCCAGCTGACCACCTTCATCGAAGAGAACGCCATCCTAGACTCCTCCCAGTCCGGATTTCGCAGCAACCACAACACCGAGACCGCCCTCCTTGCTGCCACTGATGACATCCACATGCTCCTTGACCAGGGCCACACTGCGGCCCTCATCCTACTAGACCTCTCCGCGGCCTTTGACACCGCCTCACACCGCACTCTCGCAGCCAGACTCCACGACGCCGGTATACGAGGAACCGCCCTCGACTGGATCCGCTCCTCTCTCCAGCAGAACCCAAAGGATCAGACTCCCTCCCTTCCTCTCCGAACCTACAGAGAACAACTGTGGAGTACCCCAAGGATCCTCGCTCAGCCCCATGCTTTTCAACATCTACATGGCCCCCCTCACCGCCATGGTCAGACAGCATGGGCTCAGCATAGTATCTTACGCCGACGACACCCAGCTCATCCTCTCTCGCGCGAAGAACCCCGCAGACACCAGACTCCGCTTCCAAGAAGGAATGAAAGACATCACAGCCTGGATGAGCGACAGCTGCCTAAAACTGAACTCGGAGAAGACCGAGGTCCTCATCCTTGGACCCTCCCCCACGGCGTGGGACAGCTCATAGTGACCCCCTGCCCTCGGAAACCCACCCACCCCAACGGACCACACCCTGAACCTCAGCATCATTCTAGACTCCTCCCTCACCATGACCCGCCAGATCAACGCCGCCGCCTTGACCTGCTTCAACTCTCTCTGCATCCTCCGCAAGACCTTCAAGTGGATCCCCCGCGAATGCAGAAAGACCGTCACTCACGCACTCGTAACTAGCAGACTGGACTACGGTAACGCCCTCTACGCCAGAATCAACAAAACCCTGCTACACAAACTCCAAACCATCCAGAACACCGCAGCCAGACTCGTCCTCGGAACCCCACGACACAAGCACATGACCCCGCATCTACGAGACCTCCACTGGCTCCCCATCGAGAAGAGAGTAAGCTTCAAGCTACTCACCCACGCCTACAAATCCCTCCACAACATCTGACCCAAATACCTCAACGAAAGAGTCTCCTTCCACGTACCCAAAAGGAACCTCCGCTCCGCCGACCTCGCCCTGGCAGAGACCCCACGCATCTGCAGAACCAGAGCAGGCGGAAGAGCCTTCTCCTACGTCGCAGCAAAGACCTGGAACGAGCTCCCAGTCAACATCAGACGCTCCCCACTCTGCACACCTTCAGGAAGAGCCTCAAGACCTGGCTTCTCGACTGATCCGGAGCTGCACCCCCTACCCCCCCCCAGCGTCTTGAGACCCGCACGGGTGAGTAGCGCGCTTTATAAACCCCTGCTTGATGGAGGCAAGAGAGGTGCAGAAAGAGGCAAGAGAGGTGGAGAAACAAGCAAGAGCAGTGCAGAAAGAGGCAAGAGAATTGCTGAAAGTAGCAACAGAGGTGTGGAAAGAAGCAAGAGAAGTGCAGAAAGAGGCAAGTGAGGTGCAGAAAGAAGCAAGAGCAGTGCAGAAAGAACCAACAGAGGTGCAAAAAGAGGCAAGAGGGGTGCAGAAAGAAGGTAGGAGGGGTGTAGAGAAGGAAGAGAAGTGCAGAAAGAAGCAAAAGGGGTGCTGAAAGAGGCACGAAGGGTGCAGAAACAGGAAGGAAAGGTGCAGAAAGAGGGAACAGGGGTTCAGAAAGAGGCAAGAGGTGCAGAAAGAGAAAAGAGGGGTGCAGAAAGAGGCAAGAGGGGTGCAGAAAGAGGCAAGAGGGGTGCAGAAAGAGGCAAGAGGGGTGCAGAAAGAGGCAAGAGGGGTGCAGAAAGAGGCAAGAGGGGTGCAGAAAGAAGCAAGTTAGGTGCAGAAAGATGGCGACCCGACGGACCTCAAAAACTACTGGCTCATCTCTCTCCTTCCCTTCGCAGCCAAAGTCACAGAGAGATTCATCAACGCCCAGCTGACCACCTTCATCGAAGAGAACGCCATCCTCGACTCCTCCCAGTCCGGATTTCGCAGCAACCACAACACAGAGACCGCCCTCCTTGCTGCCACTGACATCCGCATGCTCCTCGACCAGGGCCACACTGCGGCCCTCATCCTACCAGACCTCTCCGTGGCCTTTGACACCGCCTCACACCGCACTCTCGCAGCCAGACTCCACGACGCCGGTATACGAGGAACCGCCCTCGACTGGATCCGCTCCGTTCTCTCCGGCAAAACCCAAAGGATCAGACTCCCTCCCTCCCTTCCTCTCCGAACCTAGAGATCAACTGTGGAGTACCCCCAGGATCCTCGCTCAGCCCCACGCTTTTCAACATCTACATGGCCCCCCTCACCGCCATCGTCAGACAGCATGGGCTCAGCATAGTATCTTACGCCGATGACACCCAGCTCATCCTCTCTCGCGCGAACCCCGCAGACACCAGACTCCGCTTCCAAGAAGGAATAAAAGACGTCACAGCCTGGATGAGCGACAGCTGCCTAAAACTGAACTCGGAGAAGACCGAGGTCCTCAGTCTTGGACCCTCCCCACGGCATGGGACAGCTCATGGTGGCCCCTGCCCTCGGAAACCCACCCACCCCGACAGACCACACCCGGAACCTCAGCATCATTCTAGACTCCTCCTCACCATGACCCGCCAGATCAACGCCGTCGCCTCGACCTGCTTCAACTCTCTGCATCCTCCGCAAGACCTTCAAGTGGATCCCCCACGAATGCACAAAGACTGTCACTCACGCACTCGTAACTAGCAGACTGGACTACGGTAACGCCCTCTACGACAGAATCAACAAAACCCTGCTACACAAGCTCCAAACCATCCAGAACTCCGCATCCAAACTCATCCTCGGAACCCCACGACACGAGAACATGACCCCGCATCTACGAGACCTCCACTGGCTCCCCATCGAGAAGAGAGTAACCTTCAAGCTACTCACCCTCGCCTACAAATCCCTCCACAACATCGGACCCAAATACCTCAACGAAAGAGTCTCCTTCCAAGTACCCAAAAGGAACCTTCGCTCCGCCGACCTCGCCCTGGCAGAGACCCCACGCATCGCAGAACCAGAGCAGGGGACGAGCCTTCTCCTACGTCGCAGCAAAGACCTGGAATGAGCTCCCAGTCAACATCAGATGCTCCCCCACTCTGCACACCTTCAGGAAAAGCCTCAAGACCTGGCTTTTCGACTGATCCGGAGCTGCACCCCGCCCCCCAGCGCCTTGAGACCCTCACGGGTGAGTAGAGCGCTTTATAAACCCCTGATTGATTGATTGAGGCAAGAGAGGTGCAGAAAGAGGCAAGAGAGGTGCAGAAACAAGCAAGAGAAGTGCAGAAAGAGGCAAGAGAATTGCTGAAAGTAGCAACAGAGGTGTGGAAAGAAGCAAGAGCAGTGCAGAAAGAACCAACAGAGGTGCACAAAGAGGCAAGAGGGGTGCAGAAAGAAGCAGGAGGGGTGCAGAAAGAAGCAAGAGAATTGCTGAAAGAAGCAACAGAGGTGTAGAAAGAAGCAAGAGAAGTGCAGAAAGAGGCAAGTGAGGCGCAGAAAGAGGCAAGTGAGGCACAGAAAGAAGCAAGCGCAGTGCAGAAAGAACAAACAAAGGTGCAAAAAGAGGCAAGAGGGGTGCAGAAAAAGGTAGGAGAGGTGCACAAAGAGGCAAGGGAGGTACAGAAAGAGGCAGGAAGGGTGCAGAAAGAAGGAAGAGAAGTGCAGAAAGAAGCAAAAGGGGTGCTGAAAGAGGCACGAAGGGTGCAGAAAGAGCAAGAGAAGTGCAGAAAGAAGCAACAGAGGTACAGAAAGAGGCAAGAGGTGCAGAAAGAGGCAAGAGGTACAGAAAGAGGCAAGAGGTGCAGAAACAGGCAGGAAATGTGCAGAAAGAGGGAACAGGGGTGCAGAAAGGCAAGAAGGTGCAGAAAGAGAAAAGAGGGGTGCAGAAAGAGGCAAGAGGGGTGCAGAAAGAGGCAAGAGGGGTGCAGAAAGAGGCAAGAGGGGTGCAGAACGAGGCAAGAGGGGTGCAGAACGAGGCAAGAGGGGTGCAGAACGAGGCAACAGAGGTGCAGAAAGATGCAAGAGAATTGCTGAAAGTAGCAAGAGAGGTGGGCAAAGAAGCAAGAAGTGCAGAAAGAGGCAAGAGAGGTGCAGAAAATGGCAAGAGAACAGCAGAAAGAAGCAAGAGAGGTGCAGAAAGAGGGAAGACAAGTGCAGAAAGAAGCAAAAGAGGTGCACAGAGGCAAGAGCAGTGCAGAAAGAACCAAGAAATGTGCAGAATGAGGCAGAGAGGTGCAGAAAGAGGCAAGAGATGTGCAGAAAAAGGGAGAAGGGTGCAGAAAGAAGCAAGTGGGGTGCAGAAGGGGGCAAGAAAACTGCAGAAAGAGGCAAGAGAGTTGCAGAAACAGGCAAAAGGGGTGCAGAGAGAGGGAACAGGTGTGCAGACAGAGGCAAGAGAGGTGCAGAAAGAGGGAAGAGGGGTACAGATAGAGGCAAGAGGGATGCAGAAAGAAGCAAGAACAGTGCAGAAAGAACCAACAGAGGTACAGAAAGAGGTAAGAGGGTTGCAGAAAGAGGCAAGAAAACTGCAGAAAGAAGCAAAAGAGGTACAGAGAGAGGCAAGAGAACTGCAGAGTCAGGAGAGGTGCACAAAGAGGCAAAAGGGGTACAGAAAGAGGCAAGAGGAGTGCAGAAAGAAGCAAGAGAAGTGCAGAAAGAAGCAAGAGAAGTGCAGAAAGAAGCAAGAGAAGTGCTTAAAGAGGCAAGAGGGGTGTAGAAAGAGGAGAGAGAAGTGAAGAAAGAAGCAAAAGAGGTGCACAAAGAGGCAAGGATGGTCCAGAAACAGGAAAGAAAGGTACAGAAAGAGGGAACAGGGGGCAGAAAGAGGTAGGAGGGATACAGAAATTTGCAAGAGAGGTGCAGAAAGAAGCAAGAGCAGTGCAGAAAGATGCAAGAGACGTGCAGAAAGATACAAGAGAAGTGCAGAAAGAAGCAAGAGAGGTGGGGGAAGAGGGGTGCAGAAAGAGGCATGGGGATACAGAAATTTGCAAAAGAGGTGCAGAAAGAAGCCAGAGCAGTGCAGAAAGAACCAACAGAGGTGCAAAAAGAGGCAAGAGGGGTGCAGAAATAGGTAGGAGAGGTGCAGCAAGAAGCAACAGAGGTGCAGAAAGAGGGAACAGGGGTACAGAAAGAGGCAAGAGAGGTGCAGAAAGAGGGGTGCAGAAAGAGGGGAGAGGGGTGCAGAAAGAGGGGAGAGGGGTGCAGAAAGAGGGGAGAGGGGTGCAGAAAGAGGCAAAAGGGGTGCAGAAAGAAGCAAGTGAGGTGCAGAAAGAAGCAACAGAGGTGCAGAAAGAGGCCGATCCGACGGACCTGAAAAACTACCGGCTCATCTCTCTCCTTCCCTTCGCAGCCAAAGTCACTGAGAGATTCATCAACGCCCAGCTGACCACCTTCATCGAAGAGAACGCCATCCTCGACTCCTCCCAGTCCGGATTTCGCAGCAACCACAACACCGAGACCGCCCTCCTTGCTGCCACTGATGACATCCACATGCTCCTTGACCAGGGCCACACTGCGGCCCTCATCCTACTAGACCTCTCCGCGGCCTTTGACACCGCCTCACACCGCACTCTCGCAGCCAGACTCCACGATGCCGGTATACGAGGAACCGCCCTCGACTGGATCCGCTCCTCTCTCCAGCAGAACCCAAAGGATCAGACTCCCTCCCTTCCTCTCCGAACCTACAGAGAACAACTGTGGAGTACCCCAAGGATCCTCGCTCAGCCCCATGCTTTTCAACATCTACATGGCCCCCCTCACCGCCATGGTCAGACAGCATGGGCTCAGCATAGTATCTTACGCCGACGACACCCAGCTCATCCTCTCGCGCGAAGAACCCCGCAGACACCAGACTCCGCTTCCAAGAAGGAATGAAAGAGATCACAGCCTGGATGAGCGACAGCTGCCTAAAACTGAACTCGGAGAAGACCGAGGTCCTCATCCTTGGACCCTCCCCCACGGCGTGGGACAGCTCATAGTGACCCCCTGCCCTCGGAAAGCCACCCACCCCAACGGACCACACCCGGAACCTCAGCATCATTCTAGACTCCTCCCTCACCATGACCCGCCAGATCAACGCAGCCGCCTTGACCTGCTTCAACTCTCTCTGCATCCTCCGCAAGACCTTCAAGTGGATCCCCCGCGAATGCAGAAAGACCGTCACTCACGCACTTGTAACTAGCAGACTGGACTACGGTAACGCCCTCTACGCCAGAATCAACAAAACCCTGCTACACAAACTCCAAACCATCCAGAACACCGCAGCCAGACTCGTCCTCGGAACCCCACGACACAAGCACATGACCCCGCATCTACGAGACCTCCACTGGCTCCCCATCGAGAAGAGAGTAACCTTCAAGCTACTCACCCACGCCTACAAATCCCTCCACATCTGACCCAAATACCTCAACGAAAGAGTCTCCTTCCACGTACCCAAAAGGAACCTCCGCTCCGCCGACCTCGCCCTGGCAGAGACCCCACGCATCTGCAGAACCAGAGCAGGCGGAATAGCCTTCTCCTACGTCGCAGCAAAGACCTGGAACGAGCTCCCAGTCAACATCAGACGCTCCCCCACTCTGCACACCTTCAGGAAGAGCCTCAAGACCTGGCTTTTCGACTGATCCGGAGCTGCACCACCTAACCCCCCCCAGCGCCTTGAGACCCGCACGGGTGAGTAGCGCGCTTTATAAACCCCTGATTGATGGAGGCAAGAGAGGTGCAGAAAGAGGCAAGAGAGGTGGAGAAACAAGCAAGAGAAGTGCAGAAAGAGGCAAGAGAATTGCTGAAAGTAGCAACAGAGGTGTGGAAAGAAGCAAGAGAAGTGCAGAAAGAGGCAAGTGAGGTGCAGAAAGAAGCAAGAGCAGTGCAGAAAGAACCAACAGAGGTGCAAAAAGAGGCAAGAGGGGTGCAGAAAGAAGGTAGGAGAGGTGCACAAAGAGGCAAGAGAGGTACAGAAAGAGGCAGGAGGGGTGCAGAAAGAAGGAAGAGAAGTGCAGAAAGAAGCAAAAGGGGTGCTGAAAGAGGCACGAAGGGTGCAGAAACAGGAAGGAAAGGTGCAGAAAGAGGGAACAGGGGTTCAGAAAGAGGCAAGGGGTTCAGAAAGAGGCAAGAGGTGCAGAAAGAGAAAAGAGGGGTGCAGAAAGAGGCAAAAGGGGTGCAGAAAGAGGCAAGAGGGGTGCAGAAAGAGGCAAGAGGGGTGCAGAAAGAGGCAAGAGGGGTACAGAAAGAAGCAAGCTAGGTGCAGAAAGACGCAACAGAGGTGCAGAAAGAGGCCGACCCGACGGACCTCAAAAACTACTGGCTCATCTCTCTCCTTCCCTTCGCAGCCAAAGTCACCAAGAGATTCATCAACGCCCAGCTGACCACCTTCATCGAAGAGAACGCCATCCTCGACTCCTCCCAGTCCGGATTTCGCAGCAACCACAACACAGAGACCGCCCTCCTCGCTGCCACTGACATCCGCATGCTCCTCGACCAGGGCCACACTGCGGCCCTCATCCTACTAGACCTCTCCGTGGCCTGACACCGCCTCACACCGCACTCTCGCAGCCAGACTCCACGACGCCGGTATACGAGGAACCGCCCTCGACTGGATCCGCTCCGTTCTCTCCGGCAAAACCCAAAGGATCAGACTCCCTCCCTTCCTCTCCGAACCTACAGAGATCAACTGTGGAGTACCCCCAAGGATCCTCGCTCAGCCCCACGCTTTTCAACATCTACATGGCCCCCCTCACCGCCATCGTCAGACAGCATGGGCTCAGCATAGTATCTTACGCCGATGACACCCAGCTCATCCTCTCTCGTGCGAAGAACCCCGCAGACACCAGACTCCGCTTCCAAGAAGGAATAAAAGACGTCACAGCCTGGATGAGCGACAGCTGCCTAAAACTGAACTCGGAGAAGACCGAGGTCCTCAGTCTTGGACCCTCCCCACGGCATGGGACAGCTCATGGTGGCCCCCTGCCCTCGGAAACCCACCCACCCCGACAGACCACACCCGGAACCTCAGCATCATTCTAGACTCCTCCCTCACCATGACCCGCCAGATCAACGCCGTCCGCCTCGACCTGCTTCAACTCTCTGCATCCTCCGCAAAACCTTCAAGTGGATCCCCACGAATGCACAAAGACTGTCACTCACGCACTCGTAACTAGCAGACTGGACTACGGTAATGCCCTCTACGACAGAATCAACAAAACCCTGCTACACAAGCTCCAAACCATCCAGAACTCCGCATCCAAACTCATCCTCGGAACCCCACGACACGAGAACATGACCCCGCATCTACGAGACCTCCACTGGCTCCCATCGAGAAGAGAGTAACCTTCAAGCTACTCACCCTCGCCACAAATCCCTCCACAAC
Organism: Calotriton arnoldi; assembly: GCA_963921515.1. Classification (NCBI taxonomy): domain Eukaryota; kingdom Metazoa; phylum Chordata; class Amphibia; order Caudata; family Salamandridae; genus Calotriton; species Calotriton arnoldi. The sequence goes on from CAWUFW010001100.1 coordinate 566,704, forward strand.
ATCGGACCCAAATACCTCAACGAAAGTGTCTCCTTCCACGTACCCAAAGGAACCTTCGCTCCGCCGACCTCGCCCTGGCAGAGACCCCACGCATCGCAGAACCAGAGCAGGGGACGAGCCTTCTCCTACGTCGCAGCAAAGACCTGGAATGAGCTCCCAGTCAACATCAGACGCTCCCCCACTCTGCACACCTTCAGGAAAAGTCTCAAGACCTGGCTTTTCGACTGATCCGGAGCTGCACCCCGCCCCCCAGCGCCTTGAGACCCTCACGGGTGAGTAGAGCGCTTTATAAACCCCTGATTGATTGATTGAGGCAAGAGAGGTGCAGAAAGAGGCAAGAGAGGTGCAGAAACAAGCAAGAGAAGTGCAGAAAGAGGCAAGAGAATTGCTGAAAGTAGCAACAGAGGTGTGGAAAGAAGCAAGAGCAGTGCAGAAAGAACCAACAGAGGTGCACAAAGAGGCAAGAGGGGTGCAGAAAGAAGCAGGAGGGGTGCAGAAAGAAGCAGGAGGGGTGCAGAAAGAAGCAGGAGGGGTGCAGAAAGAAGCAAGAGAATTGCTGAAAGAAGCAACAGAGGTGTAGAAAGAAGCAAGAGAAGTGCAGAAAGAAGCAAGAGAAGTGCAGAAAGAGGCAAGTGAGGCGCAGAAAGAGGCAAGTGAGGCGCAGAAAGAAGCAAGCGCAGTGCAGAAAGAACCAACAAAGGTGCAAAAAGAGGCAAGAGGGGTGCAGAAAAAGGTAGGATAGGTGCACAAAGAGGCAAGGGAGGTACAGAAAGAGGCAGGCAGGGTGCAGAAAGAAGGAAGAGAAGTGCAGAAAGAAGCAAAAGGGGTGCTGAAAGAGGCACGAAGGGTGCAGAAAGAGCAAGAGAAGTGCAGAAAGAAGCAACAGAGGTACAGAAAGAGGCAAGAGGTACAGAAAGAGGCAAGAGGTGCAGAAAGAGGCAGGAAATGTGCAGAAAGAGGGAACAGGGGTGCAGAAAGGCAAGAGGTGCAGAAAGAGAAAAGAGGGGTGCAGAAAGAGAAAAGAGGGGTAGAGAAAGAGGCAAGAGGGGTGCAGAAAAAGGCAAGAAAACTGCAGAAAGAAGCAAAAGAGGTACAGAGAGAGGCAAGAGAACTGCAGAGTCAGGAGAGGTGCACAAAGAGGCAAAAGGGGTACAGAAAGAGGCAAGAGGAGTGCAGAAAGAAGCAAGAGAAGTGCAGAAAGAAGCAAGAGAAGTGCAGAAAGAAGCAAGAGAAGTGCGTAAAGAGGGGTGTAGAAAGAGGAGAGAGAAGTGCAGAAAGAAGCAAAAGAGGTGCACAAAGAGGCAAGGATGGTCCAGAAACAGGAAAGAAAGGTACAGAAAGAGGGAACAGGGGTGCAGAAAGAGGTAGGAGGGATACAGAAATTTGCAAGAGAGGTGCAGAAAGAAGCAAGAGCAGAAAGATGCAAGAGACGTGCAGAAAGAAGCAAGAGAGGTGGGGGAAGAGGGGTGCAGAAAGAGGCATGAGGATACAGAAATTTGCAAAAGAGGTGCAGAAAGAAGCCAGAGCAGTGCAGAAAGAACCCACAGAGGTGCAAAAAGAGGCAAGAGGGGTGCAGAAATAGGTAGGAGAGGTGCAGCAAGAAGCAACAGAGGTGCAGAAAGAGGGAACAGGGGTACAGAAAGAGGCAAGAGAGGTGCAGAAAGAGGGGAGAGGGGTGCAGAAAGAGGGGAGAGGGGTGCAGAAAGAGGGGAGAGGGGTGCAGAAAGAAGCAAGTGAGGTGCAGAAAGAAGCAAGTGAGGTGCAGAAAGAAGCAAGTGAGGTGCAGAAAGAAGCAAGTGAGGTGCAGAAAGAGGCAAGAGAATTGCTGAAAGAAGCAACAGAGGTGTAGAAAGGAGCAAGAGACGTGCAGAAAGAGGCAAGTGATGTGCAGAAAGAGGCAAGAGAGGTGCAGAAAATGGCAAGAGAATTGAGGAAAATGGCAAGAGAACTGTGCAGAAAGAGGCAAGAGGGATGCAAAAAGGGAAGAAGGGTGATTAAAGAAGCAAGAGAGGTGCAGAAAGAAGCAAGAGTGGTACAGAAAGAGGGAAGAAGAGTTTAAAAAGACAACAGGGGTGCAGAAAGAAGCAAGAGAGGTGCAGAAAGAGGCAATAGAAGTGCAGAAAGAGGCAACAGAGGTACAGAAAGAGGCAAGAGAGGTGCAGGAGGAGGGGTGGGAAAAAAGGCAAGATGGGTGTAGAAAGAAGCAACAGAGGTACAGAAGGAGGCAAAAGAACTGCAGAAAGAGGCAAGAGAGTTGCAGAAACAGGCAAAAGGGGTGCAGAAAGAGGGAACAGGTGTGCAGAAAGAAGCAACAGAGGTGCTGAAAGAGGCGCGAAGGGTGCAGAAAGAGGCAAGAGAAGTGCAGAAAGAAGCAAAAGAGGTACAGAAAGAGGCAAGAGAGGTGCAGAAACAGGCAGGATAGGTGCAGAAAGAGGGAACAGGGGTACAGAGAGAGGCAAGAGAGGTGCAGAAAGAGGGGAGAGGGGTGCAGAAAGAGGGCAGAGGGGTGCAGAAAGAGGGGAGAGGGGTGCAGAAAGAGGGGTGCAGAAAGAGGGGTGAGGGGTGCAGAAAGAGGGGAGAGGGGTGCAGAAAGAAGCGAGGTGCAGAAAGAAGTGAGGTGCAGAAAGAAGTGAGGTGCAGAAAGAAGCAAGAGGTGCAGAAAGAGGCAAGAGAATTGCTGAAAGAAGCAACAGAGGTTCAGAAAATGACAGCAGAACTGCAGAAAGAGGCAAGAGGGATGCAAAAAAGGGAAGAAGGGTGCATAAAGAAGCAAGAGAGGTGCAGAAAGAAGCAAGAAGTGCAGAAAGAAGCAAGAGAGGTACAGAAAGAAGCAAGAAGTGCAGAAAGAAGCAAGAGAGGTACAGAAAGAGGGAAGACGAGTGCAAAAAGAGAACAGGGGTGCAGAAAGAAGCAAGAGGTGCAGAAAGAGGCAATATGGGTGCAGAAAGAAGCAACAGAGGTACAGAAAGAGGCAAGAGGTGCAGAAAGAGGGAGGAGGGGTGCAAAAAGAGGCAATATGGGTGCAGAAAGAAGCAAGAGAGGTGCAGAAAGAAGCAAGAAGTGCAGAAAGAAGCAAGAGAGGTACAGAAAGAGGGAAGACGAGTGCAAAAAGAGAACAGGGGTGCAGAAAGAAGCAAGAGGTGCAGAAAGAGGCAATATGGGTGCAGAAAGAAGCAACAGAGGTACAGAAAGAGGCAAGAGGTGCAGAAAGAGGGAGGAGGGGTGCAAAAAGAGGCAATATGGGTGCAGAAAGAAGCAAGAGAGGTACAGAAAGAAGAGAAGAGAAGTGCAGAAAGAAGCAACAGGGGTGCAGAAAGAAGCAACAGGGGTGCAGAAGGAGGCAAAAGAACTGCAGAAAGAGGCAAGAGAGTTGCAGAAACAGGGAAAAGGGGTGCAGAAAGAGGGAACAGGGGTGCAGACAGAGGCAAGAGAGGTGCAGAAAGACGGAAGAGGGGTGCTGAAAGAGGCAAGAGGGATGCATACATTTGCAACAGAGGTGCAGAAAGAAGCAAGAGCAGTGCAGAATGAACCAACAGAGGTGCAGAAAGAGGCAAGAGAGGTACAGAAAGAGGCAATAGAAGTGCAGAAAGAAGCAAGAGAGGTGCAGAAAGAGGAAGGAGAGGTGCACAAAGAGGCAAGAGGGGTACAGAAAGAGGCAAGAGGGGTGCAGAAAGAGGCAAGAGGGGTGCAGAAAGAGGCAAGAGGGGTGCAGAAACAAGCAAGAGAAGTCAGAAACAAGCAAGAGAATTGCTGAAAGAAGCAAGAGAAGTGCAGAAAGAGGCAAGTGAGGTGCAGAAAGAAGCAAGAGCAGTGCAGAAAGAACCAACAGAGGTGCAAAAAGAGGCAAAAGGGGTGCAGAAAGAGGTAGGAGAGGTGCACATAGAGGCTAGAGAGTTACAGAAAGAGGCAGGAAGGGTGCAGAAAGAAGGAAGAGAAGTGCAGAAAGAGGCAAGAGAATTGTTGAAACAAGCAACAGAGGTGCAGAAAGAAGCAAGAGCAGTGCAGAAAGAGGCAGGAGGGGTGCAGAAACAAGCAAGAGCAGTGCAGAAAGAACCAACAGAGGTGCAAAAAGAGGCAAGAGGGGTGCAGAAAAAGGTAGGAGGGGTGCACAAAGAGGCAAGAGAGGTACAAAAAAAGGCAGGAGGGGTGCAGAAAGAAGGAAGAGAAGTGCAGGAAGAAGCAACAGAGGTGCTGAAAGAGGCAAGAGAGGTGCAGAAACAGGCTGGAAAGGTGCAGAAAGAGGGAAAAGGGGTGCAGAAAGAGGGAAAAGGGGTGCAGAAAGAGGCAAGAGGGGTGCAGAAAGATGCAAGAGGGGTGCAGAAAGATGCAAGAGGGGTGCATACATTTGCAACAGAGGTGCAGAAAGAAGCAAGAGCAGTGCAGAATGAACCAACAGAGGTGCAGAAAGAGGCAAGAGAGGTACAGAAAGAGGCAATAGAAGTGCAGAAAGAAGCAAGAGAGGTGCAGAAAGAGGAAGGAGAGGTGCACAAAGAGGCAAGAGGGGTACAGAAAGAGGCAAGAGGGGTGCAGAAAGAGGCAAGAGGGGTGCAGAAAGAGGCAAGAGGGGTGCAGAAAGAGGCAAGAGGGGTGCGGCAAGAGGGGTGCAGAAAGAAGCAAGAGAAGTGCAGAAAGAAGCAACAGAGGTGCTGGAAGATGCAAGTGGGGTGCAGAAAGAGGCAAGAGAAGTGCAGAAAGAGGCAAGATAGGTGCAGAAACAGGCAGGATAGGTGTAGAAAGAGGGAACAGGGGTACAGAGAGAGGCAAGAGGTGCAGAAAGAGGGGAGAGGGGTGCAGAAAGAGGCGAGAGGGGTGCAGAAAGAGGCGAGAGGGGTGCAGAAAGAAGCAAGAGGGGTGCAGAAAGAGGCAAGAGAGGTGCAGAAAGAGGGGAGAGGGGTGCAGAAAGAGGGGAGAGGGGTGCAGAAAGAGGGGAGAGGGGTGCAGAAAGAGGGGAGAGGGGTGCAGAAAGAAGCAAGTGAGGTGCAGAAAGAAGCAAGTGAGGTGCAGAAAGAGGCAAGAGATTTGCTGAAAGAAGCAACAGAGGTGTAGAAAGGAGCAAGAGACGTGCAGAAAGAGGCAAGTGATGTGCAGAAAGAGGCAAGAGAGGTGCAGAAAATGGCAAGAGAACTGCAGAAAATGGCAAGAGAACTGCAGAAAATGGCAAGAGAACTGCAGAAAGAGGCAAGAGAACTGCAGAAAGAGGCAAGAGGGATGCAAAAAGGGAAGAAGGGTGCATAAAGAAGCAAGAGAGGTGCAGAAAGAAGCAAGAGTGGTACAGAAAGAGGGAAGAAGAGTTTAAAAAGACAACAGGGGTGCAGAAAGAAGCAAGAGAGGTGCAGAAAGAGGCAATAGAAGTGCAGAAAGAGGCAACAGAGGTACAGAAAGAGGCAAGAGAGGTGCAGGAGGAGGGGTGGGAAAAAGGCAAGATGGGTGTAGAAAGAAGCAACAGAGGTACAGAAGGAGGCAAAAGAACTGCAGAAAGAGGCAAGAGAGTTGCAGAAACAGGCAAAAGGGGTGCAGAAAGAGGGAACAGGTGTGCAGAAAGAAGCAACAGAGGTGCTGAAAGAGGCGCGAAGGGTGCAGAAAGAGGCAAGAGAAGTGCAGAAAGAAGCAAAAGAGGTACAGAAAGAGGCAAGAGAGGTGCAGAAACAGGCAGGATAGGTGCAGAAAGAGGGAACAGGGGTACAGAGAGAGGCAAGAGAGGTGCAGAAAGAGGGGAGAGGGGTGCAGAAAGAGGGCAGAGGGGTGCAGAAAGAGGGGAGAGGGGTGCAGAAAGAGGGGAGAGGGGTGCAGAAAGAGGGGTGAGGGGTGCAGAAAGAGGGGAGAGGGGTGCAGAAAGAGGGGAGAGGGGTGCAGAAAGAAGTGAGGTGCAGAAAGAAGTGAGGTGCAGAAAGAAGCAAGAGGTGCAGAAAGAGGCAAGAGAATTGCTGAAAGAAGCAACAGAGGTGCAGAAAATGACAGCAGAACTGCAGAAAGAGGCAAGAGGGATGCAAAAAAGGGAAGAAGGGTGCATAAAGAAGCAAGAGAGGTGCAGAAAGAAGCAAGAAGTGCAGAAAGAAGCAAGACAGGTACAGAAAGAAGCAAGAAGTGCAGAAAGAAGCAAGAGAGGTACAGAAAGAGGGAAGACGAGTGCAAAAAGAGAACAGGGGTGCAGAAAGAAGCAAGAGGTGCAGAAAGAGGCAATATGGGTGCAGAAAGAAGCAACAGAGGTACAGAAAGAGGCAAGAGGTGCAGAAAGAGGGAGGAGGGGTGCAAAAGAGGCAATATGGGTGCAGAAAGAAGCAAGAGAGGTGCAGAAAGAAGCAAGAGAGGTACAGAAAGAGGGAAGACGAGTGCAAAAAGAGAACAGGGGTGCAGAAAGAAGCAAGAGGTGCAGAAAGAGGCAATATGGGTGCAGAAAGAAGCAACAGAGGTACAGAAAGAGGCAAGAGGTGCAGAAAGAGGGAGGAGGGGTGCAAAAAGAGGCAATATGGGTGCAGAAAGAAGCAAGAGAGGTACAGAAAGAAGAGAAGAGAAGTGCAGAAAGAAGCAACAGGGGTGCAGAAAGAAGCAACAGGGGGTGCAGAAGGAGGCAAAAGAACTGCAGAAAGAGGCAAGAGAGTTGCAGAAACAGGGAAAAGGGGTGCAGAAAGAGGGAACAGGGGTGCAGACAGAGGCAAGAGAGGTGCAGAAAGACGGAAGAGGGGTGCTGAAAGAGGCAAGAGGGATGCATACATTTGCAACAGAGGTGCAGAAAGAAGCAAGAGCAGTGCAGAATGAACCAACAGAGGTGCAGAAAGAGGCAAGAGAGGTACAGAAAGAGGCAATAGAAGTGCAGAAAGAAGCAAGAGAGGTGCAGAAAGAGGAAGGAGAGGTGCACAAAGAGGCAAGAGGGGTACAGAAAGAGGCAAGAGGGTGCAGAAAGAGGCAAGAGGGGTGCAGAAAGAGGCAAGAGGGTGCAGAAACAAGCAAGAGAAGTCAGAAACAAGCAAGAGAATTGCTGAAAGAAGCAAGAGAAGTGCAGAAAGAGGCAAGTGAGGTGCAGAAAGAAGCAAGAGCAGTGCAGAAAGAACCAACAGAGGTGCAAAAAGAGGCAAAAGGGGTGCAGAAAGAGGTAGGAGAGGTGCACATAGAGGCTAGAGAGTTACAGAAAGAGGCAGGAAGGGTGCAGAAAGAAGGAAGAGAAGTGCAGAAAGAGGCAAGAGAATTGTTGAAACAAGCAACAGAGGTGCAGAAAGAAGCAAGAGCAGTGCAGAAAGAGGCAGGAGGGGTGCAGAAACAAGCAAGAGCAGTGCAGAAAGAACCAACAGAGGTGCAAAAAGAGGCAAGAGGGGTGCAGAAAAAGGTAGGAGGGGTGCACAAAGAGGCAAGAGAGGTACAAAAAAAGGCAGGAGGGGTGCAGAAAGAAGGAAGAGAAGTGCAGAAAGAAGCAACAGAGGTGCTGAAAGAGGCAAGAGAGGTGCAGAAAGAGGCAAGAGAGGTGCAGAAAGAGGGAAAAGGGGTGCAGAAAGAGGCAAGAGGGGTGCAGAAAGATGCAAGAGGGGTGCAGAAAGAGGCAACACAGGTGCAGAAATTTGCAGTAGAGGTGCAGAAAGAAGCAAGAGCAGTGCAGAATGAACCAACAGAGGTGCAGAAAGAGGCAAGAGAGGTACAGAAAGAGGCAATAGAAGTGCAGAAAGAAGCAAGAGAGGTGCAGAAAGAGGAAGGAGAGGTGCACAAAGAGGCAAGAGGGGTACAGAAAGAGGCAAGAGGGGTGCAGAAAGAGGCAAGAGGGGTGCAGAAAGAGGCAAGAGGGGTGCAGAAAGAGGCAAGAGGGGTGCGGCAAGAGGGGTGCAGAAAGAAGCAAGAGAAGTGCAGAAAGAAGCAACAGAGGTGCTGGAAGATGCAAGTGGGGTGCAGAAAGAGGCAAGAGAAGTGCAGAAAGAGGCAAGATAGGTGCAGAAACAGGCAGGATAGGTGTAGAAAGAGGGAACAGGGGTACAGAGAGAGGAAAGAGGTGCAGAAAGAGGGGAGAGGGGTGCAGAAAGAGGCGAGAGGGGTGCAGAAAGAGGCGAGAGGGGTGCAGAAAGAGGCGAGAGGGGTGCAGAAAGAAGCAAGAGGGGTGCAGAAAGAGGCAAGAGAGGTGCAGAAAGAGGGGAGAGGGGTGCAGAAAGAGGGGAGAGGGGTGCAGAAAGAGGGGAGAGGGGTGCAGAAAGAGGGGAGAGGGTGCAGAAAGAAGCAAGTGAGGTGCAGAAAGAAGCAAGTGAGGTGCAGAAAGAGGCAAGAGATTTGCTGAAAGAAGCAACAGAGGTGTAGAAAGGAGCAAGAGACGTGCAGAAAGAGGCAAGTGATGTGCAGAAAGAGGCAAGAGAGGTGCAGAAAATGGCAAGAGAACTGCAGACAATGGCAAGAGAACTGCAGAAAATGGCAAGAGAACTGCAGAAAGAGGCAAGAGAACTGCAGAAAGAGGCAAGAGAACTGCAGAAAGAGGCAAGAGGGATGCAAAAAAGGGAAGAAGGGTGCATAAAGAAGCAAGAGAGGTGCAGAAAGAAGCAAGAGTGGTACAGAAAGAGGGAAGAAGAGTTTAAAAAGACAACAGGGGTGCAGAAAGAAGCAAGAGAGGTGCAGAAAGAGGCAATAGAAGTGCAGAAAGAGGCAACAGAGGTACAGAAAGAGGCAAGAGAGGTGCAGGAGGAGGGGTGGGAAAAAAGGCAAGATGGGTGTAGAAAGAAGCAACAGAGGTACAGAAGGAGGCAAAAGAACTGCAGAAAGAGGCAAGAGAGTTGCAGAAACAGGCAAAAGGGGTGCAGAAAGAGGGAACAGGTGTGCAGAAAGAAGCAACAGAGGTGCTGAAAGAGGCGCGAAGGGTGCAGAAAGAGGCAAGAGAAGTGCAGAAAGAAGCAAAAGAGGTACAGAAAGAGGCAAGAGAGGTGCAGAAACAGGCAGGATAGGTGCAGAAAGAGGGAACAGGGGTACAGAGAGAGGCAAGAGAGGTGCAGAAAGAGGGGAGAGGGGTGCAGAAAGAGGGCAGAGGGGTGCAGAAAGAGGGGAGAGGGGTGCAGAAAGAGGGGAGAGGGGTGCAGAAAGAGGGGAGAGGGGTGCAGAAAGAGGGGTGAGGGGTGCAGAAAGAGGGGAGAGGGGTGCAGAAAGAGGGGAGAGGGGTGCAGAAAGAAGCGAGGTGCAGAAAGAAGTGAGGTGCAGAAAGAAGTGAGGTGCAGAAAGAAGCAAGAGGTGCAGAAAGAGGCAAGAGAATTGCTGAAAGAAGCAACAGAGGTGCAGAAAATGACAGCAGAACTGCAGAAAGAGGCAAGAGGGATGCAAAAAAGGGAAGAAGGGTGCATAAAGAAGCAAGAGAGGTGCAGAAAGAAGCAAGAAGTGCAGAAAGAAGCAAGAGAGGTACAGAAAGAGGGAAGACGAGTGCAAAAAGAGAACAGGGGTGCAGAAAGAAGCAAGAGGTGCAGAAAGAGGCAATATGGGTGCAGAAAGAAGCAACAGAGGTACAGAAAGAGGCAAGAGGTGCAGAAAGAGGGAGGAGGGGTGCAAAAAGAGGCAATATGGGTGCAGAAAGAAGCAAGAGAGGTACAGAAAGAAGAGAAGAGAAGTGCAGAAAGAAGCAACAGGGGTGCAGAAAGAAGCAACAGGGGTGCAGAAGGAGGCAAAAGAACTGCAGAAAGAGGCAAGAGAGTTGCAGAAACAGGGAAAAGGGGTGCAGAAAGAGGGAACAGGGGTGCAGACAGAGGCAAGAGAGGTGCAGAAAGACGGAAGAGGGGTGCTGAAAGAGGCAAGAGGGATGCATACATTTGCAACAGAGGTGCAGAAAGAAGCAAGAGCAGTGCAGAATGAACCAACAGAGGTGCAGAAAGAGGCAAGAGAGGTACAGAAAGAGGCAAGAGAAGTGCAGAAAGAAGCAAGAGAGGTGCAGAAAGAGGAAGGAGAGGTGCACAAAGAGGCAAGAGGGGTACAGAAAGAGGCAAGAGGGGTGCAGAAAGAGGCAAGAGGGGTGCAGAAAGAGGCAAGAGGGGTGCAGAAAGAGGCAAGAGGGGTGCAGAAACAAGCAAGAGAATTGCTGAAAGAAGCAAGAGAAGTGCAGAAAGAGGCAAGTGAGGTGCAGAAAGAAGCAAGAGCAGTGCAGAAAGAACCAACAGAGGTGCAAAAAGAGGCAAAAGGGGTGCAGAAAGAGGTAGGAGAGGTGCACATAGAGGCTAGAGAGTTACAGAAAGAGGCAGGAAGGGTGCAGAAAGAAGGAAGAGAAGTGCAGAAAGAGGCAAGAGAATTGTTGAAACAAGCAACAGAGGTGCAGAAAGAAGCAAGAGCAGTGCAGAAAGAGGCAGGAGGGGTGCAGAAACAAGCAAGAGCAGTGCAGAAAGAACCAACAGAGGTGCAAAAAGAGGCAAGAGGGGTGCAGAAAAAGGTAGGAGGGGTGCACAAAGAGGCAAGAGAGGTACACAAAGAGGCAAGAGAGGTACAAAAAAAGGCAGGAGGGGTGCAGAAAGAAGGAAGAGAAGTGCAGAAAGAAGCAACAGAGGTGCTGAAAGAGGCAAGAGAGGTGCAGAAACAGGCTGGAAAGGTGCAGAAAGAGGGAAAAGGGCTGCAGAAAGAGGGAAAAGGGGTGCAGAAAGAGGCAAGAGGGGTGCAGAAAGATGCAAGAGGGGTGCAGAAAGATGCAAGAGGGGTGCAGAAAGAAGCAAGTGAGGTGCAGAAAGAGGCCGATCCGACGGACCTGAAAAACTACCGGCTCATCTCTCTCCTTCCCTTCGCAGCCAAAGTCACTGAGAGATTCATCAACACCCAGCTGACCACCTTCATCGAAGAGAACGCCATCCTCGACTCCTCCCAGTCCGGATTTCGCAGCAACCACAACACCGAGACCGCCCTCCTTGCTGCCACTGATGACATCCACATGCTCCTTGACCAGGGCCACACTGCGGCCCTCATCCTACTAGACCTCTCCGCGGCCTTTGACACCGCCTCACACCGCACTCTCGCAGCCAGACTCCACGACGCCGGTATACGAGGAACCGCCCTCGACTGGATCCGCTCCTCTCTCCAGCAGAACCCAAAGGATCAGACTCCTCCCTTCCTCTCCGAACCTACAGAGAACAACTGTGGAGTACCCCAAGGATCCTCGCTCAGCCCCATGCTTTTCAACATCTACATGGCCCCCCTCACCGCCATGGTCAGACAGCATGGGCTCAGCATAGTATCTTACGCCGACGACACCCAGCTCATCCTCTCTCGCGCGAAGAACCCCGCAGACACCAGACTCCGCTTCCAAGAAGGAATGAAAGACATCACAGCCTGGATGAGCGACAGCTGCCTAAAACTGAACTCGGAGAAGACCGAGGTCCTCATCCTTGGACCCTCCCCCACGGCGTGGGACAGCTCATAGTGACCCCCTGCCCTCGGAAACCCACCCACCCCAACGGACCACACCCGGAACCTCAGCATCATTCTAGACTCCTCCCTCACCATGACCCGCCAGATCAACGCCGCCGCCTTGACCTGCTTCAACTCTCTCTGCATCCTTCGCAAGACCTTCAAGTGGATCCCCCGCGAATGCAGAAAGACCGTCACTCACGCACTCGTAACTAGCAGACTGGACTACGGTAACGCCTCTACGCCAGAATCAACAAAACCCTGCTACACAAACTCCAAACCATCCAGAACACCGCAGCCAGACTCGTCCTCGGAACCCCACGACACAAGCACATGACCCCGCATCTCACGAGACCTCCACTGGCTCCCCATCGAGAAGAGAGTAACCTTCAAGCTACTCACCCACGCCTACAAATCCCTCCACAACATCTGACCCAAATACCTCAACGAAAGAGTCTCCTTCCACGTACCCAAAAGGAACCTCCGCTCCGCCGACCTCGCCCTGGCAGAGACCCCACGCATCTGCAGAACCAGAGCAGGCGGAAGAGCCTTCTCCTACGTCGCAGCAAAGACCTGGAACGAGCTCCCAGTCAACATCAGACGCTCCCCCACTCTGCACACCTTCAGGAAGAGCCTCAAGACCTGGCTTTTCGACTGATCCGGAGCTGCACCCCCTACCTCCCCCCCAGCGCCTTGAGACCCGCACGGGTGAGTAGCGCGCTTTATAAACCCCTGATTGATGGAGGCAAGAGAGGTGCAGAAAGAGGCAAGAGAGGTGGAGAAACAAGCAAGAGAAGTGCAGAAAGAGGCAAGAGAATTGCTGAAAGTAGCAACAGAGGTGTGGAAAGAAGCAAGAGAAGTGCAGAAAGAGGCAAGTGAGGTGCAGAAAGAAGCAAGAGCACTGCAGAAAGAACCAACAGAGGTGCAAAAAGAGGCAAGAGGGGTGCAGAAAGAAGGTAGGAGGGGTGCAGAAAGAAGGAAGAGAAGTGCAGAAAGAAGCAAAAGGGGAGCTGAAAGAGGCACGAAGGGTGCAGAAACAGGAAGGAAAGGTGCAGAAAGAGGGAACAGGGGTGCAGAAAGAGGCAAGAGGGGTGCAGAAAGAGAAAAGAGGGGTGCAGAAAGAGGCAAGAGGGGTGCAGAAAGAGGCAAGAGGGGTGCAGAAAGAGGCAAGAGGGGTGCAGAAAGAAGCAAGTTAGGTGCAGAAAGATGCAACAGAGGTGCAGAAAGAGGCCGACCCGACGGACCTCAAAAACTACTGGCTCATCTCTCTCCTTCCCTTCGCAGCCAAAGTCACAGAGAGATTCATCAACGCCCAGCTGACCACCTTCATCGAAGAGAACGCCATCCTCGACTCCTCCCAGTCCGGATTTCCGCAGCAACCACAACACAGAGACCGCCCTCCTTGCTGCCACTGACATCCGCATGCTCCTCGACCAGGGCCACACTGCGGCCCTCATCCTACCAGACCTCTCCGTGGCCTTTGACACCGCCTCACACCGCACTCTCGCAGCCAGACTCCACGACGCCGGTATACGAGGAACCGCCCTCGACTGGATCCGCTCCGTTCTCTCCGGCAAAACCCAAAGGATCAGACTCCCTCCCTCCCTTCCTCTCCGAACCTACAGAGATCAACTGTGGAGTACCCCCAAGGATCCTCGCTCAGCCCCACGCTTTTCAACATCTACATGGCCCCCCTCACCGCCATCGTCAGACAGCATGGGCTCAGCATAGTATCTTACGCCAATGACACCCAGCTCATCCTCTCTCGCGCGAACCCCGCAGACACCAGACTCCGCTTCCAAGAAGGAATAAAAGACGTCACAGCCTGGATGAGCGACAGCTGCCTAAAACTGAACTCGGAGAAGACCGAGGTCCTCAGTCTTGGACCCTCCCCACGGCATGGGACAGCTCATGGTGGCCCCCTGCCCTCGGAAACCCACCCACCCCGACAGACCACACCCGGAACCTCAGCATCATTCTAGACTCCTCCTCACCATGACCCGCCAGATCAACGCCGTCGCCTCGACCTGCTTCAACTCTCTGCATCCTCCGCAAGACCTTCAAGCGGATCCCCCACGAATGCACAAAGACTGTCACTCACGCACTCGTAACTAGCAGACTGGACTACGGTAACGCCCTCTACGACAGAATCAACAAAACCCTGCTACACAAGCTCCAAACCATCCAGAACTCCGCATCCAAACTCATCCTCGGAACCCCACGACACGAGAACATGACCCCGCATCTACGAGACCTCCACTGGCTCCCCATCGAGAAGAGAGTAACCTTCAAGCTACTCACCCTCACCTACAAATCCCTCCACAACATCGGACCCAAATACCTCAACGAAAGTGTCTCCTTCCAAGTACCCAAAAGGAACCTTCGCTCCGCCGACCTCGCCCTGGCAGAGACCCCACGCATCGCAGAACCAGAGCAGGGGACGAGCCTTCTCCTACGTCGCAGCAAAGACCTGGAATGAGCTCCCAGTCAACATCAGACGCTCCCCACTCTGCACACCTTCAGGAAAAGCCTCAAGACCTGGCTTTTCGACTGATCCGGAGCTGCACCCGCCCCCAGCGCCTTGAGACCCTCACGGGTGAGTAGAGCGCTTTATAAACCCCTGATTGATTGATTGAGGCAAGAGAGGTGCAGAAAGAGGCAAGAGAGGTGCAGAAACAAGCAAGAGAAGTGCAGAAAGAGGCAAGAGAATTGCTGAAAGTAGCAACAGAGGTGTGGAAAGAAGCAAGAGCAGTGCAGAAAGAACCAACAGAGGTGCACAAAGAGGCAAGAGGGGTGCAGAAAGAAGCAGTAGGGGTGCAGAAAGAAGCAGGAGGGGTGCAGAAAGAAGCAAGAGAATTGCTGAAAGAAGCAACAGAGTTGTAGAAAGAAGCAAGAGAAGTGCAGAAAGAGGCAAGTGAGGCGCAGAAAGATGCAAGTGAGGCGCAGAAAGAAGCAAGCGCAGTGCAGAAAGAACAAACAAAGGTGCAAAAAGAGGCAAGAGGGGTGCAGAAAAAGGTAGGAGAGGTGCACAAAGAGGCAAGGGAGGTACAGAAAGAGGCAGGAAGGGTGCAGAAAGAAGGAAGAGAAGTGCAGAAAGAAGCAAAAGGGGTGCTGAAAGAGGCACGAAGGGTGCAGAAAGAGCAAGAGAAGTGCACAAAGAAGCAACAGAGGTACAGAAAGAGGCAAGAGGTACAGAAAGAGGCAAGAGGTGCAGAAACAGGCAGGAAATGTGCAGAAAGAGGGAACAGGGGTGCAGAAAGGCAAGAGGTGCAGAAAGAGAAAAGAGGGGTGCAGAAAGAGGCAAGAGGGGTGCAGAAAGAGGCAACAGAGGTGCAGAAAGATGCAAGAGAATTGCTGAAAGTAGCAACAGAGGTGGGCAAAGAAGCAAGAAGTGCAGAAAGAGGCAAGAGAGGTGCAGAAAATGGCAAGAGAACAGCAGAAAGAAGCAAGAGAGGTGCAGAAAGAGGGAAGACAAGTGCAGAAAGAAGCAACAGAGGTGCAGAAAGAGGCAAGAGGGGTGTAGAAAGAGGAGAGAGAAGTGCAGAAAGAAGCAAAAGAGGTGCACAAAGAGGCAAGAGCAGTGCAGAAAGAACCAAGAAATGTGCAGAATGAGGCAGAAAGAGGCAAGAGATGTGCAGAAAAAGGGAGAAGGGTGCAGAAAGAAGCAAGTGGGGTGCAGAAGGGGGCAAGAAAACTGCAGAAAGAGGCAAGAGAGTTGCAGAAACAGGCAAAAGGGGTGCAGAGAGAGGGAACAGGTGTGCAGACAGAGGCAAGAGAGGTGCAGAAAGAGGGAAGAGGGGTACAGATAGAGGCAAGAGGGATGCAGAAAGAAGCAAGAACAGTGCAGAAAGAACCAACAGAGGTACAGAAAGAGGCAAGAGGGGTGCAGAAAGAGGCAAGAAAACTGCAGAAAGAAGCAAAAGAGGTACAGAGAGAGGCAAGAGAACTGCAGAGTCAGGAGAGGTGCACAAAGAGGCAAAAGGGGTACAGAAAGAGGCAAGAGGAGTGCAGAAAGAAGCAAGAGAAGTGCAGAAAGAAGCAAGAGAAGTGCAGAAAGAAGCAAGAGAAGTGTTTAAAGAGGCAAGAGGGGTGTAGAAAGAGGAGAGAGAAGTGAAGAAAGAAGCAAAAGAGGTGCACAAAGAGGCAAGGATGGTCCAGAAACAGGAAAGAAAGGTACAGAAAGAGGGAACAGGGGTGCAGAAAGAGGTAGGAGGGATACAGAAATTTGCAAGAGAGGTGCAGAAAGAAGCAAGAGCAGTGCAGAAAGATGCAAGAGACGTGCAGAAAGATGCAAGAGAAGTGCAGAAAGAAGCAAGAGAGGTGGGGAAGAGGGGTGCAGAAAGAGGCATGGGGATACAGAAATTTGCAAAAGAGGTGCAGAAAGAAGCCAGAGCAGTGCAGAAAGAACCAACAGAGGTGCAAAAAGAGGCAAGAGGGGTGCAGAAATAGGTAGGAGAGGTGCAGCAAGAAGCAACAGAGGTGCAGAAAGAGGGAACAGGGGTACAGAAAGAGGCAAGAGAGGTGCAGAAAGAGGGGAGAGGGGTGCAGAAAGAGGGGAGAGGGGTGCAGAAAGAGGCAAAAGGGGTGCAGAAAGAAGCAAGTGAGGTGCAGAAAGAAGCAACAGAGGTGCAGAAAGAGGCTGATCCGACGGACCTGAAAAACTACCGGCTCATCTCTCTCCTTCCCTTCGCAGCCAAAGTCACTGAGAGATTCATCAACGCCCAGCTGACCACCTTCATCGAAGAGAACGCCATCCTCGACTCCTCCCAGTCCGGATTTCGCAGCAACCACAACACCGAGACCGCCCTCCTTGCTGCCACTGATGACATCCACATGCTCCTTGACCAGGGCCACACTGCGGCCCTCATCCTACTAGACCTCTCCGCGGCCTTTGACACCGCCTCACACCGCACTCTCGCAGCCAGACTCCACGACGCCGGTATACGAGGAACCGCCCTCGACTGGATCCGCTCCTCTCTCCAGCAGAACCCAAAGGATCAGACTCCCTCCCTTCCTCTCCGAACCTACAGAGAACAACTGTGGAGTACCCCAAGGATCCTCGCTCAGCCCCATGCTTTTCAACATCTACATGGCCCCCCTCACCGCCATGGTCAGACAGCATTGGCTCAGCATAGTATCTTACGCCGACGACACCCAGCTCATCCTCTCTCGCGCGAAGAACCCCGCAGACACCAGACTTCGCTTCCAAGAAGGAATGAAAGACATCACAGCCTGGATGAGCGACAGCTGCCTAAAACTGAACTCGGAGAAGACCGAGGTCCTCATCCTTGGACCCTCCCCCACGGCGTGGGACAGCTCATAGTGACCCCCTGCCCTCGGAAACCCACCCACCCCAACGGACCACACCCGGAACCTCAGCATCATTCTAGACTCCTCCCTCACCATGACCCGCCAGATCAACGCCGTCGCCTCGACCTGCTTCAACTCTCTGCATCCTCCGCAAGACCTTCAGGTGGATCCCCCGCGGATGCAGAAAGACCGTCACTCACGCACTCGTAACTAGCAGACTGGACTACGGTAATGCCCTCTACGCCAGAATCAACAAAACCCTGCTACACAAACTCCAAACCATCCAGAACTCCGCATCCAAACTCATCCTCGGAACCCCACGACACGAGAACATGACCCCGCATCTACGAGACCTCCACTGGCTCCCCATCGAGAAGAGAGTAACCTTCAAGCTACTCACCCTCGCCTACAAATCCCTCCACAACATCGGACCCAAATACCTCAACGAAAGTGTCTCCTTCCACGTACCCAAAAGGAACCTTCGCTCCGCCGACCTCGCCCTGGCAGAGACCCCACGCATCGCAGAACCAGAGCAGGGGACGAGCCTTCTCCTACGTCGCAGCAAAGACCTGGAATGAGCTCCCAGTCAACATCAGACGCTCCCCCACTCTGCACACCTTCAGGAAGAGCCTCAAGACCTGGCTTTTCGACTGATCCGGAGCTGCACCCCGCCCCCCAGCGCCTTGAGACCCTCACGGGTGAGTAGAGCGCTTTATAAACCCCTGATTGATTGATTGAGGCAAGAGAGGTGCAGAAAGAGGCAAGAGAGGTGCAGAAACAAGCAAGAGAAGTGCAGAAAGAGGCAAGAGAATTGCTGAAAGTAGCAACAGAGGTGTGGAAAGAAGCAAGAGCAGTGCAGAAAGAACCAACAGAGGTGCACAAAGAGGCAAGAGGGGTGCAGAAAGAAGCAGGAGGGGTGCAGAAAGAAGCAAGAGAAGTGCAGAAAGAAGCAACAGAGGTGTAGAAAGAAGCAAGAGAAGTGCAGAAAGAGGCAAGTGAGGCGCAGAAAGAGGCAAGTGAGGCGCAGAAAGAAGCAAGCGCAGTGCAGAAAGAACCAACAAAGGTGCAAAAAGAGGCAAGAGGGGTGCAGAAAAAGGTAGGAGAGGTGCACAAAGAGGCAAGGGAGGTACAGAAAGAGGCAGGAAGGGTGCAGAAAGAAGGAAGAGAAGTGCAGAAAGAAGCAAAAGGGGTGCTGAAAGAGGCACGAAGGGTGCAGAAAGAGCAAGAGAAGTGCAGAAAGAAGCAACAGAGGTACAGAAAGAGGCAAGAGGTACAGA
Organism: Calotriton arnoldi; assembly: GCA_963921515.1. NCBI lineage: Eukaryota > Metazoa > Chordata > Amphibia > Caudata > Salamandridae > Calotriton > Calotriton arnoldi. The sequence goes on from CAWUFW010001100.1 coordinate 584,622, forward strand.
AAGAGGCAAGAGGTACAGAAAGAGGCAAGAGGTGCAGAAACAGGCAGGAAATGTGCAGAAAGAGGGAACAGGGGTGCAGAAAGGCAAGAGGTGCAGAAAGAGAAAAGAGGGGTGCAGAAAGAGGCAAGAGGGGTGCAGAAAGAGGCAAGAGGGGTGCAGAAAGAGGCAAGAGGGGTGCAGAAAGAGGCAAGAGGGGTGCAGAAAGAGGCAAGAGGGGTGCAGAAAGAGGCAAGAGGGGTGCAGAAAGATGCAAGAGAATTGCTGAAAGTAGCAACAGAGGTGGGCAAAGAAGCAAGAAGTGCAGAAAGATGCAAGAGAGGTGCAGAAAATGGCAAGAGAACAGCAGAAAGAAGCAAGAGAGGTGCAGAAAGAGGGAAGACAAGTGCAGAAAGAAGCAACAGAGGTGCAGAAAGAGGCAAGAGGGGTGTAGAAAGAGAGAGAAGTGCAGAAAGAAGCAAAAGAGGTGCACAAAGAGGCAAGAGCAGTGCAGAAAGAACCAAGAAATGTGCAGAATGAGGCAGAGAGGTGCAGAAAGAGGCAAGAGATGTGCAGAAAAAGGGAGAAGGGTGCAGAAATAAGCAAGTGGGGTGCAGAAGGGGGCAAGAAAACTGCAGAAAGAGGCAAGAGAGTTGCAGAAACAGGCCAAAGGGGTGCAGAGAGAGGGAACAGGTATGTAGACAGAGGCAAGAGAGGTGCAGAAAGAGGGTTACAGATAGAGGCAAGAGGGATGCAGAAAGAAGAACAGTGCAGAAAGAACCAACAGAGGTAGAGAAAGAGGCAAGAGGGGTGCAGAAAAAGGCAAGAAAACTGCAGAAAGAAGCAAAAGAGGTACAGAGAGAGGCAAGAGAACTGCAGAGTCAGGAGAGGTGCACAAAGAGGCAAAAGGGGTACAGAAAGAGGCAAGAGGAGTGCAGAAAGAAGCAAGAGAAGTGCAGAAAGAAGCAAGAGAAGTGCAGAAAGAAGCAAGAGAAGTGCAGAAAGAAGCAAGAGAAGTGCAGAAAGAAGCAAGAGAAGTGCTTAAAGAGGGGTGTAGAAAGAGGAGAGAGAAGTGCAGAAAGAAGCAAAAGAGGTGCACAAAGAGGCAAGGATGGTCCAGAAACAGGAAAGAAAGGTACAGAAAGAGGGAACAGGGGTGCAGAAAGAGGTAGGAGGGATACAGAAATTTGCAAGAGAGGTGCAGAAAGAAGCAAGAGCAGAAAGATGCAAGAGACGTGCAGAAAGATGCAAGAGAAGTGCAGAAAGAAGCAAGAGAGGTGGGGGAAGAGGGGTGCAGAAAGAGGCATGAGGATACAGAAATTTGCAAAAGAGGTGCAGAAAGAAGCCAGAGCAGTGCAGAAAGAACCAATAGAGGTGCAAAAAGAGGCAAGAGGGGTGCAGAAATAGGTAGGAGAGGTGCAGCAAGAAGCAACAGAGGTGCAGAAAGAGGGAACAGGGGTACAGAAAGAGGCAAGAGAGGTGCAGAAAGAGGGGAGAGGGGTGCAGAAAGAGGGGAGAGGGGTGCAGAAAGAGGGGAGAGGGGTGCAGGGAGAGGGGTGCAGAAAGAAGCAAGTGAGGTGCAGAAAGAAGCAAGTGAGGTGCAGAAAGAGGCAAGAGAATTGCTGAAAGAAGCAACAGAGGTGTAGAAAGGAGCAAGAGACGTGCAGAAAGAGGCAAGTGATGTGCAGAAAGAGGCAAGAGAGGTGCAGAAAATGGCAAGAGAGGTGCAGAAAATGGCAAGAGAACTGCAGAAAATGGCAAGAGAACTGCAGAAAGAGGCAAGAGGGATGCAAAAAAGGGAAGAAGGGTTCATAAAGAAGCAAGAGAGGTGCAGAAAGAGGCAATAGAAGTGCAGAAAGAGGCAACAGAGGTACAGAAAGAGGCAAGAGAGGTGCAGAAAGAGGGAGGAGGGGTGCAAAAAGAGGCAAGATGGGTGTAGAAAGAAGCAACAGAAGTACAGAAGGAGGCAAAAGAACTGCAGAAAGAGGCAAGAGAGTTGCAGAAAGAGGCAAGAGAGTTGCAGAAACAGGCAAAAGGGGTGCAGAAAGAGGGAACAGGTGTGCAGAAAGAAGCAACAGAGGTGCTGAAAGAGGCGCGAAGGGTGCAGAAAGAGGCAAGAGAAGTGCAGAAAGAAGCAAAAGAGGTACAGAAAGAGGCAAGAGAGGTGCAGAAACAGGCAGGATAGGTGCAGAAAGAGGGAACAGGGGTACAGAGAGAGGCAAGAGAGGTGCAGAAAGAGGGGAGAGGGGTGCAGAAAGAGGGCAGAGGGGTGCAGAAAGAGGGCAGAGGGGTGCAGGCAGAGGGGAGAGGGGTGCAGAAAGAAGGGAGAGGGGTGCAGAAAGAGGGGTGCAGAAAGAAGCGAGGTGCAGAAAGAAGTGAGGTGCAGAAAGAAGCAAGAGAGGTGCAGAAAGAAGCAAGAGGTGCAGAAAGAGGCAAGAGAATTGCTGAAAGAAGCAACAGAGGTGCAGAAAATGGCAGCAGAACTGCAGAAAGAGGCAAGAGGGATGCAAAAAAGGGAAGAAGGGTGCATAAAGAAGCAAGAGAGGTGCAGAAAGAAGCAAGAAGTGCAGAAAGAAGCAAGAGAGGTACAGAAAGAGGGAAGACGAGTGCAAAAAGAGAACAGGGGTGCAGAAAGAAGCAAGAGAGGTGCAGAAAGAGGCAAAAGAAGTGCAGAAAGAAGCAACAGAGGTACAGAAAGAGGCAAGAGGTGCAGAAAGAGGGAAGAGGGAGGCAAAAAGTGGCAATAGGGGTGCAGAAAGACGCAAGAGAGGTAAAGAAAGAAGCAAGAGAAGTGCAGAAAGAAGCAACAGGGGTGCAGAAGGAGGCAAAAGAACTGCAGAAAGAGGCAAGAGACTTGCAGAAACAGGTAAAAGAGGTGCAGAGAGAGGCAAGAGAGGTGCAGAAAGAGGCAAGAGAGGTGCAGAAAGACGGAAGAGGGATGCATACATTTGCAACAGAGGTGCAGAAAGAAGCAAGAGCAGTGCAGAATGAACCAACAGAGGTGCAGAAAGAGGCAAGAGAGGTACAGAAAGAGGCAATAGAAGTGCAGAAAGAAGCAAGAGAGGTGCAGAAAGAGGAAGGAGAGGTGCACAAAGAGGCAAGAGGGGTACAGAAAGAGGCAAGAGGGGTGCAGAAAGAGGCAAGAGGGGTGCAGAAAGAGGCAAGAGGGGTGCGGCAAGAGGGGTGCAGAAAGAAGCAAGAGAAGTGCAGAAAGAAGCAACAGAGGTGCTGGAAGATGCAAGTGGGGTGCAGAAAGAGGCAAGAGAAGTGCAGAAAGAGGCAAGATAGGTGCAGAAACAGGCAGGATTGGTGTAGAAAGAGGGAACAGGGGTACAGAGAGAGGCAAGAGGTGCAGAAAGAGGGAGAGGGGTGCAGAAAGAGGCGAGAGGGGTGCAGAAAGAGGCGAGAGGGTGCAGAAAGAAGCAAGAGGGGTGCAGAAAGAGGCAAGAGAGGTGCAGAAAGAGGGGAGAGGGGTGCAGAAAGAGGGGAGAGGGGTGCAGAAAGAGGGGAGAGGGGTGCAGAAAGAGGGGAGAGGGGTGCAGAAAGAGGGGAGAGGGGTGCAGAAAGAAGCAAGTGAGGTGCAGAAAGAAGCAAGTGAGGTGCAGAAAGAGGCAAGAGATTTGCTGAAAGAAGCAACAGAGGTGTAGAAAGGAGCAAGAGACGTGCAGAAAGAGGCAAGTGATGTGCAGAAAGAGGCAAGAGAGGTGCAGAAAATGGCAAGAGAACTGCAGAAAATGGCAAGAGAACTGCAGAAAATGGCAAGAGAACTGCAGAAAGAGGCAAGAGAACGGCAAGAGGGATGCAAAAAGGGAAGAAGGGTGCATAAAGAAGCAAGAGAGGTGCAGAAAGAAGCAAGAGTGGTACAGAAAGAGGGAAGAAGAGTTTAAAAAGACAACAGGGGTGCAGAAAGAAGCAACAGAGGTGCTGGAAGATGCAAGTGGGGTGCAGAAAGAGGCAAGAGAAGTGCAGAAAGAGGCAAGAGAAGTGCAGAAAGAGGCAAGAGAAGTGCAGAAAGAGGCAAGATAGGTGCAGAAACAGGCAGGATAGGTGTAGAAAGAGGGAACAGGGGTACAGAGAGAGGAAAGAGGTGCAGAAAGAGGGGAGAGGGGTGCAGAAAGAGGCGAGAGGGGTGCAGAAAGAGGCGAGAGGGGTGCAGAAAGAGGCGAGAGGGGTGCAGAAAGAAGCAAGAGGGGTGCAGAAAGGCAAGAGAATTTCTGAAAGAAGCAACAGAGGTGTAGAAAGGGGCAAGAGACGTGCAGAAAGAGGCAAGTGATGTGCAGAAAGAGGCAAGTGATGTGCAGAAAGAGGCAACAGAGGTGCAGAAAATGGCCGGAGAACTGCAGAAAGAGGTAAGAGGGATGCAAAAAAGGGAAGAAGGGTGCATAAAGAAGCAAGAGAGGTGCAGAAAGAAGCAAGAGAGGTACAGAAAGAGGGAAGACTAGTGCAAAAAGAGGCAATATGGGTGCAGAAAGAAGCAAGAGGTACAGAAAGAAGAGAAGAGAAGTGCAGAAAGAAGCAACAGGGGTGCAGAAGGAGGCAAAAGAACTGCAGAAAGAGGCAAGAGAGTTGCAGAAACAGGGAAAAGGGGTGCAGAAAGAGGGAACAGGTGTGCAGACAGAGGCAAGAGAGGTGCAGAAAGACGGAAGAGGGGTGCTGAAAGAGGCAAGAGGGATGCATACATTTGCAACAGAGGTGCAGAAAGAAGCAAGGGCAGTGCAGAATGAACCAACAGAGGTGCAGAAAGAGGCAAGAGAGGTACAGAAAGAGGCAATAGAAGTGCAGAAAGAAGCAAGAGAGGTGCAGAAAGAGGAAGGAGAGGTGCACAAAGAGGCAAGAGGGGTACACAAAGAGGCAAGAGGGGTACAGAAAGAGGCAAGAGGGGTGCAGAAAGAGGCATGAGGGGTGCAGAAAGAGGCAAGAGGGGTGCAGAAAGGCAAGAGGGGTGCAGAAAGAAGCAAGAGAAGTGCAGAAAGAAGCAAGAGAAGTGCAGAAAGAAGCAAGAGAGGTGCTGGAAGATGCAAGTGGGGTGCAGAAAGAGGCAAGAGAAGTGCAGAAAGAAGCAACAGAGGTGCAGAAAGAGGCAAGGGAGGTGCAAAAACAGGCAGGAAAGGTGCGGCAAGAGGGATACAGAAATTTGCAAAAGAGGTGCAGAAAGAAGCAAGAGCAGTGCAGAAAGAACCAACAGCGGTACAGAAAGAGGCAAGAGGGGTGCAGAAAGAGGGAACAGGTGTGCAGACAGAGGCAAGAGAGGTGCAGAAAGACGGAAGAGGGGTGCTGAAAGAGGCAAGAGGGATGCATACATTTGCAACAGAGGTGCAGAAAGAAGCAAGGGCAGTGCAGAATGAACGAACAGAGGTGCAGAAAGAGGCAAGAGAGGTACAGAAAGAGGCAATAGAAGTGCAGAAAGAAGCAAGAGAGGTGCAGAAAGAGGAAGGAGAGGTGCACAAAGAGGCAAGAGGGGTACACAAAGAGGCAAGAGGGGTACACAAAGAGGCAAGAGGGGTGCAGAAAGAGGCATGAGGGGTGCAGAAAGAGGCAAGAGGGGTGCAGAAAGAGGCAAGAGGGGTGCAGAAAGAAGCAAGAGAAGTGCAGAAAGAAGCAAGAGAAGTGCAGAAAGAAGCAAGAGAGGTGCTGGAAGATGCAAGTGGGGTGCAGAAAGAGGCAAGAGAAGTGCAGAAAGAAGCAACAGAGGTGCAGAAAGAGCAAGAGAAGTGCAGAAAGAAGCAACAGGGGTGCAGAAAGAGGCAAGAGGGGTGCAGAAAGAAGCAAGAGAAGTGCAGAAAGAAGCAAGAGAAGTGCAGAAAGAAGCAAGAGAGGTGCTGGAAGATGCAAGTGGGGTGCAAAAACAGGCAGGAAAGGTGCAGAAAGAGGCAAGAGGGATACAGAAATTTGCAAAAGAGGTGCAGAAAGAAGCAAGAGCAGTGCAGAAAGAACCAACAGCGGTACAGAAAGAGGCAAGAGGGGTGCAGAAAGAGGTAGGAGAGGTGCAAAAAGAAGGAAGAGAAGTGCACAAAGAAGCAACAGAGGTGCTGAAAGAAACAAGCAGGGTGCAGAAAAAGGCATGAGAAGTGCAGAAAGAAGCAACAGAGTTGCAGAAAGAGGCAAGGGAGGTGCAAAAACAGGCAGGAAAGGTGCAGAAAGAGGCAAGAGGATACAGAAATTTACAAAAGAGGTGCAGAAAGAAGCAAGAGCAGTGCAGAAAGAACCAACAGAGGTGCAGAAAGAGGCAAGAGAGGTGCAGAAAGAGGCAAGAGGTGCAGAAAGAGGCAAGAGAGGTGCAGAAAAAGAGAGTGAGGTTCAGAAAGAGGCAAGAGAAGTGCAGAAAAAGGCAAGAGAAGTGCAGAAAGAGGCAAGTGAGGTGCAGAAAAAGGCAAGAGAAGTGCAGAAAGAGGCAAGAGAAGTGCAGAAAGAAGCAACAGAGGTACTGAAAGAGGCGCGAAGGGTGCAGAAAGAGGCAAGAGAAGTGCAGAAAAGCAAAAGAGGTACAGAAACAGGCAGGATAGGTGCAGAAAGAGGGAACATGGGTACAGAGAGGCAAGAGAGGTGCAGAAAGAGGAGAGGGGTGCAGAAAGAGGGGAGAGGGGTGCAGAAAGAGGGGAGAGGGGTGCAGAAAGAGGGGAGAGGGGTGCAGAAAGAGGCAAGAGGGGTGCAGAAAGAAGCAAGTGGGGTGCAGAAAGAAGCAAGTGAGGTGCAGAAAGAAGCAAGAGAGGTGCAGAAAGAAGCAAGAGAGGTGCAGAAAGAAGCAAGAGAGGTGCAGAAAGAGGCAAGAGAATTGCTGAAAGCAGCAACAGAGGTGTAGAAAGGAGCAAGAGACGTGCAGAAAGAGGCAAGTGATGTGCAGAAAGAGGCAACAGAGGTGCAGAAAATGGCCGGAGAACTGCAGAAAGAGGCAAGAGGGATGCAAAAAAGGGAAGAAGGGTGCATAAAGAAGCAAGAGAGGTGCAGAAAGCAGCAAGAGAAGTGCAGAAAGAAGCAACAGAGGTACAGAAAGAGGGAGGGGTGCAAAAAGAGGCAATATGGGTGCAGAAAGAAGCAAGAGAGGTACAGAAAGAAGCAAGAGAAGTGCAGAAAGAAGCAAGAGAAGTGCAGAAAGAAGCAAGAGAAGTGCAGAAGGAGGCAAAAGAACTGCAGAAAGAGGCAAGAGAGTTGCAGAAACAGGGAAAAAGGGGGCAGAAAGAGGGAACAGGTGTGCAGACAGAGGCAAGAGAGGTGCAGAAAGACGGAAGAGGGGTGCTGAAAGAGGCAAGAGGGATGCATACATTTGCAACAGAGGTGCAGAAAGAAGCAAGAGAAGTGCAGAATGAACCAACAGAGGAACAGAAAGAGGCAAGAGAGGTACAGAAAGATGCAATAGAGGTGCAGAAAGAGGAAGGAGAGGTGCACAAGAGGCAAGAGGGGTACAGAAAGAGGCAAGAGGGGTACAGAAAGAGGCAAGAGGGGTACAGAAAGAGGCAAGAGGGGTGCAGAAAGAAGCAAGAGAAGTGCAGAAAGAAGCAACAGAGGTGCTGGAAGATGCAAGTGGGGTGCAGAAAGAGGCAAGAGAAGTGCAGAAAGAAGCAACAGAGGTGCAGAACGAGGCGCGAAGGGTGCAGAAAGAGGCAAGAGAAGTACAGAAAGAAGCAAAAGAGGTACAGAAAGGCAAGAGAGGTGCAGAAACAGGCAGGATAGGTGTAGAAAGAAGGAACAGGGGTACAGAGAGGTGCAGAAAGAGGGGAGAGGGGTGCAGGGAGAGGGGTGCAGAAAGAGGCAAGAGGGGTGCAGAAAGAAGCAAGAGGGGTGCAGAAAGAAGCAAGTGAGGTGCAGAAAGAGGCAAGTGAGGTGCAGAAGAGGCAAGTGAGGTGCAGAAGAGGCAAGTGAGGTGCAGAAGAGGCAAGAGAGGTGCCGGAAAAGGGCAAGTGAGGTGCAGAAAGAGGCAAGTGAGGTGCAGAAAGAGGCAAGTGAGGTGCAGAAAGAGGCAAGTGAGGTGCAGAAGAGGCAAGTGAGGTGCAGAAGAGGCAAGAGAGGTGCCGGAAAAGGGCAAGAGAGGTGCAGAAAAAGGGCAAGAGAGGTGCAGAAAGAGGCAAGAGAGGTGCAGAAAGAGGCAAGTGAGGTGCAGAAAGAGGCGAGAGAGGTGCAGAAAGAGGCGAGAGAGGTGCAGAAAGAGGCGAGAGGTGCAGAAAGAGGCAAGAGAGGTGCAGAAAGAGGCAAGTGAGGTACAGAAAGAGGCAAGTGAGGTGCAGAAAGACGACAGTGAGGTGCAGAAAGACGACAGTGAGGTGCAGAAAGAAGCAAGAGAAATGCAGAAAGAGACAAGAGAGGCACAGAAAGAAGAGAGGTTTGTGCACCATAAGTACCAATATAACACCCACATTTAGCAATAAGTAACACGTGACCATTCCAGCTTTGCAAAGGGCCTTCCACCATGCTGTAACACGTAACGCTGCATTTTTGGGAACATTTGACCCGTTTGAGATAGAAACAAGGCTTTTTTTGTTCAAATCTGCAGATTAGGCAGCAGATGATGAAATATTTGGCAAATGCGGAAAATGTTTAATTATGTGAAAATTGGTGCAGCCGAACAGTCACATAATTCCAGTGGCCCTGCTCATACCTCCGACTAGATCCAGAAGTGCTCCTCAGTGGTTCCTTATTTTTTTGTGTCTCATTGAGTTTATAGTTTAGCTTCTATGCAAACGAGGAAGACTAAACCGGAGGTTACCACTCCACAACACAGACTACAGTACCACATAATTACTCTCCAAAACACATAATCCCACTCCACATAATTCCTATACACGAAATACCACATACTTTCTATTCACATAATTTCACTGCACAACATACCACATAATTCCACTACACACAACATACATCCACTCTACACCAAAAAACATTAGCAAAAATCTTTTACATTTACGCCAATAGCTCTCTCGCAAATGCGAGACCTATTACATTACAAATGCTTCTTTAACTGGTAGTCGCGTTTGCAGAGTGGTGCAGAAAGGGGGCTGGGCTTCAGACCAGCGCTCAGGAATTCTGCTGCGTAGGACTTACAGGAAGTACCAGGAGGGCTTCTTGGCCCCCAAAGTCCCTCAGGAGTAAAGTGGACTTCATCCCCCAACCAGTACTGTGGCAGAAGGCGCGTTTGCAGAGTGGTGGAGAAAGGGGGGCGTGGCCTCCAAAGACCTCTTAGCAATCCCGCTGTGTGGGACTTACTGGAGGCAATAGAAAAGGTAGTTGGCCCCCAAGGACAACCTCGGGGGCCAACTACCCCTCCCATTATCTCCAGTAAGTCCCACACAGCGGGATTGCTAAATTGTCATAGCAGGCCACGCCCCCTTTCCCCACCACTCTGCAAACGCACTCCCTGGCGCGCTCTTGGATGGGGGTTAAAGTCCCCTTCCCTGCTGGGGGTCTTTAGGGGCCAACTAGCCTCCCTGATACCTCCAGTATGCCCCAGATAGTGGGATTGCTGATAGGTGGACACAGACCACGCCCCCTTTGTCCACCACTCTGCAAATGCGCCTCCTGGCGCGCTCTTGGTTGGGGGATTAAGTCCCCTTGCCTCCTGAGGGTCCCTGGGGGCCAACTAGCCCACCAGGTACCTCCAGTAAGCCCCACACAGCTGGATTGCTGAGAGTGGTCCGAGGCCAAGCCCTCTTTTTACACCACTCTGCAAACGCGCCTCCTGGCGCACTGCTGCTCGCAGGATGAAGTCCACTTGTGTCCTGAAGCCCTCAGGACACAAGAAGACCTCATCGCCCCACCAGCAGTCCGCCAAGAGGCACGTTTGCAGAGTGGTGTAAAAAGGGGTGTGGCCTCGGACCCCCTCTCAGCAATCCCACTGTGTGGGGCTTACTGGAAGTACTTGGTGGGCTAGTTGGCCCCCAGGAACACTCAGGATTCAAGGGGACTTAATCCCCCAATTTAGAACGTGCCAGGGGGCGCGTTTGCAGAGTGGTGCAGGGAGGGGGTGGGGCCTTGGCGAGATGCCGGCTTTTCTTTTTTTAATTTTTTTTTAGAAGGGGGGCTGTGTGGCCCCCCTTCCTTTTGTATTTTTTGGGCCCTGGGGACCCCATTCCCCAGGGCCTGAGCATTTTTTATTTAAATTAAAAAAAACGGGAAGGGGGCTGCGTGGCTTCCCTCCCCTGGGCCACTTCTGGCCCCGGGGACCCCATCCCCCGGGGCCTGGCCAGCCTTGTTTATTATTTTTCCTGGGAGGGGGGCCGCGCGGCCCCCTTCCCTGGGCCACTTCTGGCCCGGGGACCCCATCCCCCAGGGCTTGGCCTCAGCGTTTGGGGACCGTGGGGGGAGCCCCAATGCCCCCACGGTCCCTGCCGGCTCCCCGCCTCGTGCGGGAGCCGGCATTGCTTTTGGGCAAAGGGAGCTGCTAACATGCAGCTTCCTTTGCCCAAAAGCAATTCTGCTTTGCTTCTTGGAAGCGAGAGCAGGTTTCCTGCTCTAGCTTCCAAGAAGCAAAGCAGTGTTTGCTATGACAGGGCGGGAGCCGTGCTCCCACCCTGCCATAGCAAACGGCAATGTCCCGGGGGTGGGCACCCCGGGACATTGCAGGAGCCGGCCCTGGGGGGTGGCAGTCCCCAGGGCCATTGAGGGCTCCAGGAGGGAAGCCCCGGTGAGGTGGTGGTCCCCGGGGCAGTGTGGGGGGCTCGAGCCCCCACACACTTTGTTTTTAGAAGTAGCCCCGGGGAGGTGGTGGTTCCCGGGGCTGCAGGTGGGCCGATTGGCCCCCCCACATTTAAATCCTATAGCCCCGGGGAGGTGGTGGTGCCCGGGGCTTGGGGGGGGCCTAACATATTAAATGCCCCGGGAAGGTGGTGGTCCCCGGGGGGCCAGCGAGGCCCCCCCACTTCTAATTACCAATGCCATGGGGAGGTGGCGGTCCGTGGGAGCCCACGCTTAGTTTTTTTTAAAAATTCGGCCAGATTCGCGCACCCAGCGCAAATCCGGTCGATTTTTTTTATTTTTTTTAATGCTTTTTTTGGCCCTGGGGGTCCTTGTGGGACCCCCTGAGCAGGCCTAGGGGGTCAGGTTGTTTCTACCCTGCCCCCTTTTCTTGTTTTTTATCTTTTTTCTACTGTTTTCTTGTGACTCGGTTACCGAGTCACAAGATGGCTGCCAACACATTCTGGTTTGGAGTGTTGCAGCCAATCAGAATGAAGCTCGTGCTCGGGAGGGTGCGCAAATCCTCCTCGGTGCTCAGATATTTACATTTTTATTTTTAGAATTTCTCAGCAACTACTGAATGGATTTACACCATTTTAAAAAAAGCACTCTTTCTGGACCAAGACCTACCTTTTTTCCAAATTTGGTGTAATTCAGTTCAGCAGTTCGGGCTGTAGCTTTGTCTAAAGTTCCTATGGAAATTGACATGGGGCAAACGCGTTTTGGGACCCCTCTTTTTTCTCAGCTCCCGCTTGACGAATCACTCCGAAACTTTCAAGACAGGAGCTGACCTGAGTGAACCATTAGTTTTGAACATTTCGCGAAGATTCGTCAAATGGCGCCAAAGATATTGGCAAAAGAAAAAACGCTTTTTGAATAGAAACAAGGTCCTAACTTTAACTACCTACTGGCGATCGCAAGTAGGTAGGTGTGTGTGTATGTATGTGTGTGTGCATATATATATATATAGAGAGATTTTAAAGCTCCAAAATTGCCCACATTTGAGCTGCACTGGAACACATATAATGCGGATTTCACGCCCCCAGATGGGGTGGTCCAATGACCATTCAACAAAGCATTATGTGGGCCGTAGTCCCGGCAGATTGCTCCCTCTGATGGTTGCACTAATTTCGGTCACAGTTCCAAGCCCCCAGATGGGCCACAGCAGGCAGCGTCCACTCTCAATCCCATGACTGTGTTCCACTGAGCGGCTCAGTACATACCAAGCTGCGTGGCTTATATGTGAGGCACCGAGGCCGGATGCACGTAACCATTTCCAGCGAAAGCCTCTGAGGAAGAAAGATTAACTTTCGAAACGCGTCAGGCGAGACACGCGGAGATGGCTGTCTTATGATAACGGCAGACAGGAGTCTGCTCATACCCTTAATAAAGGTTTGCCATCTTATGCCTGTGTTCAAGTGCAGCTCAAGTGTGGGCAATTTTGGAGCTTGAATGAAAATATATATATATATATATATATATATATATATATATATATTCCAACACAGATCCCCGTTGCAGGAGTCTTCAACCCTTCAGGGCGGCCTCAGAAAACAGCGGACACGGAGGGGCCCGCCAATCATAGAAAAACACAACAGAGGCCCAATTCCGGAGCTGCAGTCTTTTTATTCAGGGAAAAACAGCACAATGCCTCCCGTAGCCCCTACATGTTTCGGCATGCGCCTTGATCACGGGAAAGAGGCAGTTCACAAAGTGCTTACGTGCATGTTGTTTTAAAGGGTGGTCTTAACTCACGTGACTTCTTCAGCCTATGTCTCCCATAATGCAGCAGAGAACATTAGGTAAGTAATGATGTTTTAAGGATAGTTCTTATTTAAAGCACAGATTGTCTATTGCATTTTTTCATTTCCCGCTGGGAGACATAGGCTGAAGAAGTCACGTGAGTTAAGACCACCCTTTAAATATGTCGCTGGTGTTGAGAGTGCTCTATACAGGAGCTGCTTTCCACCTAAACTTGAGAACTACCCAGAGTTCTCTGCTTCTTTTTTTGCATAATTTATGCGTCACTATATGCCTGAAAGGGTATTCTTTTGACTTATACTGGGTGCTCCCTTGTGTCTGAACAAAGCTATACCTCTCTGAAGAGCTCTAATTAGAGCGAAACACCATGTCAGGGGTTGCTTTTACTCATTTCAGGTTGGCTTCGATGGTAATTTACCAGTTCAAAGCTGTAATATTGTGCCTGGAGTGGTAAATGGCTTTTGTCATTTTACAGCTCGGCATGGACAGCACTGTGCTAGTCCTATGCTTAAAGACTTTGCTGTAGAAATGGCAAAAGACTTTGTCCCTTTCTATCTCGGCGTGGATGGCACTGTGCTAATCCTATGCTTAAAGACTTTGATAGAAGAGCAGACATTTGAGGTGAGCAGATCTAGAGTGTCGCTGGTGTTGAGTGCTCTATACAGGAGCTGCTTTCCACCTAAACTTGAGAACTACCCAGAGTTCTCTGCTTCTTTTTTGCATATATATATATATATATATATATATATATATGTATGTTTTTCGTGTTGAAAAGGTACAATAAATCAAAGAATGATACTTAAAATGGAATTAAAAAATGCAATTAAACTTAATAAAAACACTTGAAATTAAAACAACACAACTAAATTAACAGTGCCAAATATGAATGACTTCTTTAATACAGTTATTACATATTTAATATTAATAAAATATTAATGCTTGTGAGTTTTTTTAATTTTGAGGAACAAGTTATATTTATAAATCAAATATATATATTTTAATTCATTAGCGATTTAATACACATTTAATTTGTTGAGATGTGAAGTAACATTATATTAGTTCTAGATTAATACCAATTCTTTTAAATTAAATTAAAATTTTATTTAAAAATTAAAATATTTTTATATTTAACAGTTAATAAACCATATTATTTTCCCCTATACTTTACCACAGGGATTGCTCTGCCTTCATGTGAAAAGCTATTAGTAATAACTTTGCATTTGTTAGATGTTTCCATCCATTGACCTGAGGGTGTGGAGTCATGAAAGTCTGCCATTAGGTGTAAATCTACACTTGGAAATGGTGGCAAAAAATGTAGACTTCAATTTAGGTGCAGCAGTAGGTCTACACATGAGTCAATCTACACATGTAAATTTACCTTTGTGAACCTGGTCCACCATGTCTATGTTCACTAAAGCACAATTTCCATAGGCAAACCAGACACAAACCAGATTACTATCTTTCAAAATGTTCCTGAAACTGGGCCCAGACTAACTAATAAGTGTTTTCTTATGAAATGGGATATTCACATTTAACCAATTATTCACTTTTAACAGGAAAACTACCCAAACATCACTGGGCTTATCACATACTTCCCTCTCTGCCAGCCACTAGCAGTGCTTGCTCTATACTTTTTGGTCAGAACTTGATGTTCACTCATTGGTCAGTCTGCAATGAGTGGTATCTTGTGCCCTTCATTTGTTGGTCTATACCTGCTCTTCAGTGATACCTGTTCATCAGTCAGTGGTTCATATCTACTCTAAAGGACCATTTTTCAGTAACTTCCCCGTTTGGTCATGAGCCAAAGGTAGCTCTGCGTAGTTACTGGTCAGAAGTCTTTTCTGTGCAAGCATTGGTCACCATGTTCTTTCGCCAGTGGATTACTGCTCAGTGCCTGCGCTCTATGGTGATTGGTCAGTGCCTGTTAGGCTAAGCCATTAGTCCGAGTCTTCTACATGAAAACAATGGTCAGTGCCTGCTCTATGTGATCAGTAGTCAGTGATTCATCGGTTTGGTTAGTTTTCAGTCAGTTTTTGTTAGTAGCGTTAGGAGGCAAACATTTTCAAAAAAATTAAAAAAGCACTGCAGTGCTCATTGCCTGCTTTGTTAATTATTGGTCCGTGCATGCGGACTCATGTTTTTGGTTACTACCTGCTCACTGATGAAGCGGAAGCCCTTGTCTGGTCGGTCGCTCTCATAGGTCTCTCCCAGGACAGGGTTAAAGGGCTTGCTTCCTGCCCGGTGGTAGGTTGAGGCATAGGCGGACACTGCAAAAGCAGCAATGCAGACCTGAAAGAGAGACGCAGAAAGTGCGAGCTGTAGTTACATCATACTTCAAGGAGATGTTTTGGGAAAATCCTATTTGAGCAGTGGCCTGAACTGTGGCTTGCAATAGTCTACAGAGTTACTGCTTAGCATATCTAGCAGGCTGTAGCGGGGCCTGGTCTTTTGGTTGTGCTCTAGTACATCATTCCGCATGTTCAGGTGTGAATTTTGATGCGAAAATAGTGCAACTCCCCATGTGCTCTCAATCTCAGGGGTCCTGGGAATGGCTGCACTCACCATGTACTTGCAGAGGTTTTTAGAATCTCTAGGGTTAATTAGGTATGGTCTCTCTATGTATTCACAGGTGCCCTAAGGTTTTGTGGGAATAATGTGGCTGTACTCATCACACATAACAATGGTCATTGGTCTGGCTGGGGACGGTGTGAGTGTATTCACTCTACACTCACAGAGGTGCTGGGATTGGCAGGAAGTAGACGTGTGTGCACTTACCATGCGCTCACAAGGGTCCTGGGACTGGCTGGCCATGTCCAGCAGTGCACTGTACTCCAGCTCCTCGCAGAGTCTCTGCAGGGTGTTAAGGGGTTCGTTCAGCTGCACTGGCATCGACACCTTGGACAGGTCCTTCCCGATGTTATTGCGCAGAATGTTCCAGAGGCTGACATCACTGGAGTGCACACTGGGAGCTGGAAGGGAACTCCGGCGGGGGATACCCACAGGCATGGACACTGCTGTGGTTTCTATGGGGACATGACAGATGAAGAGCTAAAAGTCACCATTATCTCGCCTTCATACACTCCTTGGCCTCTTATTGCACTCCATCCATCCTCCACCATGCATCCACTTCATCCTCACCCTCTATGCCACAGCCTCTTCATAATTTGCAATTCATGCTCCTCATGCATCCTCATCTATCCATGACCCTACTCATCAACATAATACTGTATAATAAAATGTAATGTGCACCACTTACAATGTGAAAGAACACCTACACAATGCAGCTATAGGAGGCAAGCGTAGCAAATGCAACAAGGAAGCAAAAACAGTGGACAGACTAGGAAAGGATTACTGAAATGTTGGGTGTTCAATGTTTCTCATGAGGGTTGGTAATTTATTCCAAAGCTGGATCGCAAAGTACGCAATAGCTCAATCACCAAATTCTAAAGCATAATGAGACAGCAGTGCTGAACAGAACCTAGCCTTTGAGTTGAAACATATTTGAAGAATTTGTCAGTATGACAGCACAATCACAATGTCCTACTCCACGATGACCTAGCACCTGTCTGCAGCAGGTAACAGGTCACTAGGGAGGAGAATGAATGACTGGGCAGATGTTCTCTCCATGCCAGAAGCAGCAGTAAACACACTGATGCTTTCCTCTAACACTGTGGCCTAATTACCACATGGTTAGACAGATCCTAACCCAGGAATCAAGCAACAAAAATAAATTTACAAATATGACTTTGAGGGAAAATCTAAATGTAAGTATGTAATCTCAACTGGAAAATTGAAAATATGAACTTCTTAAGAATAAACCAATATCCAAGGTACGATACAGATCAAAAGCAACAATGACACTCACATTTTGGTTTTCGAAGGAAGTCTATAGGACTCCCTCATCCCCCACCACCAGCCCCTGTTGTCTGACTGCAGCTTACATAGTGGGCGGTTTTAGGACACACTGAGGGCTACTGAAAGACCATTACTGTGTCTCAGAGGGGGCTTGCTGACCTACTCCACTGGATTTGCCGCAGATTCTTAGCTGGCACTCTGGAGCACTTCCTGTTTGCCTTCCGTTCCTAACCCCTGGCAGCTTCTGGGGAACTTTTGGAGCACATAAGAGGGCACCCCAAGACCCTTGCTATGGAAGTAAAGGGCTTCCAATGCCCTACACCGAGGGAGGATCGATGCCACTTAGACAGCCTTGTTTGGCACTTCCTGTCCGCCATCCCCATTGTGGTGTGTCTGGGGACTTGCAGGGATAAAAGGGCAGGATAAGGGGATGGTTAAGTCGAGAGCGCTGCCATCCTCATGGATGGGTGACATGAAGTAGGATTCCTGACAGATGTCAGCCACAGCAAAAGAAAATTCTAGACTGAGCAGAAATTAGGTAAGACTACATGACACCTCCCTACACACAGATGCTCATCAGAGCCCTTGGCTACCATCTCGGGGGGGGAAGATTCTGACACGCAACTAAAGTACCGGACATATTTGACATTCTAAATTACACAATCTCAGGAAAAGCTTTGCTATGAACTTCTACTGTAAGTTTTTATTGTAACTTGCATAATGTACACTGATTGAATGCAATTTATTTGTTCTTAAATAAACTGCTTTATATCGGTGTATGATCCTTAACTCTTGTAAAGTGCACTGATACTTAAGTGGATCACACTTGTGCTATACAAAACCACAAAAATAAAGCTGAGAGGTAACAGAAAATCATTTAATTTCTGTAGGAAGTGATAAATCCGGAGGAGAACTGACAGAAGGAATTTCCTCCCTCTTCACATAGTATAGTGGAGGATAATCCACTGATGGATTTAGCTCTTCCTCCAAAAATTAGGTGATTACCAACTCTAAACCATATCCTTAGTCAATCTATTGCTTTATTAGATACCGCATTCCACATGTTTTATCACACACCATAATATTCTAAATGCCGGATGCTAGAGGGTTCAGATTAATGGCTAACACTCTGCTGTTCATATTCAGTCTTAGTGATGGGCTCTAAAGCAAGGAAAGAATGTGGAAGGCTTTGACATGAGTAGTCTACAAAAGAATTTACCCTCTGCAACTGCTAAGAAGATCCTTCAACTATTCATAAATAAATGTCTTAGGCACAGATATCCTTCATAGAACTATGCATAATTGCTCTGTAGCTTTGGTTAACAGCATGATAAGGTAACAATATTGTACTCCGAAAGTGGTTATTCAGAGCAAAAATCTTCCATGTAGGAAACCATAGGAAAAACTTTTGATATATTTTCTGGCCCAGGTAACATTTCAAAATGCTCCCTAACAATTCCATCCCCAAATAAATCTTAAGTTGTGCGAGAGAAAAATGCTACACAATTTAAAAAGAGGGTTCCTATTCAGCGAGTGCAAGAAAATACTAATTGTTCAAAATGTAGAAGTGTTGAATACTCATTGGGGCCGATTACAATGCGGATTGTAAAGGCTCCCACCTATGGTCGGAGCCTTTACTGCTGCTTCGTAATGGGCCGTTCGGTTTCCTTTCCGACCGCCTCATTACGATGGAGGCTGTCGGAAAGGAAACCGGTCATTCCGGCTGGCTTCCGACGGGCCCAGAGAGCCCGTCCGCCAGTCAGAATCCAGCCTGTAATGTAAAGGGCGGGTATTTCTGCCTGAAAGATGTCCTCCAGTTGGAGGCCGAGGGGGCACCTATGGTGCCCCCCAGTTGATCCCTGCACCTTGGGGCAGGCACCTAGAGGTGTTTGCCACGGGGTGCAGGGATGAATCGCACCTCCCATTTTACTATGGGAGCAAGCATTACGGCCGGAATGCATGCTCCCATAGTAAACTATAGGAATGCGACCGAACACTGTTCAGTCGCATTCTAATGGGGCCCATTGTGCAGAAAACCCCTTTTAACACTAAGAGTAGCGCTTACAGACTGATCTTTAAAATGCACATCTTTTCTATGGGAATGGTGTCGAGCACCCCTACGATATCAAGCATTCCACTGATGTTAACGAATGGGAAAGAGCCACTTGGTGCTTGGCACAAATGATTTTTCTACAAACATATGAAATTCTTTTAAGGTGTAAGGGTGTGAAAGTCTCTAAGTTGAAACTAACCATGAGGTATTATGTCATATTACCTCTCTATGTAAGGTGGGGTGATGGAACGAGCCATTACTTCTGGAAAAATCAAACCTCAGAGAGATTTTGCTTTTGTTTTCAGAGTGGAGGTCCATTGTCAGTCCTTGAAGAAACAAGAACCTCCCTAGCCTAATTTTTTTTATACTAGCAACCTATATTGCAGTCTTTGTCGTGGACTGTTCTTGGCTTTATTGTGCATCAGTCACACTATGGTTTCAGATAGCCAGCTGAGGGAAAGCAGTCCATGCTACTCACATCTTGGCTGTTAGAATCAATGTCAATCTATAGTTCTGTAAGTAACAAGTTTGCTGCCAAACAATAATGTATCCCACGTACGCCTTTAACAAGGGAAATCAATTATTTATGGGTGACTCAGGATTCTCCAACGAGTAGCTCATGAGCTACTGGTACCGGTAAGTAGCTCTCCTGTGTGCAACCTAGCCTAGTCAACTAAATTGGTAGCTTGTGCTTGGTTGTATTAATATAGGTGTACCAAAATTGAAAAGCATGTATTTGAGACGAAAATGTGTGTATTTTCAGAACTGATAAGCTGATGTGTGGGTGAAATATTTAAATGAAAAAAATCAAAAGATGTGGGAGGGAGTTTTTTTACTATTATTATTAACTTGGCGGCAGAGCATTGCACCTATGGCTGTTAGGTATTACCAATGTGGAGGCATGCCACATTGACAAAGCTTTTTCACATTACTGCTAGTAACCGTTCCTGATGCACTGATGTGATCACTGCTGGGAACCTTGCATAAGATGGCCACTGTTGTAATGTTGTCTGATGTGGTCTGTTATGTCTCGAATAATATTAGTAGCTCAGGAGAATTTTCCTAGACCATAAGTAGCTCTTATTACAGAAAAGGTTGGAGAACCCCTGATTTAATGTATTCCGCGCTCTAGACCGTTTTCAGTTTTAATAGTCTAAAAGTTTGCTACACCTTTTACGTAAGATGTGAGCATCCATTGCTCTAACCCACTGCGGACATGAAATCTCATTTTCAAATTAGAGCTGGCAAGTTGTTCAGGATAACAAAAGAAGGAAATGTAGAAAGAGGTCCGCTAGTACCAAGCTGCCTAAGAATTCATGTAGTCAATCCCTACTAGAAATCATAAGCCAGGGACAGCCAGGGAATGTTTTCAGAAAATACGCTTTTCACAATTAGAAATAGAATTTGTGTATTTGGTAGTCTTTCATTAAGAGGTGTTCCCAAACACTGATTTTACTTCCTTGGGGAATTCATCTAGTGGGGTTGCAGTGGCAATTTGCTAGCTGGATCATCTGACAAAAGCTCCTTGATTTGCTATTTTTCTCCAGGCTTAGCCATTGCTCTGCCGCAAACCACAGCAGACCACCCGGGAACTTCATTAACCAGCAGCCCAAGCGCCAGGAGGCGCTGCTGGTCATCGGCCCGTGCCCGGAGGTGCATAAGAGTCCGCAGGGCTCCCGCTGTGCGGGAGCCAGTTATCTCTGCCGCAAACCACCGCAAACCACAGGGGGACTTCATTGACCAGCAGCCCAAGCGCCAGGAGGCACTGCTGGTCATCAGCCCCGCGCCCGGAGGCGCATAAGAGTCCGCGGGGCACACACTGCACGGGAGCCCGTTATCTCTGCCGCAAACCCCCAGGGGAATTAATTAACCAGCAGTCCAAGCGCCAGGAGGCGCTGCTGGTCATCGGCCCGGGGGCATAAGAGCCCGCGGTGCACCCGCTGCGCAGGAGCCCGTTATCACTGCCGCAAACCACCGCGGGACTTCATTAACCAGCAGCCCAAGGGCCAGGAGGCGCTGCTGGTCATCGGCCCGTGTCCGGAGGCGCATAAGAGTCCGCGGGGCTCTCGCTGCGGGTGATGAGTGCGGGCATGCCCGGGCAAAGCCCGGGCCAAGGGCGGGCCCTTCTGCGCCCGTCAGCGGCAGGAAGAGGCAGGGCAGGGCCCCCTCTCTAGGCTGGACTTTGTAAACTGAACTATCTTCTGATCAGCATAAATGTAAGTTTTGTGATACATACTATTGATACCTACATACTGTGGCTATCATTATTTTTAGTCCCCAACGCTAAGGCTATAAGAAATTGTGTTCTATACATCATGGGGAAAAGGAAACACCCTAGTTCTGCGCTAGCTAAGTCCCCTCCAAGATCGCGGCAGTCAATTAGGAACTACATCACAGGGGCTATTGAGAAACAGATTTTAAGTGTGGAAGAAACTCTAACTACATGCTCGGAGGGTGGTCCTAATTTACCAAGTCTATGCTCAGCTCTACCAACCGTTGTTCAACTTGGTAACCTGCAAACTGTAGGGTCGGTTAATCTGGATAAGGATGAGACCACTCAGAACTCCACACCCCTAGACATTTTGATCCCTCAGCCGCCCCTCAAATGCCTTAAAACACCGAGGAGACGTAATGCTGACTCTGCCATGGCTTCTTATGAAGGGACCTTAAAGACCAAAAAAAAGGCACCAGCACGGAGGTGAGTAATTATAGCCAAGCCCGTGGGCGATGGCGATACCCTACCGTCAGCGGCATCTTCAAATTATACAACAATGGCATCACCCATTCAAACCCTATCTGAAGTAGTCAGGACAACTTTTTGCTCCATTACGGACAGACTTAAAACGATTGAATGTGCTGTGCAATCTTGTATAGAGCGTTTGTGTTTTGCCAATTGGGGGGGGGGGAGGGGTCAATTGAACACTCGACTAACATTGATTCACTTCCAAGTCACTCTGTAATCCTCCCACTACACCAGTCTGCCCTGGGGAATTCCAAGCCACCGCCCGCTCTGTGCCAAAACCAGTGCCCCAGCCTCAACAAGCAATAGCCATAGAGAATGGGATTTCTGATAGAAGGTCTCTACCTATTAGTTCGCCAAACAATCATAGCACAAGCAGTCTTTGCCCCTTTTCTGCCTACCCATGACAGATTAGATCTTCTGCCCGATGTGACTCCTTATGTGGTTATCCTGGCCAACGGCCCGACTATATATGCACCCACTGAAGAAGCATGGGATTCGCTAAGAAATAAATCACTTAGCTGGCTGAACAATAGAATCGGTTTAGGGGGAGAGCTCTTTAAAGATTTTAAGATGGCTAGACGAATTGGGTGGGTTGGAAGAGGCCCTAAGGTACTGAAGGGTGATTTTGTGGTGCTTTCTTTCAAATCCCCTGCAATAGTTACTGACATACTCAGCAAAATTGGTTCATCATTTTTAAACACAAATCACATCTCAGTTTTACCTTTGGGATTTTTTTACCAACCTCCTCGGCGGCCCCTAATTTAATCTATTGTACCCATTCAATATTCTTCCTACCCACATTCTTCACTTCAATTTTTCTCTAATGCAGACTATGCCCGTTTTTCCAAGTTTCCTATTGCTACGTCTAACAGGTTTGACTGTCTCTCTAATCTCACCGGGGTGGATTGACTAAAGGCGGATATACCGAACGGTAATATCACCGGGGGTTCCGCCACTACAATCATGACCCCGGATAGTCGCTTTCAGATAGTTGACGCACAGACTAAATCATTACCAGAGGTGGATCATATTCCTTTAAGATGCGTAGAAAAAATGAAAGTATTTACATCAATTACGAATGGTAGCCACCCACTGATAGAGGAGGACCTCTCAAACTTAGAACAATCAGTTGAATCGCCTCTTGTGAGAAGCAAGACTAGTATGCCCCCTCTAATAACATCCATGGGTGAGATTACAGTTTTAAGTTGGAATGTAGCGGGGCTCCGCAATAAGTTTAGTACACCAGAACGGTTAGATTTTACGATAGGTTTGAACATTATATTTCTGCAAGAAACCTGGGCTGTTGAACCCATTCATCTCAATGGATTTAAGACGTTCCATTCTCCAGCTATTCCATCAAGGCATGGTAGGCCCAAAGGTGGTCTCTGTATATATATTTCCAATAAACTTACCTTTATTGATGTATCTCCAAAGTCTTCCAAAACCTTTTATCAAATTGTCCAGGTCGACCTTTCAGCATCCTCTTCATTGATATTAGTTAATTATTACAATAATGCATTTGAGTCAGACATTTTGGATAGCTTATGTCAATTAGACTCTAACCTGGATTTACTAACTGACGAGGGAACCAGAGAAAAAGTTATGTTATGGGGGGGGTGGGGGCCAGACTTTAACATCCAACCTGGCCAATTATCAGCTAATAAGATCTGTGGCATGGCGTCCGCTACAGGGGACTACGTTACGCACTTTTCTCACACAGAGCATTGAGAGAAACTTAATGAGCTACTTTTTAAATATAATTTGGGCTTTAGCAATGAGTTTGGAGACACGCCAGTTGAAGTATTATGCACATTCGGCGGAAGCACGGGAAAAAGAGTTATTGATTTTTTGCTGTTCCCTAAGCGCTATTCTGCCTTAGTTAAGATCTTTTTATTACATGACATTGTAATGAGCGACAACTTCCCACAGAGCTTAACGCTGGACATTGACCTTGTAACTAAGAAGGGGGTCCGTCACCACATCTTAGCCGTAGAAAATATTGAGCTTTCCCGTTTGAATGGTTTTACCTTGCGTTGGTCTATGGTTGACCCGTCTAGATTTTTAGAACAATTAATCCACCAGAAGAGAAGGGCTTTTGATGTGTGTCTGGCTGAGTCAGCGGAAGCAAGTACGGTTATTAAGGCCTTTAATCAAATCACTAAGGAAATTAAGGCACGGCTAATTGCCAATAAAAAGAGTGGGGCTGGAAAAATCCAAAGCTGGTTTGATCACGTCTGCTCCCTGGCCTACAAAAAGTTGAAAAAAGCCTTAAAAGAGACACCTAGAAATGCCATGGAAGTACAGAATTGTAGGCGGGTCTACAGGCTAGCTTTAAAAAACCGTAAGAAAGGCCTCAAAGAGGAGGCCTGGGAACAACTGTATGCGGCAAGCCAAATAAACGACACCACAGCATTCTGGCGTGTCTCAAACTCCCCCTTCTTTAGCGAAGCGGATAAGCCAAGAATCGAGGTTGCAATAACTGAAGAACGGGTAACTCATTTTTCTAACCTATATTCTGGTTCAACTGATAGCAGTTGAAATAGCTCTGCGCCCGAGTCGGCTGCTGATTTTACCAGGTCTACATTTTAGCTTATAAACTTTGATTTTAATTTCACGCTAGACGAGGTGATTCGGGCTCTGGGATCAAGTAAGGGAGGCAAAGCACCAGGGCCTGACGGCATCCCAATTGACCTCTTTAAAACAAATATTGAACTTTGGGGCCCTCTTTTGACTCTGGTTTTTAGATCTTGCCAGAGTGTTGGATTCCCAAGTTCCTGGTCCGAATCCCACATTGTGCCAATATTTAAAAAGGGAGACCGTAATTGTCCTCGCATTACAGACCCATCTCTTTGCTAGATTCTTTAGTCAAAGTGGTGGGTCGCATACTTTTATGCAGATTGCAGGAGTGGGCGGTCGCTAATAATCTCATCTCTGATTTCCAATATGGGTTTCGCCAGGGAATTGGGACCACGGAGCAAGCCATTAATTTGAACTTAGTGGTGGGCAAATATACACATATTAAGCGCGGTAACTTGTTTTTAGTTTTTGTGGATTTGTCATCCGCATTTGACTGTGTTGTTCACGACAAACTATGGTCTGTCATGACTTCAATGGGTACAGATATCGCTACTATCAACTATCTCAGATATCTATGCTCAATCGGTTCCGCTAAGGTCCGCTTTGGGATGAGTGGTGAATACACACGATCTTTTGACATCAGAAAAGGGGTTCGTCAAGGATGCGTACTCGCTCCTTTTTTTATTCAATCTATATATTAATAGTTTGGGTAGCACCCTTGCGAATGCATGCACCGACTTGCCCCAAACTGGCCATCAGCCTATACCGGTTTTACTTTACGCAGACGATGCGACCCCTGACCTTGACTGGTAGGTCGCTCCCCCACCACACAGCTCCGTCTGTGTGCCCTGCTGCTGCCAGCTGATTGTGCCCGTTTTTCTGTGTGCCCTGCTGCCCCTGATTGTGCTCGTTTTTCTCTGTGTGCCCTGCTACCCCTGATTGTGCTCGTTTTTCTCTGTGTGCCCTGCTGCCCCTGATTGTGCTCGTTTTTCTCTGTGTCCCCCTGCTGCCCCTTATTGTGATCGTTTTTCTCTGTGCCTGTTTCCCGCCGCTGCGCTCTGCGGCCCCGCCCCTCACTGCCCATTCGCTGCCCCATTCCCTGCTCCTCCCTCCCACCTCCCCATTTATGGCGGCCGCTGCGTGGTGAAGAGAGCGACCCCTGACCTTGACTGGTAGGTCGCTCACCCACCACACAGCTCCGTCTGTGTGCCCTGCTGCTGCCAGCTGATTGTGCCCGTTTTTCTCTGTGTGCCCTGCTGCCCCTGATTGTGCTCGTTTTTCTCTGTGTGCCCTGCTGCCCCTGATTGTGCTCGTTTTTCTCTGTGTGCCCTTGCTGCCCCTGATTGTGCTCGTTTTTCTCTGTGTGCCCTGCTGCCCGATTGTGCTCGTTTTTCTCTGTGTCCCCCTGCTGCCCCTGATTGTGATCGTTTTTCTCTGTGCCTGTTTCCCGCCGCTGCGCCCCTGCGGCCCCGCCCCCTCACTGCCCATTCGCTGCCCCATTCCCTGCTCCTCCCTCCCACCTCCCCATTTATGGCGGCCGCTGCGTGGTGAAGAGAGCGACCCCTGACCTTGACTGGTAGGTCGCTCCCCCACCACACAGCTCCGTCTGTGTGCCCTGCTGCTGCCAGCTGATTGTGCCCGTTTTTCTCTGTGTGCCCTGCTGCCCCTGATTGTGCTCGTTTTTCTCTGTGTCCCCCTGCAGCCCCTGATTGTGATCGTTTTTCTCTGTGCCTGTTTCCCGCCGCTGTGCCCCTGCGGCCCCGCCCCTCACTGCCCATTCGCTGCCCCATTCCCTGCTCCTCCCTCCCACCTCCCCATTTATGGCGGCCGCTGCGCAGCGCGCGCGCCTAAGGCAAGCCCGTCTGCGCCCGTCCGCGCCTGGACCGCGCCCAGCGCCAGAACCCCTGGTCCGGGCATCCCCCGCGCCCGCCACATCAACAGACGCCGATACGACGCCAGCACCCTCCACGCACTCAACCCCGGAAAAGATCATGGCTGCTACCGGGCCACCCCGAAGCGCACCCAAGGGCCCTTCACCGGCCGGAACTGCAGCTTCGCCAGCACCCGCCCCGCCAAACCACCGCCCAGGAAAGAACCCAACTACCTCAGATGCATCCTCCTCAACACCCGCTCCGCCCGCAAACACGCCATCGAACTCTGGGACCTTCTCGACTCAACCTCCCCAGACGTCGCCTTCCTGACGGAGACCTAGCTGAACCCCGCTTCAGCCCCCGACATCACCATTGCCATCCCGGACGGCTACAAGATCACCCGCAGGGACCGCACCAACGGAGTCGGAGGAGGCATCGCCATCGTCCACAGGAACACCCTCAGAGTCTCAACCAACACCGACGACACCCTCAGCACCGCCGAACACATGCACTTCCAGATCCACACCGATCCCAACACCACCCTCAGAGGAACCCTCATCTACAGACCCCCCGGACCCCGACCACAGTTCAGCGATTCCATCGCTGACTTCGTCAGCACACACGCCATCGCCTCCACGGACTACATCCTCCTCAGGGACCTGAACTTCCACCTCGAGAACAACAAGGATACCAACTCCACCACCCTGATCGACAACCTCGCCACCCTCGGACTCAGACAGCTCGTGACAACACCCACCCACGCCGCCGGCCACACGCTAGACTCCATCTTTTCCGCAAGCCCACACGTCTCCTTCAACCACACCTCCGAACCCCACTGGACCGACCACCACTGCATCCACTTCACCTACAGGAAGCCCACCACGCACCACCGCACCCAACAAATGCCTTGCCGCTGCTGGAGCAGAGTCACCGAAGACCAGCTAACCACCACCCTCGCCCTGAGCCCACCCGCCGAACCATCCGACCCCGACACCGCCGCCCGCAACCTCAGACAGTGGATCGACGACTGCGCCAACACCTCGCCCCGCTCAAGAATCCGCCCAACAGCCACACCAGCAAGAAAGCCACCTGGTTCACCAAAGACCTCCAGGCCTCCAAACGAACATGCCGAAAACTGGAGAAGATCTGGCTCCACGAACGGACAGCGGACAGCTACGCCGCCCACAAGAGCGCCACCCGCAGTCACCATCACCTCATCAGATCCGCCAAAAGGGCCTCACTCAAAGACCGCCTAGACAACAACGCACACAACAGCAAAGAGCTCTTCAACATCGTGAAGGAACTCTCCAACCCCAGCTCCAACACCAACGACATCACGCCGTCACGAGACCTGTGCGACTCACTGGCCACCTTCTTCCACCGCAAAATCGCCGACATCCACGACAGCTTCAACACCACGACCGCCCCGGCAACCACCGAGACCACTGCCCCCACGACCACCAACCGCCTGCTCTGCTGGACCAACATCAACGACGAGGACACCAGCGAGATCATGAACACCATCCACTCCGGTTCACCGCTAGACCCGTGCCCTCACCACGTCTTCAACAAAGCCAGTACAGCCATCGCTCCCCATCTCCGGAAAATAATCAACATCTCCTTCGAGACAGCAACCTTCCCGGAAAGCTGGAAGCACGCCGAGATCACCGCCTTACTCAAGAAACCCAAGGCAGACCCCAAGGACCTCAAGAACTTCCGACCCATCTCTCTGCTCCCGTTCCCCGCGAAGGTCACCGAGAAAATCGTCAACAAACAACTGACCCGCTACCTCGAGGAGAACAACATCCTGGACCCTTCCCAGTCCGGCTTCCGCAGCAACCACAGCACCGAAACCGCCCTCATCGCCGCCACCGATGACATCAGGACCCTGCTAGACAACGGAGAAACAGCAGCCCTCATCCTCCTGGACCTATCAGCCGCCTTCGACACGGTCTGCCACCACACACTACGAACACGCCTTCACGACGCCGGGATCCAAGAGAAGGCCCTGGACTGGACCACATCCTTCCTTTCTGGCAGAACTCAAAGCGTCCGCCTCGCCCCCTTCCGATCCAAGGCCACCAAGATCATCTGCGGCGTACCCCAAGGCTCCTCCCTCAGCCCGACGCTGTTCAACATCTACATGGCACCCCTCGCCCACGTCGCCCGACAGCACAACCTCAACATCATCTCCTACGCAGACGACACCCAGCTGATCCTCTCCCTCACCAAAGACACTCACACCGCCAAAGCCCACCTCCACGAAGGAATGAAGGCCGTCGCCAAATGGATGAGGTCCAGCCGCCTGAAGCTGAATTAGGACAAGACGGAGGTCCTCATCCTTGTTTCCAACCCTTCAGCCTGGGACGACTCCTGGTGGCCGACATCACTGGGAACAGCCCGACACCCACCGACCACGCACGCAACCTAGGGGTCATCCTCGACCCCACCCTCTCCATGACTAAGCAGGTCAACGCCGTTTCCTCATCCTGCTTCAACACCCTCCGAATGCTCCGCAGGATCTTCAAGTGGATCCCCACCGAAACAAGGAAAACAGTCACCCAGGCCCTCGTCACCAGCAGGCTGGACTACGGAAACGCCCTCTACGCAGGAACGACGGCTACGCTCCTGAGACGGCTGCAACGCATCCAGAACGCCTCTGCACGTCTTATCCTCGACATCCCCCGCCGCAGCCACATCACACCCCACCTGAGAAATCTGCACTGGCTCCCTGTCAACAAGAGGATAACCTTCAAGCTCCTCACCCACGCACACAAAGCACCCCACAACTCCGGACCAGCCTACCTCAACAGACTCAGCTTCTACACCCCCACTCGCCAGCTCCGCTCCACCAGCCTCGCCCTCGCCACAGTCCCCCGCATCCGGAAAACGACCGCCGTCGGCAGATCCTTCTCCCACCTCGCCGCCAAGACCTGGAACACCCTCCCCACCAACCTTCGGCAGACCCAAGACCTACTGGCCTTCAGAAGACTCAAGACCTGGCTCTTCGATCAGTAGCAGCACCCCCCCTCTTCCCCCAGCACCTTGAGACCCTCGCGGGTATGTAGTGCGCTTTATAAGTGACCTGATTGATTGATTGATTATGGCCCGCACTCCACTGGCCTTACATCGTCTTTTAGACAAATTCGTACATTTTATGGAGAATCTGGGGTTATTAATCAACATTAGTAAAACTTTTGTTATGAAAGCAGGCCGAAGACTATCCAAGGGGCGTAACATTTTAATAGGAAAAGCGATTTTACCACAAACGCCCTCTTTTTCATACCTAGGGATTTTATTTGATGATGTAGGGAATTGTAGAAGCGCAGTAAGCTCAAGAAGGATGCCACTCGGAACTGGGAGCAATTCATTTAGCTGATTTGAAAAAGTGCAGCCAGTGCTCCTCTGACACAAGATTTGGACTTCTGAATATATGGATTTTAATCGTTCTATTGCACAGGACTGTTGTGATTCGGAGCATGCTCTGAAAATTCCATGGTTAAGTTTTATCAAAAAATTTATGACTGACATTAGTCATCCTGAATATTATGATAACCCTGAAACCCTGAAACACATCACAAGGAAATCACTAAAAACAGAATGCCTAAACCTACTGGAAGATGTGAGATTATCGGTGGAACTGGTCAAACCAACTGTAAAGCACAACCAAATGATTTTGACCAGCTTCTCGATTCAACCATATTTAATTAGTGTTCTTAATCTCCAACATAGGTTTGTTTTGACGCGTTTCAGGCTTGATATCTTTCACTGCTTGACAAGTTTCCCAACTACTAACAACTGGTCAAGACAACTAATGTATTGCCCTTGTGACAAGATGTCTAAACAATCGACTATACATGTATTGTTTTTTTGTAAATTTTATAAGGATTTGAGGATTTCTTTTATCAAGCCTCTACTGAAATCACTACATTTTAGACAATGTAGGCCGGCGTATCTATACTTACAATCACTCCCAAATTTGTATTCATGTGTGGTATTAGCTAGATTCTTGAGGGCTGCTATTTTCAGAAGGAAGTCACTAACTATCGTATACTAAATTGCACATGTTTTTTATCTGTACTTTTATCTTTTAAAATACAATTTTTTTCAAGTTTTTTAAATGTACTGTTATGCACACTTTTAGAATTCATCACTCTGAATCGAATAAAGATGATTATGAATTAGAAATAGAATTTGTGTATTTGGTAGTCTTTCATTAAGAGGTGTTCCCAAACACTGATTTTACTTCCTTGGGGAATTCATCTAGTGGGGTTGCAGTGGCAATTTGCTAGCTGGATCATCTGACAAAACCTCCTTGATTTGCTATTTTTCTCAAGGCTTAGCCATCGCGTTAAGGCACGCTTTTTGACAAATACTTCTGAAGAACGTTTTGGCGACTTATGGCAACACACTTTTGGTACTGAGGTCTTAGATTTAGAGCATCTTATTTTACTTTCAGGTTTTGTTGTAAAACCTTCAATTTACTAAATGCAAACTCATTGTTTTCTTCTTAACTTTTGACGTAAATATTAGTGCCCGATTCTCTTTAACAACTCAACTTGCAGCTAATATTTAGCCAGAGCTGCTGCACTGAATGAACTGGACCCAGTGTGCACCATTTTAGTGTTTTATTTGTTCAACCTTTTTCTTCAGTATTTGCTTTTGAAATACCTTGTTAACTATGTTTTAAGCTGCTGGTAGCAGCTGTGCCATCTCATGCAAATGAGGGCACTGTGTCTAGTTAATTTTAGCCTGGTTACAGCAGCCAGCCTTAATTTAAAAAAAAAAAAAAACAGCTCTTCTTTGCCATTAAAACATGCAGGTAGATGCCATGTCAGAAAAATGGGAAGAAACATTACTTTTTAAGTGTTACTTCCTTGTGACAGCTTACCTCTGGTGAGAAAGAACATTACAGCCTGCCTTCCCCATTCCCTCAATGCAGACATCTCCATTTCCTCTAGACTCTTCACTAGCATTACAAACCTTTCTGTCCAAGTGTTGAGGCTACTATGACCGGTCCATCTCCTGATAGGCTGTGAACAGCCTCACTGATACAGGATTCATCGTCAGACACCTATGAAAGAGAGGCAGAAGAAAGAGGCGATTTAAAGATAAGGCTCTGAGGAAAATAGGTCAATGGACGGGTTGAGGGAGGGAGCGACATATCTGATAATGTGTGGAACTCAAAGTGCCACTACAATACACAACTCACCTGAAATGTTTCACCAAGGGTCTTTTGTTGCAGTTCGAGTTTGTCTTTTGGAATAGCATGCTCATATGTTTATGGATTTATAGAGCGCGTAGCTGCCCATGGGCTTCCCAGCGTTAGGAGAGGAGTGACAGTCAGCGAGCAGGGAGTTTAAGGGAAGAGCCAAGTTTTAATTTTTTTCCTGAATGCCAATGCCAATATGGAAGTGAGCTTGACATTCACCTTCAAAAGGCTGCTTCAATGTTGGCTTCTGTGACTTCACAGTGCACATAAAGCACCCTTTCTAACATCAAACTCCAATGGTCTCATCCATATTTGGGGGAATGTATGCAATGGGCAAAAAGATTTAATCCCCAAACCTTGTAGAGAAACGACTGAGAGTTTGCAATAGTTTGGGTATTCAAAGTTTAAATTGCTTAATTTCAGGGACCTATGCTGCCTAGAAGTGTTTTAGTCTATATCCAATGGTGGGGAATATTCCACTAACATGGAGGGAGAAGCAGTGATTCACTTTAAGTACATGGATGGCTCAGTCTCATGTGATGGCCAATGGACTGAAATTAGTCCCCTCCGCGTCCAGATAGAGGCCAAGGTTGTAAATATACCTGCAATGCCTTCTATTCACTCCCAGAAGCTGTGAACTAAAATAGGAATTGTCATTAAGCACCATACACTGGACCATGTCTTGCCCGGCACTATTTCCGAGGCTTCACAGTCTTTTGGGGCTTATCAACCTAAATCTTGATGTACCGCGTGCAGGGCTTAATAGAGGCTGTGATTTTTCCAGCACAAACTACACAGGCACCAAAAGTCCCGGTATTACTGATTTGCAGATCTGGTGGTCAATGAACTAATGCATCCACTCCAGAAACCTGTGTTTGACTTCATGGTAACAGATTCAAATCCAAGCAAATGCACTCAGCCTTTCATTCTTCGATAGTTGATATAATGATTGCCATTGAGTTGGGTAACCTGTTATTCAGTGCCGATAGGGCCCAAGGGGTGAGCGTGCGCTTTACAAATACACGTTATGTTATGCAGACTCCAACAATGATCCTATAGTACCACGCACTCCTTGCAGCACTGAGTGAGTCGCACCACAAGAAATCATAGCATTAGGCCTCCATCACTGAACTGGTACCAGAACAGGAACTCATCAATATAGCGACTATGACAAAGGCTACAAAATAGGGAGCGAGTAGGACTTTCCTCCACCATTTTCAATGGAGGGGGGTCTGAAGCAGAACCAGGCCAGAGTAAAAAGCACATTTGGGAACCAGATTTTCGATGGGACTACTGAGGCCCAGAGATTCTCTATTCTGCACACAGTTCCACCACTCGCAAGAGCGGATCATTAGGAAAATGTTACTTACCCAGTAAGCATCTGTTCTTGGCATGTAGAGCTGTAGATTCACATGCTTTGCATACTCCTGCCATCTAGTGTTGGGTCCGGATGTTTGCAAGTTGTTTTTCTTTGAAGAAGTCTTTCCAGTCACGAGGTAGTTGACTCCTCCTTTCGGTGATAGTGCGCATGGGCATCGACTCCATTGTTAGATTGTTTGCCCGCAGAGGGTGAGAATGGAGTTAGTAAAGGTAGAATAGAGATGTCCATGCGTATGTATACAAGATAAGAAAGAACCGCAACAGGTACAGGTGCCCGGGGAGGCGTGTGGGCGCATGTGAATCTACAGCTCTACATGCCAAGAACAGATGCTTACTGAGTAAGTAACATTTTCCGTTCGAGGAATGTGAGCTGTAGATCACATGCTTTGCATAGACTATACAGCAGTATTCTCCCAATGCGGCGGCTAACCTGTAGCTGTTGCAGTTGTTTGGAAAAGTGTTCTAAGTACTGCCTGGCCTACATTAGCTTGTTGTCTCGCTAACACATCTACACAATAGTGCTTTGTGAATGTGTGTGGTGTAGACCATGCTGCAGCCTTACAGATGTCATCTATGGGAATGTTTCCTAAAAAAGCCATAGTAGTCCCTATTTTGCGAGTGGAATGCGCTCTAGGGGGTATTGTTAAAGTTCTTTTTGCTTTCGTATAACACGTTTGAATGCATTTAACAATCCATCTAGCAATACCTGATTTGGATATAGGATTGCCTTTGTGAGGTGGAGCAAAAGCAACAAAAAGTTGTTTTGTTTTACGAAATAACTTTGTTCTTTCTATGTAATATAGCAAGGCTCTTCTAACATCTAAAGTGTGTAGAGCTCGTTCTGCCACTGAATCTGGTTGAGGAAAGAACACAGATAACTCAACGGACTGATTGATGTGAAAGG
Organism: Calotriton arnoldi; assembly: GCA_963921515.1. Classification (NCBI taxonomy): domain Eukaryota; kingdom Metazoa; phylum Chordata; class Amphibia; order Caudata; family Salamandridae; genus Calotriton; species Calotriton arnoldi. The sequence goes on from CAWUFW010001100.1 coordinate 617,616, forward strand.
CAGATACTACTTTAGGTAGAAATTTAGGGTTGGTACGAAGGACCACTTTGTCTTTGTGAAGTTGGAAAAAATGTTCCTCTATGGTTAGTGCCTGTAGCTCACCCACTCTCTTCAGTGAAGTGATTGCAATGAGGAAAGCGATTTTCCATGAGAGAAATTGCAGTTCACATTAATGCATGGGTTCAAAAGGTGGGCCCATTAATCGTGTAAGGACTATGTTAAGATTCCACACTGGGGCAGGAGGGAGTCTTGGCGGCATAACTCTTTTTAGTCCTTCCATAAATGCTTTGATAACTGGTACTCTAAAGAGAGACAAATGCTGCCTATTTTGTAGGTACGCAGCTATTGCAGCGAGGTGTAAGCAGATAGATGTGTAAGCCAATTCTGACCGCTACAAATGTAATAAATAACAGATAATATTTTGAATGGAAGCATCCAGAGGATTGATATTGTTATTATTACAATAGATAACAAATCGTTTCCATTTAGCTGCATAACAAGCTCTTGTAGTAGGCCTTCTGGCCTCTTCGATAATGTTCATACAGTCTGGTGGAAGATTCAGATAACCAAACTAGGGCTTCAGGAGCCAGATCGCTAGGTTGAGTTCTTTGGGATCTGGGTGCCTGATTTCTCTATGGCTCTGTGTGAGGAGACTGGATGTGAGGTGTAGCTTTTGATGTGTAACTATTGACAGTTCCAGCAGGGTGGTGAACCAAGGTTGATGGGCCCATGTGGGAGCTATTAATATGTGAGGATGTTTGCGCTAAGCATTCCTGAAGGGGACGCATGTGAAGCCTTGCATGGGGAACAATCATGATGCAAGAGGCCATCATTCCCAGCAGCTGCATATACACCTGAGCTGGTAGTGAGTGAGTGGGCTGAAATTGAACAATTAGAGTCTGAATATTGTGAATTTGGGCTGCACTGTGAAAAGCTAGAGCTCTGAGTATCTAAAGTGGCTCCTAGATAGGCTTGAATGTTGGAAGGTTGAAGATGAGACTTTAACACAATGACGGTAAACCCCAGTTGGTGCAGTAACCGCAGTGTTATGCGAGTGTGCTGGAGACACTTTAGTTACGTACTGGCTTTGATGAGCCAGTCGTCCAAGTACGGGAAGACATGAATGTGTCGTCTTCGCAGGTGAGCAGCTACTACTGCCAGACATTTTGTAAATACACCGGGAGCAGTGGTGACTCCGAATGGAAGTACTTTGAACTGGTAATGCTGCCCCGCTACCACAAATTTGAGATATTTGCGATGAGCGGGATGTATTGCAATGTGGAAATATGCGTCCTTTAAGTCTAGAGTAGACAAAGTCGCCTTGTTGTAGAAGTGGGAGCACTTGTTGAAGTGTCACAATGTGAAAATTATCTGATTGTATGCAACGATTTAACTCTCTGAGGTCTAAAATGGGTCTGAGAGAGCCGTCCTTTTTGGGTATTAGAAAGTACAGGGAGTATATGCCCGACCATTGAAATTGTATCAGTACGGGCTCTATGTCTCCTTTTAAAAGGAGAGACTGAACCTCTTGTTTGAGGAGGTGTAGATGGTCTGGTGACATTGTGTGTGAACATGGAGGGGTTTTTTGGAGGATTGTTGGTAAGCTCCAGGCAATAAACTGATCGGATAATTCCTAGCACCCATTTGTCTGTAGTTCTTGATTGCCAGACAGGTAGTAATTATGAAAGACATCCCCCGACAGGTGTTGAATAGTCAGGGGAAGCGTAGACAAGTCACTGTTTGTTATTTGAGGGGGAGGTGCGTGTTGGAACCTTTACCTCTGCCATTGTTGCCTCTGTAGTTTCCTCTAAAGAAACCTTTTGAAGAAGAGGGCTGATTGTTGTCTTTGTACGGTGTAGAGGCAGTGTCTGAAGAGATATTCTTGGACCCGCCACGGTAGAAGGTGCGCCGAAAGGAACCACGAGTAGAAGGGTACTGTAGGTCACCCATAGACTTTGCCACGTCTGTTTCCTTTTTAATTTTTAATAAGGGCTTGTCTACTACAGGACCAAAGAGATGTTGTTTGTCGAATGGTGTGTTGGGAATGGAAGCCTGAACTACGGGTTTTAATCCAGAAACTCTTAACCATGCGTGTCTTCTTAGTAACACACACTGGTATTGACGGCTCTAGCCGCAGTGTCAGCTGCATCTAATGCACACCTAATAGAAGAATTAGAGATAAGCTTTCCCTCTTGCACCAAGTCTTGAGCTTTGGACTTATGCTCATCGAGTAAGAATTGGAGCAGTTGTTCCATTTCGTCCCAATGCGCCCTATCGTATCTGGCTAAAAGGGCCTGGGTATTAGCAATACGCCAGTAATTTGCCGCTTGGGAGGCTACTCTTTTCCCAGAGGCGTCAATGAGCTTAGACTGTTTGTCCGGTGGGTGGAGCATCCCCCGATGTCTGTGAATTGGCCCGTTTAGGGCCATTAGAAACCACTAAAGAGTCTAAGGGTAACTGACCTTTGATGAAAACTGGATCGGATGGTGCAGGTTTATATTTTTTGTCCATCCTGGGGGTGAAAATGCATGCACAAACAGGATCTTTAAATATGTCGTCCACATGTCTTAACATACCCTTGAGCATAGGGAGTGTGTGGGTGGATTTTTGGGAACTACTAAGGGTTTCAAAGAGGAAATCCTCCTCTAGGGATTCCTTATGTAATTGCACCCCATGGTATTCAGCAGCTCTACTTAGAAGCTCTATGTGGCCTACATTGTCATCTGGTGGAGAAGGTTTAGTAGGATAAATGTCGGATCATTATCTGTGGGAGAGTCTCCATTCTAATCCTTCCCAGGGTCTGCAGGTGAAGGATCATTGCCCCCATCACCCTGATCATCAGGTGTTTGGGCTTGTGGCGAATTAGGAGGAGTAATTAGTAAATGCTGTGTTTCTGGGGGGAGGAGGAGGAGGAGAAGGATAAGTACCAACACGTTTCCTTTTTAAAGGAATGTGAAAAGTGTCCTCTCACTCAGACTTGCGTTTATGTGGCAATTTGGTTGCAATATGTCTAGTTTTGGATTAATGTATACTTCCTTTTGTTTCGGGTCCAGTTTAGCAGGCGGGACGTCGAAACGGGGCTCCTTTGGTGGTATCGGAGCATCTTTATGTTTCGGTGCCGAAGTTTTCGGTGCCGATGTCTTCGATGCCGAGGATTTTGGTTCCGAAGACGGTTTCGGTGTCGAAGGAGTTGGGCCCGAGACTGGTTTCGGTTTCGACCCCGAAGGTTTCGGTTCGGTGCCAGAGTGTGGACGACACGATCCCGAGCCGGAAGGCTTTAAACGTGTGTTTCGGTGCTGAGCCGGAAGGCAGGGCGTTGGAAACATTTTCTCTGTGCCGACCATGGCCCGAAGGCAGAGGGGACCAGAGCCTTTTTCTTGGGCTGAGTAGAAGTTAGGGACAAGGGAGGTTCAGTACTCACGATACGCTGACCTTGCAGAATGTCTTTGTCCATATCGGAGACAGATATAGGATCCTCCTGTTCTTCCTCAACCCCTAGTGCATCGCCGGTCTCTTGTTCGGAATCTTCTCCGAAGAAGTCCGGAATGGATCCGACGTTTTGGCTCTGCATGTCGCGACGTCGAGCCTGGCGGTCGCGGAGTGTTCTTTTCGAACTGAAAGATTTACACTCGTCGCAGTCCTGTTCGTTGTGCTCTGGAGATAAGCACAAGTTGCACACTTCGTGTGAGTCGGTGCGCGGGAACTTCGCGTGGCATCGAGGGCAGAATTTAAATGGAGTCCGTTCTATCGACTGCGAGGTGGACCGACGCGGGTAGGCCCGACGGCCTTCCACGAGTTTCCCGATCGAAAAGAGCTTTGTATTTGATACCATACGCGGAGAAAGGCGAATACGCGATCTAAAACAATACCGTCAAGGGTAAGTGGATTGCGCACCAAGGGGAACCAGAGACAACGGTTTTGAACCAGAGTGCAGCAATTCACGTCCGAACCCGATGGCGGAAAAAAACAATCTAACAATGGAGTCCATGCCCATGCGCACTATCACCGAAAGGAGAAGTCACCTACCTCATGACTGGAAAGACTTCTTCGAAGAAAAACTTGCAAACATCCGGACCCAACACTAGATGGCAGGAGTATGCAAAGCATGTGATCTACAGCTCACATGCCTCGAACTGATGTCTCCCTGCCTCCCACCCCACCACACCCTCAAGGAGCACAACATGGAATCTGGCTCAGAAGGAGGAAACAAGGGCCACCGACTCTCCTTGCACATGCCTCTCTTGAGATTCAGATGGCAAATCTTCATCTGTCAACCTTCTGAGGTGCAAGGACCATTTGAAGGGGCTTCCATAGCTTGCCAAAGTTTAACATGCAATCACAGATGCAGTCTCCTGGCAAGTCTCCTCCACAACCTTTCATACCCTTGAGGGTAAAATCTTAAAAAGCCTAGGGCTGAAAGAACAGAACAATGATATTTTGTCTGGTTGTGACAGAAGTCCTAAGCATGGCTTGGAAAGGATGTGCTGCCCAACCCAGCTTATTTTTGTGGCCTCCACTGAAATCAACACTCTACAAGTTCTACATTTGAAAAACACAGCTTAGAAGGGGGTTGCTCCTGAAGGGCCCCCACTCCTAGTACCCCTTCAGACCAAGCTATTAGTCAACTAGAAGTTGGCAGCAGCTGATTGTAGTAGCACATGCCCAGGCCTTTTTCTGCACCCCTGATGTGGAGACTACACACTGCGATCCCCCAATACAATCTATGCCCTTACACATAACTGGAGTACATGCCATGTGGTGACCCTACTAGTCACACAAAAGAACCCAGAAAACCATATGCAGAAAAGTTGACGTCCAATTGAGCAACATAAGTGTTATAAGGGCTGATCATTAACCATCATATCAACTAGGTAAGTAAATAGGCATATTAGGGTGAAGGGAAGATATCTGTATTGATAGTATTGACTTCGGACGGCAAACCAACTTGTTCTTTAATTGTTATATGGAAGTAAGCACGTTGGAGTGCCATAGATGTCATCCAGTATGCAGTCTGCACGATCTGCATGATAACACCTAATGTCATCATTTAGAAGGATGGCAAAAGATGACACTGGTTGAGATCATACGAATCTAGGATCGACCTGAGGCCTCTAATTTTCATGGGCACAAGAAAGTAACGAATAAAATACCAGCCCCTTTTCATTTTCGAGTATCCGTTGGATCATTCAAGATGTTGTTTTTGAATTTCAACCAGAAGCTTTTGAAACGACTTCAAAAAGTCTTGGATATGTTGAAGAAAAGCCAATGGAAAGTTCACAGCCCCACGCTCATTGTCAACAATCAGCATGGTAGGGGCGCTAATTGTGATCTAACTACTCTGTCCCTCATAACCATAATGCATGCTTCAAGATGCCCCAGAAGAGTCAGCCTGACGTTTTAGTGGTGTCCTGAGCTGATATAGCAATAATTGTTTCTCGTTAAACTAGTTTTTGACATGAAAAGCCTCAAAAGGCTATTAAGAACTCAGTGCTTCATTGCCAAGATTTAATTCAGATGTGAAAACAAGTTTATGCACACACGGCCTGGTTTCCAGGTCTGGTTAATTCTATTCACTTTGCATCCTCAACATTTCCTCGAACGAGTGTTTTTTACTCTAAAAGATTCAATATACACTATAGCCTTGAAAAAGTTCCAGGAAGATTGATACGTATTGGCTGTCTTTTTGAGGTTATACAACCAATGTGCCTGGATTAAAGACTGTCAGTTTAAGACTGCTTTGGTCAGGACCTCACAAGGATCCCGTAAGTATCTTAAATACTATTTGTGTGCATTCAATTTGTGAAACTCTCATTCAACATATTCATGCATGCCATCCATACCGACTTATTTGGTGTCTATGTTTGTATTCCTTCTATTGGTATGGACGAGCCAAAAATATATAATTAAGCACAACATCATTATATATTACTGTGTGAATCCCTATACATGTCTCCAAGTGATCACTGTGATCATTGCATATCAAGTAGGACCCATGTGTAAGCAATACAAAGTGAGTCTCCTTCCACATTGCTATGCTTTATGTACATACTATACATGCGCAAATTGATATACATAGTGTGAACATCATCTTTAAAATTAGCCAGACTATTGTGTATGTTGCGCTCCTCATGCACGTATTGTGATTTGTGCACATTCTCTTCACTTTGTAGCACCTTAGATATAGCTTCATGATGGTAAAGAGGCAGGCAGACTTTGTAGTCAAGCTCTTAACATACAGGTTTATCACCCATAAGAATATCAATATACGGGTTCTCGCAGTAAGAGGACCCATTAAAGTCTCCCCTTGCACCTTATTTACTTCTACAAAGGTCTTGTCCCGGCTGTGAACCTATTTGCTTCCTCCTTCCCTGCCATCACAGCCTCTGCCACTAATGCAAGAAATTGTATAGTGGGAGTCAAGTGTTCACTGTCAACACCTGTGTCAGGAGAATCCGTAGCCACATGTGATCTGTTAGGCAGAGGGGCACATGGAGGCTCACCGGCAAGGCTTGTAGCTCAGGGTCAACTAAAGGTCTGCATAAGGCATAGTGGGTATAAACACAGCTTAAGGGAAAAATATGTAATGCTCCATGCAATACACCAGGCTGTTGAACATCTAAATTATTAAAGGAATCTTGTGATACTTATGTCTGCATCTATACTGTGGGGCAGATTAGATCCTCTTCTACACAAGGATTTCTATGGCTGGTGGTGGAAACAGATGCTCACAAATATAAACAAAAACATACCAAGGAGCAGAGTGAAAAACACAGGCATGGGCAACTGTACATATTACAAGGAAGATGAAGGGCCCTGATTATATATGGAAGGGGAAGAAAGATGAGGACTCTTATCCAAATGCAAAAATGTGCCTATGTCAGACAATAAAAATAGAAAGCTGGAGTTCTAACCTTCCTCACACAGGAATGCTAAAATGCTGGTCAGGTGGTCCGCAGATATAAATCAGTAGACCAAACACTCTCCTAGAAATCTGAAATGGTAATGACTGGAAAAAAAGGAGATACCAAACAACTGAGGTAAACTCGGATACAGAAGAAGTGAACAATTGATGTTGGATGGTACATAGGGCCAAGTCTCTCTTAGTGAGCCAGGAATTGGTGCAGACGAGTGTTTTTTCCAAAGTTATGTGTTAGTGTACAGATGAATGGACTTAAAGGTGATTTCCTACTGAGCGTGGCTTCAAACTGGACTACAATGCCCTACTGCATCTCTGCAATATACGTAGCATTTTTTCATTATTTTTACAATTTTAGTTCTACACACACCCCTAGTGATACAGCTGTTCTCAAAAGAAAGAAGCCCACTGAGCCACATCACAAATGGTTGACGTTAATTAATTTGTAATCTTTTTTTTCTGATGGCGACAAAGGGCTTGAGAAAGTGGGAATAAAAGGAATGATGAAGGAAGGTAAAACACTTACATTTTTCTACAGCTCAATCACTGTCCAAGAAGCAGACCAATGGGCTTTCATATATATCATTATGACATATAGGTCTGCTTTTCAATGATGTACAGAATAGGTAAGTAAGGTGCCCCTATTTACTCCTACAGAAACACCAAACCAATTACACGGTTTCTATCATAGATCCAGAAGAGCTGGATCCATGCTATATTTTCAAGATGTCAATGAATTAATGGAACTTATTTACATAGTCAGCGGTCATCCAAAATATAAGGAATGGTTCTATCACACCTTGACCTACGTAGGACACCTTTGATGTACAATGAAGCATGCTTGTAACTATTCTCCCCCTAATACAACCCTTCAACCATCCCTGCTTTTCCCGACTGCTCACCTCATTTTCTGAAGAACTGGCTGAGAGGAACACCTCACAGGCATCAAAAAACTCTGTGTGAGAATCCGACAAGGACACGGAGCTCTGGTTGGATAGCTGTGGCTCCAATTCCTGTTTGTCTGGGCTCAGTGTATCTGGCTGCAAAGCAAGAGAAAATAAAGGCAAAGGTCAGGCTGGAGGACAGTTTAATTATTTCTGAAACACAGCTATCAACAGAAGGACAGAGACGCAGAACTAAAGAGGAAGGAAAATGGAGTGGTGACAAGTTAACAGAGAGAGCGCAACGTGATCTAAAGGTTCGAAAAGATCTTCCTCCAGGCAGTGCTCAATAGTAGGATGTAAAGAAGCAACAGACTCTGATCAATAGGATCTGGGTGGGATGTAATAATAAATCATGTAGTTGCTCCAGCTTAGGACCAATATGATCGAGGACTCGGTGAAGCCGGTAGAGAGCCTTAAAATTATTCCACTGTTTGATGGGGAGCTAATGAATGGTATGCAGTGCTTCCTAGATCTGGACATAGTGACGGCCAAGAGGCTAATCACAAAGAGGTGGAAGGCATCAGACCCCCCCACACATACAGGCTTGGAGGCGCTCTACACTTGCATGGGCCAGAGCAGAAGGCATAGCGATTCGGCGCGAAGAAACCATGGGCCTCAGGAAAATACCTATATCTGCAAGCTGGGAAGTGATCATTACAGCGCTACAACAAAGCGTGGACCCGCCAGACCAGTCCCCACAGGCACCTGACCCGGTTGAGTAGCACCGCGCACGCGACTTGTACCCTCAAGCCACGCAAGGACACTTGACCTGTCGTCATCAGCTGCGCACCGGCGCTCCGGTACGCGCACTTACCGGAAACCTACCGTCAAGGCAGCAGGTGTAGGCGCAACAGGCGACGCACACGTGCACACACACAAGTAGACATATGGGGACACTCCAACTCTGCTCCAAGTTTTATGTCCTATTCCCCAGTTATTATTAAATGTACTGCTCACCGTGTTTACCTGAGCAGAACTGGCCTTCATATGCTATTCATTACATGACAAATATGCCGGAAATCTAGTTGTTTTGGACATGCGCTACGAGACCGAACAAGTGCAATACATGGAAGCAGCCATGCAAGCATGCCCATTGAATAAATAACTATGATGTAGTAACTGCTATCAATGTATGGCGTATAAAAGCTGATGCCGTTGCATGTTTTTTTTTTTTTAACTGAGTTTTATATAGCGCGAACTTGAACCGAAGGTATCAGGTATCAGAGCGCTTTACATAGCACCAGTTGCGTTACATGAGGTCACATTCATTTTTGTTTTGTTAAAACATAATGAGCTAATTGTTGATGATTATACCAAAAAAAAACAATAAAAAAATATATTTTTTTTAAATGAATGGTATGCAGTGCCTCTGGAATGTGATCAGATTTCCGCAGGCGCTGCCAGCCGCAGCACCATATTCAAGAGTCTTTGAAGCCTAGCAACCTGCCAGTCCGGAAGGCCAAGATACAGCACATCCCTGTAGTTCAGACAATGGACGATGGTAGAGCTGATCAACATGGCCCCGGGTTGATGCGGCAAAAAGGGATCAATGTCCTCAAGGGTTTCAATAAGAAAGCAGGTGGCCCATGATTTTTTGGGATCCGAGTAGTGCATGAGAAATCTTGATCAGTCTAAAAAAACTGGGCAAAGTTACTCAAGGACGTCAGTCAGAAGGACCTACTATAAAATGAGGGAGTACATCCAGTTATCAAAATTTCAGTCTTTATCGTCGTTGAGCTTAACAAAAATAGCCAACATACAGTTCTGTACTACTAACAAAGTATTTGAGAGGTAATGGTGTCTAAGGCCGAGTTATTAAACTTAAGGATGATTAGAGTGTCATTGGCATAGAACAGCACCTGAAATCAAAACCTTCGGATCATCACACCTAGAGACAGAATACTTGTATATATATTGAAAATAACAGGGGATTGTTGAGGGAATCTGCAGTCCAATAACCAGTCTTTGGAGAAGAAACCAGTCTGAAAGAATATGAGTGCACCCTGAAAAGGAAAAGAACTGGGCCAGTGCCTGTGAGGCAAGCCCCCTTGAAACTGTTGACTAAAATGGTGTGGTCAAACATATCAAATGCTGCAGACCAATTGAGCTACAAGAGGCCTGTAGGGGAGCCCAGGTCACAGATGTTACAGAGGGAGTTGAGTGGTTTCAGTGGTGTGGCCGGTGTAAAAGCCTAGTCAACCAAAGTGTCCACCAGAGTGAACCCTACAAAGCATTCCCTACCAACAGACATCCAGAACATACATAATAGAGCTGTGCAATAGGAGAAGTTAAAAACAGCACAGCACCAAACACACACCCATGATGGAGTGATTAAACCACAACACCACAGGCCCATATGCACACACCCAATTACAGAAAGAAAATCAGACAGCATCACTGGACCACCACTCCACAACTGTTATTAAGGGAGGAAATCAGAGACCAATATGGACATAAACACTCCAACTGCAGAATGAAGAAATTAGAGTGCATCACTTACACACAACTGTAACTGAGCGGGGAATCAGATGGCAACGAACACACACACACACGACACTACAGGATAAGGAAGTTAGATAGCAGCACAGCCTTACGTATACACATCTGTGATCGAACTAGAAATTAGACGGCAACAAACACAAAGAGCAACACATGCACACACATTCAGTATAATCAGAAAGAAGCCATCAGATTGCAGCACTGCCACACCAATACACAACTGTAACTGAATGAGAACATCCCTGCACTGTCCCACTTACACCCCGACTGAGACTAAGTGAGGAATTAGACAGCAACACAGACACTACAGAAGGAGGAAGTCAGAGAGCAGCACTGAGCCGCCCACATAAGTACTTGGGCTGAAAGATGGTTTTATTAATCTTGGATTCCTCAGAAACACACTCCCCCACCCCCAAGTAGCCAGATGCTCCATCAAGTGGCCTAACCTCATGGTTTAATGATGCAAATGATTCAATTGTGGTATCAGACGAGATGGAGACGGTGTGCATCCTCCGATGTCGTTCCTGAGGATCCGTGACCTCCAAAATCACCTGACAGAAAGAAGTAAAGGAGAAAGTGGGTGTGAGTTGAAGAGTACATGCATAAGGAGACCGTGTTAACCAAGACCAAGCTCCATCACCAGGCCTATGGCTCCAGATGACATATGTCTGAAGCAATCCCAGGCCTCCTGTCTTAAACAAGCCCTCTCTTGACTGATAGAATGAAATATGAATCCAGGTCGCCTTTTCAAAGGGTGTTTACTTTTCCATTACAAAGACAACGCGAAATAATCGAATGTTACTGTGGGAGAGAACCAAAAGAACCAGGGGGCAAACCCAGTATTCCTAGGAACTCCAGTTATTTACATATATAAAGATACACAGTGATCCATGAGGAGTCATTCAAGAACATTCAGAATTTAGGGAGCCTAAATAAACGCCAAATAAGTTCCCTTGCAACAATCAATGAGACACGGGTTTCAAATTTCATATAGATTTTATGGATAACAACCATAAATAAATAAACAGTTTAAACAACTGATGTTCCTGGTGCAGTCATAGTGCAATAGTCAATAAATAGCAATGTGCGCAGAAATGATATACCGTTAGTAATTGTTGACATGGACACAAATGAATTTATCATCCAGACGTGCATCAGTTCAGGATTGCAGGGTGGGGGATTCGGAGTGTAGGTGGGTGGGGAATTTAGGACTTCTAACTTTTCCAAGCAGTTGCATTCCTGAAACTGGTCCCTAAAGAACAGGTTGAGCATCAGCCCACCTTAGGACACCACGACACGATGGCAGGTGCAGCCACAGATGGGACTGCGTTTTACAAGTATACGACCCCTATTTGTTAGAAAGGTAGAACAAATTCTATTATTTTTTTGCCAGAACTGCCTGCAGCTGACCTAATTATCTGATCGCCTCTACTTCCTGCATGTTTCTTACACTACCATCCTGCTGACTCTCATATTCTGTCCTTGGCTTCTCCATAACTTGCTCATCACTACTACTTTTTGCTTACAGCTTCCACTTCTGAGCAAACACTTCTATTCTAGTTATGGGCCTCTTGTAACGTGATTATTCACCTCTGACGTGCTGTTGACACCACTTCCTGTGTGCATGCTGGAGAGCCGCTGAAGGAGTTCCAGCTCCTGTCGCATCTCTCGCAGGCGATCCCGTTCTGAAGTTAGAGCAGAGACTACCCCACCAAGTGACCCATGCACTAAAGGGAGAAAGTAGAGAAGTCAAAGGGGCACCGCCATGATCACAGCCATATCTGCCAAATAATGAGGCCACAGTAGTGATCTCTGCCATCTGTGGTGCCTGCATCACTCCTCACACAACATGTGATGTCAAATTAATACCCTACAGCAACTCTCACAACCACCAACTCCCATGGTCACATATAAAACTCACTCATTTCACAGAACACATGCATCCCATTTTGGACCATGACCCCCCCGCCCCCAATTCGGTCTTCTTTACAACAAACAACTATCTCACTCATCCTTGGGCTCAAAAACCTCTCCTCCTATCAGGATTATGAGCATACCCTACTACCTCTCTTCACCCTGCCACTACGTGCCCATACCACTTTTGTTCCTGAGGACCCACACTTTTCCGGGCACTCTGTCACAACCCCCATCTTGGAGGTTCTACTACCTGTATTCTTCTTCATGAATGAGTACTTCATACTACAGGTGAAGAATCACAGCATGTTGTTAACTCCCTAGTCACCTGATCCAGCCTTTAGGGCTCCTGACTCGCTACCAATTCCTAAACCATCCCCTTCATCTCTTTAAGACCCACAACCAACCCACAAAATCACCTCAGTGCCTATCTGAAATAAAAGTTACGAGCTGCGCCCAACAACCCTATGCCACACACCCTTATTCCCCATAAAGAAGCACAATGCCTTTGAGACACTCACCTTAAGACTCCCATCACTCAATGGCCCACAGCCGCTTGCAACCCTCGAGAAATAGTTTGGGCTCTTTATGTGATTCCACAACGAGATACACACTTTTGTCTACTTTGATTAAATATTGTTCCACACAGCCATCCCTTATCCCCACAGTTTCACGCACTTCTTTATCGCTAACAGGGATTGTTGCCTTACCAGTCTGTGCTAGGCTCCAGAAGTTCTTCTGCAGCTGAGCATACTCAGGGGGCGCACTGAAGGCTGTGGGAGTGTGATTAGAATCCAGGTACCGTGAGAGGTTGGGGACGGAACCATGCAGACGGCCAACCTGAGAAGAGCAAAACAATGCAAGAAATGGAGGTCATTCCTGGCTTGCACCACCAACCTTGTCCTGATCAAACAGGCACCAAAAGCCTAACACTTGTTGGCAACATAAAGTTTTAGCATTTTTTGTCTCTACCCATTTGAAATCACAAGTCTACCAGAAATCCCCCAACCATTACACAGGATCCAAAGAAAGATGTAGGTCCCTGGTAAACACCTGAAAATTCTTGTTTGTAAAATAAGTGACCATGCTAACATAGACTTTTCCATGAAGACCTAACCAATCTGCTCAGTGGCAGTACTCTAAGCTCACTGAGATGCCTAAACTAAATAGGCACAAGTTTGCTGTCCTTAACAGGGGTACACACTTTCACTACTGCAGATCCTCTACTGTAACTGAGATCTGTAAAGCAGAGCATAAACATAAGGGCTAGGTACTTCAGCAACTCACCCATGCATTCTTGTGTATCCTATCGAATAAGTTACTGCCTAGGATAACGCTCTTTTGTGTGGAATCTAATTGCAGACTCCTCACTTTAGAATATTCCCCAGGCGCCAGACTGGATCCAGGGAATCAGTGCTCCCACGAACCGACATTGACTGCATACTGCCCTGAAAGTGATGCAAAAGAGCCACATTTAAGTGCCACCCCCTGCGCTTGCATCAGATTCTTGTCTTATCCCTTTCAGCCGCCTGAGACGCAACGTATGAACAATTGTTGGTAGTGTGCTAACCACTAACTCTGGATTTTTTTAGATATGAAAAAAGGCCACTCCACAGAATGGAGAGATGGGAGGGCAGTGAGGAATCTGCAGTTAGATAGTGTATTCACCAGAAAGAACATTACAGAAGGTAATTAACTGGTTCTTCTGACGGATACTTCTAACAGCAGATTCCTCACCTTAGAATAGATACCAAAGCAGCAGCTTCACAAGGTAGAGGGTCTCTGGAGTGGGCTCAAACCAAAATTTCTTGCAGAACTGAGCAGACCAAGTGTCCTTTCTGCCAGACCTGGCTGTCAAGGCAGTAGCACTTCGTGAACATGTGTGTCCACAATGAAGCCTGGCAGATATCAAGGACAAGCGCCTCTTGTGCTAATGCACTGCTAGTGTCCTTGGCGGCATGGGCTCTCAGACCTTCTTGGGGCTGCTTCTTGATAGATGCGTAGCAGATTTTAATGCAGAGGACTAACCACCTCAACAAGATCCTCTTCTGAATAGCCTTCCTTTTTGTTTCTTCTAACAAATCCCCCAAAAGACGATTGCCCACTTAATGGTCCCTGGTACGATCAATGGAAAAACTTTAATGCCTTTTGGGGTCCAACCGATGGAGCCTCTACGCCTTTTTCGAGGTGTGAGGAGTAGCAAAGAACACCGATAGAGTGACTGACTGGCCAATGTAAAAGAGATTCACAACTTTCAATAAGGCTGCTGATTACTCAGTACCAATTTGTCTGCAAAGAAGGTGGTATAGGGCGGTTGCACTGAAAGGGCCTGCAGTTCACTCATGTGATGAGTTGATATAATCGCAAGAAGGAAGACAGTATTCAAGGTCAGGAGACGCAGCGAGCAACTATGCATGGGCCTGGGGGCGCTAGAGGGCGTCAGGCGAAATGGCCGCACTGTAGTGCTGCTCCGCCCGGCTGATCCGCAATCCGCCTAATATCGACGAATAACAGAGGCACCCAACACTCCTTCCCCACCGGTTAGCGTGCAGGAATATCCCTGGCACGGATTGAACCGGGAGGTGCGACTGGTGGGCGCCGGGAGAAGCGGCGAAATGTGCTCCGCTGGATGCGGGGGCAAGATGGCGGCCTGAGCGGACTGCGGGACGAGCCCGACAGGACACCGGCGCGTTGTGGAGGGCGACGGCGGTCCTGCGCTGTCTGCGCCTGGACCCTGGGACGAAGCCGGCTGGTTGCCCTGAGTGCTGACGGTGCAGGGTGAGGCTTGCGCACTACAGCGGGACAGCACCGTGATCCCCACTGGCTGCGGACTGCTTGCTGGCCTGGCGCGGCTGGCTTGTACTGCGGGCCGTGACCGAGGGACGCACAGCGGCTTGTCGGAGACTCCCGGACCAGGAGGTGGACACGCATCGACGCCCGACGTGGGCTGCGGTAGGTGGGGGTGGCCCAGGCCTTGGCCCGAGGTTGTAAAGGTGGGAGTGGGCCGAGGTTCTGGGTTGTGCCTGCCGCTTGCGGCCTGCGTGCGGGGCTGGTGAGAGTCTGTATGCGGCCCCTGATCGGAGACCCCCCACCCTGGGGATTGCCTGCGCTCTGGGCGGATTGAGAAGTGGCAGAGGAGAGACTTGCTGATTGTGCTCTGGCCGGTCCCTATTTCCCTGCTTTGCGGGCCTGGAGGTGCGGACTGAGAGTGATTGCCTGCCCGGTGCCTGGTGACTGTCCCGGTGTACTGGGAGGGGGCGCCACAACATCTGGGGCCTGGACTCCACAGCCACCACGTTGTGTACCTGCGGCCTGTGGTGAAGTTGCATCACTGCCCACCGTTCGAATGGGAGCTTAGGTGCGGACACTGTGGGGGCCTGGCTGACTTCTGGTGGCCCTGGGACGGTGATAAGTTTGCTCTCTGGTGTCCCTTGGGCCGGTTGACCTTCTACCTGACACCTCGAGGTGTAAGCATTGGGCTCTATGAGGAATCGCCGCTTTGGGGTGAGACTGCCACTAAACTTGCTGTGGGTATAGGATCCCCTCTACGCCACGGGGGAGTGGTACTGTGCACATAGCGCGAACGAGGTGGTTTGAAGGACATTGGCCTATGGTGGTGCACTAACTGCGTGGCGCTACTGGACTATTCGCTCGAGGTCTGTGGCGAGGGAACGCCTCGGGGTGGTCGCTGCTATCTTGAACACTCACCATGGGGAAGCCGGACAAGTCGCAGCCCCGCCTCACGTTTGAGGCGCGAAAGTCGGGCCGGGCTCAACAGAAGGCAGCATCTGACTCTGAAGCTGATGGGAAGGAAGACGGCCCGTCTAATCTGGAGTCCACGCTGCTGGCCATGCAGAAAAGTCTTCAGGCCATAGAGGGGAGCATGTCCACCATTAATCACCGGCTGGACCATATGTCCTCCCAAATGGAAAAACAATCAGCGAGAATGAGCGAGGTCGAGCAGAGGGTATCAACTACTGAGGATGGTCTCACTGAGGTGACGGGCAAGGCTCTTCATATGGAGAAGGTGCTGGCGCTCATACAGGCCAAGAATGAGGATTTGGATGCCTGGTCGCGGAGGAACAACATTCGCGTCACGGGCCTGCCAGAATCGACGAACACCGGGAGAATGGAGTACTTCACTGAGACCCTATTCAAGGAAATCTTTGGTCCCGAGAACTTCTCTTCCATGTTTGTTGTGGAGCGTGCGCACCGCTCCTTGGCTGCGCGCCCTCCCCCGGGAGCACCACCACGCCCCATAATAGCTCGATTATTGAATTATCGGGACCGGGACACTATTCTGCGACTGGCCAGGGAGAAGGGGGCCATCAGCTATCAGAGGAACACTTTGTCCTTTTTTCCCGATTTCACTGTCGCTGTCCAGGCTGCAAGGCGTGAGTATGGTGCAGTCAAGAAATTCCTACAGACCGAACACGTCCCCTAAGCCATGCTCTACCCTGCGCGGCTTCGTGTGGGATCTGACGGGAACTTTAAGGTTTTTTCCACTCCCAAGGCAGCGATGGACCACGCCAAGCAACTGAAGAGACAACGGCGTGAGACCGAAGTAGAACCCGGGGCGAACAATGACAAAGATTAATGAGGACTCCTAATATGCTGATTCTCGTACGCTTTCTGAGGGCTGCCTTGCCCAGTTATGGGGGTATATGTGCACTGACACAGCTATCGCTCAGTCCGGCAAATTACATTGTGTTCTATGATTGTTGAGGGAAGCCTCATGGTTTAGAATTTGCACATGTATTGTAACACAGGTACTAGACCTGATCAGCCACCTCCTATGCAATGGGAGGTTAGTAGCACTCTGACGCCCCCCGTAAGGGAGTTCCCCGCACCACGCTATTGTGCTGTAGTTCTAATGGGGTTCGTTTAGGCACTTTTGGGATGGCTTTGGCAAGTTGGGGTAGCCAAAGTGGGCGGGGGGTACACAGGGGGGAGGGTGGGAATCTGCGGCATGCGTTGGGCGAACTAGATGTCAGAATATGCTTGGTCTATTACATATCTTCTTTAATCCAATTAGTATATACTGCGCTGTATGAGTAGTAAATTAAGATTCCTTACTTGGAATGTTCGTGGCCTTAATAGTCCCAAGAAAATTCGCACTGTGATTGCTGGTCTGGATCGGCTGAATGTTCAGGTCGCCTTGCTGCAAGAGACCCACCTTACTAAGGTCTCTGAGAAGCATGTGGGTACAAGATGGGCGGGGGTGAGGGTGGCCTCCTCTTTCTCTTCTTATTCACGCGGAGTGATGATACTTGTGAAGAAGGGTATCCCATTTCGAGTACATGGCACGGACGTGGATGAACAGGGCCGATTGGCTATAGTACATGGGACGATTGGTGGTATGACTGTTCTATTGGTAAATGTGTATGGTCCGAATGTGGATGATCGCGCCTTTTTTGATGAAGTGTGGAGACGTATCTCAGTGTTTCCTACTGCTGACATTATTTGGGGGGGGGATTTTAATACTTGTCTGGATGTGGCTGTTGATAGAGAAGGTGCAGGGGTGGCCAGACACAGGCTATCGACAGATGCCCTTAGGGGCATAATGGACGCTGGCAGTTTATGTGACGTTTGGCGCATGCGTCACCCTGGCGCCAGGGAACATACATTCATCTCCACTGTGCACGGCACCTGGTCCCGCCTGGACTATTGGATCGTGTCGGAGGCCGTGTGTACCTATGTGGTGGAGGTTCAACACTTGGCCAAAACCCTATCAGACCACTCACCGGTGCTTCTTGAGATGCAGGTACCCGAGTGTGTCAGGCCTCCCTTTGCATGGCGACTACAGCCTTCTGCTCTGACTGACCAGGTGTTCAAACACACTGTGGGTGAAGCCATAAATAATTATTTCAGGGAAAATGCCGGAACGGTCGAAAACGCGGGAGTACTGTGGGAAGCCTTCAAGGCAACGATTCGAGGAGTCTGCATTGGCGCGCAGGCAGGGGTCTTGAAGGATCTGAGGCGCAGAATCGGTAAGCTTGCAGGGGAGATAGTGGCGCTGGAGCGAGAGTATGTCCAGAGTCCCGCCCCCGCGCTCCTCTCTAAGATCCGTGAACTGGTTACGGAGCATAATGAAACTGTAGACCAGGAAATGTTGCATAGATCTCGTCGCTGCACTGCCCGGTATTATGGAGAGGGTGGACGCCCTAGCCGCTCGCTAGCACAGAAATTAGCGGCGCCGCGCAGCCAGGCTCACATAACCGAACTGCTGGACGGGGAGGGAGTGCCACATTATGATACCTCGGGAATAAGTAGGGTGGTGATGGACTTCTATTCCAATCTGTACAGTAAACGCACCTCTCTGCCAGCCGCAGACGTAAATGAGTACCTAGGGGATGTGACTCTGGGCTGGTTGTCCTTGGCACAGCGTGAGTATATCACACAGCCTTTTGATGTAGAGGACGTGAAGGTAGCTATTATGTCCCTCCCCAACAGCAAATCGGCGGGATTAGACGGACTCCCTAGTGAGTTTTATAAGGCATATGTTAATGAGCTTGCGCCATGGTTGCTGGAGGTCTATGCGGAGGCATATGACTCGGGTGCTTTGCCCCCTTCTCTTACGGAGGCACTGTTGGTGCTTCTGCTAAAGCCCGACAAGGCGGCAAATGATTGTGGCTCCTATCGACCGCTATCGCTCATAAATATTGACGCCAAAATACTGGCTAAGATGATAGCTTCCAGACTCCAGCCCTTGGTACCTAATCTAGTGCTTCCGGACCAGTCGGGGTTCGTGCCCGCTCGATCTACGTCACATAATCTTCGCACTATCTTCTCCACGTTACACTATTTCGAACATGACTTTCAGGCAGTGGCGGTGCTACTTGATGCCGCCAAGGCATTCGATTCGCTCCAGTGGGACTATATGTTCACGACCTTGCTACGAATGGGCCTGCCGCCGTTTTTTAAAAAATGGATCCATCTATTATATACTGCGCCGGTGGCCCGGATTCGTGTAAATGGCTGGGTAACTGAGGCATTCGCCATCCACGGCGGCACCCGACAGGGGTGCCCCCTGTCGCCCATGCTGTTTGCATTGGCTCTAGAACCTTTAGCATGTAAGCTGCGTCAAAAGCACGGGGGGCTGCTTTACGGTTTAGGCAGCGACCCCTAGTGGTGTCACTGTACGCGGATGATATGCTGATGTACGTCCGAGACCCTGCTATATATTTATCGGCAATGATACGTGAATACATCAAGTTTGAACGATACTCGGGTCTGGGCATCAATTGGGCCAAATCTACTGTCTTCCCACTCACAGCAGGAACTAGGGAGATAGAACTCGAATTTCCCCTGAGGTGGTCGACCGACCCTGTTAAGTATCTGGGTGTGTGGCTGCACAGGGACCCGGAGGTTGTGATTGCCGAAAATTATGGTCATGTGGTCACCACGATTACGGAACGGGCTGAGCGCTGGGCTAAACTCCCTCTCTCTCTTGCGGACCGCATAGCGGTCATAAAAATGACCTTTCTGCCAAAGCTGCTCTATTTATTTAACAATATCCCCATTCGTCTGAATCTCGCGCTGTTCAATACTTTGCAGTCGTCCATGTCCACGTTTGTGTGGGGAGGCAAAAAACCCCGCTGCAGCTGGAGTGTGCTGGTCCAGCCGTTTGAGCGTGGAGGGTTTGAGGCTCCCGACTTACGACTATATTACTTATGCGCGCAGGCGCAGTATGCGCACTTTTGGTACTATCCACAGAAATTTTAGCCACATACTGCTATTGAGGCGGATTCGGTCCTTCCAGGGCCACTCACGGCCGCGGCCTTAATGGGTGGAGCGGGAGGTCCCCGTGGAGAAATTAGCCCTGTGCATTGTACGGCCTGGGCATGGAAAACCTTGGCCAAGAGGGCGGGTCTGGAATATTTATATGCCCCAGCGCTCCCCCTCGCCGCGCATCCGGGTATATCGGCGGCGCAGGAGCCGGCAGCCCTGAAGGCGTTAAGTGGAGTTGGGATTACACTTTTGGGAGACTTCTATAGTCAGGGTCGCTTTCGCTCACTGACGGATCTCCAGGGCGGACGAGATACTGGAATAATGCTGCGCTTCACGTATGCACGGGTGCGACAGGCAATTCGAGCGGTATACCCAGCATACCCGATGGAGCCGCGCACTCTGATGGCACTGCGGGCGGTGCTGTCGAGTGCAGATCGCAGGGGTCTTGTTACTAAATTATACAACGCTTCCCTCAGAGAAACCGATCTCATTGATTCACCTTCATATAATAAATGGAAGACAATCTTGGGAGACACGTTCTCGATAGACTCCTGGAGGTTCTGTTGTACGTTGACTGGGCGCTTAACGGCGAACTGTAACCTTCGCATAATCCACTTCAAATATATACATCAGCTATACTATACACCGTTGCAGCTGCGAAGGTTTGGGTTGCGGGACAATGCATGCTGTATACGCTGTGGACAGGAGAACGCGGATTTTGTGCATTTGGCCTGGAGTTGCATGGGTGTATACAACTTCTGGGTGAAGGTTACGCGCATACTTACGGATGTGGTCCTGGAGGATGTTGGGTGTGTACCAGAGGTGTGTCTGTTGGGATGGGTGCAGAGCCTTAGGCCCTGTAATAGACGGATAGTAGCTATATCTACTCTGTTTGCAAAACGAGCCGTGGCACAGTGTTGGGGTGCAAAAGCTGTTCCGACTGTGCAGAAGTGGATTCGCGATTTGTTATATTGCAGGGATCAGTTGGGCATATATACTGAAGAGCTACCTGAGGCCTCACGTCCCAAGGACTTTTGGGCCCCACTGACGGGGTATCTTCTTGGGAATCCAGACTTGCAGTGAGGCAGAATACATACTGAGCTGTTAGGTGCGATAGGACTATTGGGCTTGCAGGGATGTATTGTCATATTCACAATGTCTTGCCAGAGGATGTAATAATACTATGCAACCATGCCGGGGTTCTGGGGGGGGGGTTGGGCGAAGTGTTGTTAGTTGGGGCTCCATGTTTGCATTAAGTTGTAATATAAAGACAAAATCGGCTTGCATTCAGTAACTGTATACAAGGCTTGATGCACCCAGTGTTTGGGGTGATGCATGATCTTAATGTGCAAGTTGTCTAATAAACAAATTTAAAAAAAAAAACTATGCATGGGCCTGAAAGGCATATATATCAGGAATCAGAAGACAAAGTTAAGGTCCTACTGTGGCATCACAATCAGTTTGGGAGGAAACGTGTGTCAAACCTTTGATAAACCACATCACAACATGTGATTTAAACAAGGAAAGTTGGTCTGGCAAACACAGAAAGGCCCGACAAGTAACCTTTCACAAAGCTTCCTGTAAGGCCTTGCTGGACTAAAAAGAAAACATACACAAAGACATGTGCAACAGCTTTCCCTGTAAGGGGTTCAGTGACCCGGGGGCACCACACCATGTACGTACTTCTCCAAGCACCCAGCATAGGTGGTTTTCATTGAGGGGTCAGGTGGTGAGGCTGAGACAGGAGGTCCTCCCAAAGTGGAACCTGATTAGAGGACAGATGATCATGTTCAGGAGTTCGGGGTATCAAACACTCCTGGCCCAATCCAGGGACACTAGGATGACTTGGGCCCATTTGTTCTTGATCTTCTTCAGAACTCAAGGCAGGAGAGGTAGTGGCATGAAGGCATACAGGAGAACCATGTTCCATTCCAGCCGGACAAGTGTTCTTGTGGGATCTCCAACATGCAAAATTGTCAACACTGCACGTTATATACAGTGGCAAAAATATCTAGTCAGGGTTCTCCAGACTAATTGAATACACCCTGTGCCACCTCGGGGTGTAGAAGCCACTCATGAGCTACCAGACAGTGTCTGCTCAGTTTGTCTGCTCTGGCATTCAGGACCCCGCTAGCTGGTTGGCGACCAGGAAGGTCTAGCCACCTCCCGAGATGCAAAGCATTTTGGCACAGAATCCAGGAACCCACACCGCTGTGCCTGTTGCAGCACCACATGGCAGTGGTGTTGTCTGTGAGAAAGGGCACCAGCATCCCCTTGACGGATGGCAGAAAAGCCATAGTAGGGTGATGTGGAGCTGGCCCTCCACTGGAGACCAGATGCCTCTGATCTCCAGCTCCCCCATGCAACCCCACCAACCCAGAAGCAATGTGTCCATCACCAATGTCAGCTTTGAGTGGGGAATGGAGTTGCCTGCTGGAGGACGGATTGTGATTGGTCAGTCACAACTGCAGATCTTAGGCCATCTCCTCAGAGACCTGAATAGTGTTGGAAAGGCAGCCTTTATGTGGGCCCCAGTGGGACTTTAAATTCCACTGCAGGAACTGCATGTCCTACCTGATGTAGCTGACTAGGGAGATGCACAAGGCCACCAGCACCAAGATCCAGAATCGAGCCTGCAACATCACTAGCTAAGCTTGATAATGTCCCAGGCTCATTACAGTGGAGAATAGGCTCTGAACTCCACCATGTCCAGGATCACCCCAATGAATGAAAGCCTCTGTGATAGAATCAGGTAGAACTTTGGTTTGTTCATGGTAAACCTCAATGATGTCAGGAATTCCGCCGTCATCCGAAGGTGGTCAATGGCTGGCTGCAGAGAGCCCTTCTTTAGCAGCCAGTTATCGAGGTACAGGAATACAGGAACTCTCTATGTCCGAAAATGGCCAGTGACCACTACCATGGCACTGGTGAGGCCAAAGAAAAACATGGCAAACTGAAAATGCTCCTGTCCCACCTAGAACCACAAGTAATCCCTGTGAGACAGCATGAGTACATGAAAATAAGTGTCCTGTATGTCTCAAAACACCATCCAGTCTCCAGGTCCAGGGCACAAAGGAACTGTGCCAAAGTGAGCATTTTGAAGTTGCTCTTCAACAGGAAGGCATCCAGAGGTCGGAGGCCCACAATATGCCTGAGGCCCCCCTTCCTTTCCAGGTTGAGGAAATAGCAGGAAAAACAACCCAGGTTTTCTCCAAATCAGGTACTTGATCTATGGAACCATTCAACAGCAACAGGTGTACGTCCTTCAACAGGATGGACAGATGCTCTTCCAACATTCTTTCTGGTGTGGGAGGAATATAGGACAGAGAGGAAAGAAAAGGTAGGACATAGCCCTTCTGAACAATGTGCAAACCAATCAATAGGACATGATCACAAATTGGGGAGGCAGTACTGAATCCTGCCCCCCCATCTGTTGGGCTTGAGTCACTGAGGACAAACTAAAGTTGTTTGTTTGCCGTTGTAGGAATGAAAGAGGAGTGGGAGGACTGGTGCCCCGGCTGGCCTGGGTGCAATTATCAGTTGAGTGTCTGCGGCTCGAATAGGACTGGGCTGTCTGCTGTATTAATGGGTAGGAAGGCTGTCTCCTTCTATATGCCAGCCCTCTGGGATGCCCTTCACATTTTTCAGAACTGGTGGGGAAATTGCCTTGCAGGGGTCAACAGCTCCAAGGAACTTCCTGTAGCTCTGCTATCTTTAAAGTGTTTCAAAGCGAAGTCTACCAAAGAGGCGAAACAATCCAAGAGCATATCCATTTATCCATTAGCAATGCCTGTCCTTTGCTGGAAAGTCGGGTTCATCTCATCTAGGCATGTCTATTAGGTACAATACTGGCAATGATGTTTGTG
Organism: Calotriton arnoldi; assembly: GCA_963921515.1. NCBI lineage: Eukaryota > Metazoa > Chordata > Amphibia > Caudata > Salamandridae > Calotriton > Calotriton arnoldi. Next base: position 641,486 of record CAWUFW010001100.1, read on the forward strand.
GTATCCATGCCTGTGTCCTGCCAGTTATGGATCATCTGAGCCAAAGAGGCCCTAAGGTCCTCAAAGGGCCACAGGCAAGATCTTGCTGGCCATGTCTCTAAGCCCATGGGTTTATCAGCCCAATAGACAGACTGTGTTTTACGGATCTAAGTTTCAGGCTGGCAGAAGAAAACAAAGGTTTGTCAAAGTCATCAATCCTTTTGGATTCTCTATACGTAGAATTGGTCAGAAATTAATCAGGATTCACCTTATTGGGCAAGGCCCATACGATGCGACTCTCCAAAGTAGGGAGCTTAGTGAGAAAATCCAGACCACCAAGCGCCAGCCTATATCACCTGGCAACTGCCTGCTAACAGGTGGGCAAGAACATGATTTGACCAGGTAGCCATCAGAGTATCTGTGAGGGCATCATTAAAAGGGAACAAGGGCTTAGATGTTGCTGGCCCAGACAACAATTTCCGTCAAAACATTTGTTTTAGTCTCAGAGGGGGACAGCTGTAATTCAGGAGCCCTCTGAACCTTAACTGCACATGAGGCAGTTTCTTCCATTGGTGCCACATGTGGCGAGCTGAACTCTGTGTCAGGGGAGGTATCTCCATGGGGAAACTGTTCCCTAGCATGAGTCATTTGTAGGTATCGCCAAAAGACTGATATAGTGGGGAGCAGAGCTCCAGATCCGCATCGGAAGACACAGAAAGAAAGGAAGATATGTCAGCGTGCAGACGTGGCACTTGCATGTGGCTGCACTCAGTCGCTTCCATGGTGGTATGAAGTCAGCGTGGAGCTACACGCAGGAGCTCTTTTTCAAAATTCTCTGGATCCATTGCGACACCTGGGCCATATTCTAAAGGGAGGAATCTATGGTTAGAAGTATCAGCAGCAATTTTATTAAATGTCTACTGAAAAAGCCTTCCTATTGAAGAAGTAACTTAGTAAGACATTCATATTTTGTAACACTAGCAAGTGCTGATAAGAGGTCTGAGCTTTAATGTCCAGCATCAGAAGCAACACCTTTAATCACCTTCTAAAGCAAACATTGACTATTGCCCCACAGCTATCATTGCAAAGTCCAAAAAGCGAAGGGAGTATTGGTTAATATGTGAATGCCTCAGTATCATTGATGCAAGACTAAGAACTGACCCTACCCAAAAATGATACTTCTACCACAGATCACAAGCCATAAGACCTGGGGAAAATATTTGACACTTAAGGTGCCCAACCAAATAGAGAAAAAGAAACCACACCACCAACCACAGACAAAGATCTGAAGTCATTTACAACACTAACCATGGCATCCAGAGAGCTAGTTAACCATTGCGCTAACCATGGCTATGAGTGAGAGCATGAAAGCCACAGCACCAATTAATCACCCCCTAGGGATAGCATGTCAGCTACTCCTCTCGCCATTGCATATTTCAATACACTGCCTGCAGATCCTACTAATCGCTTTTCTTGCCTGATCCCCCTGGTATCATCAACTTACCGCTCCTTCGTTCACCACTCCGTGCCTGGTTCCTTTTTCCTCACACGGGATCACCACCTTACCCAGCCATCCTTCACTCACTCAATCCTCCCTTAACCACTCAGCCCTCGTTAAACCCTTCCAAACACCCTCATGCCACTCACCCTGCCAATGGTGTCATCTTTGGCGAAACTCTGAGTGCACCAGATCTTTGTTGAGCGTTTTCCTTTCTTGGGTTTGTCTGTCATGGAAAACTAAAATAAACAAAGGAGAGAGAATGAGAGGAGCCTAAAATGTCCCTACCCTCACCAAACATGGCTGACCTCATTACATGTTCTTTGATTCGGTCCTCAACACCCCTGCCCCAATATGAATATGGCAGACCTTAGAAAGTGCTCATGATTCACTTGAATAAAGAAGCAGCCCCAAACAACCATCCACACCACAGGGCATGAAAAGTGTTACTGCTCAAGATGCAGTTCATTCAATCCATTTAAGTCTGTTAGGGCCGTGACTGACTGATGGTATATAGTACCTTGCTAATACTTATGGACAGCACTCACCAGCCTGTGACTGACTAAGATGCAATCCCTATAGGACACACACACACCTCTGAGTGGTACTCACTTGATTGTGACAAAGAGCTGTAACGGAGTCAGAGGGAATGCAGATCAGCTCTCAACCACATCAGCTCTGAGATGCAGCCATTCAAGGCACCCGAGAGCAGTGCTCACAGACTGCACTAAGAGATGCTGCAGTCACTCCAAGCAACTGAGAGTGATGCTCAATGACTGTGCAAAGTGAGCTGTAGCTACTCCAGGTTCCGCAAAGTGGCACTCGCCGACAGTATGTACAGAGGCACTACACCACTCCAGACACCCAGAGTGGTGCTTACATACTGTGTGGTACTTTGAGCTGCAGCAGCTTCATGCACTTCACAATGGAACTCATCAACAGTGCGAACAGAGACGCTGAAGCCAGTCCAGACACCCATCAGTGGAATTCACCTTGTGGGCTGTCAGAGATTCAGCTCAACAATCCCCCAACTTCTATGCCTGAAAGATGGTATGCACCTGACTGTGGCTGACAGAGATGACAGGGGCTGAGGGGATTCGGTGGAGCCCTTCCAGGTTCTGCAGGAGATGGCTGAGCTCCAACAACTTTCGCTGACAATCAAAAAGCTCTGTAAAAGACCAGAGGGAGAAAAGGAGGTAAGAGCAAAAGGGAAAAAACGTGGAAAGAGGGCAAGTGGGAAAAGAAAGGTGAAGAGCACAGGGTGGATGTGAAAAGGAAACAAGCATGAGGTGGAAAGAGAAAAAGGAGATAGAACCCAATTTAGATTCACATATTTTTAAAAATAGATTACAAAATAAACTGCAGCATTGTGAAACATGAAACACTGTAGATAATGCAAAAGGGAAAGAAAATTAACCAAAAGAATAAAAGGAGGCAGAAACAGAGGACAGGTAAATGTAATGAGGGAGAGATGGGCAAGAAGGGGGAATAAGAAAGTGATGAGAAATAAAAAGAATGAATGAGAGCATAGGAGCAAGCGTTACAACAGAAAAAGCGAGAGGAAAAGAAATTAAGGTAAGACACTGAAAGAAGGAAAAAAGCAGAACAATGAGAGATGGTGGAATGATGAAAGGTGGAGACAGTAATAGCAACATAAGTAGTGACGGAATGGGGGACGGAGAAATGGAACGACAATAGATGAAAGGGCGAAGGATTGAGATATGTCTGGATAGGAGGAATGAGGGAGAGAGGAGGAATGAGGGAGAGAGGAGGAATGAGGGAGAGAGGAGGAATGAGGGAGAGAGGAGTTATGAGGATTGAATGGGGAAATAACGGAAAGTGGGGATGATGATAGGGAGGGAACGAGAGAGGGAAAGGCAGTAGGAATGATGAAGAGAGCAGGATGAGAGAAAAGGCTGATGGAGAGGGGGAATGATAGTACAATAGAAAAGGAAGAGTCTAGATGAGTTGTAAAGAGATAGAAACATGGGTTAGAGGGATGAGAAAGTAATGGAATGCGTGGACAGAAAAGAAGACAGGGGAACTGAGAACAAATGAGCAAGAAAAGTATTGTGAAAAATGAGTGGTTGTTAAACAAGTGAAGGATGTATAGAGACAGTGATGGAGGTGCCCTACCAATTATGGGAATGTTCAGCATGATAGCCGGTACTCAATTGAGGATGGCTTCCCACATCACACACCCTCTGGAGTGGTCAAATCCCTTGTTTACCCACCTGTGGAGCACCGGTCCAGATCATCCCTATCTTTGAGCCAAACAGCAACCTTCTCCTTGGCACCACCAGGAGCAGGTGGGATATTCCAACGAGAGAATCCGTGGTTAGACCAGTCAGACAATGGTACCTGTCAGGGTGACACATGGCAAGGCCGGCCGGTGAGTGACAGCTCTGCAGAGGCATCTAAGCAGAATCGAGACTGTGAAAGGGAAGGGCCCATCACTCACCTGTACAGGACAACTCTCCACCTGAACAGAACAGAGCTACTTCCCCTCACATGTACAGAACTGTGACACATTGCTCACCAGTACAAGACATGAGTCACCTCACCTTCACAAGACCACTCTATCAAATGCAAAGGACAGAAACCACCCCTCTTGGTATAGGACAGAAACCACCCTTCAGCTGGCCAGGTCAAGAGCCCTCCTTTTACTTGTCTTTGTCAGGAGCCCTCCCTCACTTGTACAACCAACTCTTCACGTATAGAACAAGACCACTAGCTCACCTGGTTAAAGGTCCATCCAGTCCACCAGACCTGGGCTCACTTACTGATGCTCACAATTAGGAGGCATGTGCGATGTGTGCATTTTTTACGTACACAAAAGAATGATGGAGAATGTGAAGTAGATTTTTGTGCAGGCTGTCTTTTGTTCGGGTGGACAAGACAGACTGTCTCCAGGTTACCCATCTTAAAACCAGTCTTGAGTTTTTCGGTGGGTTAGAACACCACCCTCTCCTCTTTGTTTAGTGTAGTTGTTTCTTGATTCAGTGAAACCCATCTCTAACCCTCTTCATATGTGAACTTCTCTTGGGCTCAGTCAGGTATTAATCCACTTGAGCCCTTCACCAATCCCAACTGAATGGTCTTGGACTACCAACTTCAGAAACCCACGGAAAAAAGAGACCATTAAGAAAGAGGCACTGCCCACTGACTGCAAGAAAAACTTGTATTACAAAGCAATAAGAACTTTAGTTGGCTCAGGCTTCCCGTCTGTGCCCCTAAAGTGGGCTACATTCTGGCCCACTGGAAACAGCAATTTGCTCATCAACTGAATATCAAGGAGATGCTTCACATCTCTGTTGAGCAGAATCATTGCCAGAAGTAAAACCTTTGGCAATCTTTGCTCTCCTTCAGACAATATCCAAAACAAGATTCCTGGGGCACCTCGTTGGAACTACCAGTGGAAGATGAGGAGCTGGACTGTCATGAGAGTAGAGGAGCCGGTCAGACTATCTGAAAAATTGCATAAAGCTCAAGTAACTGTCCAGCTTGCTAAGAAGCAAGAAAAGGATAATGACCAAAGAATAGCATTGCCTGGGTTGAGGAGATGAAGAGGTGTTTTCCTGCATCAATAATATTAGGTTAACTCGGGAATTTAACCTCCCTGTACCATTAGAATCCAAGAAGGGACTGGGGATGTGAGATCTGATCCTGTTTGCAGAGGAAGCCATTCAGATACAGGATCTCCTTAAATCATCATCCTAGCCCTTACAGTTCTGGAGCCAAATTGAATTAAAGTCTTGGGTGAGTACTCACCATTAAGTCCAGTTCCCAATAGGAACTGGTGAAACCTTGGGGTCCAGTGGATGTCCTTATTCCTGCGGATACCCCGATTAGCAATGGAGAAATTTAAAAGCAAATGGCTGTTTTCCCTAAACTTTAGAGTCTCTGTTGATTGCAGAAAGGATATTAACCCACTAATCCTCCATCAAAAAAAACAGCAAAACCAGTTGGGTCCAAATGAGTGAAAAATGAACTGAGCCCGGTTAAGACACTAAAGGAACTTTGCACCCAGTCACTGATCCTGCAACACTTTGCACCCTGTCTCTTTGCCATTGACTCAACGGATTGGGACACGTTTATTGTTCATGTGGTGGATTTTAGGGTAAAAGGGATATTTAATATTGCTAAACTGGAAACTCAGCAACTGAGGCTTCAGCTTACTGAGCTATCCACTACTGATTTAAGAGTGAAACACCATTGAATCAGAGGGTCAGACATATCATGGCCTGGTTGCTCTACTGGATTCTCTATCTGGAAATTCTAGCCCATTGTCTGAGACTTTCTATGTCAACATTGCAGTGACTGTATTAACTCTGCAGACCCAGAGCGGGTCTGGTGGCTCAGTGGAAGCCGGGTCTGGTGGCTCAGTGGACTAATGCATCCATTGCCCGGGCCTGTGTTCGACCTCATGGTCACAGGTTCAAATCCCGGCGGGTCCCCTCAGCCTTTTATCCATCTGAGGTCGATAAAATGAGTACCATTGAGTTGGATAACAAAAAACATCTGTTATTCAGCGCCAAGAGACCCCGACGCGGTAAACGTGCGCTTTACAAATACACGTTATGTTATCTGCCCAAAGAAAGTAACGCGGTTATCGAATTGGAATGCATTAGTACTGTGGCCCTGGAACTCCAGCAGTAATCCACATTAACCACAAAGGATACTTGTTCCCATTTAATGTCCAGAACCCAGACAATTCCTCATGCTCCACGTGTTTTTAAAATACCCTCACACACTACTGAATCCCATAGTGTCATGCTTCATCATAGGGTTCTTCCCGTCCCTCTACGGGCGGGCGTGCTACAACCTACGAATACTGCGGGAGCACTTGGTGTTTATGAAAATAGGCTATGTGTAGTGTGGGAGTGAGAGTGGTAGGGTCAGTGAAAAAATACAAAAGGGGGTTTAAAAATTCCTGGCTAGTGGAAAAAACAGATTTTATTCACTTCCTAGCTGGAAACACTAAAAATGGGGTTATGTAGGGGTGTACCCTAATGTGATACCCCCTACTGAGTCAACATGTTTCGTAAGCAGTCCCCACTGCATTACTCATCAGACCTAGTACGATCCCTACTGCACTCAAAATATGATATATTTTTATATATGTAGTATGCCTATCTTTCAAAAATCAGTCTGCAAAAATAAGCCAGACTGAAAAATAGGGGTGAATGGCCTCTAGTAGTAAAAATAACCAAATTGGTATCTGAAATGATAAAAAACATAAAATAAACAACCTGAATAATCGTTTTTATCAACACTTCACCATAGTGTGGAATCACACCATTTGGTTAAAATACGTAATATATAATTTGTATGATATATTTTTCTGAGGCAAAGCACTGCTTTTCTGATACATTTTCACGGGCAAAGCACTGTTTTCATACCATAGTTAGCGATGGTGCCGCCCACTTTAAGGTGAACTTAATATTTGGTTCGTTAAAACTTATACACTCAAAGTGAAACAAAAACACAAATCACACATACTGTCATGCATCCGTTCTCACTCTATGTTTGCCGAGGGCGCTGTTAAGGATGTCGTGACTCACACATCCTGATATACAGACATGCCGACTAACGTGTGTTACTCATAGCTGAATAGAAAGATGAAAAAAAAATTCATTTAAAAGTCATGATGTACATACACTATTTAGAACGATTGTCAGGCATCATGAGCTTGCACTGGAGGGGAGGTTGCCTTGGATTAATCACTGTGGGTAAAGTAAGAAATCATATAACATTATGATTGACTGATCTCGCCGTGTTTATAATGCGAAATAGAAAAATAGTTAGGACATGGATTGCAGAGACTTGGCTCAAGTCTTACTTACATGAAATAGGAAATACCCTCTCCTTTCAATACCTCCGTGCTGCTCCGTGGCTTGCTGTGGAAGCGTTTGAACTCGGTATTTATCCCATGTTAATTACAGAAAAAGACCGCGAACCGGCTTGTTTCTGGGCACTAGAGCGTTACCTGTTACAAAAATGGCGGCTCACAGTGTGCTAATCAGATGGTCAGAAAAGCACCACTTCCTGGGTTTGAAGTGCAGTGTCCGATAGATTAAGGAAATGAAATGCTAGTGTCAAATGCAAACCAGTGCTTTTGTTGGTAGTCGCTATACTGAGACTTGGTTTATAAAGGATATAATTTCAAAAATCATAAGACTTGCTTTCCTTGCAATGTGATTAGGCATCAGTAGTAGGCCGGTTTGGCTCGAAAACTAGAGCGTGAATTCTAAGATGGCCGCTCTTATTGTGCCAACAACCTTGCCGAAAAATGCACTACTTCCTGGATGGGATCAATTCTCAGGATGCTTGAAAAGATCTATGCTGCATAGTGAGCAGTGACTATAATGGTACTATTTGAAAAAAATTAAAAATTAAGAATTACCAATTACAAAAGGGAGAGCAAGGTATATAATATGAAGTTCCGGGATAATTTCCCAAAGTCCTCAGGTGTTAAAAAGACCTCAGGTGTTGATAAAGAAAAACAGGGGTCTGTATAAAAGAAGAAAGGCGGGGTCTGTATGCAAAGTGAGCAACTTCATTTTTTCTGACAATCAAGATAATTTTATAATTGGCCCCACGGAATTTCATCATTTAGACCTTTTACATTCGTTTTAAGATCTAAACACCTATCTCTGCTCTTTTTCGAAAAGGTACTTCTCATTTGCGACCTGTTCCATTACTGTCCAAACGATATCTTCTGAGGTGTGGCCTTTTCCAGGAAGTGAGATGCCATTTTGGTCGTGCTTTTCTTGCACTTGATATTACTTTTATGTTCTCCTATTGTTTTCACTGGTCGAGTTGTCATTCCTACATATTCTAATAGGCACGGACAAGTAATGAGGTATACCACGTTACTACTATTGCAGGTCGTGAATTTTCTCTGTTCCCATTTGGTGCCATTGAGGAAGATTCTTTACTTTTTCTTGTAAGTGGGCAAACCTTGCATTTTCCACATGGGTGGTGTCCATGTATGCTTGCCATTGCTGTCGATTGTCCAATGGGTTCATTCTTTTGGTTCTCGTGTGTACAATCATATCACGGATGCTTTCCCTCTCCTATGGGAAAAATAGGTTTAGCGAGATTCAATCCACCGCTGTTTAGGATCTTCCAGTGTCTGTTGACGATTTTGGTCACCTGATTGGAATTAGTGTTGTATGTTGTAATACAGAATGGTCGTTTTTCCTCAGATTTGGGGGCAGGTTCTAGAAGACTCTCTCTGCAGTTATTACGTGCCCTTTAAAGGCTTGATCTATGACCCTTGTGGGGTATTGGCGTATTTCTAGTTTCTTTTTCAAATCTTCTGATTGCATTTTAAAATTGGTGACTTCTGTGCAATTCCGTCTAAGACGAAAAAATTGCCCGTAAGGGAGGTTATCCCGAAGATGTTTCGGGTGGAAGCTTTGGTACATCAAAAGACAATTTTTTGATGTTTTAAAATGCGTCGTGGTCATCAGTCTTCCATCTTTAGGTGATATATTCAAATCTAAGAAGACCAGTTCTTGTTTTGAAATGGTGCTGGTGAAGTTTAGGAAATCATCCTGGTAGTTGAGCCAAGTGATGAAGCGCTTGGCTGTCACCTCATCTCCATCCCAGATAATCAATATATCATCAATATATCTCTTCCAGGTGTTGATGTAGGTATAAAAGGGATTATCTGGGTGTAAAATTTTGTTGTCTCTAGATGGTGTACGTAGAGACCAGCTATGCTGGGAGCAAAAGTGCTCCCCATGCTGGTCCCATGCTTCTGGAGATATAAGGTGTTGTTATACTCAAAGAAATTCTCTTTAAGTGCAAGGTTACAGCATTCCATGATGACATTTCTGGGTGTTTGGTATTCCAGTCTGTATTAAAGAACCTCTTCAATGATGTTTAAAGTTTCATTGTGGGGAGGCTGGTATACAGGCTTTCAACATCACAACTAATCAGAAGTTGGTGTTGCGGGTCAAAGGGAGATTTTCTAGTAGTACCAAGACATCTTTAGTGTCTCTTAGATAAGTAGATATTTTTTGCACCATAGGTCTTAAGGATGCGTCTGCGAATTTAGAGACTGGCTCTAAAATAGATCCTATACCGGACACAATAGGGCGACCTGGAGGGTTTTCTAGACTCTTATGTATTTTTGGAATGGTATATAGGTAAGGTGTTATGGGAGAGTCCTGGATTAAAAAATCGCCCTCTTTTTTTCGTCATCCATCCTTGAGCTATAGCTTCTTCTACCATGCTCGTTATTTTTATCTTTATCCTGTCTGTTGGATCTTGGTTCAGAATTTCATAGTTACGCTGATCTTGGAGGAGGCGTCTACATTCACGGTCATATTGATCAGCTGATTGTATGACTATCGCCTCCTTTATCTGCAGGTTTGATTACCAATTTCGAGTTGTTGCTCAACTCCCGTATTGCTTTCCTTTCTTCATTTGTTATGTTTTGGAACACCTGTCTGGTGTTGCGATCTAGATCCTCTAAATCCTGCATGACTGCTTTCTCAAAGGTAAGCAGTTCTATGGGAAGAGTGGAATCAGGGGGTGTAAATCTCGATTTTGGTTTAAGGCCTTTATCCCCCTCTTGTGTCTCATTTTTCCTTTTGTCTTGAAAGAAGACTTGTAATTTCAGTCTCCTCATGAATTCCTGTATTTCTTTGCACAGTAAAAATGTATCCATATTTGATGTTGGCACGAACCCTAATCCTTTCTCCAAGACAGATCTGAGCATCAACGAGCAGAAAATGAACTTAGTGGTAAACCTGACCGATGAAAACCTGACAACCGCTCAGATCTCAGTCTTGGAGAAAGGATTAGGTTCGTGCCAACATCAAATATGGATACATTTTTACTGTGCAAAGAAATACAGGAATTCATGAGGAGACTGAAATTACAAGTCTTCTTTCAAGACAAAAGGAAAAATGAGACACAAGAGGGGGATACTGGCCTTAAACCAAAATCGAGATTTACACCCCCAGATTCCACTCTTCCCATAGAACTGCTTACCTTTGAGAAAGCAGTCATGAAGGATTTAGAGGATCTAGATCGCAACACCAGACAGGTGTTCCAAAACATAACAAATGAAGAAAGGAAAGCAATACGGGAGTTGAGCAACAACTCGAAATTGGTAATCAAACCTGCAGATAAAGGGGGGGCGATAGTCATACAATCAGCTGATCAATATGACCGTGAATGTAGACGCCTCCTCCAAGATCAGCGTAACTATGAAATTCTGAACCAAGATCCAACAGACAGGATAAAGATAAAAATAACGAGCATGGTAGAAGAAGCTATAGCTCATGGATGGATGACGAAAACAGAGGGCGATTTTTTAATCCAGGACTCTCCCATAACCCCTTACCTATATACCATTCCAAAAATACATAAGAGTCTAGAAAACCCTCCAGGTCGCCCTATTGTGTCCGGTATAGGATCTATTTTAGAGCCAGTCTCTAAATTCGCAGACGCATACTTAAGACCTATGGTGCAAAAAACATCTACTTATCTAAGAGACACTAAAGATGTCTTGGTACTACTAGAAAATCTCCCTTTTGACCCGCAACACCAACTTCTGATTAGTTGTGATGTTGAAAGCCTGTATACCAGCCTCCCCCACAATGAAACTTTAAACATCATTGAAGAGGTTCTTTTTAATACAGACTGGGAATACCAAACACCCAGAAATGTCATCATGGAATGCTGTAACCTTGCACTTAAAGAGAATTTCTTTGAGTATAACAACACCTTATATCTCCAGAAGCATGGGACCAGCATGGGGAGCACTTTTGCTCCCAGCATAGCTGGTCTCTACGTACACCATCTAGAGACAACAAAATTTTACACCCAGATAATCCCTTTTATACCTACATCAACACCTGGAAGAGATATATTGATGATATATTGATTATCTGGGATGGAGATGAGGTGACAGCCAAACGCTTCATCACTTGGCTCAACTACCAGGATGATTTCCTAAACTTCACCAGCACCATTTCAAAACAAGAACTGGTCTTCTTAGATTTGAATATATCACCTAAAGATGGAAGACTGATGACCACGACGCATTTTAAAACAACATCAAAAATTGTCTTTTGATGTACCAAAGCTTCCACCCGAAACATCTTCGGGATAACCTCCCTTACGGGCAATTCTTACGTCTTAGACGAAATTGCACAGAAGTCACCAATTTTAAAATGCAATCAGAAGATTTGAAAAAGAAACTAGAAATACGCCAATACCCCACAAGGGTCATAGATCAAGCCTTTAAAAGGGCACGTAATAACTGCAGAGAGAGTCTTCTAGAACCTGTCCCCCCTAAATCTGAGGAAAAACGACCATTCTGTATTACAACATACAACACTAATTCCAATCAGGTGACCAAAATCGTCAACAGACACTGGAAGATCCTAAACAGCGGTGGATTGAATCTCGCTAAACCTATTTTTTCCCATAGGAGAGGGAAAAGCATCCGTGATATGATTGTACACACGAGACCCAAAAAGAATGAACCCATTGGACAATCGACAGCAATGGCAAGCATACATGGACACCACCCATGTGGAAAATGCAATGTTTGCCCACTTACAAGAAAAAGTAAAGAAATAATCTCCCTCAATGGCACCAAATGGGAACAGAGAAAATTCACGACCTGCAATAGTAGTAACGTGGTATACCTCATTACTTGTCCGTGCCTATTAGAATATGTAGGAATGACAACTCGACCACTGAAAACAAGAATAGGAGAACATAAAAGTAATATCAAGTGCAAGAAAAGCACGACCAAAATGGCATCTCACTTCCTGGAAAAAGGCCACACCCCAGAAGATATCGCTTGGACAGGAACCGAACAAGTCGCAAATGAGAGGTACCTTTTCGAAAAAGAGCAGAGATGGGTGTTTCGTCTTAAAACGAATGTAAAAGGTCTAAATGATGAAATTCCGTGGGGCCAATTATAAAAATTGTCTTGATTGTCAGAAAAAACGAAGTTGCTCGCTTTTGCATACAGACCCCCGCCTTTCTTCTTTATTATACAGACCCCTGTTTTTCTTTATCAACACCTGAGGTCTTTTTTAACACCTGAGGACTTTGGGGAAATTATCCCGGAACTTCATATTATATACCTTGCTCTCCCTTTTGTAATTTGTAATTGGTAATTCTTAATTTTTAATTTTTTTCAAATAGTACCATTAGAGTCACTGCTCACTATGCAGCATAGATCTTTTCAAGCATCCTGAGAATTGATCCCATGCAGGAAGTAGTGCATTTTTCGGCAAGGTTGTTGGCACAATAAGAGCGGCCATCTTGGAATTCACGCTCTAGTTTTCGAGCCAAACCGGCCTACTACTGATGCCTAATCACATTGCAAGGAAAGCAAGTCTTATGATTTTTGAAATTATATCCTTTATAAACCAAGTCTCATTATAGCGACTACCAACAAAAGCACTGGTTTGCATTTGACACTAGCATTTCATTTCCTTAATCTATCGGACACTGCACTTCAAACCCAGGAAGTGGTGCTTTTCTGACCATCTGATTAGCACACTGAGCCGCCATTTTTGTAACAGGTAACGCTCTAGTGCCCAGAAACAAGCCGGTTCGCGGTCTTTTTCTGTAATTAACATGGGATAAATACCGAGTTCAAACGCTTCCACAGCAAGCCACGGAGCAGCACGGAGGTATTGAAAGGAGAGGGTATTTCCTATTTCATGTAAGTAAGACTTGAGCCAAGTCTTTAAATCCCGGCTCTGCAATCCATGTCCTAACTATTTTTCTATTTCGCATTATAAACACGGCGAGATCAGTCAATCGTAATGTTATATGATTTCTTACTTTACCCACAGTGATTAATCCAAGGCAACCTCCCCTCCAGTGCAAGCTCATGATGCCTGACAATCGTTCTAAATAGTGTATGTACATCATGACTTTTAAATGAATTTTTTTTTCATCTTTCTATTCAGCTATGAGTAACACACGTTAGTCGGCATGTCTGTATATCAGGATGTGTGAGTCACGACATCCTTAACAGCGCCCTCGGCAAACAGAGTGAGAACGGATGCATGACAGTATGTGTGATTTGTGTTTTTGTTTCACTTTGAGTGTATAAGTTTTAACAAACCAAATATTAAGTTCACCTTAAAGTGGGCGGCACCATCGCTAACTATGGTATGAAAACAGTGCTTTGCCCGTGAAAAATGTATCAGAAAAGCAGTGCTTTGCCTCAGAAAAATATATCATACAAATTATATATTACGTATTTTAACCAAATGGTGTGATTCCACACTATGGTGAAGTGTTGATAAAAACGATTATTCAGGTTGTTTATTTTATGTTTTTTATCATTTCAGATACCAATTTGGTTATTTTTACTACTAGGGGCCATTCACCCTCTATTTTTTCAGTCTGGCTTATTTTTGCAGACTGATTTTTGAAAGATAGGCATACTACATATATAAAAATATATCATATTTTGAGTGCAGTAGGGATCGTACTAGGTCCTGATGAGTAAAGCAGTGGGGACTGCTTACGAAACATGTTGACCCAGTAGGGGGTATCACATTAGGGTACACCCCCTACATAACCCAATTTTTAGTGTTTCCAGCTAGGGAAGTGAATAAAATCTGTTTTTTTCCACTAGCCAGGGAATTTTTAAACCCCTTTTTGTATTTTTTCACTGACCCTACCACTCTCACTCCCACACTACACATAGCCTATTTTCATAAACACCAAGTGCTCCCGCGTATTCGTAGGTTGTAGCACGCCCGCCCCGTAGAGGGACGGGAAGACCCCTATGATGAAGCATGACACTATGGGATTCGTAGTGTGTGAGGGGTATTTTAAAACACGTAGTGCTTTTCCCCTGACATCTCAAGGATCAGCAATATACATCCCTTTTCAGAATCACTAATTTAAAAAAAATAATAATAATTCACTGGCTACTACACAGGGTAGAATCTCATTGTTTATAAAAAGTTGTACAGGAGGTAGATTCTATCTGTAGACCTCTTTACTCCCTCCTTTTGTTATTTTTTCAAATTCCTCATGCTCACCTGAGGGTGCAAAGGACACTCCCCTCACCGGACTGTGAACAGGACCCTTCCCTCACATGACTATGAATACTGAAACATGACTACCTCACGTGAGTGTGTGATTAGGCTTCCTACTCACCAAAGTGTAAACAGAATGCATTAGGGTTGATCCTCACCCTACGGTAAACTGGACCTCTTGCTCTCTTGAGTGTGAACAGCACACTTTCCCTAGTCTGAGTGTGAGCAGGACACCCTCCCTCGCCTGAGTGTGAGTAGGACACCCTCCCTCACCCGAGTGTGGACAGTATTTCACTTTCATCTGAGTGTGGGCAGGACTACATCCATGCCAGAGTGTCGACATAGCTCCTCCCTGTGTGTGAATCCGTTTCCTTACATGCTCAAGAATTAATAGCATGTGTTGGATATAGAGGGTACTGGCGACTGACCTGAGACGTTAATATGGAGAAGCCAGGTTATAGGCCTCAGTGAATGACAGACCCGTTCTAGTCAACTTCAACTCAAGCAGCAGAAAAATCCAAAGCGAGAAGGTATACGGAGCTAGATCATATGGATCAGATGGGGCTAGACCGCCTCAAATATTTTAAAATGAATGGAGGTGCTGAAAGTAGACAGGCATGATGCACAATGCCTTGAATCATAAACAATAGTTCAATGGGCGAGGTAGGCTAGCCAAGTCCAGGCATTTGAGAACATAAATGAATCCCCAGGGTACAAGTTACAGATGTATCTTCGTCTTGTTCCACCTTTCCTTCTTGCCCACTGAGAGATGTGAACCTTCCTCCTGAGGCTCCAATGTACTTCAGTCATTTATCATTTCTACCAACTGAGAACAACTTTCCTTCTCTCTCGAGTCCCTTTACAGGTGTGGGCCCTTTCCCCTCCGAGCACCATGGCTTTTCAGACTTACCTACACCCCCTTAACATTTCAGGAAAGAGGTTCTTTGGTTTTCGGAGCCACCGTGACCTCCACCCTACCCCTTACCTGCCCAGGTGTTAATACGGTATTCTCAGGATTTCAATAATCCACAATGGCCTTAACTTTCCAATGCATCCATTAAGGTGCTACTCTCAGGGTTTCACACCCGGTACCTTAGCGGTCGAGGTGTTGGTAATCTACTCTCTGAGTTTCACATCTTTTGGCCTCCAGCTTCCCTGGCCAGGTATTGGAGCTTTCCTGTCCCTCTCTGGATTTTACCTTATCATCTACCCAGGTGTTGCCACTCCCAGTGTTCCATCCCTGGTCTCTTATCTCCCATTTACTAATGCAGACATTGGTACACTTCTCTCATCTCTCTCTGGTCATTACTCCTGATCTGTACAGGGGTTGTACTCTAAAATCAGGGTTTCTAATCTAATTCCGGCCTCCACCCTGCCCCTTACCTATACAGGTGTTGGTGCTCTTCTCTTAAGATTTCACAGCCCTCTCTGAACTCCTCCACTTGCCTGTACAGGTGTTGGTACACCTCTCTCCAGGGTTTCACATATCCTTCTGCCTCCACCTTACCCTTTACCGGTCCAGGTGTTGGTAGTCTTCCCCAAGATTTCACATATCCTTCAGCTTCCACCCTGCACCTTACCTATCCAGCTGTTGGTACTGTTCTCTCTGGGTTTCAGATATCCTTCAACATCCTCAAAGCCCTTCACCTGTCCAGGTGTTTGTACTCTTCTTTCAGGGTTTCACATATCCTTCAGCCTCCTCCCTGCCCTTTACCAGTCCAGATGTTGGTACTCTTCTCTTAAGGTTTCGACACCCTCTCTAGACTCCTCCACTTACCTGTCCTAGTACTCTTCTCTCAGAGTTTCCTATAGGCTTACAAACTCCACCATGACCATAATCCGTCTACAAGCTGGTATTCTCTTCTTGTGATTTCATCAACCCTCCATTCTCGCCCTTACCTGTCCAGGTGTAACTCTACTCTCAGGGATCCACAGGGTGTCAGGTCTTTGCATGAGGCGGTGCGAGCACAGCTTGGCAACCCAGGTCTGGAACAACTCTTGAGACTTAACCTAAGCACAGAAAACACAAAGAGAATGTGAAAGTTATGAAAACAAGCAATCTTACAGGGAATCTTCGTAGTTGAAATAGGCAGTCCTACTTGAAACAGAGGATCCCTCCCATCTACAGAATCTGTATTTCCACAGCTCCCCATCAGATCACTGAGTCACACACACCTTCCGCTCTGACAAACAAGCGACCAGTCTCTGCTGTGTCTCCATACCCTGACCAAGCAAGTTAAAGTGATACAGTCTAGCTCTCCTGCTAGTTTACATGATACCTTACTTCACTCTGACATTCCCAATTTGTGCTGTCTGAAGTGATGCAAAAAAGAGCCACTTGGTGAACAACTACTGTCTCTAACCCCCTAGAAAGCACCTCCTGATGGTGTGAGCGAGCTTTCCTGAGGCTAGTTTGCAGTGACCTTGCTCAATCCTGACCCTAGATGTCCCAGAATGCTCTACTTTTTTGTTCAGGAGATAAAGTCCATGATAATGCCTTCTTATGGCACAGTCAATTTCCCTATGGATCTTAAGATAAGGCATGCGTACGTTCTGCAGATATAATAGTTCAATGCACAAAAAACTTCTCTAGAGTAGCTTCAGCTTTCGTCACGCTTAAAGATGATTCCTTCCATCTTCTACTGCACCCGCGCAAAATCCACAGCTACCCATACTGCAAGACAAAGGTAATTCCTCACACGCGCACAATTTAGAATGGGACACCTTCGGTGATCTGTATCCAACCGATCAATTCAGTACTCCTCCTGAGGCAGCTCCTGGAAATAACTCCAGATTTTCTGAACTATTG
Organism: Calotriton arnoldi; assembly: GCA_963921515.1. Classification (NCBI taxonomy): domain Eukaryota; kingdom Metazoa; phylum Chordata; class Amphibia; order Caudata; family Salamandridae; genus Calotriton; species Calotriton arnoldi. The sequence continues at coordinate 658,818 of CAWUFW010001100.1, forward strand.
TTATACTACAGTATCAGAAGCACATGCCGCAAAATCCACTATACATTTCCCTCCCCTCCAACTCCTCTTCCGGCCTTGGAGTCAGTACTCACAAATCCTTCACCCAGCAAACTTATCACTCGCCTATATAGGTCCATGCAACGCTCGTTCCCAGTCATTCATCCGAAGGCACTAGCGAGCTGGAATGAAGAGCTAGAAGACACCGTTTCAGACAAACAATGGCAGTTTTGTTGTGGGCAATTAGAAATGCTTTCGCCCAACTACAAATTACGCCTTATACACTTCAAATATCTGCATCGTATTTATAGAACCCCTATACAACTTAAACGCATGGGTATACGCCAGGATGCAAACTGCTGGCGATGCAACATGCCCAACGCCACATTTCTTCATATGGCGTGGAACTGCCAGATTACGGGGAACTTTTGGTCAGAAATAGTTAACAAAATAAATGCTATTTTGGAGACTAACATGATTCCATCGCCCAAAGTGGCCCTATTGGGATACGTTAAGGAGGTCCCAATCGGCCACCGCAGATTGCTCGCCATGTTCCTGCTGCTAGCTAAGCGTAGAGTCGCAATGCTTTGGGGTAAACGTAAATCTCCTTACATCAAAACCTGGGTCTTAGATGTTACATTCTGCCAGGAGCAACTGAGCATATATTGGGAACTGCTACCACAAGCATCCAGGCCCAAAGACATCTGGGGACCATTCCTAGCCTGGCTAGCTGTCCTAAATACAGCTCCTACCCCTGTTGCTTCACCTGTTCGTGACAGTGATCAAACAACAGCTAATGAGTAACGAGCTATCCGAAGTAGTATCTATAATATGTCACTTCTCATGTAGAGTCCTTACACCTGACAATATTATACAAATTATGTTCTTATAAACATATTGCTTTTCACTGTTTAAACGGTAGAATATCAAATCATTACATGTCCAGACTATATCGCCTCTGCTTCGGTTTTGTTTTATATGTTCTGATATAACTGTAACTTCTCACTGTAACATCATGATATGTGCGTATGAACAATGTTCTTCTGTATGTTTTCTAAATGCCAATAAACATTTTTTTTAAAAAGAGGATTCCTTCCATGAGATGCAGTCTCAGTTTCCTGAAGCATGAACTACCTTGAGGTGATAGAGATTGTCCTCCGTGTCAAGGTCGATGCGCTGAGCTTTCTTATTGATGGACATGACAGAGAGCCGGATATCGATGCAGCCATGCAGTTTGCCCTTAGTGACCTAGGGGGGACACAGAAACATTAGAGCTACCAACCCAGACAACTCATTCCACCAAGAGGCTCCAGGAGTGTCTCTAAAGAGTCTCCATTTATCTCTCACAAAGACGGTGTTGAGCATAAGAAACAAAAATAAAATGTATTTTAATAAAAGCTCCTTTCAGGAGACGGAGTTACCCACGACAGACCTCACCAGTAATACTGGCCGACTTCCTACAGTTTTGAGCTAGTCCATTCAGAAGGAAAAATGACTTGCTTGCAATCATCTTTCCTCATCTGGCATAGTTAAGTGAACATATCAATTTAGGATATCTACATCTGTGCGCAGTTCGCCGAACACTTTTTTCAATGAAAAATTACTCTAGCCACCAAATACTTGAAAATAAGAATGAATAAACAACTAGACTGAAAACCTTTTTTTTAATTCCCCCTTTACAATGTATAAGCAGAGCAGAAAATTATAATACACAGTTAGCTCACTCTCCAGCGAGTTATACAGCAGGTTAGATCAATGTCTCAGAGGGATGGGCCAGTTTGAGACACTTTATTATGATCAGCAAATCTGAAAAATGATTTTAACTTCTAGTGCTTTCCATAAAGATTCTTTATCTGGAAGGTAGACTGGTGATTATGAATTCAATGAAGACATCCACTAGGATTACAAGAGGTTAACTTGTCCTTCTCGATCATGGTTGGACATTCATAAACATAGAATAGAATGGTGAGCTTACCCCCTGAATGAAGACGAGTGTAATCAGGAGACCCTCGAGAACCCATAAACAAATAATTAATCATCAACTCATCTTGGATACCACAGAAACGCTGTAAAGTGTTGCTAGTTTGCCTCCAATCCAGGGTCTAATGTGGAGAGTCCTTTGCAGTTTCAGAATATTTTTAGATTCTATTTCTAATTAAATACTGGAGCACTAAAAGAGTAGATAATGCATTTAAACCAAGACTATATGCGCCTCTGTGACTCTATGTAGCTTTTTGAAACAGTGGCTGGAACGGTTTCGAGATAAAGAGCTGGAAACCCTATGACGAGTATCTTTAAGTATGTTACACTTTGGAATTTAGTCCGCATGTTTAAAGAGATTCCACTTTCACACTGTCATCGGGCTCTTTTAGACTTGAGCGCTATAGGCTACAAAGAAATTGAGTCAATGCTCAGATTCTAGCAACATGTAACAGATGTGTTGATGAAATGGCTGATGGCCTGCACAGGTTTGCAGAATGCCCCATGCCAGCAGTGTTTTGGAATGCAAAAACAACAGTTGATGGACAGAATGCAGAACAATGTCATACATTCACCCCAGTACAGAGATCTGGGCCTAAATCCATCGTTGTTTTGCTCACCATGCCATTCCAGTTTGGACCCAGCCATATGCAAATCAGTCTTGACCCTGTGCCTCATGGGAACAGTCCAGCCCGAACTGCCAAGCCAGGTCCTCCCTGGACTGGAAACAAGCATCCTAGGACCGGTTTCGGGGTTTCACCCCTCTTCAGCCAGGATAGCTTGATTCCAGTGGCATGGAGAGCACGGGACCCACGTCTGGCTGCTGCTGTACCTAAAGAGTAAATGACTGTTTGGTCGGCCGTCTAGGGCCGCCAAACAGTCATGCACACTTTGCATGTTCTCCTCCCAGGCTGCATTACAGCCTGGGAGAACATGCCCAGGCTCCCTTTCCCTCTCTGAGCGCCGAACCACGGAGCTCAGACCAATCACAACGCTGCCATCAGCAGGATCGTGATTAGTTAGGGGAGTCTGGAAGCCTGGGTGCTTCCTGTTCCTGCGAGGAGAGGTGCCGGCTGGCGACCAGCAGGTACGTTTTTTTATTTATTTCCTAACACCACCCCCCCCCCCCCCCACCACCACCGGCCCCTTCTAGCCGCCACTGTTTTAAATATAGTAGTGGGGCAAGTCGCTAATCAAAATACTAACTTTCTAACCTAACCGAAAGTCCTATTCCGCAAACAGGGGATTGAAGATGTGCTTGAAGTGGGTTAGCACAACAAGCTCATATGCTTGTGGCATCAAGTTTAGAAACATTTTTTGTTTCTTTTGCTTGGCGATGTGCATGAAGACAAACATATAATGAAATGTAAACCCAGGCAACTGTGTCTGGCAAATGTAAATGCTGATTGTCTGGTTGATGTTCTGCAAAGTCACCCATAATGATGTTCCTCAAAGGAGCACCGGTAGCCGCCTTTCCATTTATGGAGAGGGTTCCAGTAGAATCCAAATGGAGTCCACTGTGGTGGAGACTGTGTGTTAACTTGGCTTGTCAGTTTTCCCAAGCAATATTAAAGTCCATACTTTCATTTTAATACAAATTACCCGCTTCTCACTTAGGCTAAAATCAAGAGGTGAACTTGTTTCTAATTTAGAGCTTGCTACTACAAATGTGCTATTTCATAGCTATAGCAGTGCTACCTTTAGATGCAAGTCATTTTCAAAAAGAAGCTAGTTGGTATTGCAAGTGAAATGAACTTGTGACAGAGATGTCAACTGTAGGAGTTAAACTCAAGAAACCAGTTAAAGGATGTCCAAATGATCTTGCCACAAAGTAAACTTTTATTGCTTCATAAGACGGTAGAATAACTTCGGAGTATGATAAATTCTTGTGTAAATGACAAGTACATAGTGCATTAGTCATTCTGATGAAGCGTGCTTTCATGGGAGCATCTACACTCCTTTGTTTTGTGATTAGGAGTAGTATAACTCATTTATTTCAATGCTGGTATTATCATTAATCCATATTGTTTTGATTGGGAGTGAATCCTCTCCTTCCGCAAAACGCGAACATGGCATAAAAGTGGCACAGTTCTCAAACCATTACTGGACTGGAGAGAAGACAGAAGAAGGACTGTCATGCTGCTCCCTGGACCCAGCAAAGAGAGGCAGCACCAAAGACTGGACTGCACCTGCTAAACCCGAGAGACACGTAAAGAGGACTGTGCATGCTGTGACCACTCATGGAAAACAGCTCACCTTGTGCGAGGACAGAAGAAGTGACTCCAAGGGCTAGGTGGCTAGCTCCCAGTGAACCTTCAGGACCAGCAAAAGCTAAAGAGACCTGTAGTCCTCGAGGGCCCCGCTGCCCAGGGACACCTGCTCAACGCAGGATGCCAAAGTGTCTGTTGGGAGACAGAGTCTTGACTCTCAAGATGTGCCCCCAAGTACGCTGGGCTCGTGACCGTCAGGGTGCACTATGGTGTCCCAAAGAAAAAAGATTTACTCACCTGTAAAGAACCGCTGAGACCGCTAGAACCGGGAGATTAGATGACCAGTGGCAACTGGACCTGCACTGGACTGCCCTGGTGAAATGTGGGCGACCCCTGAAGTTTGTGGACCCAAGGGTGGCCCCAGGAAAACTTACTGCATCTCTTATGCAGCTTCAGCATCTCAGCATTCGGACCACTTCTTGGCTGGACTGCGTTAAAGAAGGGAAAAAGATGGGGGGCGTGGCCAAGCCGGCGACTAAAATGGCCGCCGGCTCTGAAGCTCCGACGAGCGTCCCGGCTTCCAGACGTATTCCCGTGACTAAAGCCGACATTACACCGCAAATCACGCTGTAAAGGGTGGCGGAAGATGTCCTGACCCCGCCGACCAAAGAACGAAGTTGCGAGGTGCCCGAAAACTTCAGCGGCAGAGCAGAGCGAGATCCGCGGTGCGGCCCAGCCCGCTGTGAACTACGCGTCCAGCCTCCTTCCTGGCAAATGGGGCCTGCGTGGGGAAGGGCCTGAACCCGCGGCCGAACCTGACGCCGCGGCCAGCCTTCAACGCCGGTGAGGAAACGCTGCGCCCCCCCTTTCCCACCCGCCCGGAGTCAATCAGAGCGTGGCTGCCTCCTGGGGAGTGGCGCATACCACCGCAACAGCGCGACCGGGGTGCGGCCATAACTGCCTACCCGTCTCCTCGCTACACAACGGGCCTACATGTGACGCGTGGCGGCCGGAGAGGCCTACGCAATATCAATTACCTGCCAACTAGCAGCAACTCCGCGGCTTCCTACAGAGACCGCATTGACCCCATGTGAACACTACAGCGGGTAAGGACGAGTGGCGGCTCCCACATCCCACCCGCAGGATACAGTAGACCCACCTTTGCACTCCGGGGCATCTCTCTCACTGCCACCCGGGGTTCCGTGCCGCAGGCCCAGTGTTCCTATTGCAGCCCGTTTGCACCCCCGCCTGGGGCCTGCTCTCTCAGCCTCGGGACTGCAGACACAAGAACCCCCACTCCTGCTGTATGAGAAGGACACGCATCACGCCGCTACTGCGTGCCTACTGCTACTGAGCCCCGGAGGTCGCTGGGGGCCCTCCTCGCCACGCAGGCACCGCCATCTAGGTTGGCAACCCCTGGCCCGAAGCGTGAGCCTAGGTCACAGAAACGCTGTGCTCCTGCCATAATTTTCTGCCTGGCCCTGGCCCTCACCTGCGCCTTTCCTGACCGATCGGGTGCATGCATCACCACAGCTTGGCATTCTCATCTTGCGTAGCAGGTCACCCAGCCGGAGAGAGGTTGGATACGCCTAGGACACCCGCTAAAGCCTTGCGAGTCACGGCTGCGCTGCTCTGACGCAGCATGGGCCGCAAAGATCCCAAGTAAAGAACGCTACCATTTGAGAGACTGGTCGACACAGCCCCGCAACACGGCCCCACCATGGCAGAAGCTGCGCAAACCTTAGAGCACGGAGACGACCCCCGGAGGCGACGGCCTCTACTCCAGGTGATGAGAGCCGGCTTTAAAGCACTAGACAGCCTATTTGACTTGCTTGACAAGAATATCTCCAGTCTTGGTGCCAAGATCCAGGTGCATGATAGACGGCTCGATGTGGCAGAGGCTCGCATATCAGACATTGAAGATGGGACTGCACAATCTGCTAAACGTCTGGAAAAGGTGGAGCGCATTCTAAAGGAGGTGGCCATCAAAAATTAAGATCTCGTAGCCGCCGAAACAACCTGCTCATCCTTGGTGTTCCAGAGTCAACCCCCACTGGCCGCATGGATCTATTCGTGGAGACTTTGTTGCTTGGGCTGTTCGGCAAGGATTCTTTTACTCCTGGCTTTGTGATCGAGAGAGCACACAGATCATTGGGACCTCGCCCTCCCACTCTGCCCCCCCAAACCCATCGTGGCGCGCATCATGAACTTCCGGGACCGAGATGTTGCACTTCGACTGGCTAGGGAGAGAGGAGACATAGACTGGCAGGGCTCAAAGTTGTCATTTTATCCAGACTTTACGGCCATGGTGCAAGATGCAAGGCGCAAATTCAACGGGGTCAAGGCCACCCTGAGGAACTTGGGACTGCGATACGGTATGCTATACCCTGCCAGACTGAAGGTCGACGTGAACGGCAGGGCTCGTATCTTTGAGAACCCTACGGAGGCGCAGGAGTTCTGCCGCATTTATAAACAAAATAACAATCAATCCGCCAGGGTGGGATCGGGTCCTTCCCCACCACGCAGTGGATCCGATGCAAGTGCCGATCTCTTTTTAAGTTCTGGCACGGGATGATTTAGCTCCTGACTCACGCCAACTTGTATTAATGCTATATTGGGAATACGTTCTACACCTTGCATTGTTATTACAATTAGCTGGTAGCTTGCCTGGGCGTTGCAGCCCCCCATGGTATATCCTTTGAGAGCAGTTTGGTTCACTCTGGGGTACTGCTTTTGGGGAATAACATACCAGCGTAAAGTTATTTGGTACTTCACGTTCGCCTTTACTTTTGGGATTGGCCCTTCCCCGATTGGGGTTTGGCTGGGTGGGGGGAAGAGGAGGTTCGCATTTGTAATGCATGTCTACTGAGATACGCTGAGTCGTTCACTGCTGACCATCAATGTTCATTGTCGCTACACTACTGTGATGAAAATGTTTCACTATGTAGATGGCCAGGTTTGGTAATATAGAAGGTCCCTCAGACCTCTCCCTAAATAACACTTGTAGGAAAGTGGGTTTCTGTTGCAGTAACCCCCCCACTTTTTGCCTGATAACTGATGCACTTTTCCTTGGTGTGCCCTGGATCCCTGCCAATCAGGTACCCAGGGCCTGTGTTCCTTCCCTAAAAACTGTACTCAGCCTAAACCCAATTGGCATCTCTGGCCACAGGTAAGCCCCTGGTAAATGGTACCCTAGGTACCCAGGGCACTGTGACCAGAGAAGACCCCTAAGGGCTGCAGCACTTATTGTGCCACCCTTAGAGGCCCTGTACCCTGACACACACACACTGCCCTTGCAGGCTGAGTGTCTTGGTGCAGAACAAAACAGAGAGTCGACATGGCACACATCCCTGTGTGCCATGCCCACAAACACACTGCCCTGGCATACCTCAGTCACCCCTCTAGCTGGGTGCCCTATGCCAGTGGTGAGGGCACAGGTGCATGAGCCCTGTGCCCCTACAGTACCCAGGCCCATTCCTGGGCACTGTAAGTGCAGGGCTGCCATTCCGAGTATATGGTGCTGGGAGGTCGTCAGCACGTACTCCACAGCACCATGATGGCTGCACTGAAGACTGAGAAGTTTGGTATCAAACTCCTCAGCACAGTAAACCCACACTGATGCCAGTGTGGGATTTACTGTAAAATGCACGTCAGAGGGCAACTTAGAGTTACCCCCTGAACCTAACCTACAATCCACGTCTTGTCTGAGGGGCTGCCTAGGCTGCCACACAGCAGACATGTTGCTGGACCCCTGGGTAGAGAGCCATCCGCTCTCCCGGGCCTGCAACAATGCACGTCCTGGGTGAGGTGCTAGGCCCCTCCCCAGGATGGGCAGGGGGAAGCTTCAAAGGCATTCCGCCTTTGTGAGCTTCCCCACACCACTTGCTGTACTCAGCAACTGGTCCCCACCGGTTCCTCCCCCATCCTGGTGGGAAGACTGGAGGGAAACACCAAGGGAGGAAAGGGGTGTGCCACCCTCTGCCAACCCCACCCCTCAGGTGGGGGAGGCGAGGTGAAGCACATCTCCGGGCTCTCGCCATCTTGAAGATGGGGAGCCCTGCCCAATCAGGACTAGGCTCCTGCCCCCTCCCACAGGAGAGTGGCAGGATAGGGGTGTACTCACTCCCAGGGCAGGGACCCATTGGTCCCTGCCCTTTACCTACTCTGTAACGCCCCTAAATCTAGTATTTAGGGGCACCCTGAACCTTCCTTCCTTAGATTCCCGCAACCTAAGAAGAAAAAGGACGAAAGAAGACGCCCAGCAGAGGAGACTGCAGAGAACAACTGACTTGGCCCCAGCCCTACCGGCCCGTCTGCAGTTTCCAGAGATCCTGCGCCAAAAATAGTCTTGTCCTGCAGCCAGCGACCTCCAGAACCCCAGGGAGGACTGACTGCCTTCAACAAAGACCGGATCTCCTGTGAACAGCAGCTCTGTTCAAAAGAAACACCAAACAAAGACTCCGAGCCTGCTGAGGAGAAAGAAACCCGACGCCTGGAACCACCACTGCACCCGTCGCCTACAGCCCGAGTTCAAGTGGCCCACCGGTCCCAGCGAGGTCCCCCAGCTCTCCAGAGTCCGAGTCCACCGTGGGTTGACCCCTCCAGGACTCCCCGACGTCGCCTGCAGCCTCTGCACGGAGAACCCCCAACCGCGAGTGGCCCGGTAAGGTGAAATCCGACCTCAAAAGACACCCCTGCATCCAGACGCCCTGCGCCCTGGAGAAAGGAACCCGAGGTGCACCTACGTCCCCGAGCCCTCCAACTTACCTGCCCAGCTGTTGGTTCCTCCTGGAAGTCTTCCTGGACCGAGCCTGCAGCTGAAAACCAAAACCGAAAATTTCCATTGAAATCAACAGGGCACCCGACCTCAAAACAGCACTCTGCACCCGGCCGCCCTAGTGCCGCTGAGGGTGCCTCTTTGGTGCTAACTTGGTCCCCAACGTGCCCTGAGCTTAACCCTAGGAGCTTTGCTCCCACAACCCCGTGGCCTGCTTGCCAGCCGCCACCAACCGGAGTCCCCCTATCCTCCATAGGATAACATTGGGCCTCAACACTCTGCACCCGGCCGCCCTAGTGCCGCTGAGGGTGCAACAACAGTGCATCACTGACCCTGGGAGACCCCTGAGTCTAACCCCAGAACCCTAACTCAAAAGACCGATTACTTACCTCGAGACCGATAACTCATTTTTCCTCATAGGATAACATGGACACTTTTTCTTCCAAAAAGTTTCTAAGTGTCGACTTTTGAAAACAAGAATATTCTTTAAAAATTGTACAGACTACCAAAACGTAATTACTTACCTGTTTTAAGTAAATGTCCCAGGGCTGAACCTAGGAGTCCAGCACTGGATTACAAAAGTAACGTTAAAAGTAACTTACCGGCGAATTGAATTTTCTTACATAGGGATCCATTGACTGGTTTTCTGTGAAATTTCTTCTAAGTGTCCACTTTTGAAATACCAAAATATTGCTTAAAAATCACAACAGTAACGAATTCCGAATTACTCACCTACTATCAGGAGAGACCTCAGTACTGCATCTTTTAGTCCAGTACCGACCATGAAAAGTAATTTTTACCGTACTTACCAGTAACTGGAAATTCCTCTCATAGGATATCATTGCCTGCTTTTTGTTGAAAAAGTTTCTAAGTGTCGATTTCTGAATCATACAAATATTCTTTAAAAATCGTACAAACTACAAAAACGTAATTACTTACCTGTTTTAAGTAAATGTCCCAGTGCTGAACCTAGGAGTCCAGCACTGGATTACAAAAGTAACGTAAACATACTTTGCTTGCAAACTGTATTTCCTTCCCTAGGATAACATTGGTAATTTTACCCAGAAAAGTTTCTAAGTGTCAACTTTTGAAATACAGTAATATTCCTCAAAAATCACTACCATAACCAAAACGCTTTTTCTCACCTGTTTACAGGAAGTGTCCCGGGACTGAATCCAAGATCCAGTCCCGTGGTTAGAAAAGTAATCCAAAAAGTAATCTATTGCATTTAACCAGAAATTTCCATTGAGCTCAATGTATAATTGTGTTTAAAATTGTGTTGCATATTGCAACAACTGTAACTATTGCATTCAAAAGTCTATTGCCAATTGAACAGTAGTTAACTAAAGCATCTCATTCTGAGAAAGTATATTTTGACACCCATTGTTGGTTCTAAAATAAAACAACTATATTTTTATATACAAACCATTGGCCTAGAGTTCAGTTCTTGAGTGTGTGGCTTCATTTGCTGACTGAGTGTGTACAACAAATGCTTTACACTGTCCTCTGATACTGCCTTACTGCTCGACCAAGCTACCACTTTAGAGAGTAAGGTTATATCTAACTTTAGCCTCTGCCAAACCTCTGGGGACTGTGGACTCTGTGCACACTGAACCTTACTTTGGTGCAGTATATACAGAGCCACTTTCTTACATTGGTGGATCAGCGGTGGGATACAAACTTGCATTGTTGGACTACTTGGTTACCATCTGATCACACGACAGAACTCTTAAATTGCCTTTAGAATTCTGATTTTTTCAAATTGGCATTTTTTACCAAATTACTAAAAGTCTTGTTAGGGCCTTGCTTAAGTCCCTTTAAAATTGTAGAAAATAAAAAGTCACTATAGTCAAGGGTAGAGGGGTTAGAACTTTTTGTTAGAATGTCTCAAGAAAACAACCCAGCTATTAGTGAAAATAATAATGACATACAGGACATGGTTGAGGAGCTTCGACCTCACCCCTTATCTTCATTTGTCTTTCAAAGAGATAAGGTCCTTATGTAAACTTAAAAATATACCAATGGGCCAGCATCCAACCAAACAAGGGCTCCAGGAGCTCCTGGCTGAGTATGCTAAGGCCCACTCCTCTGAGCATGGTGATGACCACGCAGAGGAGGAAAGGAGTGAGGAGGATGGGGATGGTAACCCACCTCCACCACTTCCTAGGGAAGACAGGGTCACTGCACCCTTATTTCCAAGAGTAAACCTCTGGGGACCTAGGGGCCACCTAGGTGGTTCAGGTCCCAGAGAGGACACTGAGGATAGCCTTAGTGAGGAGGACCACCTTTAGCAAGGTTGGCCAAAGACTGGACCTAGAGACCAGACTCCTGGCTCTAGAGAAGGAAAGACAGGAGATGGGTTTAGCACCCATCAATGGTGGCAGCAATACTAAAACTAAGGATAGGGAGGAAACTTCTGATCCTAAAATCCCCAAAGGGATTGTCCCTAATTCTGAGGAAGGTGATGACATCACCAAATGGTTCACAGCCTTTGAGAGGGCTTGTGAAATAAGAAAAGTAAAGAAACCTCTCTGGGGGCACTCCTGTGGGAACTGTTCTCTGGTAACTGCAGAGACAGGCTTCTGACCCTCTCTGGGCCAGATGCAGGGTCCTATGACCTCATGAAGAATACTCTGATTGAGGGATTTGGGCTCACTACTGAGGAGTATAGAATTAGATTCAGGGGGCTCACAAAACCCAGACCCAGTCCTGGATTGACTTCGTAGACTACTCAGTAAAGACACTGGATGGTTGGTTAGCTGGACATAATGTGCAGGATTTTCCTGGACTTTACAATTTGTTTATGAAGGAACACATACTAAGTAATTGCACAAACGAAAAGTTGCATCAGCATTTGGTAGACCTAGGTCTAATTTCTCCCCAAGAATTGGGAAAGAAGGCAGACCACTGGGTCAGAACAAGGGTAACTAGGACATCCACTGGGGGTGACCAAAAGACAGGGGTCACAAAGCCTCCCAGAAGAAAGATAGTGAACCCCTTAAGGATAAAAGTAAGGAGTCCCAGGCAGCCCCCAAAAACCTGTCCAGGAGGGTGGGCCCAAAGACACCTCACAAACTAAACCAGGGTACCAAGGTAAGAATTGGGATCCCAACAGAATATGGTGTCACAACTGTCAGAAGTCAGTACACCACACCAAGGACCCTAGCTGTCCTAAAAACAAGATCCCTAGTACAGCCCCAGGGGTGACTAGTGTAGCCCCAGGAGTTGCCAGTGTAGCTCTGGAGGAAGGGTCCTCAGATGAGGAAGTCCTCCTAGCTTTCAACTGGAAAATGGGCCCAAGAGGTAAGCTGGAGATCCCAGAGGGGAGTAGACACTTCCACCGCCTACTGGTGAATGGAATCCCAGCCACTGCCCTGAGAGATACCTGTGCCAGTCACACTGTGGTGCATGACAGGTTGGTACTCCCACACCAGTATGTCCCAGGGGAATCAAGGAGAGTAAGGGCTGTCCCAGGGGAGTCACTGTTAGGCCTGTGGCTGTAGTGCCCCTAGTCATAGCTGGGTCCCTTAGATGGAGAAAGGTGGTAGTCAGTAAAGACCTCCCCTTGATTGTCTCCTGGGGAATGACCACTTAGAGGTGGACCTGAGCCAAAGAGAGGCACTGGCCCAATGCCAGGCCTCACCCAAGAAACCTGGGGGCTCAACCTGCAGTCAGTGCAGCTGAGCCCCAAAAGAGTAAAAAGGAACAGGGTAGGAAAGGTGGGCAACTGTTAGCCACAGTCCCAGAGGGCCAGGGAGATTCTATCCCAGTGAGGGAAAACTCCAGAAGTGGCCCTGGTAAAGCCCCCTAGCCAACAAGAAGACCTGACTAGTCAGGCAACTGTCCAGCCTGACTTGGTGGCTCCTCAGCTGGCAGAACAAAGGGTGGAGGAAGGGTGCTCACTACAAAGTTTAGTGACCCCCACCCTAAAGCAACAGGCAGACAGCCAGGACCCAAAGAGACCTGTAAGATAGCCCCTTCACTTGCCAGACAGGAGCTAAAGGTGTGGTTCTGGGCACTGACAGCTGTCAGCAGCCTCTGCTGGGTGTTAGCCTTCATGGCAGCCCTATCCTTGGCATGGTGGCCTAACCCCTGCCAAATAACAAGCTAGGCCCCTGACCCTATTGGTCATGGTGGGGTTGCTCAAACTGTGGGTGACCTCTGTGGGTAAGCTGGGCTTTGCCCTGGCTAAGTTAGGACTTTGCAGAGGTGGGCACCTCTGAACCCAAACTTAAAAGATGGGGTGAAGACACTAAAGAGCAAGGAGAGGAGCTTTGGGAATTAGGTCCTGAAACTGATGAGGTAGGCCAGCTCCCCAAAGGGACTGACCTGGACAGAAGGATATAAGGCGGAGTAGGCCCTGCAACTTTCAAACCACTTCCCCAACTCTTCCTCGCCTGAAAGACTAGACAGGCTCTCCCAGCGTTGGCTGAGTCTCCTGGCCTTTGGGCTGGGGGGCTTGTGTAGGAAAGTGGGTTTCTGTTGCAGTAACCCCCCACTTTTTGCCTGATAACTGATGCACTTTTCCTTGGTGTGCCCTGGATCCCTGCCAATCAGGTACCCAGGGCCTGTGTTCCTTCCCTAAAAACTGTACTCAGCCTAAACCCAATTGGCATCTCTGGCCACAGGTAAGCCCCTGGTAAATGGTACCCTAGGTACCCAGGGCACTGTGACCAGAGAAGACCCCTAAGGGCTGCAGCACTTATTGTGCCACCCTTAGAGGCCCTGTACCCTGACACACACACACTGCCCTTGCAGGCTGAGTGTCTTGGTGCAGAACAAAACAGAGAGTCGACATGGCACACATCCCTGTGTGCCATGCCCACAAACACACTGCCCTGGCATACCTCAGTCACCCCTCTAGCTGGGTGCCCTATGCCAGTGGTGAGGGCACAGGTGCATGAGCCCTGTGCCCCTACAGTACCCAGGCCCATTCCTGGGCACTGTAAGTGCAGGGCTGCCATTCCGAGTATATGGTGCTGGGAGGTCGTCAGCACGTACTCCACAGCACCATGATGGCTGCACTGAAGACTGAGAAGTTTGGTATCAAACTCCTCAGCACAGTAAACCCACACTGATGCCAGTGTGGGATTTACTGTAAAATGCACGTCAGAGGGCAACTTAGAGTTACCCCTGAACCTAACCTACAATCCACGTCTTGTCTGAGGGGCTGCCTAGGCTGCCACACAGCAGACATGTTGCTGGACCCCTGGGTAGAGAGCCATCCGCTCTCCCGGGCCTGCAACAATGCACGTCCTGGGTGAGGTGCTAGGCCCCCTCCCCCAGGATGGGCAGGGGAAGCTTCAAAGGCATTCCGCCTTGTGAGCTTCCCCACACCACTTGCTGTACTCAGCAACTGGTCCCCACCGGTTCCTCCCCCATCCTGGTGGGAAGACTGGAGGGAAACACCAAGGGAGGAAAGGGGTGTGCCACCTTCTGCCAACCCCACCCCTCAGGTGGGGGAGGCGAGGTGAAGCACATCTCCGGGCTCTCGCCATCTTGAAGATGGGGAGCCCTGCCCAATCAGGACTAGGCTCCTGCCCCCTCCCACAGGAGAGTGGCAGGATAGGGGTGTACTCACCCCAGGGCAGGGACCCATTGGTCCCTGCCCTTTACCTACCTGTAACGCCCCTAAATCTAGTATTTAGGGGCACCCTGAACCTTCCTTCCTTAGATTCCCGCAACCTAAGAAGAAAAAGGACGAAAGAAGACGCCCAGCAGAGGAGACTGCAGAGAACAACTGACTTGGCCCCAGCCCTACCGGCCCGTCTGCAGTTTCCAGAGATCCTGCGCCAAAAATAGTCTTGTCCTGCAGCCAGCGACCTCCAGAACCCCAGGGAGGACTGACTGCCTTCAACAAAGACCGGATCTCCTGTGAACAGCAGCTCTGTTCAAAAGAAACACCAAACAAAGACTCCGAGCCTGCTGAGGAGAAAGAAACCCGACGCCTGGAACCACCACTGTACCCGTCGCCTACAGCCCGAGTTCAAGTGGCCCACCGGTCCCAGCGAGGTCCCCCAGCTCTCCAGAGTCCGAGTCCACCGTGGGTTGACCCCTCCAGGACTCCCCGACGTCGCCTGCAGCCTCTGCACGGAGAACCCCCAACCGCGAGTGGCCCGGTAAGGTGAAATCCGACCTCAAAAGACACCCCTGCATCCAGACGCCCTGCGCCCTGGAGAAAGGAACCCGAGGTGCACCTACGTCCCCGAGCCCTCCAACTTACCTGCCCAGCTGTTGGTTCCTCCTGGAAGTCTTCCTGGACCGAGCCTGCAGCTGAAAACCAAAACCGAAAATTTCCATTGAAATCAACAGGGCACCCGACCTCAAAACAGCACTCTGCACCCGGCCGCCCTAGTGCCGCTGAGGGTGCCTCTTTGGTGCTAACTTGGTCCCCAACGTGCCCTGAGCTTAACCCTAGGAGCTTTGCTCCCACAACCCCGTGGCCTGCTTGCCAGCCGCCACCAACCGGAGTCCCCTATCCTCCATAGGATAACATTGGGCCTCAACACTCTGCACCCGGCCGCCCTAGTGCCGCTGAGGGTGCAACAACAGTGCATCACTGACCCTGGGAGACCCCTGAGTCTAACCCCAGAACCCTAACTCAAAAGACCGATTACTTACCTCGAGACCGATAACTCATTTTTCCTCATAGGATAACATGGACACTTTTTCTTCCAAAAAGTTTCTAAGTGTCGACTTTTGAAAACAAGAATATTCTTTAAAAATTGTACAGACTACCAAAACGTAATTACTTACCTGTTTTAAGTAAATGTCCCAGGGCTGAACCTAGGAGTCCAGCACTGGATTACAAAAGTAACGTTAAAAGTAACTTACCGGCGAATTGAATTTTCTTACATAGGGATCCATTGACTGGTTTTCTGTGAAATTTCTTCTAAGTGTCCACTTTTGAAATACCAAAATATTGCTTAAAAATCACAACAGTAACGAATTCCGAATTACTCACCTACTATCAGGAGAGACCTCAGTACTGCATCTTTTAGTCCAGTACCGACCATGAAAAGTAATTTTTACCGTACTTACCAGTAACTGGAAATTCCTCTCATAGGATATCATTGCCTGCTTTTTGTTGAAAAAGTTTCTAAGTGTCGATTTCTGAATCATACAAATATTCTTTAAAAATCGTACAAACTACAAAAACGTAATTACTTACCTGTTTTAAGTAATGTCCCAGTGCTGAACCTAGGAGTCCAGCACTGGATTACAAAAGTAACGTAAACATACTTTGCTTGCAAACTGTATTTCCTTCCCTAGGATAACATTGGTAATTTTACCCAGAAAAGTTTCTAAGTGTCAACTTTTGAAATACAGTAATATTCCTCAAAAATCACTACCATAACCAAAACGCTTTTTCTCACCTGTTTACAGGAAGTGTCCCGGGACTGAATCCAAGATCCAGTCCCGTGGTTAGAAAAGTAATCCAAAAGTAATCTATTGCATTTAACCAGAAATTTCCATTGAGCTCAATGTATAATTGTGTTTAAAATTGTGTTGCATATTGCAACAACTGTAACTATTGCATTCAAAAGTCTATTGCCAATTGAACAGTAGTTAACTAAAGCATCTCATTCTGAGAAAGTATATTTTGACACCCATTGTTGGTTCTAAAATAAAACAACTATATTTTTATATACAAACCATTGGCCTAGAGTTCAGTTCTTGAGTGTGTGGCTTCATTTGCTGACTGAGTGTGTACAACAAATGCTTTACACTGTCCTCTGATACTGCCTTACTGCTCGACCAAGCTACCACTTTAGAGAGTAAGGTTATATCTAACTTTAGCCTCTGCCAAACCTCTGGGGACTGTGGACTCTGTGCACACTGAACCTTACTTTGGTGCAGTATATACAGAGCCACTTTCTTACAACACTCGAAAAAGGAGGCAGGTAATTCACTATCTATTGCGACATAAGGTGGACATTGCTTATCTGCAAGAGACACACCTCCCCAAAACAGATACGGCACACTTTGGAGCTAGCTACGGTGCACATAGATACGCCATTTTAATACATAAGAGGGTCCCATTTTGCTTTAGCTCCATGCACCAGGATGGCGAGGGAAGGTACCTTGCAGTATCCGGGTCTCTGATGGGTAGGAATGTTACACTGGTGTGCGTCTACGCCCCAAACACTGATGCCCCTGATTTCTTTCACGCCCTACACACCCAGCTTACCAGGTTGGAGCCGCAGACTTTGCTTCTTGGTGGGGATTTCAATTTATTGCTCAATCCTGGGATGGATAGCACCTCTGTGACCCCAGACTCTAAACCACGAGCCCGACGTGCCCTTCTGGAGCTTTGCGACCGGTTCACTCTATTGGATGTCTGGTGCAAACGCAATCCCAACACTACAGACTACAGAATATACCCACTATTCAGGCCAACACAATACCTGGACGAGGATTGATTTTTGGTTGCGCTCACCAGATATTTACGGTTGGTGCACCTCGGTTGAGACCCTCCCCAGGACTTACTCAGACCACTCCCCAGTTGCACTACATCTTAAAGTCCCCCGCCCAGAGGGCTTTGAAAGACAATGGCGATTTCCCAGCCGCGCTTTACATGACGCAGTGTTCAAGGCAGAGATTTGTGAGGCTATTGAGGAATACTTTGCCATCAATACTGGCTCGGTGGACTCCTGGGCAATTCTATGGGAAGGCTTTAAAGCCGTTATTAGAGGTGCATGCATTGCCAAACACGCAGGTGTCCTTAGAGACCTTCGTAACACACTGTCACGTCTCGAGCGCGAACTCACTGCGCTGGATGGGGCTTCCACACATCTCACACAATCCACTTACGAGGGCCGACGCTTAGCTCTCCTGGAGGATTACAGGAAAACAGCAGACCGGGAAATTTTGTACTTGGGGAAATACCAAACGGCCAGGCGATATGGCGAGGGTGAGAGGCCCGGCAGAGTCCTGGCCCAGCTACTGAGACCGCCCTATCACAAGACTTACATCACTGAATTACGTACCCCTGACAACCACACGCACACCTCCACAACGGACATACGAAATAACTTCCTGGAATATTTTTCGACTCTGTATTCCACCACATTGGGGAGCCAACGTGAAGCACAAGAGGGATACCTAGACGAGGTCGCACTCGTCTTTCCCGAAAGGCACATACAGGACTTCCTAGCGGAACCCATCTCTGTTGCAGATGTGATTGGCGCCATAGACGCTATTCGTGGCTCCTCGGCCCCTGGGTTAGATGGATTCACAGGAGACTTCTATAAAGAATACAAGGATCTCCTTGCCCCAAAACTCATTGAGGTTTATGCCGAGGCTCTGGAGGCACAACTCCTTCCTCCTACACTCCGGGAGGCTGTCATAATCTTGCTCCCCAAACCTGGCAAGGATCCCACGCAATGTGGTTTATACAGGCCTCTGTCCCTTCTAAATCTAGATTATGAAATATTAGCCAAAGTCATTTCTAACCGGCTGTCCCAATTAATGGAATTTATCATATCTCCGGCTCAATCCGGTTTTGTACCCCATCGTTCAACCTCACTAAATCTTAGAACACTCTTCGCAGTTATACACAGGATCAACCCAGACACCCCTGCAGCAGCTATTCTCCTCGACACAGAGAAAGCTTTTGATTCATTAGAATGGCCCTTCTTCCTCTCTGTCATGCGTCGTATGGGCATGCCCATGGGGTTCATCGCTACGACAGCGTTATTATATAATAAACCGACAGCAAGGCTGCGCTTAAATGGCACACTCTCCCGGCCCTGCCAGCTCTCCCGCGGGACCCGACAGGGCTGTCCCTTGTCCCCCTTATTGTTCATCCTGGCGATGGATCCATTGATACGCCACTTTCAGGAACGGCACTTGCAAAGAGGCCTACAATTCAACACTGGCCCCCTCCTGGTTTCACTATACGCAGACGACACGATCCTATATGTCAGACACCCCCAAGATAACTTAGATGCACTGATCAGGGAAATTATTAGGTTCCGCCGGTTCTCGGGCCTCTGCATCAATTGGCATAAATCAGTCATCTTTCCTTTAACAGTCAGCACAAAACCGTGGGAATGCGAATTCCCCCTGGAGTGGTGTACTGATTCAGTTAAATATTTAGGAATCCATATTCATTTGGACACTGCCCAAATAATAAGTCTAAATTATGGGCGAGCCACAGACACGCTTACGACACAAATAGAGAAATGGCTGAATCTACCCCTGTCACTCGCAGGCCGAGTTTCGATTCTGAAGATGGTAGTACTTCCCAAATTTTTATACCTCTTCAACAACATACCAATTCCTCTCACTAATAGCTTTTTTCGTACGCTTCGTACCCTTCTAACCCACCTGGTCTGGGGTGGGAAGCAGGCACGAGTCAGGTGGTCAGTCCTCACGCTGCCATATGGTAGAGGGGGATATAGTGTCCCTGAATTCCAGCTATACTATCTAGTGGCCCAATGTAGTTACGCTCACTCCTGGTTTCACCCGGACGCCCGGATTCCATATTTGAGGCCGGAAGCAGACCACGTTCTTCCGGAGCGGCTCTCGACTGTCCTACCTACGGGCTTCCCCAGAGATCCCCAAGACATCCAAACCGTATCCTCCACCAGCTGGGCATGGAATAAACTACGCAGAATCACGGGCGCAGATACACTGAACTCTTCGGCACTAACCATTATCAACCCCCGTTGGATTCCAATCACGGGTGAAAGATTGGTACAGCGTACCCTGGCGACATTTGAGCTTTCACGGTTAGGCGATTTATACCCGGGGGGTCACATCTTTTCACTATCAGAGGATGCTCGTTTCCAATCTGGGAGCATCATGGACAGGTTCGTCCTGGGCCGCATTAGATCCGCCCTACGTTCCACCTTGCCGACCTTTCCAATTGAGCCGACCCCGTTCCCCCCTCTCACGATGATTATAGAAAACACATAGCATTCACTTAATTTCAAAGCTATATAAGACATGTGCTGCTCTGAAACCTATAAATGATGTCAAAGTCCGCAGAGCTTGGGAGGCTGACCTGGGACGGTCAATCACAGATGAGCTGTGGGCCAAATGTTGTAAAGTCACACAGGACGTTTCACTAAATAGTAGGCACAAGCTCCTACATTTCAAATTCCTGCGCCGTATATATTTCACCCCTGCTATGGCTCACAAAATAGACCCGTCCAAACCACACAACTGCCGTAAATGCTCTGCACCTCATGCTGACTTCGCACATCTCACCTGGACATGCCCGAAACTGCAGCACTACTGGGAACGTATACACCACACACTAGAGCAAATGATCAATCTTCCTCTGATCCCCACTCCGGAAGTGGCCCTATTGGGATATACAGTCAACTTCCCCAAGAAGATCAGATGGTTCGCATCACTGGGTCTCCTACTAGCGAAGCGGGAGGTGGCGGTCCACTGGGGGCGTAAGTCTGTTCCCACTGTCCAGAATTGGCTACACAGCCTGGCCTATTGCAATGTAAATAGCGAAGTATACGCAAGTGTGATGCCTAGCACATCCCGTCCTAAGGACATATGGGGCCCCTATCGGTCATACATTGAGGCCATACGCCAGGATACAGGCTCCCAGCTGGAGCAGGGCATTGTTCCGGAGGGAGTGGGGTAAACTTGTCATTACATAATCTAGCGATTTTTTGGGTATTGCAGAGGGCATGACCTGTCCAGATATATGGCAACTTAGTTAAACGTAGAACACGTCTGCTGTGATTTATGGATGGAATGGGGGTTGCGGAAGAAGGACTTTCTTGCTTAAAACGTTATGCTAATGTTACAGCTTTTACCTACCTGGCAAATAAGACCAAGATAGTAATCTTTTTTATAGCATGTACTGTTATAGCGCGACAATGTATGACAATGCACAAGCGAACGATTATGCATATATGCTTCTTTTGTATTTGAGAAAACAAAATAAAGTTTAAAAAAATATATATTTTAAAAGAAGGGAAAAAGACACTGAGGACTCGAAGACTCCTGGACATCAGTGGTCCCTGTGACTGGTCCCTGACTCGTCATGGCCCGTCCAAGTAAAGACAAGTGGCTATACTAGCCAGTTGGCTACTGACAGCAAAACCCCTACAACAATTTAATGCATCTTTACAAAAAGAATTTAGTTACCTTTGAAAAATCATATCTCTGGTTTCCCTCAATATATTATTGTCTTTCTGGTGTCTATTTTAAGATAAATATACACTCTATTTTTATAAATTGGTGTTGGATTATTATTGTGTTGTGTTTAACTGTTTTGGTACCTCTAAATATTTTACACTTGTTCCTTTTATTAAGCTGGCCTACTCGAAGCCACAGCTACCCAGGATGGAGTGAAGGGTTTTCTGAAAGAAACCCTACGGGACCTGATAAAGATGGTGACATTATTACATGGTGAGGTCTTTCTGCCGCACCACATAATAAACCACTTCCCTTCAAAAATCATACATGTTCAAAGGGCAAACTTATAACATTCCAAAACTTTTCTGCTGCTTATGTATCTATAGCCAAGTAAAGTAGATTTAGAACAGTGATTACCATTTGATTTCTCACTACTCCGCAGAAGCTATATATGCAATATGTTTTTTCTATTTTTCAATCTATGGATTATTCTGAATTAACATCCACATTCAAGCCTTTTGAGATAAACTATTTGAATGCCACTTATCTGCATTTTGTGGGGGGAGATTTTGTTTTGCAGCCATAAAGAGGTAAATCCCTGCTCTGTTCGGAGAATACTCCAAAGGACGAAAGGGACAGATTGCACTTCTGGGGTGAAGGTTGGATATGCCAAGTAGTGGACCAGAAAAAAAAGTTTTCCGGGAAAACCTTCATTACCTTGCTTTCATTGCTGGTATCCAATAACAGTCTTCATTTTTTGCAAAAACTTACTCTCCAGAAATGGGACCTTACCTATTTCAAGTAATGGCCAGCAGATTGGCTTTGCCCACCTGCTGAATAATGATCTAAAAAGGTATTACCGGATCCCATTGCATAAAGACCAATGGAAACTGTCCTTTCTCAATGGCCTTCTGTTCCCAGAACTGCAATTATATTAAACCTCTTATTATTGAAAAACCTTCTCATCCAATTGCTGTAGGTTAGACTGTACTCTCAATAACAGTTCAAAAACATCCTGTGTGGCTATACTTACATCCTGGCGGCTAGCAGCATAGCGAAGTACTCCATCTTCCAAAACAAAATATCTCTGTGGAAGAGAGAAGATGTGAATAAAAATGAGACATATTGAAATCACTGTAAGAGTTAGCTCAGAAATCAACTTAAGAGCCTGTAGGAAGGTGGAATCTGACTATATGGTTGCCCCCACTTTTTTCCTGGTGTTTTGCTGGTTTATGACTTAGTTGGACTGGGACCCTGCTATTCAGGGCCCCAGTCTATCTGCTCTCTCTAAACGACATGGAGTGCACTCTAGGTGCACTAGTGATTGGATACTGTGGTGCCTTATGAGTCCCTAGTATATGGTACCTTAGGTGCCAAGGGCATAGGTACTTCACAGGCCTACCAGGGGCTGCAGCATGGGTTATGCCACCCCTGGGAAGCAGTCTAAATCTGACACCACAGGCCTGTTACTGCAGCCTGGGTGAGGTGGTGCTAGCACTCCCTCACTGAGATATAGGTTTCCTATATCTCTCCTGCACACACATATAAACCTATCAGTCACCCCTAAGGCAGGCCCTATCAATCCTGAGGGCAGGGTGCTTGGCTTCTATGTGAGGGGGTGCCTCTGCATGAGCAGGGCCCTTCTGCAGTTCTCAGAGTCCATTCTCTGGTGCTGTTTGTGGATGCGGTTAAACCATATACTATTTAAGTGCATTATATCCTCGCGGTAAATGCTAACTTTGGAATGGCTGCATCAAAACATGTCGTGTTTGGTGTCAAACATCTTGGAATACTATCCCCCCCGCCAATCTTGGCGGCGGGGTAGCATTCCACCCTTCTAGAGGGATAAGACATGTACCTGCTGTGGAAACGCGGTAGAATCCTAAAGAGCCCTGGCATCACAAAATGGATGCCACCAGTCACAGACACTGGGCTGCCCTCCTGCTGATGACCGAAACTCGCAGTGGAGGAAGCCCAACAATAGGCATCCTGTCACAGGGAGGTGTAACCACCTTCCAGACAGGGTTTAGTGTATTGGGGCTGGGTGGGTGCACTCTTAGAGTGCTTTGAAGTCCTGCACTGGGGGAGCAGAAGGCTCCTCTGTGCATATGCCAGTTCAAACCAGCTCAGGGGCTACCTGCCCCTGCTCTGGCGCGAAACTGGACAAAGGGAAGTGGGTGTAGCCACTCCTCCCTTGACCCTCCCATAGGTGGGGTCATAGAGCTAGTCCTTCCCCTCTTTTAGTATAAGAGGGGAACCTTGCCATTGCAAAGCAGATAACCCTGGACGACGCTCTACAGAAGAATCCTGGCCCTTCGACGTTCCACTACCTTTGGAAGACAGAAGAATCTCCCTTGGAGTCAAGGAGTGACTCCCTGCTTGGCAGGCACCAAAACGACAACGACGGTCGCAAACTACGCCGCTCCCGCCGGAGTCCGAAGTCTCTGCAGCCCAAGAAGTGGATTTCCTGACCTCTCCCAGGCCATCGTGAGTCCCCAGCGAAGCTGAGGCAAGTGGACCCCACGAGTAACGAGGAACCGCGACCTCTGGGTACCGTGCACTATTGTCGAGTGCAACCCCTTCACAACGTTCTACGAACTTGTGCTTTGGACCACGTGTGGTCCCGACCTCCAGCAGGAATCCCTCCGAAGATCAGAGGCCTACACCGTCCCGAGTGACCGTGGGCCCCTGTTGAGTGATTCCGCCCGAGGTGTCTTCGCGATCCCTTGCCCGCTGGCTTGTGGGTCCCCAGAAGACTTCCTAAAGAAACCAAAGGGCTCCCCTGGTTGCTCCAGGCCTGCCCTGACTTACCCTCGCTGGGTGAGTTCCACAGACCTTGCTGGTCTGCGCCATCGACTTTTCTTCATCTCCCCGAGACTTGCGGCTGCCAAGGCTTGTTGGCTCCGATCGAGTTGCCGACACCGCAGTCAGCTGCAGACGTCGAGGACACACCGAATCCAGCTCCTGGTCGTCGTCGACGCCTCCTGGACCACGTGGCTGAAGAGTCAAGGCACCTGCAACCGACCTGAAGCGACCGACGACGGTGGGCATCCATCTTCCTTGCCCCGGGTCACTGCCAAGTGACTTTGAACACTGTCCCCTCTGCTTTCAGGTCATCCTTCTTCAGAATCCAGGCTTGATTCCACCGGACACTTCGTCAGCTCCCGCAAGCAGCAAGTCTTCTTTGTTCGCCATTGAAAACGACGCCGCGACCCGACACCAAAGGACACCTGTGCACCCGGCTTCCTGGGTGAGGTAACTCCAGCACTACGGTGCTCCTGTGGGTGTGGGCCCTAGAACTACTTACCCTGTAAGTGACTTGCTTGTAGGTTCTCCCGAAGTATCCTAAAACTCTTTATTTCCAACCGCGACTTGCCCCATTGAAGTTAACGGCGATTCGCGCCTGTGTATCCACACTGCACGCGTGCCCCCGTGGGTCCTTTACTTACCTGCCTTGGGTGGTTTTGTGAGGCCCCAGCACTTCTGAAGGCCCTAGGCCTTGTCTCCCTGCAAGTCGTTGTTTCTAAGTCTCTTACTTAGTATATGGTCTGGTACGCCCTAGGGCCCCAGCCATATTTTGTGCTTAACTTATTGTGAAACGTTGATTTGTGCATATGTTTGTCTTCTAATCTCATAAAGAGATTAGTAGAGAGTTATTTAGAAATAAATACATATATATTTGATATATATACCTGTGTGGTGTCTTTTCATTTGGTGATTCAAGAGATTATATGGTAAAACAAGCTGCTTTACATTCCTCCGAGACTTAGCCTGAAGGCTGCTCTCCACAGCTACCACTAGGATAGCTTTCTTTAAAAGGTTGTCTTAAACCTATCTACCATAAGAGTCGATTTGCCCTGGTGCAAGGTGTCCACTTTAATTAGTGAACAGCATATACCAGGCCAACTTCTCACAGAGCCCAAACCAAATCCTCTGCTGCAATGGAACATCTTGCATTTAGTTGCTTTCTGAAAGACTGATCGGGATCAAAGGAGAAAGAGAATACCAGAGGAGACAGCTTGAAGAGAAAGTGTTCTGCTGCCTTTCCTTGGCTTAGTCAAACCGGGATCTATCAACAGATGTTATGCTAAGGAGTCAGAGCGCTAGAAAGGAGACAGCTATACTACAGCATTGAGCAGAGGAAAGAAAGGTCTCCGCCATTAAGGTTTTATGTGCAACACATGGATCCTTGCACTTGACCTGGTTAGTTGCTGATTGCTAGCAAAGACTCACAAATACTTTACAAATGAATATATTTCCAACAACCAGTCAACTAAGGAACCAAGATGCATTTTGCATCCTAAACAGGCACCCAATGAGACAGCCGTCGCTATTGAGTTAAACCAATGCATTAAACAGAGCCAAAGCCAGAAAGACTTAAGCATAACAACAAGGGAGACGGTCTAGAACCCGTAGTCGTGGATTAATCGTGGTCGATCCAGAGCTCCAATACATTTTTTGCAACTTCTGCCAAATAACACCCAGTTTTATGACCCTAGACACTCTGGCAAAAGCACAGGCTCTAAGCTAACTAACTCGAGACCAGGAACCTGGTGGACTGTAACACATAAATCGCCTCTGCATTATTGGAGGATGGTGCGTTCTGGGCTAGGATCAGTGCAGTGAGACTTGCAGGATTATTTGTTTATTATGGAGATTTGAAACGCCTTTCACTATAAATGGACACACACAACAATCGCTACCATATATATTCTAAGACATTATTAAAATCGTCTAGTGCAGATAATGCATATAGATGCAACAATAAAAACAAACACTATAGTGGCAATAAAAGCAATTAATAAGCAAAATATTAAAAAGAAGAATAGCAAAACTGTGACAGTGTTTCAGAAATTCATTGCACTGAATGATGGAAGCAGTCTGTGTTAACCTTTCCATCCACAGAAACTTTCCTCTTGTTTGCATTCTCTTTTGGAAAAGCACCTCACCAACAGAATCCTCCTTGCATTATTTGCTCTCTACCTCTTCACTTGTCTTGCACATCTACTCTGCCAGTCCTGTCTCTCTCCACCTTGCGAGCTACATTTAAGCCTACTCACTGCCACATACATCTGTGTTTAGCACCCATCCCTCTTATCTCGTTTCCTTTATCCCACATTCATTCATTGTCTCTTCCACTCTCTGGAGTCTCACCTTGTGCCAGCCTTTTAGGGGCCACTTCCTCTTCTTCAGCAGGAGCCCCTCGTGCCTGCCGGGCTCCAGGCTCTCTCGGATTGAATTATCCAGGACTTCCCAGCTTTCTAGACCCTGATGAAAAACACATATTTAGAAGAGCTCTGAATGAGCTGGAACATACTATTGTCAAAGCCTGGCTCAGTATCCCTAGTGTGCAAAGGCTAGGCTCTCTACCCTACAATTGAGCATACCGCCTGGGCAACTAACCCACCTGCCACGCAAAAGATGATTCGGCTTGCTACCAGGTGAATAGATCTACCTCCTAACAGGGCCACTGAGGCAACAATTCAGCCTGTGCCCCCCTCCCCAGACAGCAAAGTGGTCTGCCACCACAGGTGCCAGGTCATAAGGGCTTGTGGGTCTGAGGTACCACCAATAAATTAAGAGCTGAAGGTTCAACCAAGGACGTTTCAAAATGTTAACTAGAAAAATAAGATGTGAAATAGAGCTATCAGCATATTTAAATCGGCGGGGAGGGGTTGGAGACACCAACAAAGCTTCAATCCCTCACTTGGCATCAAAACCTTCCAAAGAGAATGCCCGCTTTACTTGTTGAGAAAGTGGCCTTTTTAAAGGCACGAAGCAAAGGTACCTACCCTTTGTCTAAAATATTGTGCTTTTGAGTCATTTATATGGACAACTACATCTTACTTTTTGGAAAATATGCATGTGATTTACAATAGGTAAAATAATTTTCACTTGGGGTGATAACTAGTTTATTGTTGCTTTGTATGGAACTCAGGCCATCAAAAGGTCTCTTCATGGCACTAATAAAATATAGCAAAATCACAAACCTCAGAGTGCTTACATATCGAAACAGACATTGTAACTAATATATGTTACATGCATATGTAATATACATTGCTACGTTTTTACCTGATATAGGACTGAAAAGGAGGTACAATGAAGGTGTGCAGCCCTTCACACGAAGTGACAGAATTGCACATTGTCTGTGCTATATATTCCCTCATCTGTTAATTTCATGGTACTAGAATCTGAGAATTTTTGTTCCCAGGTAATTTGCATGGTCCACATTGGTTAGACATCCCACGCGACATACTCGGCATCTCGCATCAAAGAAGCAGATTTTATGAGTCCAACCGCGCCCCCCCACACGACAATAATTCAGTCAACCCGGATCTCAAGCCTGGCACCGCAGCCATCAACCAGCCAGCCCTTCTGGCAGTGAATCGGACAGACGCTACCATACTCCTCCCCTCCCCATCAACGCATCAGCCTGCCACGCCTGCCATGACCCTGGGCTTTCTCCAAAGCCACAATCACGCTTCGACTCACCAAGGAGAACCTAAGCCATCGCCAAGCCAAAATTTAGTGAAATTTAAAATGAAGTCTCAATGCCACATTTGTACAAGCTTTGATGAAGTTAAGAGAGGAAAAGGAAAAAATATTTGGAATTTTAAAAGGCTTGAATAATGTTTTCCTTTCAAAAGAGGGCAAACTAGAGCACAGTCATAACAACCAACTTTAATGAGAAAAAAAACATGCATAAACTTGTCCAGTCGGACAAAATGATTGATTTCTTTGATCACTCATGCTCTAAAAGAGAACCAATGTGCATTGAATGGGAAGGGGGTCGGTGCATATATAAAGCAAAATTTAAAAACAAGAAATACATTTGACAAATATTTTTGCTTCTTAGTCATTCATTCTTAACTGGGAGCGGATTCACGCATGTGCTGATCCAAAACAAAAAAAATGTTTCAATGTCTTTAACAAACACCAACTAAAGAAGAAACGTATTATTGCTTTATGTTTGATGTACTGTGTAGCGCCAATACATCTTACAGCCTCTGCAAAGCACTTTATGTCTCAGAGGGAAGGTGCACCATCTGGGTATGAGTGGAGTATGGAAAGAATATAGTGTACACTACCAAGCACCTTTACAGCGCAATGCTGTTATCAAAGCAATCAGAAATGGGTGCGTTGAGCACGGGGCAGTGTTGGACTGGTCTGCTGGACAGTTTTGCACTGCCAGATAGGCCAGCTTGAAAAGGCCTGTGGCCTGTTTGGGATTCTTTTTTTTTGTTGCTTTTTCCACAAACAGGTCACCACATGTGGAATAATCTATCTAAGGTGAGGCCCGTTAGTTGTTTGAGGGGCTTTCACATGCACCTGTGGACGTTTTCAGATGTTTTTGGGATGTATCAGAACTGTAATCCTTGTGAAGGTAAGTGCAGTGTTGTGCTCTATAGAAAGCTGCTGTCGGGGTCAAGAAACAAGTGAGTGTGCAGTATGGGATTTGGATGTTACTGACAATAAATGCAAATAAGATGAGACCGCAATAAAGTGCTACCACCTGGCTACCTGCAGAAGGCAACCAGACAACTTGATCTGGCTTTGTTAGAGCATCATCAGTCCTGGGACAGGTAAATGGATGTGTACCCCCATTCTAAGTGCCCTACTGTGATGTGTATTTGTAGAGCACACTATTACCCGGCAGGGTATCCTAATGCTTGTGTGGTTTGGTACCCTTTACTCTGACCTGGAGTCACGCTAATATAGCACATGCGCAGAGGCCTAGAACCTGTTCTGCCACCTACAGCACGGCATAAATTGTGCCAACTTAGCGGGCAAAGGACTAATGTCCATACGTTGAATGAATCACAAAATGGTGGTCGAAGTGTAACAAGTTTTTGTTATTCATTAACAGGTCTCGAAAAATCACAAAAAGTTTACCAGGCCTGCAGGTCTAGTGACTTGAATAATGTAATCGACCAAAATGTAATGCTCCTGACCCATAAACTGGTCTAAAATTGTGTGATCCAAGGCAAATATTTTATTTCACCAAGCCGCCTTTCTCTTCAGTGTCACTTACGAGTGCATCTTCAAACGCTACCAACTACCAGGAGCATTGCCGTAAGGGGAACGGCCTGCCGCTACTCTGCCCGTGACAGCCGTGAGGGGAACAGCTTGGCTGATCAATCGACGCGCCGTGAGGGGAACGGCTTGAACTACTCTACCCGGCAGGCTTGGGCGCCTGCTGCTGACGCTGCACTACGCGCCCCGGAGGCGCGATTAAAATCACGCCGGGCTGCTGGAGCAGCGGGGACGCTACCAACTACTAGGAGCATTGCCGTGAGGGGCGGCCTGCCGCTACTCTGCCTGTGACAGCCGTGAGGGGAACGGCTTGGCTGATCAATCCACGCGCCGTGAGGGGAACGGCTTGAACTACTCTACCCAGCAAGCTTGGGCGCCTGCTGCTGACGCTGCACTACGCGCCCAGAGGCGCGATTAAAATCACGCCGGACTCCTGCGGGATGCGCCCGGGCCGCGCCCGGGCCAAGGGCGGGCCCGTCCTTGCCCGTCATAGCCCGGAGGAGGCTGGGCTGGGCCCCTTCTCTTGGCTCTGCCATCCGGGCTATTTGTAAGCGGCTCCAAGGTGTTATCTTCTGCCCAGACTACAGAGGACTATATAAGGTAATCGCTATTGTACCAGCTTGTGATTGACTTATTTAAAGGCAGTTGTCTATTATATCATGGGGAAGCGAAAGCCCACTACGATCCCGGCTCAGAAAACTACCGGTACCACTCTTGATGGCTTCCTGCAAAAGGTGGTGGGAGCTATCGATAAGGAGATAGAGCGCACGGAACGTAGACTCTCCCTGGTCCCCACACTTGAAGTATCATCTGATAATCAGCCATTGTCCACTACCGATGTTCCCCGCATTGATACAGTGGATAGCATAACGGAGGCCAGGCCCCAAGTCCCTATTACGCCCACTGTGACTGTTCTATCAAAGGATGATTCAAGAGGGCCACGGGAAGGCGAAGCCAGCCCCTGTTCAATACCGAAGGACTCTGGCAAACCGTCCACGAATGGGGGAAAGAGGAAACGCGCAGAGAGCGGGGTCTGTTCACAAGAAGAACAATCAGTCGCCTACCACAAAGAGACTTAAACAATCACACATTGTAGGAAAAGTTGTTAAGCCATCTATTGGAGGGAGAGAGAATGGTGAGCAGGATGGGCTTGATATTCTATTTGGCAAATTGAGTAATTTAGTGCAGGAAGCTTAGGCGCCTATTTTGGTGAGATTAACCAACATTGAGGATCTGCTAACTGTTGCTTGTAAAGCACTTGTACCAATAGATGTAATCCCTTCACATAATCATCTGAGAGTGGTTTACTGGCAAGGGGTGCAGCTGAAGGCCACGGGGGCAATCAGTTGGCAGTTATACCCAAGGACGCGGCCTTTAGGAAGATCCCATTTACCACCTGTGTTATCCCTTCGCATTGCAGTGGCATACGAGAGATTACAAATTCTAGTACACTGATAGAGACAGGAAAGATTACCGTTCCTTCTGAAACCCCCCCCCGGCAGGGGCAAAATCAGGGCCAGGGTGTCTCGTCCCCAAAAACCCCCATTTTAAGGGCTGGGGGTAGGCTCCTCCCCAGGAACACAATGCCTCATAGGGACACAACGTCGCATAGTTGCCTACCTAGCACTCCAGAAGGGAGTGGGAATGTAGATCGGCTACACCTACCCCCAGAAAGTACCCCTTATACCCTGATTTTAACGGGGGTCCCCGAGGTTATCACCAAGAAAATTGTCAGATCCTTATAAATAAAGCGGTTCATTGGTGTTCTAGGAAAGCTCCCCCTCTTTTTAACTGGTTTGAGTACATTATCATGGAAAGGCGGGTGAGTTGGGTCGGTGGCACCAGGAAAAGTATTGGAGGGGATTGTGTCGTACTTAATTTCAGCGACGCTAAATGTGTTTATGATGCCATTAACCAATTGAAAGACTCGCCTACCGAGCAGATAAAGGCCAGACCCTTGGGTTTCTTTTACCCTCCTAGTCAGATGATGTCCCTTGGCCTGCAGTCCACTCAGCCCAGGCGTATCATTGACGCCCCTATGTGCCCCTCCTCTTTCCATCCAAATAGGTATGAGGTTCTCTCAGACCTAACTGAGGTTGATTGACTAACTAGACAATCAGGAGGGCACATGGACAATGAGTCAAAGGGCCACCCATAGCCAACGCAGGGGGAGCTGGGATTAAAGTGGCACCTGGTAAAGCAAAGCTTTTTAAAAATATTAGTATAAATTTTGTGGGCATTTCGGGAAAGGTGAATAGGAATAACCCTACACTTTGTAGGGTGGACGTAAATATAACCCCTGAAAATAGGTGCCCAGGGGAGGGGTCGTCCCAGACACACATGGTTAGTCCCCTGGTTCCTTCAGTGTTACCACTAGATACGGTACTGGGCCCAGGGGAGGGGTCGTCCCAGACACACGTGGTTAGTCCCCTGCTTCCTTCAGTGTCACCACCAGATACGGATCTGGGCCACTCTATACCCCCAGTTAAGTTAATCACCTGGAACATTGCAGGTATTCGTTCTAAATTAACAGACGAGGTTTGGATGGAATATATCAGGGGTTTTGATGTCATCTGCTTACAGGAGACGTGGGCCAAAAAAAAGTATTGAGATGGTTGGTTACCAGGCTTTTGAGGTGCCCGCTACAGCATCATTGTCAGGGAGGGCTAAAGGAGGGTTGGTAACCCTAATCTCAGTTAGATTCGGCTCCCTAAAAGTCTCTTGTGTAGGATCCTCTCAGTGGTTCCAATTGATTATGATTACTAATATGCTGCAGATGAGTCCTTCTTGTAAACTGGTATTATAACATTTTTGACCCAAGGTATTGTGATGTTATAGAAGCCCTGCAAATGGAAATTGCTAATGTTTCTGGGAAGTGGCAACCTTTATGTGTTTTATGGGTGGGAGATTTTAATTGTACATCTTGTGAATTTAGTAACGAAAGAGTTTGTGGTTTCTTGGACACCGACGACCATCCCTTGGCGCATTTCATTCATACCCCGCAAGGAGAGGCACTGAATACGATCATCATCGAGAATAACATGGTCAGCCTGAATAACAGTTTTCCAGTCCAGTGCCCTACTTTTGTTGGTGGGGGTAGGGAAAGTTCGATTGATTTTATGCTCATTTCTATGGAATGCTCCTCTCTGGTGTGCGATTTCCATGTGGCTCCGGAAATAGCAAGTGACCACAACCCATTAATTGTCTCGCTTAAAGTAATAGCAAGAACCTCAGGGGGTGATGGTCGCTCGATTGATTACAATCATAATAAATGCGTAAGAGTAAACTGGAGGAAAATAAACCCAACACTCTTTGAGGAAGAAACAGTCCATTCTAATTTAGACCCGATTATGGCTTGCTTGGAACAGGATTCTTCCTCATCCATAATTGTTCAGAACTACGAACGGCTCTGTGCTAATGTAGCTGAAAGATTAACTTGTTCAGCTAGGCCTAAGCAGCATCGTGAGGCACGTTGGTTTAATGTAGAATGCTCTAGAGCCCACAAAATTCTGAAAATTGCTCTACAATCACACCCCCGAAATATAGAACAAATAAAACGTGCGAGACGTCTATATAAAACCACCATCAGCGCAAGGAAAGAGGAGTTGAGGCGCATAGCGTGGGATGATTTGGAAAGAGCAAGTGCTCTTAGAGATAGTAAAAGTTTCTGGGCCATTATCAACCGTCCCCAATTCACTGAAGAAGTGGAAAAAATGGAGACTATGATTCTAGGTGATACCTGGGAATCACACTTTGCGCCCATTTTTAATCCAAATGGTAGGGAGTTGTTGATGTTTAACGAGGATCTCCCGGCCGACATAACACAGGCAGTAGCGCTTAGTGTCACACTCACGGTGACTGAGGTGGAGGAGGCACTTGCGAAGGGGATAAGTAGGAAAGCTCCAGGTCCAGATGGAGTGCCATTAGACCTTTTAAGTTAAACATAAATCTTTGGGCACCCCTGCTTACTCAGGTTTTTAAATCGGTAGTGACTGGCCCAATCCCAGGTTCCTGGAAAGAGGCCATAGTTGTACCTGTGTTCAAAAAAGGGAACAGAAATGATCCTGCCTGCTATAGGCCCATTTCCCTAATCGATTCCACCGCCAAAGGGATGTATGATGATACAACGCGATCATTTAGATCGCGGTACATTACATCGCTGTTTTTACAACGCAAGTCGTTACAACGACTTGCGCTGGAGGGTGCTGGACTTAGGAGTAGTGTGATTTACTATTCCAACTCCAGTCTACGTACAGTAGGGAAGGTGTTGGAATAGTAAATTACACTATTCCTTAGTCTAGAGCGCCTCCAGTGCAAGTCGTTGTAACGACTTGCGTTTTAAAAACAGCGATGTAAATGTATTGCGGTGTTTTGACCGCGTTGTAAAGGTCGTTTTCCCTTTAGTCTGTGCTGGAAACATCTTTAGGACATTGCAAAGTTAAAGGTTTCCACCCGCTTCTGGCTTCCGGATTTCCTTTATCGATTCAGTCAGTCTAACACGCCTTGAGCTTTCGTGGCCTGGAGATGGGTGGACCGCTCAGGATTCGTCTATTCTCAGTGTGCCGAACACTACTTTGACCACTAGAGGGCAGCACGATGCCTCGAAACAAGATTCCAAAAGTGGAAAACGTGAACTCGCCTTGGTTCTTGGGTCCTTTTCTTTACCGTAAACATTTCCAACTATATCGCATTTTAAGTATCCGGAATCACTCTTTTGTAAAGCCCTATTAAATCAGAATCTACTATCCATTGCTGCTCCTTAACTGTTACTATTGTGGTTATTAGTATTATATTATTATTGCATTTCTTCACAACAAATATATGTTGACAAGCCGTCAAATAATGTGTACATTTCTGGTATTTGGGACTGACTTTTGGAACAAAGGGCGAGAAAGGGCTGGAAAATGATTTCATAACCGCCAAGCTTTCAGATTCCACGGTTTCAGTGCACCTCTGAGTGACATTCAACTGACTAATGTGTGACACTTAGGAGTGCGACACTTTCTCGCAAGTACAACCAAGTAATGAAGTTCATGGAAAGAAAGAAATATCAGAAATGGCACCTTTTTGAGCAATGAGAAGCTCTAAAAATATCTTCAAACAGCTAAACAAATCCTTAAAAAATGGAAGGTTAACTAACACAGGCTTTATAATGAACACTAAATATCTGAACATTTCGCGGCAGCCTTTAAAACAATGTGCATAATCACAGTGCAG
This sequence comes from Calotriton arnoldi, assembly GCA_963921515.1. NCBI lineage: Eukaryota > Metazoa > Chordata > Amphibia > Caudata > Salamandridae > Calotriton > Calotriton arnoldi. The sequence goes on from CAWUFW010001100.1 coordinate 693,144, forward strand.
CTGTCAGTCGCAGTCTGGGACCTGGTAGTACTGTTAAACAGAAGTCACTATTCCCTACTGCACCAACAAGGACTCAAATCGGTGTCACTCTGGTTATACACTAAACATCTGCAGTGAATGCCTTAGACCAATGACGTGAGGCTTCATAACCTAAAAGAGTGCCTTTTGGTCTCACTGAAATCCAACCTGATGGAATAATTGTAGCTTGCTTAGTAGGGTTAAAGCACATGCTGCAGAGATCAGATGAGTGAACTGTGCAGATACAGAGAGACTGACTCTCCAAGACTGGCGGGCAGTTACTGGGCATGGAGTGTGTGCGACAGCCGGCTGAGTGCTTCAGATTGGGAATGTGACATGCCCCCTTGAGCGTCGCATCCAAATTCTGTCTGGATTTACCATGATGCATTGGGGCAAATTGGGTCCTGGGATGTGAGGCAGTGTGCTCCACCCCCTTTCTGTTTGAAAAGGCTCCTTTGAGCTACTAAGCTGACGGGTTTGTGCTGATGCACCTGCGCCCAGTGAGTGATAGAGAGACCTGAGAAGACTCTGGGCAGCATTTGCACCATCCCAAAACGACTTGTTGCTCTCTACTGATGAAGGAATGAGTCCAGGAACACATGTCTAGAGTTACCCAGCACCGGCTGCACCAACAAGGGTGAACAATTAAAGACTACTACTGAAGTAAGTGTTATCATGTACTGCAGTTACCATGATGCACTGGGGCAAATTTAGGGTTGGGATGTGAGGTAGTGTGCTCCCACCCCCTTCTACATATAAAAGGGCAGACCCTGCCTAGAAACCTCCTCACCTTGAACAACAAACTGCAGTCCCAGCCCTCATCCCTGTAAGTCCGTTTTTATATAGCGCAGCTACTCACCCTTACGGGTCTTAAGGCGCTGGGGGCCGTCGTGGAAATTAAGTGAGCTATTGCCCAGAGTCACATGGTGCTGAGCTAAGCTGCGGCAGGAGCCGGGGATCGAACCGTGAACCCTGTGCTCCGAAGTCAGCTGCCCTGGCCGCTGCACCACACCTCTCCACTACCCTACCCTACCATCTACTTAATGACCATGCATAGGAAGAACTAATCAGCAGCCTTTTGCTAACAAGGCCCCCACTGAATTCCAAAGGTGAGCCTTGTATCAGTCTTCCATCTCTTCAGTATCTTGGGTTCCACCCACCATCCCCAAGAATGCAGTCTGTACACTTCCACTGTAGAGGACAGCAGTTTCCTCCCTCGATGTTGTGCTGTGCCAAACCTGGGGCCATCCCAAAATGTATCCTACTGGTCCCAGTACTCTCACCACACAGGAGTGCAGCTACCATACATGTGCTACATACTCTGCACACACACGCCCTTGGCACGTGTACAGTGTCAGTGCAAGGATCTGGGTTTCACATAACAGCTGAACTTTACATGAGAGCAGCCAGTAGACTACCATTTTACCATTTTACTGACACAGAGAAAAAGACCTGGCTACTTTAGTCAGGCCTCGAAAACTCTACTCGCCCTCTCGCTATGGCGAGTCATATTTTATCAAGGCAAGCTATTTTGAGGGCCCATTGGCCTGTTCTGATGAGAGCTGGAGCTGGAAAAAAACAGATGTTTTGTTCAATCAGAAAGTGAATGAGCAGTAACTATGCCTTTAAAGTTGTTTTTATCTTGTCACATTTGCAGTGCATTCATAGACGGATGTCAAATGTCAGCTTAGGTCTACTTACAAATTGATGCTCATTTTATCCTGGAGATGAACAAAAGTTACTTACCTGTAAACTGTGGTTCTCCAGTATTGGTGTCTTTCATAGATTCACATGCTTGAATAGATTCACATGCTTGAATATTCCCCGTCGAAGTGGGAGTCCCACGGTACATAATATAGCAATAACACAACCATAGTATAGGTAACAAATAATCAGAGTAGCATTGAGACAGAGCTTAATAGAAAAAAAACTTGTCACTTTTATAACATATCCAAGTCATTGTAAATAGTCCAAACTCCAGCCAATCAGGCGCTAGCAACCTCTAGAATGTTCTCCTCAGAGGCTCAGGCCCTCAGATTTTCGTAGCACAAGAGTGACATAAGAGTCAAGTAGAAGAGGAGAGCCTCTGAGGGGAGGAGGGTGGGTCGCATGTGAATCTATGAAAGACACCAATACTGGAGAACCACAGTTTACAGGTAAGTAACTTTTGTTCTTCCCCAGTATTGGGGTGTCTTTCATAGATTCACATGCTTGAATAAGAGTAGTTAGCAGTGATACCAACATATGTGTTGGACCTGGCCCTTTTTGGCAGGTTCACCCCTGAACTTTTTGCCTGTCTCTTAGCCTTTTCCCTGTGTAGTGTTGGTGATTTTAGGCCTCTAGGCACTTAAGCACTGTGGCCCAGTGTAAAGTGCGTGCGCGCTGTGTGCGTGTGTGGTGAGACTGGCCGGCCCTCCCATAGGAATGCATTGAGGATGAGTGTGTAGGTGGTAATTCCTGTTATAAGAGTAGCAGCATGGTCAAGTCTGGTATGTATGAAATTGTGAGAATAAATGCTGCACAATGGTGTGCGCAGATTTATTATGACTATGTGAGAAATGCCACTTTTAGAAGTTGGCATTTCTGTGCGCCATGTGCCTGCCTGATGTGGATTGCATGTCTGGCTGGAGGGACAGGGCAGGCTGAGCCAGATGTGGGTTGAATAGAGAGATCTGCAGTTGGAGTACGGGGAGGGGACCCTTTGATCTGAGCAGGGCTGTGCCTGGCAAAGTGAGTGATGGCTTCACCTCCCACGGTGCGTCTGGTAGCAGACCCCCTCTTCCTCAACGGCAGGATGCCGCATCATAAACAGAGTGCTCCAGATCCCCCTATACCAGTTCTGACTGGTATCCCCAAGCCCTGTGCTGTGACACAAAGGGAAATATGTGTATAAAAGAAGGGGCTGTGACCCCATGAACTTGTTGAGTGCTTGGCTGCTGTTCCTGCTGGGGCGTGCTGCTCCTGGGGCCCAGGGGGGGCTGCCATGAGGGCTTGCCTCCCTGGGCCCTGCCTTGTCCCTGGATACTTCAAGGACTTGTTGGGGACCTTTTTGCTTTTCCTTGATCCCTAAAAGACTTTTTATCCTAGCGCCTGGTGAGCGCTTTATCTCCTTTATGAAAGAGCGCTTTCCTTCCCTGAGGAGCGCGTGGGCTCTGCGGCGCTGAGCTGCTCATTATGGACAGGGAATCCCAACATAGGGATTCCCCCGCATTTCTGGCTTCTAGCGGGAGCCCACCCCGCATTTGCCGATCTTTTAAGAGCGGGTGCCCACTCCGCTTATTGCCTAAATTTAAGAGCGGGTGCCCACCCCGCTTCTTGGCTTATTTTTAAACAGCGGGTGCCCACCCCGCGTTTCACCGCCGCAGCCCCGGGGCTGCCGAAGAAATCTGTTCCCGGCCGCTGCAGCGCGACCAGGAAGTCAGGCACGTCTGCCTAAGACATGGGCGGAGCGAGGAAGGAAGTCCCGCCCGCCGCCAGAGATCCGGCCGGAGCCTCGCAGGCTCGGTGAGGAAGTCCCGGGTCCCAGGAGGGGCCCGGGTGAAGGGGAGAGGTGCCGGCATGGCGGAGGGGGCACGAGGCACATTGTCGGTGCCTGCCCCCGCCGCGATTGAAGGAAAGGAGGACGGGAGCCTACCCCGCTCCACGAGCACCGAAGAGGAGTCCCGGGTCCCAGGAGGGGCCCGGGTGAAGTGAGAAGTGGCGGCCGAGGCCGCCGATGCAAGTGCGGGGCTCCCATGGAAGAGGGAAGCCCCGCGTGTGCACAAGAGCCCCGCACGCCTTGAGATATGAGTCCCGGGTCCCAGGAGGGGGCCCGGGTGAAGAGAAGAGACCGAGAGCGGCACCAGAGAGTCCCGGTGAGTGGGGGCTCGATGTTGTTGGTGCCGTGCAAGGCACCATGTATGGGTGGCCCCGCCTGGCAGAGGGCCGCCCCAGCGTGGGGTACATTTTATTTCAGGAGCCAGTGCGCTCCATGAGGGCATGATTGTTTCTAGAGCCCGGGTGGCTCCACCGGTTGGCTATTTGTGTTCCGAGCCCCAGGTGGCTCCAACGAGGGGGCACAGTGTTGGTGCCGATCGCGGCACTGTGAGCGCATTGGTGCTGAGTGGTCCCGCAGGAGAGCGGGCCACTCCAACGAAGGGGGCATGTTTTGTTTTAGAGCCCGTGTGGCTCCAACCTGGGGCCTGATGGTTTCAGAGGCAGCGTGCCTCCAACGATTGGCATATTTGTTTAAAAAGGCCCAGTGGGGCCCCGAGGGCACAGATGTGCCAGGGCCCCTTTAGGTTATTTATCCCAGCTGCCCCGTTTGCAGAGAGCAGCTGCGTCGATGGAGATTTGTGTTTCTAGAGCCTACGTGGCTCCAACGAAGGGGGCACATTTGTTTTAAGGGGCATTGGGACCCCAGGCCTCTAATTGATTCACAGCTGCCCAGCAAGTAGTGGGCAGCTGCACCGTTTAGGTATTCTTTCATTGGGGGCATGCTTAGCGTTAGGAGTGGAATGCACTCCTCTGCCCCAGTACTTTCCCAGCGGCCCAGCAAGTAGTGGGCAGCTGCTACGTTAGGCCTGCGCAGATTGCGCACCCTTGACTCTCGCTGCCCTTGCAGCGCGCCTGACTTTTGGACATAGGGCATTTGAGCCCTTAGAGATGGCCAGTTGGCCAAGGGGACTGCTAGGTTTTTAGGGCGCCAGGCCCTAATGTGATTTGTGTGTTAGCAAGCTTCTCTCCTATGAGTTATAGGCGAATGTGATTTATACCTCTGCTATGGCTCTTTCTACTATGAGGTTATGTGCTACTGTGAGTATGTGGTGCTAGGAAATGTAAGGCATGTAGTATGTTTTACGCACCCTGTTTCGGTTAACTCAAAAATGTGGTTTCTATGCTTGTGAGGTTATTACTTCCTAATGCTTTTAGGTTGTGAGTTATTTTCCCCTGAGATTATTTCCTAATGTGATTTAGACTTAGGATGTTATTGTCTAATGCGTTTAGACTGGAGAGATAATTGCATAATGTGTGTATGCTGGTGAGGTTGGCGCATAATGTTTTGCGCCTAATGTGATGCTGTGCATAATATGGTTTATGTTACAGGCTAATGCTAAGTACAGTGGTTGCCAGTGATTACTGGTTGTACGGTTCTGATATGTCCTACATTTATTAGGTATTCTACATCTATTACCTTTTACTAAGTGATGGTTCTGACAGTGGTCCACGTGGCCCTGTCATGTGTACATAATCCCCTGTAAATATTGTCCCGTGCCAGTGGGCACAGTGTATTGTATATGCGTACTATTCTAATGTGTTATGATAATACAAAGGCTATTTTTATATATAACCTTGTGTGGAGTTCCTTTTGTAGTGTGCCTTGGGTGTTGTGCGGTGTGGGTGTTGCGCAAACGCTTTACACATTGCCTCCGGGATAAGCCTGACTGCTCGTGCCAAGCTACCAAGGGGGTGAGCAGGGGTTATCTTGGGTGTGTAACTCTCTTGCCCTGACTAGAGTGGTGGTTTCTGCTTGGCTTTGGCGCAAGCCTTAGCCAACCAGAAATCCCATTTCTAACATTGGTGATCAGCGGTGGGATAGGACTTGCGTTTGCGCAGTACCACGGCGACAACTGGCTGCACTACAAAACTCTGCATTTTAGATAGTCACATGTTGGGGATTATTGGTCTAAGATTGTTTTAAGTGTCATTTCATTTTTGAAATATGTGTTCTTCTTACAGTGCGAGTTTTCTGGATTCACCAGTAAGGGTGGGATCCAGTGGTGGCGGCGAAGTGTGTGTCCAGTGCATGAAGTCCTCCGTCCCAGTTCCCATAGTATAGTACCTAGTTCCCGGTTAAGAGGGGAACAGGTTGTGTTTCAGGGGCAGTAAGATGCTGCCTCACCAGTCTTGTGGGGGGGGTGTGGATGAATGTTGTGATGCACTGGACGTTTGAGTAAATGGTGTTAGTGTGTGAGTTCTTTGATTGTAAGGAACTAGCATTGGGGAGTGACCCTAGAAGAATGGTGCAGGTGTCTCGGTAACCCTCGCGGTTTAAGATGGTTCAGAGTAGCCCAGCTGGGTACCCTTATTGTGAGGCGGTTGTAGGGACTCACATCCTGTCTCGCAGGAGGAGGAGTGAGATTGGGCTGTGTCCCAAAGTGCCCGCACCTCAGTTTCCAGTACTGGTTGGTTCCATGAGGGAGCACCAGGTAGGGAGCCTAGTCTGTCCTGTTGGACCGTTCTTCAAGGTGGTTTTTCCCGTTTTAGGTGAGCTGGGAGTGCCTGTAATCAGACCTCCAGCAGTTCTAGTGTCTGGCAGTACCGCTCCAGTTGGGAGGGTGCAGAGGTCCAGTTTTGAGGGGTGAGAGGGGAAAGAGTCCCCAGTGGGAACCAGTGGGTCAGGGACCAGCCAGAAGGGCTGAGTCGCCAATGATTGACCATGGTGTGCGCCACTTCTGTCCTGGCACATCTTCACGCCCTGTCAGAGGGACAGGAGGTCGTGAGCTCTGCGCCAGGCAGACTGTCACACGACACGCTAGGGATGTGTCACCCTTGTGAAGTCCTGGTTTTCCAGGCGTCTGACCCAAGAGGTACGTCCCCGGGTTGGGGAGCCAGTAGCCGGTGTTTCCGGATCTGGACTTGCATTTATGATCGCATACAGTAATTATAGTGTACACTACTAGTGAGTGCAGACCATAACGTACCGCATACATTTTTTGAGAATTTTTTTTGCTCCTATATTGTGATTGATATTGCCGGTGATTTTTCATCCGCGCACATTTTCTGAGAGTTTTTGGGATCCTATATTGTGATTGATATTGCCGGTGATTTTTCACCCGCGCCCATTTATTGAAAGTTTTTTGATCCCCTATTGTGATTGATATTGCTGGTGATTTTTCACCCACGCACATTTCTGAGAGTTTTTGGGATCCTATATTGTGATTGATATTGCCGGTGATTTTTCACCCGCGCCCATTTATTGAAAGTTTTTTGATCCCCTATTGTGATTGATATTGCTGGTGATTTTTCACCCACGCACATTTCTGAGAGTTTTTAGGATCCTATATTGTGATTGATATTGCCGGTGATTTTTCACCTGCTTACATTTTTGAGAAGTTTTCTTCTGTCCTTTATTGATATTGCCCATGATTGTTACAATGGGCAAGCCTATTGCTTATTGATATTGCCGGTGATTGTTACTACCCGCATATATTTTTGAGAGTTCTTTTGATTCTATTGTTGATTGATATGGCCGGTGATTGTTACTACCCGCCTATATTTTTGAGAGTTCTTTTGATTCTATTGTTGATTGATATTGCCGGTGATTGTTACTACCCGCATATATTTTTGAGAGTTCTTTTGATTCTATTGTTGATTGATATGGCCGGTGATTGTTACTACCCGCATATATTTTTGAGAGTTCTTTTGATTCTATTGTTGATTGATATTGCCGGTGATTGTTACTACCCGCATATATTTTTGAGAGTTCTTTGATTCTATTATTGATTGATATTTCCCGTGATTGTTACAACGGGCAAGCCTATTTTTTTATTTGATATTGCCGGTGATTGTTACCCGCATACATTTTGTTGAGAAGTTTTCTCCTATTTTTATTGAGATTGCCCGTCATCTCTGGTCAGCCTGAGGGTGCGGACCCTAGGCGGGAGGATCAGTGGTAGTTTGGAACTACACTGAGAGGGAGAGTGGAGAATGGCTATTGTATGCCAGGGGTTACTGCCCCCCACTCTGTGGATTGACAAGGACCAGTGGCATCTGGGTGGCCTAGGTCCTGGTACTGGCCATGAACAACTAGAAGAGTACCCGTAGGATAGCATAGTTGATCCTGAATTTTTTTTCTCTTTGTTTTTTTTTCTCTCCAGAGTTTCAGGGTGGCGTAGAACCGGAGGGTGTCCCTGCCGTGCGGGCCCGTGTCCGTGTTCTATCGCCCCAAGCAGGGAAGCCCATCACGGTGGTGATTGGTCTACCCTGCGTTTTGGCTGGAAGGGGGTTGTGTTGGACCTGGCCCTTTTTGGCAGGTTCACCCCTGAACTTTTTGCCTGTCTCTTAGCCTTTTCCCTGTGTAGTGTTGGTGATTTTAGGCCTCTAGGCACTTAAGCACTGTGGCCCAGTGTAAAGTGCGTGCGCGCTGTGTGCGTGTGTGGTGAGACTGGCCGGCCCTCCCATAGGAATGCATTGAGGATGAGTGTGTAGGTGGTAATTCCTGTTATAAGAGTAGCAGCATGGTCAAGTCTGGTATGTATGAAATTGTGAGAATAAATGCTGCACAATGGTGTGCGCAGATTTATTATGACTATGTGAGAAATGCCACTTTTAGAAGTTGGCATTTCTGTGCGCTATGTGCCTGCCTGATGTGGATTGCATGTCTGGCTGGAGGGACAGGGCAGGCTGAGCCAGATGTGGGTTGAATAGAGAGATCTGCAGTTGGAGTACGGGGAGGGGACCCTTTGATCTGAGCAGGGCTGTGCCTGGCAAAGTGAGTGATGGCTTCACCTCCCACGGTGCGTCTGGTAGCAGACCCCCTCTTCCTCAACGGCAGGATGCCGCATCATAAACAGAGTGCTCCAGATCCCCCTATACCAGTTCTGACTGGTATCCCCAAGCCCTGTGCTGTGACACAAAGGGAAATATGTGTATAAAAGAAGGGGCTGTGACCCCATGAACTTGTTGAGTGCTTGGCTGCTGTTCCTGCTGGGGCGTGCTGCTGCTGGGGCCCAGGGGGCTGCCATGAGGGCTTGCCTCCCTGGGCCCTGCCTTGTCCCTGGATACTTCAAGGACTTGTTGGGGACCTTTTGCTTTTCCTTGATCCCTAAAAGACTTTTTATCCTAGCGCCTGGTGAGCGCTTTATCTCCTTTATGAAAGAGCGCTTTCCTTCCCTGAGGAGCGCGTGGGCTCTGCGGCGCTGAGCTGCTCATTATGGACAGGGAATCCCAACATAGGGATTCCCCCGCATTTCTGGCTTCTAGCGGGAGCCCACCCCGCATTTGCCGATCTTTTAAGAGCGGGTGCCCACCCCGCTTATTGCCTAAATTTACTAGCGGGTGCCCACCCCGCTTCTTGGCTTATTTTTAAACAGCGGGTGCCCACCCCGCATTTCACCGCCGCAGCCCCGGGGCTGCCGAAGAAATCTGTTCCCGGCCGCTGCAGCGCGACCAGGAAGTCAGGCACGTCTGCCTAAGACATGGGCGGAGCGAGGGAAGGAAGTCCCGCCCGCCGCCAGAGATCCGGCCGGAGCCTCGCAGGCTCGGTGAGGAAGTCCCGGGTCCCAGGAGGGGCCCGGGTGAAGGGGAGAGGTGCCGGCATGGCGGAGGGGGCACGAGGCACATTGTCGGTGCCTGCCCCCGCCGCGATTGAAGGAAAGGAGGACGGGAGCCTACCCCGCCTCCACGAGCACCGAAGAGGAGTCCCGGGTCCCAGGAGGGGCCCGGGTGAAGGGGAGAGGTGCCGGCATGGCGGAGGGGGCACGAGGCACATTGTCGGTGCCTGCCCCGCCGCGATTGAAGGAAAGGAGGACGGGAGCCTACCCCGCCTCCACGAGCACCGAAGAGGAGTCCCGGGTCCCAGGAGGGGCCCGGGTGAAGTGAGAAGTGGCGGCCGAGGCAAGTGCGGAGCTCCCATGGAAGAGGGAAGCCCCGCGTGTGCACAAGAGCCCCGCACGCCTTGAGATATGAGTCCCGGGTCCCAGGAGGGGGCCCGGGTGAAGCGAAGAGAAGAGACCGAGAGCGGCACCAGAGAGTCCCGGTGAGTGGGGGCTCGATGTTGTTGGTGCCGTGCAAGGCACCATGTATGGGCGGCCCCGCCTGGCAGAGGGCCGCCCCAGCGTGGGGTACATTTTATTTCAGGAGCCAGTGCGCTCCATGAGGGCATTATTGTTTCTAGAGCCCGGGTGGCTCCACCGGTTGGCTATTTGTGTTCCGAGCCCCAGGTGGCTCCAACGAGGGGGCACAGTGTTGGTGCCGATCGCGGCACTGTGAGCGCATTGGTGCTGAGTGGTCCCGCAGGAGAGCGGGCCACTCCAACGAAGGGGGCATGTTTTGTTTTAGAGCCCGTGTGGCTCCAACCTGGGGCCTGATGGTTTCAGAGGCAGCGTGCCTCCAACGATTGGCATATTTGTTTAAAAGGCCCAGTGGGGCCCCGAGGGCACAGATGTGCCAGGGCCCCTTTAGGTTATTTATCCCAGCTGCCCCGTTTGCAGAGGGCAGCTGCGTCGATGGAGATTTGTGTTTCTAGAGCTTACGTGGCTCCAACGAAGGGGGCACATTTGTTTTAAGGGGCATTGGGAGCCCAGGCCTCTAATTGATTCACAGCTGCCCAGCAAGTAGTGGGCAGCTGCACCGTTTAGGGTATTCTTTCATTGGGGGCATGCTTAGCGTTAGGAGTGGAATGCACTCCTCTGCCCCAGTACTTTCCCAGCGGCCCAGCAAGTAGTGGGCAGCTGCTACGTTTAGGCCTGCGCAGATTGCGCACCCTTGACTCTCGCTGCCCTTGCAGCGCGCCCTGACTTTTGGACATAGGGCATTTGAGCCCCTTAGAGATGGCCAGTTGGCCAAGGGGACTGCTAGGTTTTTAGGGCGCCAGGCCCTAATGTGATTTGTGTGTTAGCAAGCTTCTCTCCTATGAGTTATAGGCGAATGTGATTTATACCTCTGCTATGGCTCTTTCTACTATGAGGTTATGTGCTACTGTGAGTATGTGGTGCTAGGAAATGTAAGGCATGTAGTATGTTTTACGCACCCTGTTTCGGTTACCTCAAAAATGTGGTTTCTATGCTTGTGAGGTTATTACTTCCTAATGCTTTTAGGTTGTGAGTTATTTTCCCCTGAGATTATTTCCTAATGTGATTTAGACTTAGGATGTTATTGTCTAATGCGTTTAGACTGGAGAGATAATTGCATAATGTGTGTATGCTGGTGAGGTTGGCGCATAATGTTTTGCGCCTAATGTGATGCTGTGCATAATATGGTTTATGTTACAGGCTGATGCTAAGTACAGTGGTTGCCAGTGATTACTGGTTGTACGGTTCTGATATGTCCTACATTTATTAGGTATTCTACATCTATTACCTTTTACTAAGTGATGGTTCTGACAGTGGTCCACGTGGCCCTGTCATGTGTACATAATCCCCTGTAAATATTGTCCCGTGCCAGTGGGCACAGTGTATTGTATATGCGTACTATTCTAATGTGTTATGATAATACAAAGGCTATTTTTATATATAACCTTGTGTGGAGTTCCTTTTGTTAGTGTGCCTTGGGTGTTGTGCGGTGTGGGTGTTGCGCAAACGCTTTACACATTGCCTCCGGGATAAGCCTGACTGCTCGTGCCAAGCTACCAAGGGGGTGAGCAGGGGTTATCTTGGGTGTGTAACTCTCTTGCCCTGACTAGAGTGGTGGTTTCTGCTTGGCTTTGGCGCAAGCCTTAGCCAACCAGAAATCCCATTTCTAACAATATGCAATGTGAATCATAACTCAATCGTAAAACACAGTACGATAAACAAAAGGCCCCAGCATAGAGAAAATTTACACCTTGTATACAGGAGGAGGGAGGCAACAGAGGCTCACCTTATTTAAAAAGATTACGTAGGACCGCTTGCCCCACAGCTGTGTCAGCGTTGTCAACAGCTTCCAGACAGTAGTGCTTGGTAAAGGTGTGTCTGCTGGACCATGTTGCAGCTCTGCAGATATGCTGAAGAGGTACACCAGCAAACAGCGCAGTAGAAGAGGAAACTGTTCTGGTAGAATGTGCTCGAACAGTCGCAGTAAGTGGCTTTCCAGCTTGCCGGTGGCAAAAAGCAATCGCATTAGAAATCCAGCGGGCACACACATGCTGCGGACACCTTCTGGACCCCATCTTCTCCAACTTCAGCAACATCACATTAGAAAAGCCAAAACCAGGCAAGATGGCGGCTGAGTGAGATCCTCTGACACTCACCCCCGTATATCTCCCGAAGATTTCCCGTGACCGAGTGATTCTTTTCCCAGGCGGCGCGGGCTATGCACGGAGACTGCAGCGGTTGGCCTCTGCTGAGTGGATGGTGCAGAGGCTGCCGTAAATTGGCTAATCGACGATCCCTGGTGAGGTGCATGCGGGACGAGAGCCGGTATAGACGCTGGGAGTTTCTTGCGCGGCTCCTTCTGACGGCGGCGGCCGCCGCTAGCTGTATGAGCACGGACGTAGGAGCGGCGTTGCTTAGTAACACAGACGCCGGAAGACACGGAGCTCAGCGAGGAGATCAGATGGCGGCTCGTAGTGCACGGAGCAAGGCGCGCTCAACGGTACCGGTGGCTGCATCTACACAACCTGAGCAGAACAAGAAAATAGACAAAGACCGGAAAAAACAAGAACTGTTTTCGGGTAAGGATGAGAAACAACTTACCAGCAAAAATACATTGCTAAAAGGTGCTGTAATCGGGGACCAGCATAAAAAACAGTTAGCTATAACAAGTTTGTTTCCAACTAAAGGAGTAATGGAACTTGAAAAGGGACAAGAGCATCAAAAGGACATCAGCGGTATAAGCGATATCCCAATGGGAACCATTACTGGTTTCGAACCATCGGTTATAGCCAGTCTTGGCTCCAATACCACCCTTGACACAATGACGGATAATAATAATGAGCGGCTATCGTGGGGATCTAGTATTGAGACAACCCTATTAGCCACGCCTGAATTACCTTTAAAGGAACACCCAGGAGGGGCGGAAGCTCTAGTCAAAGGCAATACCCCAGATACAGCCCTCTTAACTGTAATATCAAGCATAGCCAAAGCAAGCTCAAATGGTCTAGAGATGACTCTTGATAAAAACTTAACCCTTCCCATTCTTTTTACTGAAGAGGAAAGGGAGAGGGAAGTACAAAGGAAAAAACAGAGGGAAAATAATTACGAGACGGGTTCTTTGTCTCCAGATCCCTTGGAAAATTTTTATTCATTGATTGAGGAATCTGGGGAATCAGAAAACCTAGCCTCAAGCTCAAGCAGTGTTGAGGAACGTGGTGAGGATACATCCACTAGCTATTGTAGTCAACCAGGAGGTGAAAAAAAAAGGTTACCCAGGAAAACTAAAAGACTATCGGATGGAAAAAGGGTTTATCAGAGACGGAAAGCGACAGAGGAAGCGGGAGAACTTGGTTGGGATTACTCGGACACTCAGACACTATTAGGAACTGAGGTACCTGAGATCGTGCAATCACCTAATGAACAATTAGCAAGTCCACCGAGACAGAAAGACAGGTTTACTCGAAGAACCATCCTTATCCTTGATTCTACAGTCTCTCAGGTCATTTCAAGACGAAGTCAAGCTAGAGAATCGACAAGCCCGACTAACCTCTAAAAAAATACAGGGCTCAATCAGAGTAGTTGGGAAAACATGTACTGAGATTGTGGAAAGATTAAGTACATTAGAAAATCGAACTGAACAGATAGAGACTACGGTGGATACTTTGAAAAAAACAACAATGGCTCAAGAAAGTAGCCTGAAAGATGTAATGTGGAAGTTGGAGGAAGCGGAAAATCGGCAACGCCGCAACAATTTAAGGCTTTTAGGGATACCTGAAAACAGTGAGGGTGAGGACATCAGGAAGTTCACAATTAATCTGCTAAAAAATTCTCTCCCTGAATTGGCACAATGGAACTGGGATACAGAAATCCAGCGGGTGCATAGATTTCCGCTAAATATATCAAAAAGACGATCGAATGACCAACAATATCCTAGAGCAATCTTAATTTTCTTTGGAAATTTTCTTCTTCGACAATCTGTATTTGAACTGGCGAGACCTGATAAGAAAAGGAATTGGGAGAACTTTTCGTACTTTGTCCGTCCAGACTTTGCCCATGCTACGGTGGAGAGGAGATGGCGACTAAGACAGATGATTGCGCCATTTCAGAAAGCGGGTGCTATTGTTTATTTACAAAATCCTGCTAAATTGAAAATTAATTTCCAAGGACAGTATTTCTATTTTACATCCGAAATACAAGCGCAAAAAATGTTAGAGGAAATTACTACAGGGAAAAAGGCGCAAGAAGAATAATAATTAGAGTCTGGATCGGAAATAAGGCTGCTATCCCTTATAGATTTAATACTTAGCAATCACTGTTGATCTGCATTATATGTTTTTTTTTTCTTTTTTTTCACTCTTCTTAGTAGTTCTGGTCAGTAACAGTTGGTAATGATCATTGATCTGGAGGCGGGGGGGTTTCTCTCTTTTTCTTTTTTTTTTTCTTTCCTTTTTCTCTTTTTTTTTCCTCTCAAAAAAAACAACCAAAAAAAAAAAAAAATAATAAGATAATAATTTTTCTAGGGAAATGTGCAAAAAATTTTGGGGGATAGAAACTGCTTATTTTTTCTTGGAGAAAGCTGCGGGGGGCTTAGGAGAAAAGGAAAGGGTTGTGAAGTGGAAAGGAAAAGAAAACACCAAGAATCGGGGGGTAACGGGGGTGAGGTGAGGACGAGACAGACGCCATCAAAACAGGCTCAGGACTGAGCCTGATTGCCCACATACTGGTGGGGGGTGGGGGGTTGAAGAAAGGGGTGGGGGAGGGGGCTCAGAAGCTCAGGCCTGGGGTAATGATGATTTCTAATAACTAAGTCTAATATAGAAAGAAATAATAAGGAGAGAAAATATTTCAATAGAATAAATACAGAGAAGACAAGCAAATATATATTGGGGATTGATAAATACCAGCATGGATAAATTAATAATTTTGACTATTAATATTTGTGGCCTTAACGATGAAAAAAAAATGCAAAGAGTGGCTACTGGATTACATTTGATTGGAGCTAATATTCTTTGTATACAAGAAACACATATTGAGGGATCTCAAATATATTTACTTAACAAACTGGGTTTCAAGGTGGTCACTGCCACAACACAAGGGGTAAGGACAAAAGGTGTAGCCATATTGGGGAAAGCAAGCGGGACACAATTCATTCGTTGTATGTCGGATAAAAATGGACGATGGGCTATTACTGAGTGTCAGCAAAATAATGGGGTTAAAATGACTGTTTGTACAATATATAGTAATATCAGTGACGACCCAGCAGTTTTAGACTATATATCGAATGAGCTTGTCCATTGGCCACTTCCAGTAATTATCTGTGGAGATTTTAATTTTAATTTACCTAGCAATTGGTCAGAGGATTTGGGCTTTCAATATAAGGGTAGGAAGCCAAGAGTCTTTCAAGCTTTTAAAAATCTATGTCAAACTCATGGTTTGATAGACAGTTGGCAATTGATGTATCCAAAGAACCCCGGCTTCACTTATTATTCCTACCCACATGCACGACATGCAAGATTAGATTATTTTTTGGTCTCTAAAACATTAGTCACTATGTACACTATTGAAAAATTACCAAGGGTGCTCTCTGACCATAATCCGCTTCTTTTAACCATCGAATGTGGGTCAGGGATCATTAGGAAAACATGGACGTTCGAAAGGGCATTATTAATAAACGAGAAATACTGTGATTCTATGCGACAGTGGATTCCTAGATTTATAGAAGAGAATATAGATAGTGCAACAATTGATATTGTTTGGGATGCCCTAAAGGCGGGTATTAGAGGTGAAACACTTCGATTCTCATTGAATACTAACAAAAAAGCAAAACAAGATATGAAATCACTTCAGAATAACGTAATTATTGCAGAAGAAGGTTTAATAAAAGCTATACAAGAGAGAAGGGACATCGATAATGAACTTAGACAGATTGCGATTGCAAAAAATTGTATTATAGAAGTATTAATGGTTAAAGCTATCGATAAAGCTACAATATATAAGGAAAATGTATATGAATTAAATGAACAGGTGGGACATCAGCTGGCGATGCGAACTCGAGAACAAAATACTGCTAATTTTATTAAGGAGATTCGGGATCCAGAAGCTGGGTTAAAGACAGATCCTGACGCAATTAGAACTGCATTTCATAATTATCAGGATCTGTATAAGGAGACTAATATATCACAGGAATCAATTAAGGAATATATCGATCAAGAGAAATTTATTAGACTAGAAAGTAATGACATAGAAAATATGGATGTTACTCCGCAATGGGAAGAAATTTCCCTTGCATTAAATAGCCTAGCTCCAGGTAAAGCGGCTGGATTGGATGGGATTCCCGTCGAATTTTACATCAAATTTTCCTCACAAATAAAAAATATACTGGCTGGGCTAGTCGCACATATATTTCAGGGGGGACGACCTCCGGGATCTTGGTCCATGGCCAAAATTGTGGTTTTTTTGAAAAACATAAAGCTTCTACGGAACTCGGGTCGTATCGCCCTATCACATTAATAACCGGTGATTCTAAAATTTATTCCAAGTTATTGGCTACACGATTAGCTCAGCATATACACAAAATTGTATCGGTACGGCAGCATGGGTTTATTCCCGGCAGGGCAACTACCGATCATATCCAGAGGGTAATCTCATTGTTTGACTGGTCTGAGATTGCAGGAGACCCTATGGCACTTATACTGTTAGACGCTGAAAAAGCTTTTGATAGGGTCTCCTGGAAATATCTCTGGACAGTCATGGCAAGATACGGTATAGGGGAACCCTTTATCAAAGCAGTACAGATGCTGTATTGGGAACCATCCGCTGTTATTATGGTGAATGGAATATTATCAAAACCATTTCCTATTACTAGAGGTACAAGGCAGGGATGCCCGTGCTCGCCTCTTCTATTTGCTATATACATCGACCTATTTATCCGGAGATTGGATAATAATGTATTGATTCCACCTGTTTGGGTAAGAGACCAAGCGACAAAAATACTTGCATACGCAGATGATATCGCGTTGGTCACTAGCGACCCAGAGAATGCAATCGGGGTAATTGAAGAAGAAGCTAGGATCTTTGGTGAGTTATCCGGCTACAAATTAAATCAAACCAAAACTCAAATTATTCTGAATAGTAAACTCGAGATGATCGATAGCCGAGTTACAGAGAAAGCTATATATCTTGGCGTTAGCATAACCGCCAAAATAGAGAATTTAGTTAATGATAATATCGCTCCACTAATGCAACGTACAAAAAAAGATATGATTCGCTGTAATAATCTCCATCTATCTATCGGAGGGCGGTGCAATTTGATTAAAATGCTTTTTTGCCCAGATTTTTATATTTTTTTAGATCAATTTGTCTGGAATTCCCACCACAATTATTTAAAGACATGGATAGTATGTTTTCTAGATTTGTATGGGGATATAAGAAACCGCGAAGAGCACTACGAAACATTACTTTACCTAAAGACAGAGGAGGAATGGCATTGCCCAATTTTAAACTATATTATTGGGCTACCATACTGAAATATTGTATTAATTTACTATTTAAGACTGATGTCAGTAGTGTAGGGAATATTCTAACACCGCAAGAGCTGCTATTAGGAAATGAGTCGAGAGAATGTCTATGGCGCCATGTGAACGATAGTTATTTTAAAAAAGTCAGATTTAAGTCTATATTTGGTATTTATAAGGCTTGGAATTTTATCCGTAAATTAGTCGGTATCGGACGATTATCCTATTATACCCCAATTTATAATAATAGTAATCTTCCCGGGATTTTTAACGACATATGTATGGAAAGATGGATATCGAACGGTATTACACAACTTGGATGTTTTTATACGACTTTAGGACTGAAATCCTTCGGGGAATTACAATTGGAATACAATCTAGATCATCGGGATTTCTTTAAATTCCTTCAAATTCGGGATTTTCTCATGAAGAAAGGTGGGGCGAACTTAAATTCCAAATAGCTCAGATTATGGAGAATTTGTCTAAAAAGACCGATATACAAATAGGAGAAATTTACGAATCATTGAACATCTGTAATTCAGATGATTTGGATAAATACATTAGGAAATGGCAGGATAAACTTGGAGTCTTGGCTAAAACAGTTCACCATTCCTTTGTAAAATATCAGTCCTGTTTAATGTCTATCAAGCTACAGGCTCAATATTATAAAACCTTTTTTTCCTATATTATACCCCCTATAAAATTGCTAAATGGGGGACGGGGAAAGGAACTAGTTGTCCTAGATGTGCATTACCTGAAGCTGATAGTATACATATATTTGCTACCTGTACAGTATTAACAAAAGTATTGAATGATATTTCAGCCTTTTTATCTGAAATATTTAACGAAAGAATAGAAATTCTAAACGATGAGATTATGCTAGGTGTAGCTAATATCGACCGACCAAAATATATGCGTGGGCTGATATTTGTTGCTATGGCGGTCTATAGACTATGTATCGCGTCAGCATGGCAGGACACAAACCCACCTGTTTTTCAGCAGTGGAGATCCCGATTATTGGCTACCTGTAGTCTAGAAGTTGCAATATATAAGAGAAAGGGGCGTGGTAAACGTAAAAAAGGACTGGCAATATGGGATCCGCTTTTACAATGGTCACAATTACAAAGACCAATGGACAATAATTAAATTAATCCATGATAAATTTCCAATATAGACTGGAACTGCTTAGGCTTGCATATTAAGCAAAATTCAGTTTTTTTTTGGTTTTTCTTTGTTTCTGTTTTTATACCATAATATTATCGATAATATGGAATGAAATGAAATATTGTTTGTTTTTGGTAATATTTGGCATGTCTGAGCTTTGGTCGGGGTGGGGGTGGGATATCTGTGAGGGTGTAAATGTAAAAAAAAAATTTAATAAAGAAATATTTTTAAAAAAAAAGAAATCCAGCGGGCAATCGTCTGTTTGGTGACTGGATGCCCTCTTCGCATCAGTCCGTAGGCCACAAAAAGTTGGTCAGTCTTACGGATACTAGCCGTCCTTAGAAGATAAAATTTAAGACATCTTTTAACATCTAAGGAATGTAGTGACTTTTCCACTGATGTTTATGGATTTGGGAAAAAAGTTTTTAAAATGACCGGCTCATTAAGATGGAAATCAGAAGGCACTTTGGGGATAAAGGCCGGATTGGTGCGGAGCAAGACAGAGTTCTTGGTAAATTGCAGAAAAGGCGGTTTTGTAGTAAAAGCCTGTATGTCACTGACTCGACGAGAAGAAGTGAGAGCCAACAGTAGCGAAGTCGTCCAAGTAATGAATTTGAGATCGACCCTATGGATTGGCTCAAAAGGTGGCTTCATGAGTTGTGCCAATACAATGTTTAGATGCCAAGGAGGAGGTGGGCGACGAATCGGGGGAAACATCCGAAATAAGCCCTTGAAGAACTGTTGAATTACTCGGGAGGAGTAAAGAGAGGTGGAACCATCCTGCCGAAATCTTGAAATTGCTGCCAGAAAAACCTTAAGAGTAGAATGCGAAAGGCCTGATTTTGCTAAATGTAAAAAGAAAGGCAAAAGTTGGTCTGGTGTAGAATGGACAGGGTGTATGTTAGCAGTCTCACACCAAAGACAGAACCGTTTCCATTTGAGTTTGTAAGTCTTCACAGTGGAGGATGCCCTAGCCTTAGCGAGAACCTCCCTGCAGTCTGAAGGAATGTTTAATTTGGCAAACTCATAGTGCTCAGGTTCCAGGCCGCTAAACGAAGAGATGCGAGATCGGGATGGCAAACCTGACCCTGATCCATTGTCAGAAGATCCGGAATTGGACGGATTAGAATCGGATCGCACTGCGACAGGAGCAGGAGTTCCGTAAACCAGATTTGACGAGGCCACCTGGGAGCTATTAGAAGAATGTGGCAAGGTTCCCTCCTCATTTTTCGAAGCACCCTGGGGATCAGAGGAATCGGCGGAAAATCGTAGGCATATATTTTTGACCAGTTCATCAAAAACGCATTCCCGCACGACTCCGGTTGGGGAAGCCAACTTGCGTAGAATGGGCATTTGCGGTTCAGATTGGTTGCGAACAGATCCAGATTTGGGGAACCCCATAACCGAAAGATGCGATCCAGTGTGGGCTGATGTAACTCCCAGTCGTGGTTGGATGAGGTTGACCTGCTCAGAGAGTCCGCAAGAATGTTGGACGCTCCCGGAACATGCACTGCCGTCAGAGTGATGTGATGCTGGATTGCCCAATCCCAGATTTGTTGAGCCTGAAGGGATAGCAGAATAGACCTTGTACCCCCTTATTTGTTGAAGTCAAAGATGAAGTAGTGCATACATGTGGTGTTGTCTGTCCGGATCAACACCGAAGCTCCGTGAATGATGGTGCGAAAAGCCTTTAACGCCAGAAATATGGCCAGTAACTCTAGAAGGTTGATGTGCCAGGTCCTTTGGTGGGTATCCCACTTTCCTTTGACCGTGAGGCCCTGAAGGTGTGCTCCCCACCCTTCCAGAGATGCATCTGTCGTGAGAGTGAAACTGGGTGTGTCCACCAGAAAAGGACGACCTGAAGAGACGTTTGCTTTGAGAGTCCACCATAACAGAGCCTGTTTCATCGAAGACGTGACTTGGATGATATTGTTGAAGGATCCTGAAACTTGAACCCATTGCTTGTCGAGTTCCTCCTGGACGGGTCTCATTTTCAGGCGGCAGTGAGGGACTAGGGGAATGCACGAGGACAACATCCCTAGCAAAGATTTCAACTGCCGAACAGAAACGGACTTTTTTGACCGGAGGGAGGCCGCTAGGTTCCAGAGTCGTTGACGCCTCTCGTGAGACACAAAGGCCTTTGTCAGTTTGGTGTCTATTATGGCTCCCAAGAACGTCCAGAGTTGAGCGGGAACAAATTGGGACTTGTCCAGGTTGAACGTAAGGCCCAGAGACTGAATGAGGGACCTGCAAAGTAGAGTGTGACGGGATGCCAGTTCGAATGACTGCGCCTTTAGCAGGCAGTCGTCGAGATAAGGAAATATCTGGAAGCCCTGTAGACGCAGATAAGCTGCCACCGGCGCCAGGACCTTGGTAAACACTCGGGGCGCAGAACGGAGGCCAAATGGAAGGACCTTGAATTGGAAATCCCTCCCAGCCACTCTGAATCTGAGGAATTTTCTGTGTCTGGGTAGGATGGGTACATGAAAATAGGCATCTTGAAGGTCCAGAGTGGTCATGTACTCGTTCTGGAACTGCAACGGGAGCACCTCCTGCAGAGACAACATTCGGAATGTTTGCTTTTTGAGGTATTTGTTTAGGGAGCGCAGGTCTAGAATGGGGCGCCATTCTCCCGATTTTTTCTGTATCAGGAAGAACCTTGAATAAAACCCTGTGCCCCTTTGTAGTTTTGGAACCACTTCGATCGCACCCTTTCTCAGCAAGATTGTGAGTTGACCTAACAGTTCCTTTAGATGGGCAGGAGGAGGACCTCTTGGCGGACAATGAGGGATTTTCATGAACTCTAAGGTGTGTCCCCTGCGCACAATATCCAGAACCCATCGATCTGTAGTAATCTCTGACCATTTGGACTAGAAGCGGGAGATTCGACCTCCAACCTTTGCGTTGGTGGGACGTATCGAGGGTGACGGATGGACAAAGTCATTGTTTCTTGGAGGAATCCCGTCCTCTAAAAGAGGATTTCCCTCTGTATTGCTTGTAAGAAGCCGCCGGTGGTTGTCTGTACGACTGTTGATTCTGGGAGGAGTAACGTTGTTGGCCTTGATAAGAATTGTATTGCCGGTACTGATTGGAACCTCCCCGAAAGGAAGAGGTAGAGCCACGACCTCTAGCACCCCGAAAGGGCTGTTTTTTTTAAATTGAAGCATGCCGAGAGCACGAGCAGTGTCGGTGTCCTTCTTGATCGTCTGAAGGGCATCATCAATATGTTGGCCAAACAGTGATTCACCGTCATACGGCATGTCCAAGATTTGTGTCTGCACTTCTTGACGGAAAGAAGTGGCCTTTAACCAGCCCTGTCTCCGGAGGACTGCCACTCCTGCCAGTTGACGAAAAGCAGTAGATGAAACGTCAACGGCACAATCAATAATCTCAGAGGAAATCCTTTCCCCTTCTTGAAGAATCTTGAGCGCTTCTGCGTTAGAAGGCTCGGGAATCAAATCCACAAGGGAAGAAATGTCCGACCACATTTGTCGGTCGTAACGACCGAGGATAGCTAAAGAATTGGCCGCTCGGACTGTAGTTGCCGCCATAGTGGAGAACTTTTTACCAATAGCATCAAGGAGTCTTCCCTCACGGTCCGGAGGAGCCGATAACAGAGACTAAGGATTCCTGGCACGACGTTGAGCCGCTTGTGTAATAATGGAATCTGGTTTCGGCTGTGCAATAAGACAAGCAGGCAAATTTGCAGGGGCCTTGTACTTTTTATCGAGTCGTGGCAGAACGGCCGGAATGGAATTAGGGTCCTGCATGAGCTGGAGACCCTCCAGCCCGAAATGTGTCGTCCTCCTCTGAATCACCCGCATCAGCGTCTGAAGAAAACAGGTCTGCTGGGAGAAGAGGAGTGGAATGAATTGGCAACAAGGGATCCAAAGAAGGTCGTCGGCGCTGAAGCAAAGAGCCTGTAGACTTCAAAGGAACCAATTCCATAGATGCAGCCGTCGACGCTGTCGCCGTCGATGAGAGATGTTGCCGCTGAACCGCCGACGAAGCCACCGTCGACGACGGAGCCACCGCCGACGACGGAGCCACCGCCGACGACGGAGCCACCGCCGACGACAAAGCCACCGCCGACGACAAAGCCACCGCCGACGACAAAGCCACCGCCGACGACAAAGCCACCGTCGACGACAAAGCCACCGTCGACGACAAAGCCACAGTCGACGACAAAGCCACAGTCGACGACAAAGCCACAGTCGACGACGCCACCGTCGACGAAGTCGATCCTCCGATCGACGAAGAAGTGCGCGTCGACGAATGCTTCTTAGGCTTAGTTGACGTCGTCGACGAAGTCAAAGGCACTGTAGAGGACAGAGGCCTCACCTTCACTGACACCAATGTCGACGGCGACGTTGCCGACGACAGGATCATAGCCGGCTTCATAGACGAAGATGTAGAGGTCGTCGTCGTAGAAGCGACGACGGAAGTCCTCGTCGACGGAGGGAGTGACGACGAGCTCGTCGACGAGATAGCCAGTTTTTCAGATGGAACCTGCTCAGATAGAGTCTTGGACGCCTGAGAGTCAGATCTCGGGGGCGTAGATGAAGAAGACAGACTCTGAGGGGCAAGAAGCACCCTTTTTGAAGAGGAAGGCAGGTCTACAGACTGCACAACATGATGTTTCTTCACCACCTTCAGTTTAGGAGAAACCTTCTCCGACTCACTGGCTCTCTTCAAAGATGAAGTAGTCCGGACAGAGGAAACACTTTCCACATCTGACAGGGGGTTATCTGAAGTCTTCAACTTCTGTAGCCACAGGAGACGACCCTCTCTGTCCTTTAAGGTCTTTTGTGAGAAAGTCCTGCAAATTTTACAATCCTTTACCTGGTGCTCAGGATAGAGGCTATAAATGCACTTCTTATGAGGATCTTCAGAATGAAGTCTCTGTTTTCCACATGTCCCACAGGGTCTGAAGAGGGACTTCTTGATGGTAGACATGGCAAAAAATATTCCTTTTGGAAGAAAAAAGAACAAACTGAGCAGAGCTCAGGGAGACTCCCTTCACACGACGTGCGGTAGAAAATCTGAGGGCCTGAGCCTCTGAGGAGAACATTCTAGAGGGTGCTAGCGCCTGATTGGCTGGAGTTTGGACTATTTACAATGACTTGGATATGTTATAAAAGTGACAAGTTTTTTTTCTATTAAGCTCTATGTCTCAATGCTACTCTATGGTTATTTGTTACCTATACTATGGTTGTGTTATTGCTATATTATGTACCGTGGGACTCCCACTTCGACGACGAGGAATATACAAGCATGTGAATCTATTCAAGCATGTGAATCTATGAAAGACACCCCAATACTGGAGAATAGGGTTTACTTTTCTTTCTATGACTGCAAAGTTAGAGGATTTTTATAAGTGAACCGTTCAACAATTGTGCAGGGGCAGAGGGGTGTGAAGTGAAAGGATGTACGATATCAGTTTTTTCTAACGCACAACATTTAAATAGCTTGTGAGTGAAATTAATAAATATTTCCAAATATATCGGCAGTTCAGAAAGCACTTTTTTTTGTAATCTCCAGTGTGATGGAAACAAAGATATTAATAGCATCAAAACAAATCAGAACACTTAACTTGGTGATAAACAAATAATAAATATTTGCTGAAACCAGATTTCCACATAATATTGTTTGTACGCTATATAGTTTATCAGTAAAACTGCATGTAATTTGGAACTTTTATGGCAATTTCAATGGGAACAAATGCTGTCTGTAAATGACAGTGCACTACCACAGCATGCTTTAAAATATATTGATTAAAAGTGAGACTTTTTAAACATGAACTAAGAAACATTCCTGCCCTCAGTCTGATGACAATGTTGTTAGTGAACTAAGAGCCAAGTCATGTTTCATGTATAACCTTACATGTAGATTAAATTCTTATACATGGAGCAAAGGTTTAGTCTATTAAATCAAACCAAGTGTCTTTTTGTACAGCAGACATTTTGAAGTCACATATTTGAAGATGCCAGTCTCACTCAAATTAACTTTATTCGGCACACAGCCATTAAAGTTTCAACCAAAAAGACAGTCCAAGTTTAAAATACACAATTCAAGTTTAAAATACATTCTTTGGTCCGTTAAAAATATTATAAAAGAGATAAAAGTACATATGCAAGCTAAAAACAGGATTGTACATAGATGAAGTAATGACCGTCGAGTTTAGTTCCTATTTAACATGATTCATTTCCTCATTCCCCTTTAATTACTGTACTTCATATCGTTTCCTAATGCCCATTGCTGATTTGATCAAATTTAATACCGCAGTGCAAATAACAGTCAATGACTGCAAATGTCTGAAACCCTCTAAATATGTACATGGGCGAATGTTCTTTAACAGGGGCACCAAAAATCTGCTCCTTGGATCTTTGTAAAGTGCACAAAAAAGAATAAAGTGCAAAGTGCTCTGGGTAGTACTATTGTCGCATGGGCAAAGAGTAAGGTTGTCTGTCCACCCGGATTGTTTAGGGAACCCTACCAGAAAGTGCAACGTGCTAAGACGGAATCTTGTTAAAAGAAAACGCAACTGGCTGTTCGTAGTAAAGGAAAGGTAATACTGCTGTTTATGCATGAAAGGGCAACTGGGGCCAGGTGCCTCCAATTGAAATGGCGCATTTTTGCCCAGACACCATACTCCTCTTTAATTTTGCCCTTCGCATTAGTGGGAATGCTTGACGGGGTAACAAAGTACTCACCCAGCCCGATCTGGAATAACCTATCCCTCACAAACCGAAACCAAGGGATCCTCATAGACTTGTCCAAGTTAATACAGTCTTTGATGATCTCCCTTGAAAACTGTAACTCTTCTGAGGCCCAAATTTTGGCCCACAGAAGCAAGGGGGCAGTGCCGATATGATCTTCTATATATTCCATCCCCACTTCTCGATGAGAAAATGAGGTGGCAGCACTGCTAGAAATCATCAACAGGCGTTTTATAAACTTGTTCTCCACCACTTGCAACGGGCGGCTTCTTTGGTGACCCCACACCCCCGCCCCATACAATGCAACCAACATGCATTTTTCCTTGTATAAGTTAACAAGCTCAGGCACTGGCTTGTGGCCTAACTTACAGGCAAACCTAAAAAGCCCCTCTACTACTCTGCTTGTTTGCTGTGCTCTAGCCGTGATCAGCGAATCCTATTTCATATCCTTACTAAACGTGTTACCCAGATATGTAAACTGTACCACCCTTTCTATAGGCTTGCCCCTTACGTTGAATCTTCTAGTTTTAGTCTTTTTTGGGCCGCAAACCATTATGTAAGACTTTGAGAAATTAACCCTCAAGTCTAGTGCTGCCATGAAGTTTGTAAAGGCGTCCAGGGCAGTTTGGAGGCGGTTAGCCGTCAAGGCCATGAGTACAGTGTCGTCCGCATACGAAAGTAGCGGAACTGGCTGTCCTTTGATGCGTGGGAAATCAATTTTCTTACCTAATAAAAAGGCTTCCAGGCCGTTCGTATATATTAAAAAAGAAAAAGGGGCTAAAATGCACCCCTGCCGGACTCCTTCTGTTGAGGCAATGGGCCTCGTCTTTTCCCCCTGTGAACCAAATCTTATGGAAACAGATGTGTTGGTATGTAACTGTTGTAATCTTCCTCCTTTCAAAGGTTACCACTTGGTACCTTCCTTCCTCCCCTTTCCATTCTTCCCCAATGGACTCTCCCCCCTAGAGTTCACTGTAGAATGTTGGTAGACTCTGACATTGAGGAGAGTGGATGGCCAAATAAAAGAGTACTGAACTTACCTGGTTCCGTGAGTGAATATTCTTTTCAACACTGGCGACGATTCTCTGCGCAGGGGGCAGATTTGGCCATTTCCCCTTTGTGTTCTCTCTCCAGTTCGTTATGCGGCTGTGCTCAGAGTGACGATTACTGACTCACTGTCACTTCCAGTCCTGTGTCAAGTGTTCCTCTCTGGTGAGGCTTGATACCCTCATACACTGAAGATCAGCAGAGAGGTAAGGATCTTTTCATCTAAATGCAAGGAGACTAGCTGTACCCGCTCGACGATTTCCTCATTAAACCAGCGTGGATGCCTTATCAGTGCTCAGCGGCGAGAATCACAGTGAGTGGACTGGTGGGTGCAGGCTGTCGTTGACGTCGTGGGGCGTTTGTGGAGCCTCAGCGCTTCCTCCAGAAACGTAGAGCAACCTGTGGAGGCAGAGGGGTGACCCCATTCAACAATCCAGTCAGTCATACGATTTTCCGGCTCGGCATGGGGTGGTAATTAGTCAGCCTAGTTACCACAAGAAGATATCCCACATGTTGGGTGCCCAGTGAGAGCGGAGGATCAGCTGTCCGTGCACAGTTCCTGGAGTGGGATCGGGCGCCTCACCTCATGGTGAACTCCTATGCTGGTTATTGTCATCGGAGTTTGTCTCAGGAGCAACGGAGGAGAGGAGCTGCCTATTGACGTGCGCACTGGGGAATTCCGCTTGTGTCTCGTTGAAATCCTCACAGACACTTATCACGGACGTACGTTTCATTTTTCCTGTCACGTTAGTGAGGTAACGTGTCTCTCCTCAGCGCATGCTCTGTTTAAGTGTGCATGCTTCCGATTCAGCGGCATCAGGCAGCGTTTTGTATAACGCTGTTGTGGGGGAGTGTGCTGCAAGTTTCCTGTCACCCACGAAGTAGTAATAAATACCAGTGTTCCTAGAGATAACTCTTTCTTGTGACAGCACACACAGTTTTGACCTTTTCTGTACATCGATCCTGGTCACTCAAGGACTCATCCTTGGTCCATCTCCGGCGCGGTAAGACTTGAACTATAATCGTTTTTTTTAAGACTTCCATGCACAGCAGCCCCGTGGCTTTAGTTCAACAATATTTTCCCCTTCTGCGGAGTATTTGCACTGTGTTCTAGGAGGGACAGGTTTTGTACATTTCATGCCCAAAAGGAAATTAGCCTTGTTTCTCTTGAATATTCCTTAAGTGTGCACTGGTCTACCTCCTCTTGGGTAACCTTTCCTACAACGTGCCTTGTGAAATTGAAGTCTCCCTCTTGCCTTCTTATTTTCGTCATTGGTGGGGAGGGAGTTATCTGCCTTTATCGTTTCTGCCTAGGAAAGTATTTATGGTTTACTCTGTTTGCTGCGTCCTCCATTATGATGGCTGCCGCAAGCATGAGCCAACCCCCGCCTTTCCTAAATGAAATTGGAGAACCTGAAATAAGTTGGAAAGAATGGGTCAAATTGTTCGAGTCCTACATAATTGCTATTGGGGGAGAACGATTCACTGCGTTGCGCAAGCAACATATTCTCCTTCATAATTTGGGTGTGTATGGGCGCAAAATTTACGAGACGTTACCAGAGCCGGAGAATGAAGCAGGGGAACAAGCGGAAGGGGTAGATGTATTTGCAAATACTATGCTTAGGTTGGAAACACATTTTGGGGACAGAATAAATATTGTTCTAGAGCGTCACAAGTTCTTCACACGGTCACAAGGGAAACTAGAGACAGTAACTAATTATATTGCTGCCCTTAGAGGCCTTAGCCAGTTATGTGATTTTGGCAACCTCACTGATTCCCTCATAAGAGATCAGTTGGTACGGTGCACCAACAATTTACGCATACAGGAAAAACTGCTAACAAAAAATCCTAACCTTAGAGAAGCTGTTGACATTGCCAAGTCAGTGGAGCACGCAGCTAAATGCATCAAAGAGATGAAGTCCCCTACAGAGCTGATAGCCAAGGTTCAAGAAGTCGAAGAGTTAAGTGAAGTCTGTAAAGTAAAAGAGAAGGAAAAAGTGCAAAACACAGAGCATGTTATGGAAAAGAAGTTCAAGTGTTTTAGGTGTGGTAGCAGCAATCATTTAGCCAACTATATACAATGCCCAGCCAAAAGTGTCACATGTAAGAATTGTAACAGGAGAGGGCATTTCGCTAGAGTGTGCAGAGAAAGGGGCCCACAGAACAGAGAGTGGGGGAACAAAGAATGCTCAGTTAAAGAAGTTAAGTCTGTCATTCCCAATGAGACGAAATATGTGTTCCAACTTAAAGACGAGAATGAGAGTGTCAATGTGATCTACCCAAAATGTGAAGTGTTACTAAACAGTAAATCTGTCTCCATGTTTGCTGACTCGTGTTCCCCTTTTACATTATTGAACCATAATGATTTTAAATGCATGCATACCAAGGGGGACGCTTGTTTAAATGAACCAGACATATCACCTACTGGCTACACCAAGGAGCCCATACCCCTACTGGGGATGAAAGAAATGCAGATAGAGTTCAAAGGGAGGTGCACTAGGGGCAAGGTTTACATAGTAGAAACCGGTTCGAACCTACTGGGGTGGCAACACCAAAAAAAACTGGGAATAATTCTTGACCCCAACAAGCAGGACCAGGTTCTTCTTACTGAAGATGCCCCAGTTAGCAGTAAACTATGTGAGGAGTTCCACAAGCCATTTGAGGGTAGGTTAGGCCTGCTCCACGATTTCCAACATAAGATAAAACTCAAGGCCAATGCGAAACCTGTTGTGCACAAAGTGCGTCCTGTGCCGCACCTCATGAGAGAGCCATTGGAGAAGGAACTTAATCGGTTGAGTAACATGGACATCATACAACCCATTGACACATCGGAATGGTTGGCACCCATTGTGATCGCTTCCAAGGCCAATGGAGAAGGAATCCGCCTATGTGTGGACTTGAGGAGTTTAAACGAAAACATTTGGGTTGAAAGGTACCCGTTACCCAACATAAACGAAATGCTCAGTACCATGAGTCAAGCAAAATATTTCAGTGTCATCGATCTCTCAATGGCTTATCACCAGGTAGATCTACACCCCGAATCAAGGCCCCTCACCGCATTTATAACCCCGCATGGTGCATACATGTTCAAGAGGATGCCATTCGGCCTAGCATCGGCCGCAGCGGTTTTTCAGAAGATCATGCACCAAATCCTGAAAGATGTGGACCACACAATGTGTTTTCAGGACGATATCCTAGTCTATGGGGGTACCGCTGAAGCTCACGACCACACTTTGAGGACTGTCTTCAAGAGGTTAATGGATGCGGGGTTGACAGTACAAGAATCCAAATGCCAAATAAGAGTGACAACAGTAGACTATCTAGGACATTCCATTTCTGAAAAGGGCTTCCGTCCCAAGAACAACCTTCTGAGTGCAGTGAGAGAAGCCCCATACCCGAGGAACAAGGAAGAGTTAAAGTCCCTGTTAGGGCTACTGGAATACATGTCAAAGTACATTAAAAACTTTGCAGCTAAATGCGACCTACTACGAGAACTGGTAAAAAGAAACCAGGAATTTGTATGGCAGGATCAACACAAGTGTATTGTAGATGCACTCAAGGAAGAGATCGTGAATTCGCCAGCTCTCGGCACATTTGATCCCGGGAGGAAGACCATCCTCACTACTGATGCCTCCAACAAAGGGCTAGGA
This sequence comes from Calotriton arnoldi, assembly GCA_963921515.1. Lineage (NCBI taxonomy): Eukaryota > Metazoa > Chordata > Amphibia > Caudata > Salamandridae > Calotriton > Calotriton arnoldi. The sequence goes on from CAWUFW010001100.1 coordinate 723,029, forward strand.
GCTACTCTGTCCCAGAGGGATGGGAAAGAAGAGAAAATCATTGCTTTCGCATCACGCCGCCTGGTTAAGGCTGAAACCAACTACTCGGTTATTGAAAAGGAGGCCTTGGCCTGCTTCTGGGCGGTGAAGCATTTCAAGTTTTTCCTGTGGGGAACCAACTTCACGATTCGCACTGACCATAAACCCCTAACCTACATATTCACTGTGAAAGAAATGGAAAATAGTACACCCCGTATAAGTAAATGGATTCTAGGACTAGAAACCTTCTGCTTCAAAGTAGAATATGTCCCAGGGGACGACAATAAAAATAGCTGCTTTCTTATCAAGAGCACCGTTGCAAACAGAACCTCAAGAGGAGGCACTGGATAGTCCCATCATGGTATTGACGGACCCAGCCCTCACTGAAGAAGAATGGAGGAGAGGCATGGAAGAAGATGGAAGCATGTGCAAGCTCAAAGAGCTGATGGTGCAAGGGTGGCCCAACAAGCGAAATGAAGTTGGAGAAGAACTAACAGAGTTCTGGGAGGTCAGGTACGAATTGAGCACCATAGGAGGCAAGGTATACCGTCAGAACAAAATTGTACCCCCAGTAGGCCTAAGGAAAAGAATTGTGGAGTTAGCACACGAGGGCCACCTGGGACGCAGTTTGACGGAGAACAGAGTTCGAGAGAATTTTTGGTTCCCCAAGATGGATTTTATAGTAGAACAGCAAGTTAAAGACTGCATCAGTTGTGCCAGGAGCGACAAGTCAAGGACTACACGAAGAGCTCCTTTGTCTCCTGTAGAAGTTCCAACCAAACCATGGAGTAAGCTGGCCATGGACATAATAGGACCCATGGAAAATTTGGGAACTCACAAAAAATACATGTTGGTTTTAGTAGACTACACATCACACTGGGTTGCGAAGAGATTTGTACATAGCACAAACACCAAAACAGTCTTAGATTTTCTCAAGGACATGTTTGCCAGGGAAGGGATACCATCTACCCTTGTCACTGACAACGGTGTTCAATTCACATCCCAATTGATGAGAGACTTTTTAACTAACTTGAACATTAAACATGAGAGGACGGCCCTGTACTGCCCCAAGGCAAATGGCCTGGTCGAGCGGACAAATAGGCTCGCCTTGCACTGCATAGCGCTGTTGGGAACTTACCGTGAGGGGAACGGTTTTCGCTCACTCCACTGCCATCGCCGTGAGGGGAACGGCTCCTGCCTACTCCACGCTGCCGTGAGGGGAACGGCCTACATCTCCCAGCTGCCCCAGCTTCTCCCCGCCAGGATAAAGGCGCGGCTGCCCTCCCGCAGCGCGGGACGCCTTGCACTGCATAGCGCTGTTGGGAACTTACCGTGAGGGGAACGGTTTTCGCTCACTCCACGCCATTGCCATCGCCGTGAGGGGAACGGCTCCTGCCTACTCCACGCTGCCGTGAGGGGAACGGCCTACATCTCCCAGCTGCCCCAGCTTCTCCCCGCCAGGATAAAGGCGCGGCTGCCCTCCCGCAGCGCGGGACGCCTTGCACTGCATAGCGCTGTTGGGAACTTACCGTGAGGGGAACGGTTTTCGCTCACTCCACGCCATTGCCATCGCCGTGAGGGAACGGCTCCTGCCTACTCCACGCTGCCGTGAGGGGAACGGCCTACATCTCCCAGCTGCCCCAGCTTCTCCCCGCCAGGATAAAGGCGCGGCTGCCCTCCCGCAGCGCGGGACGCGCGCGGGCGAAGCCCGGGCCAAGGGCGGGCCCGTCTGCGCCCGTCAGAGGCCGGGCAGGGCCACATTATTGATCTAAGTTGTTGGAAGTCCATTGCTCCCAAATTTTCCGCATGTAATCTGACTGCGAAAGATAAGATAGGGCGATTTGGGGGTTTTCATACCAGTGTCTTTTCGCAGTATCAGTCTGGGAGCCGCGAGGGAAACGGATAGCTTTGAGTGTCTCTAATTTCCTGTAGTCCCCGGGGACCCAGGAGCACTTGTGACGTTTTAGTACGCACTTAGAGGTACTATTAACTGATTGAGCGTCCACCGCAGCGCTAAGGTGAGTCCTTTATAGTTAGGTTGGGCTTCCCCTCGAACAACCGGGACTTTAAGTGGAACAGAGAACAGAGAATTTAACGGATAGGCACTGTGCCCAATCGTGCCTAATAGCCACGCCTTATATTGAATTGTGAGCAACCAGAGATGCAGATTATCGTTCTAGATATTTTTTAACTTTGGTGCTCTTCACCGTCACCATAAAACTGATTCCCGGTGTTTTAACATTTTTTATCGTCGTCGTTTTTGGTTTTACTCCTTTTTTACTCTTTCTTGGTTTTAATTTCCCCTTTTAACATTGTATTGTATGTGTGTCACAGTGGGATTTTTTATGTGATATATCAATTTTTGCTTAGCACATGTCACTTTAAGGATTATTCTCTCTTTTTGCGCTTTATAACCAATGGACCATTAGAATATTAAGTACTAGTATAGAGTATATTTGTGTGGTTGATAGATTTACATCTGCCCTCTTAGTCTTATTTTAGTCACTGTATTATATCCAGGGAAGAAACCCCTAGCTTGTAGGCCTTTTCTATAGGGACAAACTTTTATCTATCGCACGTATAGCCTCCTTTGTAGCACCCTCATGGCAAGGAGGAAGTTAGCGAAGTCTTTTTCTGCTAAATCATGTCCAACGATTGATTCATTTTTGGTTAAAGCGGTCAATGTTCTCACCGAGGAAATTGACCGTACTGAGAGGCGTCTTTCTATGGGCTCAAGCTTTATCGGGGTAGAACAGGGAAATGGGGCCGGGGTTGGGACCCCCTCTGGCCCCTTAAATGCGAGCGGATCCAGTAAATCGACCAATAATTCCTTGGCAGCCGAGGAGCTTGAGCCGGTCGTTATTGATTCAGGAGGGATTTGTGGGGACCTTACTCAAATATCTATGACTCCTAATTTGACGGTCCTTGAAAGCCCGCCGCTACCGATACCGATAAAGACCAGGGGAAGTAGAAAGAATACCCTAGAACAGGGGAATTTTAATTCTAAGGCCAAAGCTAAAACAAATGTTAAGAGTATTCGAAATAGGAAACCTGCCGATCCCTTGTCCTGTGCAGACCCCATACTTCAACAATTAACATTAGCGACTATCTCTGACAAAATTCTAGAGCTCCTAAGGCCGCTTTATGATAAATTGGACATTTTAGCTAGAGAAATTCACAAAATTAGTGGAGTACTGGATATAGTTAACTGTAAATTTCAAAAGGAGCCACTTAGGGATCAACAAAAGGATGTTATTATAGACCCTATTATTATAGACTCTATTGACCCGACTGTAGGTAATGATCGCAGAGATCGTAGTAAATATTGCAAGGAGCGGGCCCCTATTACACAAGCTGAAAATAGGGAAAAAGATAGAAATATAGTAATAGGAAATTCAACTACTAATAGTGGTTCTGCACTACCCCTAAAGGAGCTAGTAATGAATAAGCCAGACGGACTTAAATCATCTGATCCTATAAAGTTAGCTGGCCTAAGTTCCTTAGCCCACGGGGATAGGATAATGGCCCCGGTTGCAAATTTGCCTCCCGAATGTAGTCCCTATGTTGTAATTTTGGCCAACGTCCCCAAACTCCAAATTGGGCAGGCAGAAGAACATGGTTCACTAATGAATAAAGTAGTGTTTTGGCTGACTAATAGCTGTGGTTATCCTATGGAAGGAATAAACCAGATCTTAACAACCCGTAGAGTGGGCTGGATCGGGCCTTTGAAAAAATGCTTTGAAGGGGACTGTATCATCATTAATTTTAGATCTCCAAGATGGGCATCCAATACCCTTAAAAATGCACCACCCCCATACGGGGGGAATTTAATACCACTCTTCTCCCCTGGGGTATTTTTATAGACATCTGAGGGTGATGGATGGAAATGTAAGCTGGCCTCCAAATGGATCCTTGCTAGCTCCCCCCCAGGTTTCAGCCCTGCCTTATTTTGCAATCCCAGTAACTAATAGGTTTCAGGCTCTGAGTAGTTTGGATACCAATGATTGACGTGAGGGACCGATACAGGCTAATGAGGTTGCACTCGAGAGTTATTTACCTAAAAGCCCTATGATGGAAATTTTAAATGCTAAGATCATTACTTGTAAAGCTGGTTTATGCATGATAGAGCGATGTGAGTTGTTATCCACTAACATAATAGTGAGAGCCAGTATCCCTAGTAATTCAGAAAGTACTCCAGTAGAATCTATTATTATTAGTAAAGAAGTGGGACACGAAGCACCCCCCCAGGAATTCTATGAATCTAATATGGGTAAAGGGTACCAAGCCATAACATGGAATATTGCTGGGATTAAAAGTAAAATAGGTACACCATCATGGTCAGATTTTATTTTGGCCCAACACGATATTATATGTTTACAGGAGACGTGGTGTATCGACCCAATATATGTAGAGGGTTTTACCTCTTATTGGTTACCAGCCCAGGCCTCCCCTTCGGGTAGAGCTAAGGGCGGCCTCCTGATTTTGATTTCCACTAATTTGGATAAATGTAAAATCAAAAGTTGTACTATTGTGGGAACTTATGCCCAGATTATGTGGATGTCTTCTACCGTGGGTAATGATGTTATTTTGATTAATTTTTATAACAATCTGTTTAATTCTCAACGTAGCTCTATTGTCCATATCTTGGAAGGGGAACTTGAGAAATTGACCAGTACCATTAGGAAACCGATTACCATTCTTTGGGTTGGCGATTTTAATGTCCAAATATGCCCTTTATCCCTGACTAAAGTTTGTGGGCCTAGGAGGGGGAATTTGAAGATGATTGTTATATGCATTTCCCCATTGTGAATATGGTAGTGCCTTAAATGATGTCATTGTCAAATTGGATTTAGAATTACTGTATTGTGCTACCGACAAAAATAACACGATATGTCCCACATTCACAGGTAGGAATGCATCGTCTAATATTGATCACATTATTATTTCTAGTAATAGTGTACATTTATTTTCAACACCCTGGATAACGGACCAACCAACTAGTGACCATAATAGTATTTCTCTGTATTTATTATGTTGGGGTTTTAAAAATACCATCAGTGTTCCACACAGCCTATGTATTGCCCCCACCAGACCGAATGGTGTCCGGATTAAATGGGCTGGTCTGGACCCATCTAAAATTCAGCATGATGTGATTTCACAGTGTCAGAATGAAATCCAAGCTTGTTTAGGGGATGAGGTTGACCCAGTACTGTTGTTTATAAATTTTACTAAGATCAATAATACTGTGGAGAACCTTCTGCTGAAACCAGTGTGTAGGAATAAAAAACCTAAGGTGGGATGGTTTGATGATAACTGTGTGGGGGCTTTGGGCCGCCTCAAACTAGCTCTGGGGTGTAAACCAAGAAACCCAGATATAATTAAGGCCTTACGTGCAGAATACGCTTTAGCCCTAAAAATCAGGAAATTGGAACTCCAAGAAAGAGCCTGGGAAGACTTAAGCCTGGCAGCTGATATTAAAAATAACAAACTTTTTTGGGATACTGTTAATAGTTCCTTTTTGAAGGACGATCATATTCCTGAATTTAATTCTTATGTTAACTGTAACTCATGGGTAGCTCATTTTTCTACCATTTTTAATCCTTTCGATAAAGATGTCCCATTCACCCTGTCTAATCATACCCCTGTTGTATGGCCAAAATTGCCCTTGTTAATTAGTATAGAGGAGGTTTTTGAAGGCATAATTAGTAGTAAGGGGGGTAAGGCACCGGGTCCCGACGGGGTCCCGATAGACTTTTATAAAAACGATATGGTTTTATGGTCGCCGTTTTTAACGAGAGTTTTTAATGTCGCCGTTGAGACTCATTTCCCTTTATCTTGGGGCCAGTCGATTATAATACCAATTTACAAGAAGGGTGTTAAGACTGATGCTTGTAATTATCGCCCGATTTCTTTATTGGACTCGTCTATAAAGATTATGAGTAGGGTCATGTTATCAAGACTCGAGACCTGGGTCCAAGAAAAGTCAGTCCTTACCCAAGTGCAATATGGGTTTAGAAAGGGTGTTGGCACACTGGAGCAGTGTGTCAACCTGGACCTTCTGATCGGCAAGTACACATTAGCTAAGGAGGGAAACTTATATTTGTGTTTTGCTGACCTAAGCAGCGCTTTTGATTTGGTAGACCACTCCATTTTATGGCCCTTATTGTTGGATATGGGCGCCCCAAAGAGATTATATTTTTCTTGGCAAGATTATATGGGGAGTTATCAAGTAGGGTGCGATACGGTCATTTAGGCGAACTTACTCCGCCTTTTAAAGTTAAAAGAGGCATCCGACAGGGCTGCGTCTTAGCTCCATTACTTTTTTCATTGTTTATCAATGAAGTTGACGCAACACTGAAATTGTTTGAGTCGGATGCCCCTAGGGTGGATGGGAAGTCTGTTCCAATTCTTCTATACGCCGATGATGCGGTTTTACTCTCTCGCACCCCAATGGGGCTACAGCGTCTTATCGATAATTTTATTGTTTTTATTACTAAAAGAAAACTTTTAATTAACAAATCAAAAACTTTTGTTATGGCTTGTGGTAGGAACCCTATAACATCTAGCTCTTATTTCATTGAAGGCTCCAAAGTCCAGATAGTTAAGACATTTTGTTACCTGGGTATTACTTTTGCAGGGAATAGGTCATGGGCCCAGGAACAGGATAATGCCTGTTCTAAGATGCTTAGAAACGTAAATGGTATTTTTAGATTTGCGGCTAAATTGGGAAACCGACGCATTAAAGACATGATGACAATTTATGAGATACGATGCGTTACCGCAGCTCTTTATGGGGCAGGTGTTTGGGGTCATTTTCAAGGTAATTTATTACAACAAGCTGAAAATTCGTTTTTAAAACGCTTACTTTGTGCCCCTCTTCTGCTTCTACGGAATTGCTCCACCGTGAGGTGGGCATTAGATATATTTCAGATCTGGCTTCAACACGACCCCTTTTATTATGGAAATCAATATGGTCAAAAGAGGAAACATTATTTACTCAATCTATCATACGGGATTGCCTCAAATTGGAGAATTGTTTAAAAATACCCTGGCTCAATTATATTATTTATTGGTTTAAATCTTTATTCAATTGTGATATTAGAACGGATCCTGAGTGTACTCTTTCTGTTGCTAGAGCTGAGATAAAATTAACTATGTTAGCAAATAAAATAGAGGCTCGTTCTTGTGTTCTCAAGAATCAATCAACTTTCCTCTTTTATTCGCAATTGGATCTTAAACTGGGTTTCCAAAGTTATTTATCAGCAGTGACTAGAGTTTCACATCGATTTGTGTTGACACGCCTAAGATTGGGTATCGTACATCATCTTGTTAATTTCCCAATTATGAAACAGTGTTCTGTTCATGTATGCCCATGTGATGGAGTCTCAAGACAAAGCTGCTGCCATATGTTATTATTCTGTCTATTTTATTCTCATCTTAGGAGATTTTATTTAAAACCTTTTTTTCTATACTACAATATAAGATCCACTACAGATGCCCTGAACCTGCTTTTTAGATTGGATGATCCACGATTATGCTTTTATTTAGCTACTTTTCTCTTGAAATCCATTAATGTTAGGAAATCTATGATTATTGATATTTGATTGTGTGTTTTAAAGGTATTATAAATGAATTTATTATATGTAATTATATGCATTTGCACTTTTGAATTGGGATAATATATGATATAGTAAATGTCTGGACTTTCATGTGATTTATGCACTTGCACTTTGTATCTGTATTAACATGTTTATGCACTTTGATGTATCCGCTTTTTATCCCACTGTCTCATAATTTTTTGATTTTTCTATAGATTGAGCTTTTTATGTCTGTATTGCTTATATGGTTGATTTATTTAACCGAATAAAAGCTCTAAAATCGAATCGGCTCATTAAAGAACACATTCAAATAGCTATAGTGAATGGCCATGACATCGAAGCGTCCCTGTGTGACTGTCTATGGGCGTACCACACCTCACCCAGTCCTATTTCAGGGATTTCCCCGTTTGTCACACTCAGAAGAAGACAACCTAGCACCAAACTAAATTCCAATTGGTTGAGTGGGGGAAGGGTTGTGGGTTTTGACACCAGGGAGGTTGCTGGCAAGGTGGAGCTCCACCAAGCCAAGTACAAGAATTGGTACGACAACAAACACGGAGTCAAAACACCGGAGTGGAAGGTGGGAGATATGGTACAGGTTAAGAGATGTATAAAAGATGTGCACAGTCAAAGCAAATGGTACCCTCCATGTCGGGTGTCCAAGACTTTTAACAATGTGGTACAGCTTGAAAATGGTCAGTTTTGGAGTTGTGACAAGATTGTCAAATATAACGATGTTTTGTTAGATAAGTAAGGGAGGTGTGTTGTAATCTTCCTCCTTTCAAAGGTTACCACTTGGTACCGTCCTTCCTCCCCTTTCCATTCTTCCCCAATGGACTCTCCCCCCTAGAGTTCACTGTAGAATGTTGGTAGACTGACATTGAGGAGAGTGGATGGCCAAATAAAAGAGTACTGAACTTACCTGGTTCCGTGAGTGAATATTCTTTTCAACAGTAACCTTTTGATGAGCAGGATTAGAGCGCTTTCAAAGCCCATGTCTGTCATTAGTGCCCATAATTTACCCCTGTTCACAGTATCAAATGCACAGGACAAGTCCATGAAGGCAAGGTGGATAGAACCACTCTTTGCCCTCATGTGCTTGCCCATGATCAGTGATAAATTTAAGCACTGCTCTGTAGTTCCAAGTCCCCTCCGGAACCCATACTGCGTTTTTTAAATGATCCCCCTGCTAGTCGCTCAGGTCTCCAGTCGGGCAAGGATTACCCTACCTAATACTTTGGCGGGGAAAACGACCTTTACAACGCGGTCAAAACACCGCAATACATTTACATCGCTGTTTTTAAAACGCAAGTCGTTACAACGACTTGCACTGGAGGGCGCTCTAGACTAAGGAATAGTGTAATTTACTATTCCAACACCTTCCCTACTGTACGTAGACTGGAGTTGGAATAGTAAATCACACTATTCCTAAGTCCAGCGCCCTCCAGCGCAAGTCGTTGTAACGACTTGCGTTGTAAAAACAGCGATGTAATGTACCGCGATCTAAATGATCGCGTTGTATCATCATACATCCTAATACATCCGGACTAAAGCAGCGCATGAGAATTGCAAACTTTACACTATAAAGTTATACATTTGGCTAACGACATAAAACAATTTGTAGCACACCTGCCTATAAAATCCAGGAATATTCATAACGTGTGAAAAACTGCAGATCAAATTGGACCTCCATATGCAGGACAAAGTTTATTATGTTGTAAGTATCCACCAAAGTAGCGTGCTATCTATCCGCAAAGCGCTTCGGTGCCCCATCAGGGTTAGAAAGCGCACTATAAAAATGCTATTACTAAGGTCCCAAATTAGATTTGGCACACAATAGTTTCTCTGTAGTCTCCGCATCTGAGAGCACAGAATATTTAGCGACAGGCTGCTGTCAGCGCACAGGAGTGGATCCTGTGTGTGGCTCTGTGTCGTCATGTCCGGAGGCGTCTCAGAAGCAGGTGCTACGTTATTCCGGGGCGATGGTATTCATCTGTCAAAGTTTGGTCATTCGTTTTATCTGATGGAGCTGCGCGAGTTTGTAGCTGATTAACGGGGAGAGATGGAGTTTGGTGTTCATCGCATTATGATTTAAGTAGCTGCTGGTTGTGGGGTTACTTACAGGGCCGGTTCTAGGATATGTGGGGCCCCGGGCAGAATAGGAACATGTGGGGCCCCTAAGCAGATACGACGCGGGATCGGGCCGGCTAAGAAAGTTATTTTTTTTCCTTTAAATTAAAATTACCCCTTGCCCCCACAGTTAACAACCATTGACAAAACGCAGCCGCGGCCGACTCATGCCGGACGCGACTGGGTTTTGACAATGGTTGTTAGCAGTTTAAGCTAAATGAGTAACTACAATAAATGATTTTACTTTCACCTTGTTGTTTTGACCAATAAGTAGCTCCTTCACACACACTTGCATAGAATCACAACTGCAATGCAGGACCATTGCTCTTTGTGCTCTGCAGAGAGGCCATATTTTGAATGGTCATGTAATCTGAACACCTTTTTGACCTACAGACAGGCACAGTGTGAAAGTTGTACTGCCTGCAGCCTTAACTCCAAAGTGCTCAAATGTAGCCTGTTATAAACACCTGGAGGCGACTCAGTACAAAGGGTGCATCATCCACGAGTATTATGCTGTGAAATAAAATACACAAACACACATGCTGGAAATAGCTAGCACTCTTGGGGAATGCAAGATTCAGTAAAGCATGAGAAATATAAACAGGAACAAAATTACTGCCATGGATTACCCTAACAGCAGGACCACTGGAATTATGTGGCAGGAGAGGGTTAAATTATGTGGCAGGGTGAGTAAATTATGTGACAAGAAAAGGCAAATTATGCGGCATAACCCGGCACATTTTGAAATAGTATTACTTCATTTTTTTGCCATTTTTAAACTTGGTAACACTGTTTGGGCACTGGTTGCACCCCATTAGTAACAATTTAACACCCAAGTTTAGTAGTGGGAAAAAGAAAGTTGACTATTCCAGCTTTTCAAAGGGCCTTCCCACATGTGGCAAGACGTGGCGCTGCATTTTTAGTAACTTTTGAACTGTTTGAGATCGAAAGCAATTTTGTTGTTAAAATCTGTAGATTATGCAGCAGCTGATGGATTATGTGGCAAATGCGTCAAATGCATAATTATGCAGAAATCGCAGCCACCGCACAATTGCATAATTCCAGTGGCCCTGCCTAACATGCAGCATCAGACTGGGACAGAAAATAGGCCTCTGTACCAAAATAAAAGGGGCCCCCATTAGGAAGTTAGTTAGCTAGAAAAGTGTCCCATGTTTGCAAACTAGCGCAATTTTCAACTTGTAAACACATGCTGTATAAGTTTTTTGTAAGGTATGGAAGGACTGCACTGATTTGAGTTTGCTCCAGGCAATGTTTGCTTTATTATCATAAAAATCAACAGTAAAAACCGGCTCACTTGACCATAAAGCAGGTCAACAACTAGCCAGAAAAACGGCCTACATACTGACCTGAGAGCAGGGCTTTAAGTGGGTTGAAAAAACCTGTCATTGCCTCCAGATAAATATTACAACAAGTAAAATTACACCTAGAACAAGCCAGTACTATTGGATTTTCAGTGGTTATTAGTTGCATAAGATGAAGAAGCAGCTTCTACAGCTTCCTTGTATATAATATTGAAAATGCTCCAGTTCTAAAGGTAGCGAAGGGTGGCACTGATGCAGAGTTGAGATTTGTTTTTCCCTCTGAGGGTGAGGGCAAAAATGGAGAACGGGTCCGTCTCATCACCTGTTTTTCAGAACTTTAATTCATTGTGCAGACACTGGATCAATGTTTTTGCAGGCAAAGTTAAAGACATGAATATAGGGCCCCTTTTCAATGTCCATTTTAATTTACTACCAGGTCTAAGACTTGAGTGACCCAGCACAGTTTAAACCCTGCTCCATCCACTTTTGCATGCGTATTCTGCTCCTCTGCGTGCACCTCTTGTCTCAATGCCGCGCACACACCTATCTGCTCCCCCACCACTGTATTCCATTTGTCTTGCCCCTTTTATTCCCCTCTCTGCTCCCTTTCCACTTGTCCTCGGTGAGCAGCTTCCATTGTGATGCGCCGCCATCGCCACTCTATCCTTTGCTGTGCCCCTGCAGGATATTCTGTCTTTTATTCATACAGGGGCAGGGCCACTTCACAGGCAAGGGCACGCAAATTACCTGTCTGATTGCTGTCATCAACATGCAGATGCAGCCATTAGGCCCACAGAGACGGGCCAGCAGGGGAGATTGACATAAAGAAAAATATAAACTCTCAGGGGGCCCCCTGGGCCTCGGAACTTCTGATGTCTTTAAAGGTGCGAGGCCCCATGGCTGCGAGCAGGCACGGGGCCCTGGGCAGCTGCCCATGCTGCCCATGCCTAGCGCCGGCCCAGGAGGAAACAGGCACAGCCGCACAGGAGGTTATGGGGTGGGGCAGGAAAACTCCTTAGCAGGGCTTTCCTGGGTCACGGCAGTTGGGGGAATGGTGACCCAGGAGCGGGCATATTCACCCTTCGGGGGAGGGGAGCACAGAGCAGGGACTGGGGCACAACCGTGGGGACTGTTGCAACTAATTAAGAGTGAGAGATCGGACGCAGTTTTGGGGCATGCTTGGGTGAGGTGGCTGTAGCAAGAATGGATGCAAGATGCGAAAGGGGAAAATGAAAAGGGGCGTGTGAGAGTAGTCAGTAGGAATTGGTCATGTGGGGAGGGAATCCTAGGTAGGCACGTTTGGTAGGTTGTTACCATGTGTTAGTGAGGCGTGGGGTTTTTCATACATATATTACGTTTTAGGAGGTTGATTTACTGTAGACCTGCCCTAATAAAGTGGCCCTTTTTAGGTCGAGCCTCGAGTAGCGCGCAAGCGCTACTCTGGCGAGACTTTAAGTTAGGGGGTTTCGAAAGCTGACCAGACGCTCGTGCGTCATGGCCTTTTCCCTGCGGTTACGCGCGCGGCAGACATCGGTTTCCAATTATCGTGCCCAGACTCGGGCGTGATAATTGGAAACAAATGCCGGCCGTGCGGGGAAAAGGCCATGACGCACGAGCGTCTGGTCAGCTTTCAAAAGCCCAGGCTGCCGCGCTCGCTCGCCCCCTCTTGTTTGGTCTGTGGTTACTGTGAAGTCTTGCCGGAAACGCCCTATGAACGGTTAACAGATTTAGTAGTCCTGTCTCAGGAGTTCTTTACCAGATGACCATGTGGGTGGACCTCAGTGAATTGGGTGTACAGAAATAAAATGGTGGTTGCCCAGCCAAGGGCGTAGGAAACAGAGTGGTCAGACGTCATTTCCTGTACACCATCTTGGAGTTTGCCAGCAAGGGGCAACGTAATAATCAGAATGGTGCCTGTAAGCGGACTAGATTCTTGCCTGCATGTAACACGCTTAACCCTGGAGAGACCTTAACCCTTAATTAAGATGGGCAGAATATCATGTACATGTTTATTTCTAATGAACCAGCGCAAGTAGTCCCTCCTATTCACTTCAATTAGAAACCGTTTTTATTGGCCTGTACTGGCGAATGTGGTGTGCTTGCCATGATTGTCACTTTTCCTTGGGGTGCTTTTAGTAAACTTGGATACGTTTGATGTACATTAGCTTAGGGCTATCCTTTACTACAATTTTAAAATGTCGTGGAACTTGCACGAGTATTTACATTAATTAAGCAAATCTGGCTAATGGTCCTAATTTCTATTCCCCATTTTTGATGTTAAGGGCAGGTCTGTCATTTGTGTCGATGGAGTCTTGATCCATCATAAATGGAGGATCATCAAGACGTAATTCCAAGTAAACCTGAGAAGTTAATACAAATGTTGAGATTATGATTGCAGAATTACAATTACATCGATCAATTACGGGACAGCTGAATGCAACATGTTTGTGTATGTGGATTCTGCGTATGTATGCGGCTTTAGGGGGTGAACGATTTGACAGCATGTGACCAGTAGTAAACTCAGATTGGTTTTGAATTTTCCTCCAGTGACTCCCGGGGACTACCGCCTATTCTCACAGAAACTTTTTTCAAGATTCACAAAAGGGAAGAGGTCCAAAGGGGTCCCCTTTGTGACTCAGATACAACCCTATTGGGATGTTGGTATCTGCAGTTGCAGTCGTAAACCACTAGTACAAACTCCGAGTCGTAAACAGCAGGGGGTGGGCACCCGTCCCACACCTCTTTCTAATTGCGATTCCAACAGGGTTGGAAAAGCTGTTTTAAGAGTTGGAAATAAGTTTCTCACTCATAAAAGGGCCTTTATACATCAAGAAGAACCATTTTGCGACCACAAACTGTGATTTTACGAATTGCAAGGTTTACAATTGCACACGGTCTTTGTACATGAGGCCCCATTCCTTTGGAAACAACCCTCTCCATGGAGGCACTTAGATTTACAGAGTGCAAATAGGGAGATATTTTCCTCTGTTTGGAGCACGGAGGATTAAATTCATAATATGCCCTTAAAGCCAAGCCAGCTCCCTCCAGTTTGCCCATAAAGAAGCCAGCAAAAATGAACCCTACCTAGCAGGTAAATGCCTTTTAGAATATCGCTTCGAATTGTTGGCCCTCCACAATTCCCCTTACCTGTATCAACACGGTCTTTCTCAATCCAGAAGTTTAATGGTCTTGAAGGACCAGACTAAATACCCAGATGATGGACCAGATGTGGTGTCTGCTTCCTTTCCCAGGTGAGGAAAAGTTGGATGACATCCAACCTAGACGAAGACGAGTCTAACCAGCCGCTCTAGATCCACGAGGGACAATCACCACAAAGACACAGCAGTGCATGCAAGCTCGTAATAGCTTAGGGGACCAGGAGTTTCTGACTGAAACTGTAACCAGAATATGGGCCAAATTTGTTTTACTGTGGTCCAGCACCACAAAGTGCCAGACCTTCCAGAAACCATGGAGGAGCTCACATCACCTTGTCATTCAATGGTGGTAATCTAGTCTGACAGCAGAACCTGCTGGCTTCCGCCTGTAGTGCTTGAGTTATACGCTTTCATCCTGGCACTGGGTGTGTTAAATGTGGTGCATTTTAGGTATCTACAGGCCGGATTTGAGGTTAGTGCTGCTGCCCTGGTGGATGTAGCAGTATTCCAGTGTACTAATAATTAATTGGCATGCTCAGACTGCAACACCTAAGGCCCCTCCCTACACAAATCATGAAGCTGCACAAGCATAAAAAAGGACAAATCGTGCACAAAAACATGACCAGAGTCATCCATTACAAAAATATGGCCTCACAAGGGCTAACAACCATGAACTCCCAATAGGTCAGGGAACTAAAGCTTTCTGGCTGCGACTGCAACCATGACATGGGCCTGGGTCATCTTCTGGTGGCCCCTAATCACAGAGTGGAAGAACATCCACAAAACATGGAATTTCCTAGATTATTCGGACTGTGACAGTCAGCACCGAGATATGGCACTGTTTTGCCCCTCTGTGGTCTGTAAACATAACAGAAGTCTATCTTCTGCTGCGGAACCTTGAGGCCAACAGAAATACTGTATCCCAAAACAAAGATTTTTAGCTGGAATTTGTGGCAGCAAGAAACAGCCTTGGACTATAAACCTGGGACTGCACCCACCCAAACTACATTGTTATGCCCACCGCATCCTTGCATCTTTTCCACAGTAACTAATAGCAGCACCATGGACCGCTCCAAAGCTATCCCTAATGCATAAAGCCCACAGCATAATATTTGGCATTATAAGTGACCTGAGAAGACATGACAAATACTGCAACAGATCAACATTACCTTACTGGATAACCTTGGGCTACTCATCTGTATGGGAGAGTAATTCACGCCTGTGCTTGAAAGCACTATGGGTTCCTATGTCTGGAAAGGTTTGTGGTCGGCCCTTCCACTATTCTCTGTAGTACCTACTAGCTACTCTACTGTTAATCTAATGTGTATTGAAACTAAGATTCCTTTTTGAAAGTTAATACCTCTACCTGGGAAATCACCTTTGTCTTAAACATCTTTAGTCTTGACATCTGTCTTAAACTGTATCTATTATTAACCTTCACATCAATCCCAGTGCACTAAGCTTCAACTGCTCGACCCCAGGGACTAGTGGGGAATCAAGGATGTCAGAGCACCTGCAGATCCGCTGTCTAGTTTCATGGCCGTAGAAGAAACCAAGAGCATCTCCTCTGCAGCTCCTGGGTGCTCTCTCCTGTCTTCAGGAACTGGAAATAAAGAGGGACATAGAAGGGTGTGTGGGCGGGAGGCATGAAGGTGGAATATCGGTGGAGGGGAGGTACCTCACCTGGTGCACGGTCTGCTTGGAAGAGGTACTGCTGGAACGGGAGGGGCCCACGGACTTCTTAGGCGAGGGGGGTGCCTTCTCGTGGCTTCCCATGCCCGGAACCTGCACACCAGCAAGCGGGAGAGATGCTGCCGTGGATAGCCAACGGAAAATGGGGTTCACATCCCAGCCACTGCCTTCCTGTGGAGGGAACAAGATATTTGTGGTTGTGTGTAGCACAGAGGTGGCTGAGAGGTTTGCATGAGATTGTGAGATCGATTACAATCAAAAACTTGTAAGCAGGAGAGATTCATAAATGACAACCACGTTCACAATTTAAACATGAACACCAAATCCAATAAAAACAATTGATACATTAAAGATAGACAACCTATACATTGACTGAACTGTCAAAGAATATAATATGCATGCATAGTCTTGCGCTCCACGAGGAAGGAAGCAAGTAATGAACCTCAATCTGAACTGAGACAAAACAGATTATTCTGCTGGCTGTCTGCTGGTTTTATCTGTCATAACTGGATCCAACAACATAACCAGTGATACTCTTGTTAAAACAAACAGGAACGTTTAAGCAGCACGCGTTAAGAATACTATACATCTCTGATACTCAAAGTACGGCCCGGGGCATGTGGCCCTCCTGACAGTGGCGGCTGGTGGAATTTGAAACTGGTGAGGCGTATGCAGAACGAATGAACGTATGAGAGCGCAGCAAGCGAGCCCGACGGCAATAAGGGAGGTTCGGGGGGGGTTCTCCCCCCGTGAAGAATTTTTTTTTAAATTGCCATCTTTTTGGTGCGATTTTCAGCACTATTTCTGTGATAAATGGTCTAAAAATTCAGTTCTTCTAGGCATTCATAAAAGAAAACTCATACATTATTTCAGAGAATTTCTGGGTTGCCAAGCAAGTCTGACTTCTGAAGAGGGCTAGGGTACTAAGCAAGACTGCTTTGGCTCTACCCTTTCCAATAGAAAACACTAGTTAGCGATGTGAACAAGTTCAATGGACAAACCTGGGGTCTAGGGAGAGTCCCTCTCCTGAGAAAGAAATTTAAAAAGATTGGCAAATAGTGCATTTTAAAGCAAATGAATGCAGCGATAAAGCAAGGCTTATTAAGCAGTGGGAACGTATAGTCTTGAAATATTAAACACATTAAAAACTGCCCTGTATCTTCTTGCATTAATTTGTTCAACAGTTACTGTAATATGTAAATTGTTCTGCATGACAACTTTAGCCCTTTAAAATGTATGCTTGCCCAGTGTCTTGCACTGCATGCAGCATTAACTTTGGAAAAATATGCTCTCCTTCTTGTACTAACGGGGAGACCAGCAGTTTGTATTAGGATTGTCATTTCTGCACCTAGAAATACGGGCAGGACAAAATTGCACCTCACTAGTACCAGTTTAACACCTGAACACTGCAATCGGCCACCAGCTGAAAGGACATCAGTTAACACTTGTAAAGAGTCTGCCATTGCGCTCTTTAATAACCTTTAATCAGTTTGAGCTAAAAAAACTATTTTTATTGGAGAAGTCTGCTAGTTGTGCAGGGCGACATCTTCAACCATGTCCTTCTCGACATCATCAGCCAATGCAAGGTCACATATTCTTGGGGTTTCTGGCCACGTTGCCACTTCACTTTACATCAAGCTCAAACAACACACCAAGGTCATTCCAAGACAGAAATAGAAACCATCAGACCCTTCAAGTATTTTTGTATGCCCAAGTTATAGGACAAACTAAGATCTCACCCAATATCACCAACCCAGCCACTGACATCAATACCCGCCCTACCCTTCTAGAAAACACACTCCTGAAAAAAACATATAAAAATCCTAATAGTGCTCACTAACTTTACTAGTTGTACAGTGCTCAGTTGTGCCTGGTTAGGTTTGTGCTTTATAAATACCCACATACATACATACAAAAATAATAAATGTGTTAATAAAATAGTGTTGCTGGGCTTCCATGTAATACAGGGCTATTTTTCAGTGAATAACAGTTTTGATAGGGTCTGTTGAATATGTACAGGTATTTCAACAAACTTTATCATTTCATGTCACTGGACTGGATTTTGCATCAGTTTGTTCAGATGTCACAACAGCTAGACTGTGACAGGACCGTGCCAAAATACAGCCTGTACATACATGGACAGCTAGAAGGTCGCTAGTGAAGTGGTGACAGAACCGTGTCGAAATACAGCCTGTACATACATGGACAGCTAGAAGGTCGCCAGTGAAGTGGTGACAGTACTGTGCCGAAATACAGCCTCGCAGCCTGTGCACGGACAGTCAGAAGGTCGCTAGTGAAGTGGTGACGCTACTGTGCCGAAATATAACGTCCTACCCCATGCATAAACAGTCAGGTCACTAGTGAAGAGGTGACAGTACTGTGGCAAACTACAACCTCCTAACCTGTGCATAGACAGATTCAAAAGGTTAGTAGTGAAGTGGTAACAGTATAGTGCCGAAATGCAACCTCCTACCCCATGCATTTACAGTCAGAAGGTGACTAGTTAAGTTGTGACAATACCATAATGAAATGCAAACTCATACCTTTGTGCATAGACAGTCAGAAGTTCACTAGTGATGCGGTGATAGTACCATGATGAAATGCAACCTCTTACCCTGTGCTCAGAGAGTTAGAAGGTCCCTAGTGATATGGGGACAGTACAGTGCCGAAATACAACCTCCTACCCCGTCATAGATAGTCAGACGTTCACTAGTGACTTGGTGATGACATCATGATGAAATACAGTTAGGTCACTAGTGAAGTGGTGACTACCGTGCCGAAATACAACCTCCTGCCCTGTGAAGACACAGAAGTTCACTAGTAATGTGGTGATGATAATACAGTGTGGAAATACAACCTCCTACCCCGTGCATAGACACGAAGAAACTGGACAAGTGGTGACAGTACAGTCCCGGCCGAAATACAACCTCCTACCCTGACTGTCAGCATTTCACTAGTGATGTGGTGATAGTATCATGATGAAATGCAGCCTCCTACCCTATGCATAGACAGTGAGAAGGTCAGAAGTTGCCCCAGGCAGCGAGACAGCCGTTAAGCAGTCACATGGCCATCATAATGTCTAAAGCTAACTAACCCATGTTCATAAAGCCCACGTGCACAAGATGCAGGGTCAGGAATGCAATGAAAGCATCTCCTTGTGTGTAAATCTGCGCACGAGGCAGTGCTGCTGTCTTCTCTCACCACAGCCTCTACACTCCCGAACCTCCTCTTGTGAGGGATGGGCCACTGACACACAAGCAGCACGGCCACATCGAGTGTTTCCTGAACACCCTGTACACCCACTACCTTCCCGGCCCCTCCTTCTTTCGCCACAGTGGTGTTTCTTTTTCACTCTCGCAGTCATTCTCTCCCTACCGGACACTCACTCGTTCCCTCACCCCTTCCCTCTTTTTTTTCTTTCTGACGCATTCTTTCTCTCCCTCGCTCTATTTCTTTCTCACAGGCCTGGACATTATTTTCCTCTTTCTCAATCTCTCACTCCCTTATTTCTTCCTCAGTCACTCTCGTTTCTACCACGTATAGTGCTCGAAGGCCCCTCCTAGACACTTTACAGCAGGCTTGGCTGTAATTTCATGTCAAGCTCAGCAGCGATGCCTCGTATCTGAGTCACATATTAGAAGCAGGAGTTGGGAGATGTGCCCGGTTGGAAGAAACACTGGAACAGCACAAAGTACAGCGCAAAACAGTACCGAACAGCAACTCCAAGGCATAAAATAGTACACTGCAAACCAGCACTGCAGAAAGAAAGGATAGCCAATAAAGCGCCTCGTCAGGGGTATCAAGTTCTATATAAATGCAATTTCAAAATGCTACACAACAGCACAGCAGAAACTATGTAGCATGAAGAAAGGACAGCACAAAAAGAATAGCGCAGAAAGTATAGAAAAAAAGGAGCTCAGCACCAAGGGGGTGCAACAAAACAAACACGTCACAAAGGGAGCATACCACAATAATAACACAGCACTAATGCTTTAAGAAAAGAACACAGCACTGCACAACTAGATTTCAGGAAAGAAAATGCAGTGCAAAGGAAGAGCAGCGCCGGGGTCATTGCAGGCAGGAAAGAGTGCAGCGCAAAGAAAGTGCAGCATACGGACAGTATGGCACAAAGACACTGTAGCACACAGTGAGTACAGCACACACGATATGCAGTTTAAAAGCATTTTGTGTGTATGTATGTTGCGTATTTGCTGTGCATGGTGTTGTTAGTGTGGGCCTGTTTGAGTCTCTGCGTGTACTTGTGTTTGTGCGCGTGCGTGTTTGTGTCTTTATTTGAAACTAGGTCAAGAATGCATATTTGGACATGCCTTCCCTACGTCGTTAAATAACGCCGGGAACCTCCTTTATAGCGTTCAAGTGTTAAACCTCAAGGCATGGACTTCAACCCAAAACAAATTAATCCTATTTTAATTTGATGCATGGTAAAACTCGTCACCTAAAGGGAAAGACCCACTTTAACCTCCGCCCTGTAATGGAAAATAGCCAAATATAAGTACGCTAGAGCACTCTCCTGCGTCTTGGGCTGCGCTAAATACACTGACGACGGATGTATCCTAAACACTGCTCATTATGAATCATTTAAAGACATTTTTATTGACTTTGAGAAATGTTAGGCGCTGGTCCGTCATCATTTTCACAGCGCTGGGGTTTGTACTGTCACCACCTCTCTAGAAGAGCTGATAAAGGGAGTTGGACTATTCCCACAGCTGCCAAAGCTGCCAGTGGGGGATGGTTCAGTCCGAGTTGTTGCTCTGTATTCTATGACTACTGCTAGTTTTATAATGGATGAACAAGCCTACAAGTCCCAGAAGGCAAAGCAAACACCTGGACTGGAGCGGCTAGTCACAGACCTGGATTCCTTTCAGCAGGGGCTCCTTGTAACGGAGTACTTTTATTAAGGTATTAGTTAAAGATTAGATGTTTTTGTGGAATGCCTTTTAGGGCACCAGTAACTTGACCATCTTTTCTTCTGTAGGAGGATCCGAGGCAGGTGTTATAGGGATTCTGCACATACACAGAGCTATGCACAGGATAATAGAACCTCGGAATACGGTGGTGAGCCAACCATAATCCTCAGCACCTAAAACCCCAACCCGACTAGCTGTAGCGTCTCATTAGCACCAATGCTACCAATGATTAGACAAGCCAGAACACGGTATCTCTCTCTCTCAGGACTCGCAGTAGCAAGAACACCCTTTCATAACTCACTCATACCTGTCCACAACGTGCGTAAGAAGAGACACTGTATAGTTTAAAATGTTTATTTTAACTAACGTGCTCTAAGATACAGTACACGTGTCAGTACTATCAGCATAATGCATAAGAATAATATAATCAGCATAGTTACAACTCCATAGAATACAAACGGGAAAGCATTTCATAAAGCAGTGGATATAGGGCTAAATGACCTTACCACCCTCCCCGTGCTAGTAGCTAGTTTATTATAGAAACAGAAGACCTCTGGGCTTTGACTAGCGAACCCCCATACCTCAAGATCTAGATGCAAGGTTTACATCATCAGACAAGCACAGCTCTTCTCTCTGGAAAGGTTTTGCTCCAAGTGTCTCTAACCGTGAAAATCACAATATTAAAAGCACACGAAGTTCTCCAGGGCAGCTGTACATAGTGTTATGTCTAGGTGCGAGGGACTGGCCAGATCAGTAAGAACAAGGGACGTTGTTATTCGACCTTGTACATGTTGTGCAGACGTAGCCCAAAGGGAACAGGAGAAAAGGTGAAAGACAGAAATGCAGACAGTTCTAAAATAGCCGGGCAGAAGCAGAGGCTGGAAAACAATGGCACAAAGTAACGTGCGCAAAAAAGCATCATGGCAGCCCTAAGTCAACGTAGCAAGGCAGACCAGGAGGCCACAAACCACAAGACACCCTCCCCTGGGTAGTCCATCGGCCTAGACAAAGGACGAAGACAGAGTTCAAATAGACGGAGCAGAACAGAAACTTCTGTTGTGGAGCAGTCCCCATGAAGGACAGCGAATGGGAGAGGAAGAAAAAAAGTGTGCAGAGGCAAAAAAAATTCCAGTCTGGCAGGTCGCAGAGAGCGAAGGCCTTGTCAATCCAACAGAGTGTAAGTGCAAAAAAAAACCACACCCTCCAAGAGGACATCATTGGAATCGTCGTAAAACAGCGACGCCGTCCAGTCCAGTAAATCAAAACTGCAGGCATGCTCCTCGCAGGAGGGAGCAGCGAATAGCAATGCGGGACAACTTGCGTGATTCTCAATACAACTTTGTTGTAGGAGATTCTGAGCAGCCGCCCAGATATCCAATGTGCCAAAATCCCCAGTGCAGCCGCCCGCGCCATGTAGCCTGCAGCGGAACAGTCCCGTTCATGGGCCTCCAAGGGACCCACCAACTGAACAAAATCCGGAACAGAAAAAAACGTATTGGAGAGGCAGTAATCCATGGTCCACGAGAAAGGACATCTGATGCAAGACATCACAGGTTGCACGCAAGTGAAATACGCAAAGCGAAAGGAAAGAGTATAGGACACACTCAGTGTAGCCAACGGCAGGACGCCGAAGCCAGCAAGGATGCGCTCACGTAGCATCTGGAGACGACCTGGGTCGAGAAGGGCCCAAGGAGGTGCAGCCATTGCGTAGTAAACAGACCAACAGCAATACACCAGCCGCCAAAGCGAGGATCAACGGACAGCCACCAAAGACGCTGGAAAAAATAGAATGAATAAAAGCCGGTATGACACCGAAAATAGTCTGAAAAGAGGTCACAAGGCCAGAGCCCACAACTTTAAAAAAGTGCACCAGACCTTCAGTGCGGGATGCATTAAAAACACGGTGAATCAGTTCACCGAAATGTTGTGGGAGGTTAGTGTTCAAAAGGGCCTGTATTTCACTGTGGGTACTCGCCACCTGGAGAATGAATGTCTCCCAGGCGGATGTGAGCATAACCTCCTGGTTCAATAATAGCGCCTTTATTCTGCTCAATTTATTGAAATCCGCCTTCAGAGTAGGAATGGAAGGCCAAACGGAACTATCTATGATGTCGTGCGGGGGAGGAAAGAGCACATTTTTGCAGCAAACAACCCTGTGTGAAACTGTAACGATATAGGGAATGCCGGCTAGCATGCCACAACAGTCTTGGTTATTCAAAAGCAGATAGCTACCATTAGCAAGCACAGTGAAAGTAGGAGAAATAGCAGGAGCAGGAACACCCTTTAACACACAAGCAAGATTTGGAGCCGAAACGTTACAAGCTCCGTGCAATTTAATGTGTTTGCAAATAAGGGAATGACCCACAGTAGAATCTCATGACTCCCCCGTGAGAAATACTTCCTTCCCATCTCTAAGGCATTTATACACGAAAGGCAGGGATCTCTGTTCATGCAGGAAGGCACTGCCCAAGGGCTGGAAACGGCCCACAGGATAATGTTTCATGCACGAACTAAATTCAAACAAGGAAAAAGGCAAGGCGATAACCCCATGCACTAGCCACACGGCCGAATCCAATTCCGCCACAGAGAATGGTAAGGGCTCTATTTTCTCGATGTGTAACAAAGTGTATGCTGCATCCTTCATGGACATGAACTGCTGTTTGTCAGTTAAATTAAAAGGCAGAAATAAGGCAGAGGTGTTCAAAAAATGCCAAGGAACTTTACCCAACTTAAGTGTTTGCAAAGTCCAAGCAAACTGCATAACTGAACGCAATTGATTCTGACCATGATATAACACAGAAACATCATCTTGTACAATATCAACAACAGAGGACACAATATTCTCTAACGTGTAAATGCGGGAAGACAGGGTATTAATACTATTGTCAACAACAGCAAGCACCTTTTCCAAATTTGCTTGATCTATTTCCCGCAGCCGGAAGCAGCTTCAATTTGCGAGAGCTTCCAGAGTTCATTATAAGTTTCATAAATGAATCTCTTAGGTCGTGGACCACGAGGCCCCAGAATAAAGTCGGACAGATCAATGTTGCCGGATAGGAGGGATAAATGTTGTTTAACAGAATCTAGGGAAGAGTGCTGCAACCACTGTTTACATAATTTACCAACAGAATAGGTTGTTACAGTACGAGAGTCAGAAAATCGTGGATCTGGCCTAACCTGTTTGTAACCAGGAACTGAGTCATGAAAACGCAGTTGGCAGGCATTAGATGCTATCGGCCAAGCCAACCAGGGTGTCTGAACAAGCATAGAGACATTAAACGAATTGTTTCGAAAAAGAACCTGCAAATCTTGAAGGGACATATTGAAAGGCAAGCTCCCGTTTGGAGGGAAGCCAATGCAGGGAAGGAAGGTGCATTCAATTGTTTCGAAGTAGCCAAACCCCAGCACGTAGTTTGATAAATGGTATTATTCAGAAATAAAATCTGGGCCGGGATAAGGCAAGCACGGTGCAAGGCTTCTGTGCCTTGCACCTGCCATGGTTTGGAACCCCAGATTGATTTCAAGTCAACAGTGTCCTTCCAGTAGTCATAACCACCCGCAGCTAAGGCGCTCAAAAAGGAACCCAAAAATAGCAATTTGGTGTGGGTCAACATGATTTTCTGAGTGGATGGAGCATTTAATTAAAAAAAATAGGACCCAGGGTTAGATCTATCAAAGTCTGTGAAATAAGAAAATGTATGTCTAAGAGTTTGGGAGCTACCTGGTAAAAGTGTTGGACAATGCTCCCATTGGGTGTAGTTAAAAGGACCACGCAGTGCACTTGGTTTATGGACAAAGTGGTTGCCCCAATGCTGGTAACAATATAAATCAGCATAACTTGCAGAATTCATGTACAAATCCTCAGCATTAAAAGCAGCATAATATTTCAAATCAGTAAATAAAGCTTCAACTGCATGTACATCCCAATCGTCAGAATGAATATTACTTTTTACAACATCACCCATTGATACACGAAGGACATTTGGTACATTTGGGCCTAACTATACTACCATCCCACCTGGAAGTGACGCTGATCTTCTTGAAGCGCTTAGAGACCTGTTGGTATTAGGCGCTATACAAGTCGAAATTAACATAACATAACAATAATAATTTCGGTTGGTCCATGAATTTACTGCATCCCAAACGATACCATCAGCAACTGGAAAAGCTGAAATGTTCACAAATGTGTGGTCTCGCTTCATGATGTGAGATGAAGAATGTGGAGCCAAAGTTCCAGCGACACAGTTCACTGCAGAGCGTTCCGGTAAATAGTGACCATTGATGAGTAGAAAAAACACTGTGACAAAGCCAATGGACATGAACAAAAAAATCAGGAATAGCACCAACCAAATGTATGTCCAGGAGGCAATCAAAAAATTGTCTCTGAACCAGGATACAAAAATACTGAATTTGGATGGGACAAGGGATGAGGTGGAATCCGAGTCAAAGGAATAACGTGTTGGGCTCAGTGGCATAGTTGGTAAGTGAGCCACCGACTCGTTATCGGGATAGGTATACTCAGTCTCGTCGTTGCAGGGGAGACCGGGTTTTCGAGTAAGCTATCAGACAAATCAACCATCTCAATTGCAACATCAGTGACCGTTCGGGCCGGAGGGCCACGAACATTCGTCCGGGAAATGACAGGACAAGAGACCGCTGGTGTAACACTATTCAGGATCGGCCAGATGTTGTAGCTTGACATTTTCCACTGAGATGTATCTGTTCTCCTTGCGACCAGGAAGCGGTGGTAAGATGACTGTATGAGTTCCCTTCAAGCCCAGGACTGGAACTGGTGCACGATAAGAGGGGCCGAATTCTTTTTTGTTCTCCACCTTCTCTCGAACCAGATCTCCAATCTTCGGAAGCCAGCCGGCAACCGGAATCTGCAGCGCAGCGTCTGTGGCTGAAGGCAAATGTGCAATCGCAAGTTTGTCCCGGGCTTCTTGTAAGTCCTGTAACATAGTAGAATGGTTATCTACATCAAAGATGGCGGATTGCGCCGCCATGTCTAGACCATCAAGGTCAGGCACAAACATTCTTATGCCAAAGAGCATTTCGTATGGGGTCCGCCCACCCAGAGGTCTTCTAGGGAGATTATTAAGTGCACGTTGTACGGTATACAAGTGGGCCAGCCAGTTCCTGCCAGTACCTAAGACTCTAGCTGTCAAGGATTGCTTTAAGTCACGGTTCATTCGTTCAACAATCGAGTTGCCCTCAGGCCGATACGGAGACGAAAATTTCACCCGCACCCCCAGTGAACCCATAGCGTCCTTGTAAGCTGTAGAGGCAAACGCTGGACCTTGGTCAGAATGGAAGGTGCCACAGGCGAAAATTCCCACAAAGACACGCAAATCCCTTATGACATTTCGAGCGTCAGCACTCCGTTGTGGCCAAACCCAGATGAAACGTGTGCACGAATCCACTGCCACTAAGATATATTTATAGGCAGTGTCTGAAGAAAATGGACCGCAGTGATCCAGGTAAACACACCCGAAGGGTCTGTTAGAAATGCAGAGCTGGGTCTGCAGTGGCCGTGTAACCGTGGAAGGCTTAATTTGCTGACAAACGTCACAAGAAAGCACATAAGTACGGGTTTCTTTGTATAACCCACTCCACCAGTATCGCTGCTGCAATATGGAAACAGTCGCAGACACTCCAGCATGTGCCGAAGCCATGCCTTCGTGTGCTGCCGTTATTAAGGAAAGTCTGCGGTCCGCGTTGGGAATCAGCCGATTACCAACGCCGGGTATCTTTACATAAGGAGCCTGTTCGGGACCTAACGGGTAAGAATATTTGGAAGGAAAACCCCTAGTGTAATTAGCACCTTCCTTTGTTGCAGCAATAGCTGCCAAAATGTCGGTATCAATTTTAGACATGGATCTGGAAACTGCTGCAACTGAGCACCTGACTACTGCTGATTTGGCGGCTTCGTCTGCCAAACCGTTACCAACAGCGTGTGCGCCCACACGCTGGTGGCCAAGGGTGTGAACCACCTGTGTGAGGGGCAGACGTTGTTGCAAATCTGCCACACGAACCAAAAGCATTTTATGATTAATTGTGCTACCTTTTGCGTCTCTGTAGTCGTTTTGCGACCAAAAGAACAGATTGTCATTGTAAGACTGAACACAGAAGTAAGAATCGCTTACAACTAGAATTGTCACATCCGGATTAGCGAACTCAAGTGCGAGCACCAATGCGCGCAGCTCGGCCAATTGTGCAGTACTGTCCCCGAGTGCCTGAGTGTGCACTACAGTTGATTTGAACTTTCCGTTCCCAAAGGTACCTGCAACAATAGCACATGCTGCCGAATAAGCATGTTTGGAACCCGTGGCCGGTTGTGCCGAACCATCGGTATAAATAACACACTCTTATTCCTCAAGCGGTAGCAAGGACAGAGGAGGAGGATGAACGAATTCATACTGTAAAATCTCCCGAGTCTGAAGAGAAGAATCAAAAATAAAAGTGACATCCGGAGACGTCAAAGATGTTGCCTATTGAATCCAACGGGGGTGCAAAGCTTTAGAGTTCGGAACACTTGCCTTTGTCACTGCCTCCAGGGCAGGATATGGTGTTACCACCAGAATGCGCTTTCCCTGTGCCAATGCGCGTTCCTTTAGAATCGCCATTTGCACCGCAGTCAAGACTTTCTCCACAGATGAAAAGCGCATTTCTGCGGAAGTGTATGGATGTGACTTGTATGCGATGGGTACTGTGTCACCTTCGTTAAAGGTCAAGTACGTGAAACCCACTGCCCCTGGAATGATTCTGATCACCAGGTTTGTGCGGATATCACGCGTCAACAAGAATTTAGATTCAAGAAGGTCTGACTGCAAAGACTGCAGTATGGAGGAATGCTCCGGAAGCCAGCATGACTTCGAAAAGTTAGGTTGTATCAAGTCATACAGTGGCTTGATACGCTGGGCATATTCGGGAATGTAAGTACACCCGAAGTTTAGAAAACCCAGTAAAGATTGAAGTTTCTTCAGAGTAGTAGGAGGGCACAGTAGTGCACATTTCTCCAGGAAATGGGGGGCTAAACCCTTACCTTCATTGTTGAGCTCATAGCCCAAAAACAAAACGGTAAATTCAGCAATGTGTGATTTGGCAAAGTTAAACTTATAACCCAAAACCGCAAATTCTAGAATAATGCGGTCCACTCGGGAAAGATGCTGGAATAATTTGTCGTCTGTCAAATAAATGTCAGACACGTACGAACAAGCATCTGGGTCTATGCCGTCTAACAATGAGACAACACGGGCAGCGAATACACCTGGACTGTTCTTGTAGCCCATAGGTAAACGCCGGAATTTGAATAATTTACCACCGGAGGTAAAAGCGCTCCATTGGCTACTCTCCGGGGCCAAGTTGTGCGTGTAGAATCCATTGGATAAGTCAAGTGTAGTTTTATATTTTTTACGAACAAGACTGTCTACAAGCGCAGAACTATGTGTGTTTTGCACCGCAAAGGTCCGACAATGTGAGTTTAAATGTCGGTAATCCAAAACCAAGCGGTACGATCCATCGGGTTTAGAAACCGCGAAAAGGGGATTATTCATCGGTGACACGCATGTTTCAATCCCTCCCTGATATTCTAACTGAGTCAGAATTTCGGAAACGGGACCTTTAGCATCCCGTTTGATGGGATATTGGGGTTGTGGCTGTGGCAGCGACCGCAAAGGTATTTCATGGGGGGGAGAATCTTCATCCCATCCCACGTGGTTGCGGTATAACGCTGGAGCCAGGGACACAGCCCACTCAGCTGCTAGAGCCTCCGCTTTGTCCTTTGGGACATGACGAGAAAAGCTCGGAAGGATTACCTCCTCCCCTTTACGCGCAGCAAGTACGAATGGGGGCGGCCAATCCGCCTCTGCTAACAAAATGTCATACGAAGAGGTCAGATTTTCCCAAAAAATCCCTTTTATAACACGCTGTATATCACCTTCGATCTGAATTACAATATTATCTAATCTGTCAGGGGGTGCCACTCGGGTGTCTGATGTCTCGACAGTAATTAATGTTTCAGTTGCTGTCGCCTCCACATGAGGACGTAGCGCCTCCCGCACTATGGTAACTTCCGCTGCGCTGTCTAGGAGGGTCACTGCCCACGTCCAATTCAGGAGTCTCGTTCTCACCGTCTGTGGCATATCTCGCTGTTACAGCGGCAACTTTCTTCTTCTGAAACTGTGGGCGAGAGCGTTGAAAGTCTTCAGCTTTCCCTCTGACTTGTTGTCCAGGTTGGTCTCGTCCCTGTGGAGCCTCTCGACCCCTTCCTCTATCCTGGCGATCTCCTCCACTGGCCTGCGAAGTTGTCGGTGCCTGTGAAGAACGAGGAGAACGCGTATCAGGGACCTGAAACCTATCTGGAGATTTAATTCTCGCCCTATCGCGCAAATCATAAGTGCGTTCAGAAGAGACGAAAACCGGGGATGCGCCTTGCGACCCCGGCTTCTTCTGTTGCTTACCCTGTTTTTTCAACCTCCAGCTCTTTTTAGTAAAGACTGGTTTCTCATCTTTCTCAGATTGAGTTTTTGGTTGTTGTTGATGCGATTGTGTTTGCGATTTAGCAAAAGGCTCAACTCCCAGGCTATTTCGGCCAATGGTTTTGTAAGCTGGGCAATAATTTTCGGTAATTCGCGCGGCTTGTCCGGATCTGGGGCCAAAGCATTAGCTACTTGAAAGTTCACTGCATCGCCCTTGACATTCGCAAGGATCAAATCAGCTACTCCGTCGAACACTCCCCACCAGTCTCATCCCTAATTCCACAGCCGCTTCAGGGCCATGCTCATCCTGTACACGTTTAATTACAGAGGGGAGAACCGTCATGGAAGGAGTGCCGAAACACTTCGCATATACTGCTGCGAATACCCTACCCCAGTTGTTGCATTCTGCCAACTCGGGGACTAAGTCTTTCGGCAAACTAATCGTCAAAATCCTGTGTTTTTCCACGGGAGAGGTATTAGGAAAAACTGCCTCCAGCTGGTCAAATTTTTCTGCAAGACAATAAGGAAAATCATCCTTATTTTGTGGGCGCTTGCCCATCACGGAGTTCACCATGACAGGACTTATGGTTACACCGCCTGCACCCTAAGTTGGCGGGGGTATGCCCAGACGTGGGTCCCTTGCTCACTTGGCCACTGGATTCAAGCAAGCCTGGCTGATGACGGCTGGAATGCCAGAAACCGGTCCTAGGATGCTTGTTTCCGGTCCAGGGAAGACATGGCTTGGCAGTTCGTGCTGGACTGTTCCCATGAGGCACAGGGTCAGACTGATTTGCATATGGCCATGTCTGAACTGGGGTGGTGGAGTGAGCTAAAGAATGATGATGGATTAAACCCAGATCAGTTGACTGGGGGTGAGTGTTTGATTGGCTCAAACGTTCCGTCCATCATCCCCTTTTGTATCGCTTTGTTCGCCCTAAGTTGGCGGGGGTATGCCCAGACGTGGGTCCCTTGCTCACTTTGCCACTGGATTCAAGCAAGCCTGGCTGATGACGGCTGGAATGCCAGAAACCGGTCCTAGGATGCTTGTTTCCGGTCCAGGGAAGACATGGCTTGGCAGTTCGTGCTGGACTGTTCCCATGAGGCACAGGGTCAGACTGATTTGCATATGGCCATGTCTGAACTGGGGTGGTGGAGTGAGCTAAAGAATGATGATGGATTAAACCCAGATCAGTTGACTGGGGGTGAGTGTTTGATTGGCTCAAACGTTCCGTCCATCATCCCCTTTTGTATCGCTTTGTTCGCCCCTAAGTTGGCGGGGGTATGCCCAGACGTGGGTCCCTTGCTCACTTTGCCACTGGATTCAAGCAAGCCTGGCTGATGACGGCTGGAATGCCAGAAACCGGTCCTAGGATGCTTGTTTCCGGTCCAGGGAAGACATGGCTTGGCAGTTCGTGCTGGACTGTTCCCATGAGGCACAGGGTCAGACTGATTTGCATATGGCCATGTCTGAACTGGGGTGGTGGAGTGAGCTAAAGAATGATGATGGATTAAACCCAGATCAGTTGACTGGGGGTGAGTGTTTGATTGGCTCAAACGTTCCGTCCATCATCCCCTTTTGTATCGCTTTGTTCGCCCTAAGTTGGCGGGGGTATGCCCAGACGTGGGTCCCTTGCTCACTTTGCCACTGGATTCAAGCAAGCCTGGCTGATGACGGCTGGAATGCCAGAAACCGGTCCTAGGATGCTTGTTTCCGGTCCAGGGAAGACATGGCTTGGCAGTTCGTGCTGGACTGTTCCCATGAGGCACAGGGTCAGACTGATTTGCATATGGCCATGTCTGAACTGGGGTGGTGGAGTGAGCTAAAGAATGATGATGGATTAAACCCAGATCAGTTGACTGGGGGTGAGTGTTTGATTGGCTCAAACGCTCCGGTCCATCATCCCCTTTTGTATCGCTTTGTTCGCCCTAAGTTGGCGGGGGTATGCCCAGACGTGGGTCCCTTGCTCACTTTGCCACTGGATTCAAGCAAGCCTGGCTGATGACGGCTGGAATGCCAGAAACCGGTCCTAGGATGCTTGTTTCCGGTCCAGGGAAGACATGGCTTGGCAGTTCGTGCTGGACTGTTCCCATGAGGCACAGGGTCAGATTGATTTGCATATGGCCATGTCTGAACTGGGGTGGTGGAGTGAGCTAAAGAATGATGATGGATTAAACCCAGATCAGTTGACTGGGGGTGAGTGTTTGATTGGCTCAAACGTTCCGTCCATCATACCCTTTTGTATCGCTTTGTTCGCCCTAAGTTGGCGGGGGTATGCCCAGACGTGGGTCCCTTGCTCACTTTGCCACTGGATTCAAGCAAGCCTGGCTGATGACGGCTGGAATGCCAGAAACCGGTCCTAGGATGCTTGTTTCCGGTCCAGGGAAGACATGGCTTGGCAGTTCGTGCTGGACTGTTCCCATGAGGCATAGGGTCAGACTGATTTGCATATGGCCATGTCTGAACTGGGGTGGTGGAGTGAGCTAAAGAATGATGATGGATTAAACCCAGATCAGTTGACTGGGGGTGAGTGTTTGATTGGCTCAAACGTTCCGTCCATCATCCCCTTTTGTATTGCACCAGCTGGATAGGCCGCAACTCCAGGAGGGGCTCCCTGGATGTTGCCTGTAACATACTGTACTAAAGCTCGATGCACTCGTATCAAAGACGAATGCATATCACACAATTCAGCGACTGCTACCATCATATAACGCGGATGTGGGGTATACCCGGCCAAAACAGGCCAAGTGGCCCCGTCAATGGATAAGGGGCCTAAACGAACCGTGGTAGTCGGTTGGGGGAGGGCGCCATCAAACCAAACACGGTATTGCCAAGCCGTGAGCGGTACTTCAAGGTTCCTATACGGTCTATAGTGATTAGGAACTACGGTGGCTTCATATTCATGGAACAAATTATCGTTCGCATCCACCGCCGGAAAAGTGACCCAAGAGTAAAACACCTCAAAGTGGTAAGCTGGATCTGCTTGTACCACAAAGATCAGATCGACACCCGCGTCAGGCACTCCATACACCGTCAAGTGAGCCCGGAGCGCTGCACGGCTATGTGCCGCAATTTGAATAGCCATTCAAGGCTAAAAGTTTTCGACAACCTAATATGAGGCAGCACAATATAGGGTTTTAGTTAAGAACCTTTTAACAACTTCAAGCTTGAAAGAACCTATAAAAACGTCAATATAGGAGGTATCACCGTCACACACGCTTCCGGACGCGTCTGCGAAGGGAGTTGTGGACAAGCACAAGTACTACTCAAGCGTCTCGCAGATAAGCAGCCCACTCGTTGATTGCGCCATGTTATAGGGATTCTGCACATACACAGAGCTATGCACAGGATAATAGGACCTCGGAATACGGTGGTGAGCCAACCATAATCCTCAGCACCTAAAACCCCAACCCGACTAGCTGTAGCGTCTCATTAGCACCAATGCTACCAATGATTAGACAAGCCAGAACACGGTATCTCTCTCTCTCAGGACTCGCAGTAGCAAGAACACCCTTTCATAACTCACTCATACCTGTCCACAACGTGCGTAAGAAGAGACACTGTATAGTTTAAAATGTTTATTTTAACTAACGTGCTCTAAGATACAGTACACGTGTCAGTACTATCAGCATAATGCATAAGAATAATATAATCAGCATAGTTACAACTCCATAGAATACAAACGGGGAAAGCATTTCATAAAGCAGTGGATATAGGGCTAAATGACCTTACCACCCTCCCCGTGCTAGTAGCTAGTTTATTATAGAAACAGAAGACCTCTGGGCTTTGACTAGCGAACCCCAATACCTCAAGATCTAGATGCAAGGTTTACATCATCAGACAAGCACAGCTCTTCTCTCTGGAAAGGTTTTGCTCCAAGTGTCTCGAACCGTGAAAATCACAATATTAAAAGCACACGAATTTGTCCAGGGCAGCTGTACATAGTGTTATGTCTAGGTGCGAGGGACTGGCCAGATCAGTAAGAACAAGGGACGTTGTTTTTCGACCTTGTACATGTTGTGCAGACGTAGCCCAAAGGGAACAGGAGAAAAGGTGCAAGGCAGACAGTTCTAAAATAGCCGGGCAGAAGCAGAGGCTGGAAAACAATGGCACAAAGTAACGTGCGCAAAAAAGCATCATGGCAGCCAGGCCCAAGTCAACGTAGCAAGGCAGACCAGGAGGCCACAAACCACAAGACACAGGCGATTGGCCTCTCTGGAAGTCATCGGCCATAACAATGCTGCAGAAAAGATCTGCGCTATAACCTGGACAAGTAATCAGAGAGAAGCAGCCTTTGAAGATAAACGCACACAGAGGCCCTCCCTCCAGCAGCTGTCAATCACTGCTCACTCTTCACAAGTGAACACTTCTAGGGACATTCCCTTTGCATTACATGTTTGGATGTACAGACACAGCTCAAGCCACCCAATAGTTCATCTAAATGATGAACACTACATTATTATTATATACTTCATCTGCGTTGGTTCTGTGCATTTCTAAGTAAAAATAGCTTTTAATTTTGATGTGTGGCTCTTTTGCCAGAGGCATACACATATTGGATTTTTTTAAAAATGGGTGTGTTTAGTTAGTATGCGACCTAATTATGTAAAATGCCTGCATTGTGAAAGCGTGCCAAATTAATAATTGAACGCAGCCCAGGCACGTTCATGGCTTTGTGAACTCTCGGTTTGTGGCCAGGTGAAGTTTCAGGCCTGTTTCCAATTATGACGCACTGCAACACGGTATTAATTCCATAAAAGCGACAGGTAACGCAAGACCCATACCTAAGGCTAGAGGGGTCTTAATCCCAGTTTCCAGGTAAACTCGCAGCTATTAAAGCTGCTGTATTTTGGCATTGAAGGATCTGAACTTGTCCCCTCAGACATTGTCGATCTGAATGCAGTGGCTTGAAAGTAAAAGTAGCTGGTCTGTCTGCCCTCCACATCAGGCGGTTTACACTGACCCGGCGATAAGGACTGAACTAGCCACAGACATTAGGCGCTTAAATGTTAAACGATTTTCCACATCCGATGTAATTTGCGCAGGCCTGTATCCAGTCGCGGCTCGCAATATTCGTGGGGGCGTTGGGGTAAGGGGGGAGGTCACGCGGGGAGTTTACAATAAAGAAAAATAAAACACAACTTACCTGGTCCGCGCCGCATCTGTTCCTGGGCCGGGGTCCTGCGTTGGGGGCTGCTTGGCGCCTTCTGTTCTGCACTGTCCTGGGCCGGTCCCGCGCCTTCTGAACAACAGCCCTGGCCCCTCAGGCTGCGCGGTGTCTCAGGCAGCCAATCCTGGCGCTGCATTAGCAGCGCCAGGATTGGCTAGGGCACGGAGACGCCCCGCCCATTAGAGACAGGGGGTTGCTGCATGAAGCAACCCTCGGCCTCTCGGGTCCCGACTCCCCCCTCGCTCTCCTGGTCCTTAGGAGGTGGCTGTAGTGCGCATGTTCGGGCTGGTCATAAAAATGACCAGTCCAAAATCGAGCATGCGCACTATCTACGCTTTAGTAAGCGCTGCTATCAGTCACCCTCCTTGCTGCCGCAGCCAGCCCCGCCCCCACCCCCCTTCAGCGCCGATTGAATGCCTGCCTGAGCGGAGCGACTCGCGTGTACTTTAAAGTTTGCTATTTTGCTTGCGTGCAGTGCGACTTGGGGCCATGTGGCCAGGTGGGGCAATGCCCCAGCGCCCCAATGGACGCACCGCCCCTGCCTCCTGACCTTTTCATGCAACCTCTTGTCCAACAGCAGTATTGGGCTACTGTTTACTTGACTGACCAGTAATATTCAGAAAAATTTTACATAAACGGGCAAGCATTTATTTGCAAGTTAACTGAAGTTAAAGAAAGAAAGTAACTAAGGTGTCCTGCACCATTTAACTTTAGGAACACCTTCATTTTTAAAGACATCTTGCAACAAACATATAAAAATATGATAAAGTCGCTTCAAAATTCAAAAACAGTATTTCGTTCATATGCAGAAGCGTTTCACCTTAGTTCATCTGATTATATCAGTGCATTTGGAAATATATTTTTTTAAGTGATAGTTTTCAAACATGAATTTAGAAACATTTGTGCTTCCCTCACCCGACGACAATACTAATATGAATTAAGAGGCAAGTTAGTTGTTACTTGTACTCTTTGGGTGGCCAGGGTTGCTATTATACAGACATTATAGTTTATTAAATCAAACTCAAGAGAAGGTTTTGTACAGCGCACATCCTGAAGTCATGTACTTCAAGGTCCTCTCATATGTGATCCCGAAGAAAGTAGGCGAAGTGAAATAAAATAATTGCCTAGGATCACACAATTTGGTAAAGTGAGCAAGCCGGGATTGATCCTAAGGTTTTCTAGTTTCACAATGTGCAATTGAGCCACTAAATGTCCTTGCTTCACTTCCCCTATGCCCACCTTACACCCCCCACCCCCACCCTTCCCCCAATGCAACTCAGCTGGCATCAATGTTGCCTTCGGCCACAGGTCAAAAAAAGCTTTTGGGCCCCTGGGAATATGTTTGCGAGTACCCATGGTATACATGAATGGTCATGACCTTGAACACGAGGTAGCCAGGTAGTGAGTCCCATTCCAAAGGAGACCGCACCAGGGTTGTTCAATTGTGAAATGTATCTTATCTGGGCCCTGCCTGGTAGTAGAGCACGTTGGGAAACATCTGCCGGAATGGAAAGCTTTTTGATTTCTGTTTAGAAGATTTCACGGGAAAGGTTTGTTCCAATGGCTGGTGGGACAGAGTTCCCCAGTTTTGCTGCACTACAATGAAAGGACTGTTTGAGGGTCCTCTTCTTTGTTGGAGTTTGAGCAGAAGGGGTCTGAGGTATACAGTATCCACCTCCCACCTGAAGCAATCGATTCGCCTGCAAGATGGCATTCAGCAACAGAGTAGAGTCTTATGGAGGATGCAGGAGCCTCTAAGGGTGTTTCTGGCTTCGATCTGCAGCCCCTTCAGAGAGATTAACATTGGTCTTACATGGTCGAACTTCCTAGTACCAGAGACCAACCTTTGGAATTCCATCGAGCAAGTAGTTCCTGCTGTGTATTTTTTGCCAGTACAACAGACTAGACAACTTGTTTAAAATGTCCATGAGTCAGGAAGAGTTTGGTTACAAGCAGCAGTCTAATTTGCAATTGAGCTCTAGTAGCTGGTGTGATTGGAAATGTCGTCAAGGATGAACCCTAATGATTTGGCACAGATGACGTAAGGGCAACAATCTAGGATGTTGAGAGCGTCCAACCAGGATTAAGCAGTTAGGGGAAAAGTCAGTAGGAATTCTGTTTTCAATAGGTGTACAACGAGGTGTTGCTGTGTCATCCATGACAGGATTTTCCCTCGCGTCTGTGAGAGAAAGATAATGTCTTCTGAGGGGTGAGCTTTAAGGAAAGCGGTGTCTCATCAGCGAAGTCCTGGCACATGATGTTTCTTTTTTTTCTTTTAAAACAGGGTGCTTCGTGTAAAAGTTGAAGAGGGTGTGCAAGCGTATAGAACTCTTGGGTACACCCTGTTGGAACAGTGAAGGAGTGGCGCAGACGCATGAGATGTTTACGCGTTGACAGCGAGTGTACAGATAAGATTTGAATCCGCTTAGCTCTGTTCCTTGTTCCCATTCTCTCCCCCAGGTTCTTCAGAAGTGTCTGAAGATTAACCCTATCAAATGCCGCCAGTCAAGGACAGTGCGAAGACAGAAGACCCTTTATCAATGGTGAGCGCACCCTAAAAATCTGAAGCACTGCAGTCTCAGTGCTTTACCCCGCCCTGACATCTGACTGGAAGTAATAAAGCAGTTCCTTCCAGTATTGAATTACTAGAGATGTCTTTGGAATTAGCAGGTGTTTTTCAGAACTGGACTAACTTGGCTTGCTTTAAAGCTACCTGGGAAAAGGACGTGCTCAACAAGTTGAACTCGAATTTTATGAGGGGGCAGATTTCTTTGCTACACATGGATCGGTGAAGCGAGTGAAGGGTCTGAGATTTGCAGTGGTTTTAGTAGATTTGATTGTGAGATTGCTCTGAGTGTTGACCAGGAGGACTTGAATTTCACAGTAGTTACCATGACTACTTGGGAAGATAAGGTTAAGGCAACGGCTATTACAATCTTCACCACTTTCTCATTAAAGAAAATGGTGAAGTTTTCGCAGTTTATGTTTGGATTGTTATTAAGCACGGAGGTGGGAGATTACTTGACCAGATCAAACAGATGTTTAGGATGGCTCTCCACAAGGTTTATCTCTGTACCAAAATAGGATGGTTTGGGCTCAAGGTCATGTTTCTTGCTTTTTTTTCCCCCTCTCAGTTCACAGTTTGGTTAGGTTAACCATTGATGGATTCAGGTACCAGATTCGTTCCACAGATCCAGTCTCCCACAGCCATCCAATCCAATGTTTCCTCCTACATACATATTTGCAAAGAACTACCATTCAATGATGGTTCTCACATAGGACATTCCCACTTCAAAACTCAAGACCATACGGAGTGCGCAACAGGCTTAGTTGGCTGGATTCACTCTTTTCTAGCATGTAGATGGCAGTCAGTTGCACTACCCTCTACAGGCTCCAGGGTTATCACTTGAGGCATTACGCAGGCACCATCGTGGCACCCTTATTGTTTAATCTGTATATGCGACTCCAGGCCAGCCAACTCCATCAGGCTAGAGCCAGGTCCTGTATGTATGTTGATGGCAGAGTTGATATTTGGGCTAGTTGCAAGGCTGGTGTCGTGTAGTTCCTATAGTACCCATGCAGGACCTGCGCGTTTGGATAACAAACTGTGGGCTTGGTGGCAGACTGATTCTGAGCACCCCCACCGAGAATGTTAGCCTGTTTGCATAAGCTAGCTCACAGTGCCACTAGTGTCTCCTCTTATCGTAGAGAGATTAGTTTCTGGCAACCTCAGAACATGACAACCCTGATCCCTCAAGATCGTGGAAACAATGTACTACTTTTCGCTCAGTCACTTGTGCTCATTTAGTTTATCTCAGAGATACACAGAATAAACAGTCTGGGCGTTTCAATAAGGATTTATTGAACAGTTGTTATACTCGTGTAAAATATATGAGCTGCAACAACCATTAGACAGTAGCAGAGATATATGATTAGCAGTACAGTGAATATAAATGAATAGTACAGTTCTGCCATCTTGCAATAAGCATGAATAGATACATGAATATAAAATGCAGGATAAAAGTGCGCGTACTCCTACGATGCCCATCTAGATGTACCCAAGTGTACCTAGCATGTGAGTAGGTGTGAAACCAAGAATCCCTCTAGGATTTAGTTGAACCCCATTACCTGAAGTGTGAGAATGTAAGAGCCCTTCTTGGTCTCGAGTTGGACACCCCCTAAGGGATGTTCAGACCACTGTCAGCTGGAGCATCTGCATGCAGGAGCCTCAGCGTCTCTGGTCAGTGTGTCGGCCTGGAAGTCTCGGTTCCCTCTGACTAACATTAGCAAGAGGTGCTATATTTATACAGAAAGTATCTAGGGCTCCTTTGTCCCTTGTTGCTTGTATTAGCCATTGTTGGATTTGAGGATGATGTATGGGATGAACCGTGTACGTAGTTATGGGGAGGAAGGTAGTGTAGCCCCAGCCTGGTTTCTAAGAACCCTTATGAAGATTCATTCATACTGTGCGAGTCTATTGATGGAGTTATAGGCTCTATTGTTCAGGAGAAACCCTCCTTCTGCACCCAGGACTAGAACTAGGTAAAGGTTCAATCCGAAAAGGCTTGTTACAGTGTAGTGTAGGGGAGGTAATGTAGGTGAAGGGGTATGATGTTACCCGGGCCTATATTAGGGTACCTATATGGAACATAACACCCACTCCTCTTCCGAATAGTCAACAATGATAAAAATGCTAGTGCACTATTCTCTTTACTAGACAGTAGTGTATAGAACATTTTTCAATGAGCTTCGTTAAAATCTTGTTTTAAAATCATTTTAAAAATAGTTTAAAAAGTGAAAAATTAAAAAAAATTACTACGAAAATCAGTTATTTGGAATTGTCACTTAAGACACAGTCCTAATTGAGTTTGTTTATATAAGTTGAATGTCTACAAGCGTCAAAAGGCCATGCTTTTCAGCGAGAAAGTGTCAATTTTTAGGAAATGTTCCAAATTTAGTCAACTTTAGAAAAAGGAAAATCCGAATTCTTTCCCAGCACACGATGAGCCAATTATAGACTAAATGTCCTGGCTGGGAGACGCAACATCATCGCTGCTTGCTGCTGCAGGGGACGGTCCTTGTAACACCTTGCAGAGTACGTCAATGGAGCACAGATGTTATTCAGTACTACCAAAAGCTGGTGTAGAGGCAGCCGGTGCTGTAGTCGATACCTGGGTGCTAGTGGTGGAGCTAAAGCTCACTCCAGTTGTAAAAGGCACCTGCGGATTCTCAAGGAATGCAGTCATCAGTATAGGAATGCGCTGGGGACATTGCCAAGCATGAGACCTCAAGGGTTACAGCCTGGTATTCAAGTCCGCAGGCGTGTCCGTTGCGAGTGTCAGACAGAGGTCCAACACGCATTCGTCACCGCAAAACAGGCATCGAAGAACAGGTAAGATGCAGTCCATCCAGACTGGTCTAAACGATAGGACCCAAGAGGCGCTCAGTTCCCGTAGGCGAGGTGTGCCCAGATGCTGTACCATGCGTTCACAGTACTTCCGCTCTAGGAGCACTTTTGCCATCTCGTTGGTGATTGGGCCGTCCATTGCGTAGTAGGTAAATGACAATCAGGATTCCCGCTATTGATAGCAGGATCAGAGGTAGACCTCCTAAAATGCTTCCAAATACGGAGTGTATAAAGTTCGGGATAACTCCGAGGATTGTCTGAAAGGTGCTAAGAAGTCCTGACCGTATGGTCTTAAATAGGTGTACAATACCACTCGTATCAGACATATTACAGATATGACGCACCATTTCTGCAAAATGAATGGGGCAGTTTGTACGTATAAGTGCCTGTATCTCAGTCGAGGTCCTTGCGATTTGAAGATCAAAGGTCTCTCGAGCGGAGGTTGAGGGTACGGTTTGCTGTAAAAGCATGGCTTTCAGTCTGCTCAAAGCATCAAATTGTATAAAAGAAACATTCAATGAAGGCCATAACGGCGCCACCCTGACTGTACTTGTTGGGGGAAACAATACTTGCATACAGCAAGTAACCCTGGAGTTCACAGTGACCAGATAGGCAATGCCCGGAAGCATCCCACAGCAACCTTGATCGTTCAGCATCAAGTAACTCCCATTTGAGAGTAGCTCGAATACCGGTTTAATCATGGCAGCTGGAGTCCCCTTCATGTGGCAGGACAAGTTTGCTATCGATCCATTACACGCTGTGTGCAATGAAATGTCCCGGCACATGAGAGAACCGCTCAAAGCGTTCTTGCAGTTTGTACCACTTAGAAACACTTCTCGATCCCCACTCCGGCATCAAAATCTATATGGTAAATCCCAGGATTCCTTAATGTATTCCTTACCCATCTTTTCATATTTGCCCGCCTGCCTCTGTTCAAGGCAATATTGAAACTGAAAAGTAGTGACCGGTAGAGTTATGTGGCCATGGATGAGCCATTCAGTAGACGGAGCTTCCGCTACTGTAAATGGTAGTCGGTCCAGTTTTTCAATACGCAGCATTGTATATTTAGCTCCCCTTTGTGCCATTTCAACCTGTTTATCTGTTAGATTATATTCAGAAAACAGAGACGTACTGTTTATAAAACGCCACGGCACAAAGCCTGCACGCAAAGAGTGCAACGTCCAGCTCAATAACATGATAGAACGTAATTGAGTTTGCCCGTGTTGTAATATGGCTAAATCTTGTTCCAGTATGTCTATCGCAGAAGATACAATGTTGCCCAAAGAATATATTCTGGAGGACAAAGTTGTTAACCCATTGTCTACCACAGCCAACGATTTTTCTAAGTTAATACGGTCTATTTCCCGTATTCTCTCTGCGGCCTCTTGTTGGGATATTTTCCAATTTTCATTATAGGCAGCATAAATACCGGCATATATGAAACGTCTCGGACGTTGTTTCTTGGGACGTTGTAAAAAATCCCTAAGATCCATGTCTTGTGAGAGTAAGGCTAAGTGTTGTTTCACTTCCGTGAGTGTTGAGGTTTCTAGCCAATCAAGGCACAACTTCCCATCACTGTAGGATGTCACTACCCCTGGGTGTTCTCTTTGTACATAACGTGGGTCTGGCCTATGGATATTGAGCCCTTCGGTGATACCCATGAATCTTTTATGACATATGTTTGTGTCTAAGGGCCAAACCACCCATTTTTCCCAATTAGGGTCTGATCTATTGTACTGTAAAATGTCATCTACTTTTGCCCCTTCCTGTGAAGTCGAATTTTGCCACCCTCCCATCTGTGATGGTGTTGGAAATCGAGGAGTATTCAGGTCCTTGATCTTGGATAATCCAAGACAGGATGTCTGTTGCACAGTTTCGTTTAGAAATAATATCTGCTGTGGAATGAGGCATGCTCTAAATAGCGCTTCTGTTCCCTGGACTTGCCAGTCCCTAGAACCCCAGACTGATTTTAAGTCTATTGTGTCCTTCCATAGGTCAAAACCCTGTTCAGACAGTTGGGCAATAAAGGAAGCAGAGTAAACTGTTTGGTGTTCGTCAACATAATTTTCAGTGCCGATGTTGGTGTAACCTTATAATAATACGAGGTCGGGTCAGTGGTGTTAAACCCTGAAAAATATGAACATTTCTGTGCAAATGTTTGCGAACTACTTTTTGGTGGTGTAGGGCAATGTTCCCTCTGTTGGTACTCAAAAACATTTCTAGGTGAAATAGATTTGTGCAGAAAATGATGACCATAATGTTGGTAACAGTACAAAGTGTCATAGTCTGAATTACTTATTAACATTTGTGTTCGGAAATGCAGCAGTTTTTTT
This sequence comes from Calotriton arnoldi, assembly GCA_963921515.1. NCBI lineage: Eukaryota > Metazoa > Chordata > Amphibia > Caudata > Salamandridae > Calotriton > Calotriton arnoldi. The sequence goes on from CAWUFW010001100.1 coordinate 765,260, forward strand.
AAAATCAGACATGTTATTAACAGTTTCAGAGTCCCAACCATCAGAAAATGTACTGGAGGTAATGATATCACTTAATGAAATTTTAAATAAATGAGAAATTTTTAAAAGTTCAGTCGGACCAAATATTTCGAAATCAACCTTGTCCCAAACTACACCATCCGGTATAGGAACCGCTATGATGTTCACTGATGACAAGTCTCTTTGTTCACGATGAGACGATTGATGTGGTTTTAAAATCAAATTTACTTTCTGGGCTGTAGAGCTTTGTTGAAGGTATCATCCATTAATAAGCATGGTAAAAGTTAATACTAAGCCTAGCCAGAAAAGAAAAAATAGAATCCCAGTAATTACCCAAAGTTCTAACCAAGGTGATACCAGGTAAGTCTTTTTGAGAAAGTGTAGAAAGTCTCTAACTTGCTGCTTGCGTGATTTTTGGGCTGGCATCGTTTCCGGTTCACTTGGATCCAAAGAAAACGTATCAAAGTTCATGAAGTAGCCAGAAGCAGTTCGATCAATTGTAGGAATTGCATCGGGATTCGTTGAAATCGCATTTTGCTCTCGTCGAGGCATGTTGATGTAAACATCCGTATTTGGTCTTATTGGAACCTGGTTGTTATTTTGAGTTTCATTTTGAAGATGAACTTCTGGTTCAAGAGGAACGAGTTCCATAGTATTGTTGCATAGTCCTTCATTCCGTACAGGAGGCTCTTCAAACGTGATGAGTCTTTCTGTTTGAACTTCTCGGATTGTAGCCAGAGGAGGGCGTCTGCCTCTGTGGAGTCCACGAGTCCTACTGTTCAGTATCGGCCACATAGTGTGGTTTGATTAAGTCAATTGAGACAAATCTTTTCTCCTTTTTCCAGCAAGAGGCGGCAAAAGTACAGTTCTTGTTCCTTGTACTGCTAGGACCGGTACAGGTTTTCTGTAGGATGGCCCGAATTCTTTCTTGTCCGCTATTTTTTCTCTGACTAGATCCCCGACTTTTGGGATCCAGACAGGTCTTGCCGTGACTGCCTTGACTTCCCCAGTGGCGGTCTGTTTGGTGTTGACGTTACTTTGTCTTGTCCTGGATTCATTTAGATCCTGTAAAACAGCCCAACGATCATGGATATCAAATGCTTTCCCATCCGCCACTGTGCCTTCACAATCAAGATCAGGTACCAACATTCTCGTCCCAAATAGGACCTCATATGGAGTGACACCCCCTAGAGAAATTCTTGGCTGATTGTTGAGTGCTCTCTGAACTTCATATAAGTGATTGACCCAACCACCGCCCTTGCCTAATACCCTAGCTGTTAAAGATTGCTTTAAGTCCCGGTTTTTCCTTTCCACGACCGAATTTCCCTCAGGATGGTACGGAGAGGAGTACCGCAATGCTACGCCCATATTTTCCATGGCCTCTTTGTAAGCACGAGAGCTAAACGCCGGGCCACGGTCCGAGTGTAACGTGCCAACTGCGTCTGTCCCTATAAAGACTCGCAAATCTTTTATAACAGTTCGGGCGTTAGCCGAGCACTGAGGCCAAACCCATAGGAATCTGGAACAAGAATCCACTGCCACCAAGATATACTTGTAAGCCCCATCAGAATGTAAAGGACAGCAGTGATCCAGATAAACACAAGCGAGAGGTTTGTCAGATTTTAATAATGGTGTCTGTGCCGGGCGTATTACTGTGGAGCCTTTCATTTGTTGACAGATGTCACATTTCAAGACATATTCTTTAGTTTGTTTCGCTAGACCTGGCCACCAATAGCGCTGTTTCAACAAGGATATAGTCGCCGTAACGCCTGTGTGCGCAGAACCCAAACCCTCGCGTGCTGCAACAATCAAACCATGTCTACGATCCATATTTGGTATTACTCTATCCCCCACTCCAGGAATCTGAGCATATGGAATGTTCTGTGCATCTAATTTGTAGGAGTACTCGAGTGGAAATGTTTTCGGTACTGCTGAGTTGCCCTTGCGTGAAGCAATGATAGCCACCATCATCTCGCCTTCTATTCTCGTTTTAGAGCGAGTGATTGCAGCTACGGAAGCCGTGCGTACAGCCCCCTTTGCGGCTTCATTAGCCAATGAATTTGCTTCAACGTGCACGCCATCACGTTGATGACTCAGTGTATGTATCACGTGAGCCCTTGGTAGTTCATTTTTCAACTCAACTACCTGTTCCCATAGCATTTTATGCTTAATTGTGCCACCTTTTGCATCTTTAAACCCGTTTAGTTCCCAATGTTGTAAGTACTCATTGTACGACTGTACACAGTAAAACGAATCACACACAGTAAGTGTGGGGAATTCATGATCCGTATTTACAAGTGCCAGTATCAGTGCTTTTAACTCTGCCAACTGACCCGTGCAGTCTCCTAGAGATCGCGTCTTAGTACAACTTGGATGGAACTTTCGATCCCGCATGCGACCTTTAAGATAGCACACGCTGCGCTGTATTGTTGCTTTCTCCCTATGGCCGGTTGAGCAGATCCGTCAGTGTAAATAATATATTCATACTGATCTAGAGGCAAGAGTTCATTTGGTAGAGGATATTCTTGTTCGTATTGCAGGAATGCTTGTGTTTTTAGACTTGGATCAAATCTGTATTCAACGTCCATTGCAGTAAGAGAAATTAGCCCATTGTATCCATCTTGGTTGTAAAGCTTTTGCATTTGGAATCCTAGCCTTTGTAACAGCTTCTAAAGCTGGTACTGGGGTGACGACGATTATGCGTTTCCCCTGAGCCAGTGATCTTCCTCTTGCTAAAGCGGTCTGAACAGCTGTGAGTATTTTTTCTGTTGAAGTGAAACGCATTTCTGCGTTTGTGTACAGGTGTGATTTGTATGCGATCGGTACTGTTTCGCCTTCATTGAAGGTTAAGTAAGTGTACCCGCATTGACCCGCTATTACACGGATTACCAAGTTGCGTACGTTTACGCATGTCTGTAAGTGTTTGGAAGCAATCATGTCTTCTTGCAATGAACGTAGGATATTTGAATGTTCCTGTGTCCAATGTCTAACTGAAAACTCAGGTTTTATTAAGTCGTAGAAAGGTTTTACTCTTTCTGCGTAATCCAAAATGTATGTTCTGCTGAAATTTAGGAATCCCTGTATTGATTGTAAATTTTTCAATGTTTTTGGAGGTTGGAGCAGCGCACACATTTCTAAAGCGTTAGCTGCCAAACTCTTTCCTTCACTTGAAAGCTCATATCCTAAAAATAGGACACTGAGATGGGCTATTTTTGATTTTTAAAGTTAAATTTGTAGCCCTCAGAGGCGAATCCCATAATAATGGTGCTCACCCTGGTCAAGTGCCTCATTAAGTCATCGTCCGTCAGATAAATATCATCCACATAGGACAATGCTTCCTCATCAAAATTTTGGAGTAACTTAGTTACCCTTGCTGAAAATACCCCAGGGCTGTTCTTAATCCCCTGGGGGAGACGACAAAATTGTCGTTGGGACCCCAATGCTGAGAATGCGGTCAAATACCTGCTTTCAGGCGCTATATTTTGGCAGAAAAATCCATTCGAGATATCTAGTGTTGTTTTGTATTTTTTACGCACTATGTTATTCATTAATGCGGTACTGTGTGCATTTTGGACAGCAAATGTCTTTGTGCAAGTGTTTAAATGTCTGTAATCTAAAACTAGACTATATGAATTATCCGGTTTTGATACGGGAAATAAAGGATTGTTCATTGGTGAGGTGCAATTTTCGATCACCCCTTGGTATTCAAGTTGATCTAAGATCTCCCTGACCTGTTTTTTAGCTTCTTGCTTTATTGGGTATTGCCTCTGTGCATTTGGTGAAACTTTTAACGGGATCACGTGGTGGGTTGAATCCTCATCCCAACTGGCATGATTTTTGTATAGTGCTGGAGCCAGGGCAACCGCCCACTCCTGTGCATATGCATGTTTAAGGTGTTTGGGAACGAGGTTGGAGAATGCTGGAAAAATTATGTTTTCCCCCCTAGGGCACTCCATAACGAATGCTGGCGGCCAATCTTGTTCTGCTAATAGGATGTCATACCCAGATGACAGATTTTCCCAAAAGAGACCCTTAACTTTCCTGGGCTTGTCCCCCTCCATTTGGAGTGTTATCTCGTGTAACTTATGTGGGACGCTCACCCTGGTGTCTGGTGTTTCCACCGTGATGTAATCATTCAAGTCCGCTGTCACCAGAAATTCCTTCAGGTTCTGGCGAGCTATTGTTACTTCTGCCGCACTGTCTAGCATCGTCTGAGCCCATTCCCCGTTCAGAAGCTGCGTCCTCGGAATTCTGGACATGTCTGATCTTCAGACCTGCAACTTTCTTTTTCTTAAATTGTGGTTTTGATTTTGGCTTGTCTTCTTTTTTGGAAGTATAGTCTTGAGCGTGCTGCTTGTCTCTGGACTTTGTACGCTCTTATGTTCTGACCGTCCTCTCTCGGAGTTTTTCGTCGAGCCCTGAAAGGAACGAGAGGAACGTGCATCAGTATCCTGATACCGGTCAGGTTTCCTAATATTATCCCTATTCCTGAGATTGTACCTCTTTTCAGAGGGCTCCCGTGGAGGAGATCTACCTCGGGATTGAGATCTCTTTTCTGTAAAGTCTTGTTGTTTTTCATTATCCCACTTCTTTTTAGAAGAAGCTGGTGTCTGCTTAGAAGTTTCTTTTTCAGGACTGCCCATCAGTTGTGGTTTTTAAGCTTTCCCACCCAAACTGTCTCTGCCTAATTCTGCATATGCAGTTTCGATTATTTTGGGTAGTTTGTGTGGTTGGTCTAACGGACTGAACTCCCTTAGGCGTTGGCGGATTGCCACGGACGCTGCTTCCCCTTTAATATTATCTAGTATTATGGCTGATACCTGGTCGTAGTTATTTAATAACTTCATCCCTAAGTTCAGAGCAGGCTCTGCTCCGTACTCATGCTGTAATGTCTTAATACATCTGGTATCACAGCTAATGCAGGAATACCATGAGTTCTGGTATATATGGCAGCAAAGACTGTACCCCAAGTGGTACAATCCTCCAACTGTGGTGTTATCCCCATGGGCAAGCAGATTGTTAGCATTCTGTGTTTTTCCAACGTGGTAGTATTTGGAAATACTGCCTCGAGCTGAGTTATTTTCTGAGCTACCCAGAATGGTATTTGTTCACGTTTCGTGGGCATTTTGCCCATTACTGCATGTAATGTTTGTGGAGTTATTTTAGTTGCTGTACCCTGAGATTGAGTTCCATTTGTTGCAACTGTTGTTGGTTGGACTGTGAAAGTCCTCATGACGTATTGTGTCAGGTTTCTGTAGATTCTAATTAAATCTTTATGTTGTATGAGTAAGTCCAGCTGTGGCATTGTTTCAATGTCAGGATGTGGTGTGTATGCCGCTAATATTGGCCATGTTGCCCAGTCTCCTCCGAGCGGGCCTAATCTTACTCTGTCTCTTATGTGGGGTAGGGCGCCTTTAAACCAGTAAAAATGTTCCTGGTACGTGAGTGGAACTTCTATGTCCTCGCAAGGACCGTATTCCGCTGGTGCATCTCCTTCTACATAGTAGTGAAATGTGTGTGTTCTTGCATCTGCTTCTGGGAATGTAACTCACAAATAGAATACCTCTGTTTTATTTGATTTGTGTGCCTCAATCACAAAAGCTACTAAGCCACCCCTAGCTTGTAAACCATTTTCTAATAGTTTCCGGGTGATTGTATGTCTGAATTTAGGTGCAATTTGAATTGCGTTTAAATCTTCTTCTCCAGCTGAGATTTGTAGATCTGCTATGTTATTTCTGTCCTCAGTCATTTTTGTAAAGAAAAAGTTTGTTCAAGGGAACTAAGATAAGGTTTTATTTGCACAATTTTAGGAGCACTGTGTCCTTCAAGCTTGATTAACCAGCAGCCAATAAATAGGATATTTCGCCTACTCAGCTGTGGCGGAGTTTGTGCCCACCCACTCCAGACGTCTCTGGTGTTTTGTGAGTAGGGGTCTCTGAGAATAGCCCGACAACTACTCAGATTCTAATGTTAAATAAGTACCCAACCAACGTTGGCGGCGCCAGGTCGTGTAGTTCCTATAGTACCCATGCAGGACCTGCGCGTTTGGATAACAAACTGTGGGCTTGGTGGCAGACGGATTCTGAGCACCCCCACCGAGAATGTTAGCTTGTTTGCATAAGCTAGCTCACAGTGCCACTAGTGTCTCCTCTCATCGGGGAGAGATTAGTTTCTGGCAACCTCAGAACATGACAACCCTGATCCCTCAAGATCGCGGAAACAATGTACTACTTTTCGCTCAGTCACTCGTGCTCATTTAGTTTATCTCAGAGATACACAGAATAAACAGTCTGGGCGTTTCAATAAGGATTTATTGCACAGTTGTTATTCTCGTGTAAAATATATGAGCTGCAACAACCATTAGACAGTAGCAGAGATATATGATTAGCAGTACAGTGAATATAAATGGATAGTACAGTTCTACCATCTTGCAATAAGCATGAATGAATACATGAATATAAAATGCAGGATAAAAGTGCGCGTACTCCTACGATGCCTATCTAGATGTACCTAAGTGTACCTAGCATGTGAGTAGGTGTGAAGCCAAGAATCCCTCTAGGATTTAGTTGAACCCCATTACCTGAAGTGTGAGAATGTAGGAGCCCTTCTTGGTCTCGAGTTGGACACCCCCTAAGGGATGTTCAGACCACTGTCAGCTGGAGCGTCTGCATGCAAGAGCCTCAGCGTCTCTGGTCAGTGTGTCGGCCTGGAAGTCTCGGTTCCCTCTGACTAACATTAGCAAGAGGTGCTATATTTATACAGAAAGTATCTAGGGCTCCTTTGTCCCTTGTTGCTTGCATTAGCCATTGTTGGATTTGAGGATGAAGTATGGGATGAACCGTGTACGTAGATATGGGGAGGAAGGTGGTGTAGCCCCAGCCTGGTTTCTAAGAACCCTTATGAATATTCATTCATACTGTGTGAGTCTATTGATGGAGTTATAGGACTCTATTGTTCAGGAGAAACCCTCCTTCTGCACCCAGGACTAGAACTAGGTAAAGGTTCAATCCTAAAAGGCTTGTTACAGTGTAGAGTAGGGGAGGTAATGTAGGTGAAGGGGTATGATGTTACCTGGGCCTATATTAGGGTACCTATATGGAACATAACACTGGGTCCAGAGTGAATCCATCTTTGTCCAACTGGTTTCTTCAACACTGGCTGGTGGATGGGAATTAATTTTATTTAACCTAACCCTACAAAGACTAAGTTTCCAATTAACACCGTGGAGCCATTCCATCTTCCCCCTGACCCCTTGATGAATCCACCACCAGTGTCTGTCAAGGTCGCCCGCAAACTGGGTGTTTTTATTGATGCCAACCCCTCTTTAGATACAAGGGAGAACAAGGTACCAGTACCTGCTTCCTGAAAATGAAAAACCTCTGTCAATGTTTGCCCTACATCATGTATCGTTTGTCAACAACTTCCTCGGTTTGATTACTGTAGCTGCATTTACTCAAAAGCCAATGAAAGGTTATTCTGCAAGCTCCAACTAGTGCAAAATTCAGCCAAGAAGCTAATCACTGATTTGTCCCACCCTGATCATCTCGCCTATATTTTTTTGCACTCTTCGTTGGCCCCCAGTGCAGAGAAGAGTTTTCTTCAAGGCCATGGTAATCAGACAAAGGGCCATCTATGAAAAAACTTCTGCTTTGTTGCTACAAATCGTTGTTAGCACAACCCAGAAAGAGCGGTCAGATCCACCCATCTCGGTCAGATCCACCCATCTGTCCTTACTTCATGTGCCTAAGACTACAACTATCACTTTTGATGATCAGGCTGTCTCAATTCCAGTGGTAAAAGTCTGAAACAACTTGCCTCTGCTACTACTCTTCGAAAGTTTTCATTAGCGTCAAGAAACTTTGAATATGAGCACATAAATTAAAATGGCATAACATAACCTCCATGTGGTCTCAAGCTTTAATTTTCTGGAGAAGCTCTTGGAGCAGGCTGATGGACTACACACACACACATCTTAGAACATAACCTCTTCAGAAGGTTTGAGGCGCCAAATAATGGCCTTCATGTCCCAGGTGAAGGTGGTGCCCATCGGTTTGAGGTACTTAACCTTCCAATATCCTCTGGCACCCCCAAGGACAAGAGACTATTTTACACTTTTTCCTAGTGCAAGCTTTTCCGTGGCAAACTCATAAAGTAGTTCTAACCTTTCTCCTTCTTGGCCACTCTCAGCTCATAAAAACAGAATAATTATTATCTGGCATCTTCCTGCGACTTGAAGATTGCCTCAGGGATCCTTACTCTCACTCTTCAACCTTAGCATGGAGCAGTCACACACTATTCAGGAAGTTTATTTTTCTACACACAACAAGCACACCCACAGTGTCATTGCCTAGACAGCCAAAACAAATATGTGCATTGGAAAAGGGCAACTCCTGTTTGGAGCCATAAAAAGGAGTGGGGCCAGAAAAAAACTATGTTGCACGGCAGGTATGCTACCATCATAAGTATGATCCCAAGCACACAAATCACAAAATCCATTATCACACCATCATACAAAAGCAGCCTCCCCACCCACGTTACATTATCTTCAGAAACTTCATCCACATACCACTCGTAATTCCAAAAAAGCTCCCAGAAACCAAAACAGTGCATCTCATGCGGACATGCTGATATATGTTCATTCAGCTCTCCATCATGCAACCGACACAGTGCACACCATAAGAACAAGCAACCTTAATAAACTTTTCATTACCACAAGACCTATCTCAGCACCACTTCCACTCATATCTGGACACCACTTCCACTCATATCTGGACAACCTCGTCCTTCCAGACTACAACACACAGCACATTAACCACATGCTCAGGACTGGAAGAGGCTTCCCTGTCATCCACAAGCCCTTATGGTTTTGCAAGATTCAAATGAAATTACTCATCTGTCACTTTCCAACTTCATATCACAAACCATCAATTTCAAAAACATCTCACCCCAAAAACGGCAACCGCTTTAACAAGAACTGTACTAACCTCACCACCAACACATGCATCAATCACATCAACATTTACACAATGAACTTCAAGCTACCGGAGGATTCCACCCCCAAACAAATGAAAAACTAATTTCTTGATCTCTGGCACTCAACATCACTCAGTACATCTCAGAATATGTTCTCAAACTAGACAACACCCTTACGTTTATCATTACCTCCATGCCCACCATCAAATGTCATCCCTCCCTTAAAATCCACAGGAATAGGCCAGATCAATATGTCAACCTATCCGTCTTCAAACACAAACAAACACTCATCAAGGCTAACCCAAACTATACAAGTAACAGTACTTCTGTTTAAAAGACCTTCTCAAGTAAAGTTAAATTATTCTCACAACCACCACCCAACCACAAGGAAAAGTTAATTTAGTGACTAGCACTCGTGTCACCAAGGCCAACATTAACATATACATATTACGAAACATGCCACCACAAAACTAAAATCCTCAGCCACTGGTACACTTAAAAAACTATTGGATAGGAAACACCATCTGCAAACAAAAAAATAAATGGAAGAAGATGCATTCACAATAGGACCCGACCAAAAGGGATCAACTAAAGGCAAACCAAGCAAATCCCTGTTCAAAGGCGTGAGACCGCATCCATCCGGTCAGATCACCCATAACCCCATTCAAAAGACAAATAAAATGCTATCGCGAACGTCTTCATAAAAAGATCAACAAGACCTGAGATCACACGAAGCAAACAACAACCACCTGGTATCCTACCTCCCCCACTCAATGCTGCAAGAAGACATTACACAACCTCTCATTCACCAATATGAAAGCCATCCTCAGACCACAAATCAACCACCTCTGTAGATAATATTCTCCCCTCATCCACTCCAAAATGTATCACTAGAGAACCACTTACATCTCTCTGCAAAATAATCAATACTTCAATCACACAAGGCATCTTTTCATACTTCTAAAAAAAAAAAAAAATCCCTTCTTTACCCCCCTACAATTCAGCTAACTATCTATCCCTCATCCACCTGCCCAATAAAAACGCTTGAAAAGGCAGCTATCAAATACTATAACATCTAGGCACAAACCACTTCACAACTACCAGTGGGATGTAATTCCTTGCTTTAACAAGTGATTGCCACTAACAAAACTAGAAACTTCCTCCTAAACACAAATAAAAGGTGGCCTTTGTTCCGTTCTCCTGCATAAAATCTTTGCATCCTTCGACAATACTGAAAACCAAGTCTGCATCTGAATACACATGAGATTGTCCAAAATAGGGTTCTAATGATTTTCCTATTCTGGTTGTCCTATCCAGACAGTACACCTGCAAACCATATGTTTGGGAGTGTCATTTGGACTCCTTCAAGGACCTATCCACTCACTAGCCGACTAAGATCGATGGAGGGGTTGCAAATATATATATATATATATATATACATATATATATATATATATATATATATATATATATGTGTAAAATAAGCTAAAAATCACTCCTGAACTTCAAAGAGTAGATATGCACAGCAAAACAAATCTTCCATGCAGCATGTATTCTGCAAGCATCTAATAAGTCGAAAGAGTTATTTGAAGCAATAGACACAATTTACCTGCCCACAGAAGTATAGAAATTATAACCAGCAGTAGACCCACAAGCTCACCGCTAGACATTTGTCCTACAAAAATAATTAAACCCCAAGTCAGTTGAGAATCTAACCTTTCTATTCAATTCACTTCTATTCAGTCTCTTCCTTAAATAAGGCACTGTACTTAAAGAATGGAAGACAGCATAGGAAAACCTCTACTGAAGAAACTCCCTCTTTTACATGAGGACCCAAAGAATTTACATCTGATTCCTTCATTGAATCCAATGGTGTATTTCACCCTTTCCAAGCTAACTTTAGGCAGGACATAGCATACAGCCTCTGGTATGCTCTGCCAGGGTGATCTCCGCAGATTTTTGGATGGTGGGGCACCAATTTTATTAGACCTTTCAGTTGTCTTTGGCACCATTAACCATCTCCTGCTCAATAGGTTACAGGCTATCTGCATGAGCTACCTTTGACTTAAATGGTTAGAGTCTTATCTATATGAAGAATCTCAGGATGTTTTCTTTTACCCATTTAACTCAACTGAAGAAAAAAGGATGAAGTATGGATTTGTGCAAGGATCTTTGCTTTCTTCGTTATTGTTCAATATGTATATGGTCCCTTTGGTGTACACTCTTCATTCAATGGGTTACAATTTTACACGCATGCCGATTACTAGGAGAAGTATAGAAAACTAGCTGAAGTCAGAAAAACCTGAACTAGCCTCATGGATATCTGTAATTTCCTACATACAGCTCTTAGGTTTGTACATAAGTGAATGGCCTCAAATGTTTTACAACTTTACCCAAACAGAAATGAGCTATTGATCACTAAAAACACCATTGGTAAATTGACTCCCAATGATTGGCCTGAAACTTTGGGCCCACCCCCAACGTCAATGCTGTGCGCAACCTTGGAGCCTACACTGACTCTGATCTATCCTTCTAGTCGCAGATTTCAAAGTGGCCAAAAGTTGCGTTTGGCAAGTACAACACCTCAGTCCGATTCTCCCATGTATTGCTCCAAAATTTCATTTCAAGATTGAATTGACCTAGATACAAACTGAAGTGGATTACGGAAACTCTATTAATCTCAGTCTCCCCGACAAAACCACAAGTTCAACTAGTGCAAAATGTGACACATCTGGAATAGGTGCAAGACGCTAAGATCACAGTGCCCCCACCCTAAGATACCTTCACTGGTTCAGGAAAAGGATAGTATTTAAATCTTTTCTCATTATTCGCCATACTATCCCTGGGTTTGCCTGCTTTCTGGACATCTATATTCAAGCTACATACCCCCAAAAGAGCACTAGGTTCCTCTGAAAACATTTTGTTGGAGGTTCAAGAACCAAACCAACTCCTAACACAGATCCATTGCAGCAGCCAAGAAATTGAATAGGTCGTCTTTTAAATTGCGTGCACTTCCTTGGCTACTTCCTTCTGGGAAAAAGCTTAATAACTTTTTTCAATCTCACTGTATGTTTGAAGTAGTTTTACCCTATGTGTTAGTTTTTTTTATTCTATGGCGCCATGAAGTTACAGTGTAGCTGCATTGATAAATAAATGTTAATATAAAATAACTGATCTTCAATGTGTACATAGAATCTTTTCGAGTGCTCCTTGCCAACCCTGGGATCCAGATTCACCAGTACACCAATTATCCTCAACTGCATCTCAAGGTTTCTACATGATAAGACAAAGACCATCTCAGAAACTGTATGTCATTCAGGCCTGAATATCAAGAGCTTATCCAGAGTTGTACCCTATTAAGACAGGATTCCACTTCATGGGCAATGATAGCAAACAAGATCAAGCATAATAACTTACAACTGGCAGATCCTCCCCTTGACTCAGGCAAACAAAAATCACTTGCCTTCATCTTTGATTCAAATCAATAATTGACAGCTCGCATTACAAAAACAACAGGTGGTATGGCACTAAAGCATGCCTGCTTCTGTGCAAGATTAAACCCTACCTCCCTGAAGCAGTTTCAGAATGCACATGCAAGATTCAGTCCTCTCCCACTTAGGAATTAAGCAACACCCTGCTCTGAGGAGGTCACGATTCAACCCTAACAGCAAACAAGAGCATAATGCTTGCAGCTGAATGTTTCCTCAAGGTGCTCAACATAATTCTACCACTTATCGCCTACCCTGAAAGACATACACTGACTACCATGTCGGGCCATGCCATGCTCAAAACATGCTGCACCATCTACAAATACGTAAATAACAGCACACTCCACCCTACAACCTGGAAGACAATAAATTACTCTTGTGGTTAATGTATCACAAGAAGTCATCATGAGTTTGGAAATAAAACTACAAAAAAGAGATTAAAAACAGTGAACAAGCTTTGTCGCTACAAACCCAGATTATGCGCAAACATCACCCCCCACACCAGGCTTATAGTCCAACCCCATCAACGTGCAGTTCAGGAATGATCAGAAGCCTTGTGTCTTGCTTAAGCATCTAAACAATCAATAAAGGACCTCTTTCACCCTTGCACCATGTGTGATTTATTACAGTTCCCCTTCCTGGATTACAGGCATGATCTTGAATCATCCCCATGTTCTTACTTCCTGCACCCTGATGTCTCAATGTACAGTGGTCTTTGTTCTTGTCTAGGGTTGCCATATGTAGGTACTTGTACACACATACCACCACACAAACATAATTCAACCATATGCGAGCAACATGCTGTCTCCTTAGAGTCCCTGATGCCTCTGATGTCAGGAATCAAACAGAATACCATGACTCCTTCAAGGATGAATGATCTGTTTCTTCCTCAGACTAAACACTGCCAATATGGAGTTTCTCTACATTTTTCCCCCCCAACAAACTCCCTACCCACCCTCACCGGTGTGAAAATTTCTCTCCTCTTGGCATCCCCACAATTCTAGTCCACCATACAAAAAAAAAACAATTACCTTTATTGGTACAAATACATAATACCAAAAAGGCCAAAGTCATCAAGCCACTTCTTTGCTCATCAGCCTCTATTAGTTTTCATTAGATGAGGAATCACCTTCAAAATATGTTGAATTACACACAAGGCGCTTCACCTCAGTCAGCCTTACTTCCTCAAAAACATTCACCACTACTGGTAAATCACAGAATTGAAGGACCAATTCATCAAATAAATTTCTCTAATGGTTCTGGAAGAGTATCAAACTCTGTCCTACAAGAAATATGCTTGGGCCCCATTCTACTAGCATTCCAAACAGCATCCAAGACTTCTATGTTCTGCACTCATTTCCCTACTCTCCAACTAGGTCTCCTCCTCCCCCCCACCACCCTCCTCCCTCAAGTACTGGGAAGATCACCTTCTTAATAGATTTCCAATTCAAAAAATGCTCCGCTACCCAAGTGGTGCGATTCATGCTAAAAAATTATTTCATTAGTAACACTTTTACAGCTTCCAGAACCACAGCTCGGAGGGTAGGGATGGGCACATACAGGCAGCTTCTAAAACCACAGCGCTGTCAAGTGTAATGAGATGAGAAAACGTGGGTAGCTCTAACACCACAAACATAGTTTCCTGTTTTCAGAGATTCAGAACTGTGATCCTTCCTGTCTTTTATACTTCAGCCGGCTCTGGGGGCGGGGTGTACTGAATGAATAGTGCAGGTGTGCATGTGTAAATAGAATACTTATGAATACAATGGGCCAATTTTGTAAAGAGCGATATCTTGTGGTGTACATGGGTTTATGTGACAGAAGTAGTGGCCCCTCAGTCACAAGAAGTATAAAAAAAAGTGCCTATATTCACCCTGAAGATATTTCTATCTAGTTTGTTTTGAATGGGTTTTAACAAGGCGGTCTCCTTTTTGACGTAGTTACGCTGGGCTATCTTAGTATTATTTTAATTTGCTAGGTTAACTTTGTAGGTTTTGAGACCATTTGACTTTTGTAGATAGTTTTGGCCACAGGATTTTTCCCACTGTGATCACTCTGGATGATGCTGAGGCAGGTCATGATTAACCTCCCACCATTTTTTTCCAGCTGTTGCTTGATGCTCCAACCAATTAATGCCAGCTGCAGCATCAAAGACAAGCCTCTGAGCTGGCACGCCACACTTCTGGGAATTTCATCAGTTATGTTCGGGGCACTTTCAGCAGTCTGAACCGCAACTTCTTGATTCAGGCACATTTTTCTCTGGAATGTTCATATCAATCAGTCAGTCAGTACTTCTATAGCGCTGCTTATCACCCCAGGGGGCTATGCAGGCACTGGGGTCCCGCAGGTCTTTATTCAAAGAGCCAGGACTGGAGTCCCTTTCTGAAGTCCGCGAGTGAGGGTGATGTTCGGAGGTGGTGGGGGAGGTCGTTCCAGGACTTGGCGGCAAGGTAGAAGGAATGACCTCTGCTTTGGCTTCGATGGACGAGGGGGACGTGGGCGAGGGATAGGGAGGCGGAGCGCACTAGTCTGGCGGGTTGGTGGAAAGTCAGGCAGTGATTGATGTAGGCAGGTCCCAGGTTGTGAAGGGCTTTTTAGGTGTGGGTGAGCATCTTATACTGGCATCTCTTCTGGACCGGGAGCTAGTGGAGGCATCTGAGGTAGGGGGTGGTGCTGGCCTGTTTGGGGAGGTTGAGGACGAGTCTGGATGCATGTTGACCTGGCGCTTCATAGTGAAGTCGTTGTCCAGGATGATGCCGAGGTTGCGGGCGTGGTCAGTGGGGGTCGGAGCGAGTCAGAGTTCGGTGTGCCACCAGGTGTTGTCCCACAGTGAGGTGTTCTTCCCGAAGATGAGTACTTCCATCTTGTCCGTGTTCAGCTGCAGGCAGCTGGACCTGATCCAGTTGGAGATGTCGGTCATGGCGTTCCAGAAGTTGGATCTGTTGCTGGATTCATATTGATGAAACACTTGATATAACTGTAAAACAAAGGTCCACTCCAGCTGGCCCTAAAACTATGCTACTTAATGCTCTTGCCTTCCTAACCATTCTCTAGAAGTTTGAAATTTGCATTTAAAACGACCCCTAGATATTTTAATCATAAGATATTGTTGGTTACAGGAGCATTCAAATCCAGTAACAGCAGAACGGTCAGTCAGGTGGGTTGTCAAAAGGTACCCATGTCTAAGGGTTTTTAAAACTACACTTCCTATGGAGAAAAAGTCTGTCCGTTAACCTCCCCTCAGTGTACGGCTGATTTTATGGAGATATAAATATCCCTCCCTCATGATGACCATGTCTCCATGATTCTCCCAAGATAGTAACAGCCTTTGCTTGAATGTCAGCCACTTTATCAAAGTTGGAGATCTCATTTGTGTACAAATGAGCCCCAAATCTGGCCTAGGGAAAAACAATGATATCCAATATGGAATCACTGGGCTTCTCCTAATATGAGTGCGAAGCGACACAGATATTTGGCCACTTAGTGTACCTTGGGGTTTCCAAGCCAGGGAGGTAAAGTCCTTCCAGGTACATTCCCTTGTGTGGGCCAACCAGTCTGGGATTATCTTTACAGTTAAAATCCCAGGTGTCCGGTTCAAATTTCAAGAGGTTATCTTTCCACCAAGCTGGGCCTAATTAAACTAATCAGCTTTCCTGAAATTTGAGAAAGCAACTGCAATGAGGCAGGGGAGGCTCCGCCGCTAAAGCGGAGGAGCGTCGCCCCTCTGATCTCAGAGCAGTGAAAAAAGGAAAAATAAAATGATAACGTTATCATTTGATTTTTCTTAGCTATGGGACTAGGTTAGGGCAGGGTGGGGCTGGCGGTCACAGGAGGAGGAGTGGTGGCCACACTCTAAGAGCACATGATGGTTTGGCCGGCCATCTTGAGCCAGTCAAACAGTCATGCACACTTTGCATGTTCCCCACCAGGCTTGTAATGCACAGCCTGGTGGTGAACATGCACAGGCTTATAGTCCCCATCTGAGAGCCGAACCAAGGCGCTCAGACCAATCACAACGCAGCATTGTGATTGGCTTAGGGGAGCCTGTGTGCTTCCTGCTTCCGTTCCGGGACTCGTCTACAGGGAAGCGGAGGAGAGACGCAGCTAGCCGAAGAGGTAAGTGGTTTTTTTTTTTTACCCTGCCACCCCCGTTACCCGCCACTGCAAGGAGGAATATCAAAGTAACATCAACTGAGTAACTACACAGCTGAATACTCTACTTCCACATCACAATTAAATCAACGGTGTCAAAACTAAACTTTAATTTAAGTCTAATTTAGTGACCGTCACAGAAAAAAGTTACTTTGGTAATGCTATTTCTGGTGGATGCACAAGTTACTAACTTGTGTAACGATATATCTGTAAGAGACAGTAGTTAGTGACAGATTCCTTACCTTAGAATATCCCCAGGCGTCAGGCTGGATCCGGAAAGTTTTTGCGTAGCAGTACCCTTGCGCGTCGGTAGGCGGCGTCGTGCGGCTCCGCGTCAGTCGTCGGCGTCGTGATCGCCGGGATGACGTCGCGGGCAGTACTTAGACGCCGCCCCTGCGCGCTGACGTCAGTTCTGTACACGACTTTCCGCGCCAGGAACGCAGAGCCATGCAAGAAGCGGACATAGGTGTCTGAAAAAATACTAGGGCCCTGAAAGGGATGTCCTTAACCCTAGAAATCAGTTCGCAGAAAGGGGAGGATGGGTGGGGCGGTAAGGAATCTGTCACTAACTACTGTCTCTTACAGATATATCGTTACACAAGTTAGTAACTTGTGCATCTGAAAGAGACACGTTAGTGACAGATTCCTTACCTTAGAATAGATACCCCAGCAATACCAACCCCGGTGGTGGGTCTGCGAACAAAGATCAGACAAGGAAGTCCCGGAGGACAGAACGGCCAAAGAAGCCGTCCCTCCGGACCTGGCTGTCAAGGCAGTAATGCTTGGTAAACGTGTGCAGCGAGGCCCACGTAGCTGCCTGACATATATCCTGCAGCGGAACACCGCGGCCTAAGGCCGTGGTAGCAGCCGTTGCCCTGGTGGAATGGGCACGCAGCCCAACAGGAGGCTCCTTCTTAGCCAAAGAATAGCAGGCTTTGATACACAAGGTTACCCAGCGGGAGATGGTTCTCTTGTGCACCGCCCGACCTTTTTGGCGCCCACGTAGCCAACAAAGAGCTGGTCATCCACCCGGAAGTGTTGTGTGCGGTTGATATAAAAGGAAAGCGCACGTTTTGGGTCCAGACGGTGGAGCGTCTCTTCTTCTCTGGAAGGATGCGGAGGCGGAAAGAAGGTGGGCAAAGTGATGGTCTGCCCAATGTGGAAGGCAGTAACCACCTTTGGCAAGAAGGACGGACGCGTCCTAAGAACAACCTTGTCTGGATGGACAGACAGAAAGGGAGGTTTGCATGATAGAGCCTGGAGCTCACTCACCCGCCGAGCGGAGGTGATGGCCACCAGAAAGGCTGTCTTCAGAGTCAGAAGACGAAGAGGACAGTTATGTAGAGGCTCAAAGGGAGCGCACATAAGAAAGGTAAGAACCAAGTTCAAGTCCCACTGAGGCATCACAAACGGAACAGGAGGGAAGAGGTGTGTAATGCCTTTTAGAAACCTGTTAACAACAGGGGACTTGAAAAGGGAGGGCTGATCAGGAAGCCTGAGGAAGGCCGAGATGGCACAAAGATAGCCCTTGATGGTACCCAGGGCAGAACCCTGTTGGGCCAGGGAAAGAAGGAACAGAAGAACCTCAGAAAGAGGGGCAGAACGGGGATTCACAGCCTTTGCTGTGCATGCCACAAACTTGTTCCACCTGCAGGCATATACCACCTTAGTGGAGGGACGCCTGGCTGCCAGAATCACATCACAAACTTCGGGAGGCAAGTCGAAAGGAATCAACTGCCGCCGCTCAATCTCCACGCAAGCAGGTGGAGGCTGGACAGGTTCGGGTGGAGGACCGTCCCCTGCTGCTGCGACAGAAGATCCTCCCGAAGAGGCAGACGGATCGGGGGATCGACGCTCATACTGAGTAGCTCGGGATACCAAACTCTTCGAGCCCAGTCCGGAGCCACAAGGATGACTTGGGCCCGGTCGCGCCGAATCTTCTTCAACACTCTGGGTAGAAGTGGTATAGGCGGAAAAGAGTACAACAGACCGCAACTCCACTCGCGACGAAAAGCGTCGCCGAGCGAGTGCTGCCTTGGAAATTCCAACGCGCAGAACTGATGACATTGCGCGTTCTCTTCGGTGGCGAATAGATCTAACCAAGGCTCTCCCCACTGTAGAAAGAGTCCTTGCGCCACTTCCGAGTGAAGACGCCATTCGTGATCCATCATGCACCTGCGGCTGAGTTCGTCCGCCCTGGCGTTCAGGGAACCTGCCAGGTGTTGAACCATCAGGAATATGCCCTGATGTTCCAGCCATGTCCAGAGGCGCAGAGCCTCCTGACATAGGGTCCACGACCCCACCCCGCCTTGTTTGTTGCAGTACCACATGGCGGTGGTGTTGTCTGTGAACACCTGCATTACCTTCCCTTTGACAGAGGGAAGGAATGCCTTGAGTGCAAGTCAGATCGCCCGGAGCTCCAGAAGGTTGATATGGAGCCGGGACTCCGCCGGAGACCAGAGGCCTCTGATCTCCGCCTCTCCCATGTGACCGCCCCATCCCAGAAGGGACGCGTCCGTCACAACTGTGTGCTCTGGCTGGGGAAGGGAGAGGGATCTGCCCATGACCCATTGCCGGTTCGAGAGCCACCACTGCAACTGTTTTGCAGTCCCCTCCGAGATCTGGACGTGATCGGACAGGTTGCCCTGGTGCTGCGCCCACTGGAACTTCAGGTCCCACTGCAGAGCCCGCATATGCCATCTGGCATGATCGACCAGCAGGATGCAGGAGGCCATGAGGCCCAGCAGCCTCAGGGTCATCCGTACCGAAACCCAGGATAAAGGCTGAAAGATCGGAATCATAGCCTGAATATCCCGGACTCGCCGTTCGGGAGGATAGGCCCGAAACTGCGTCGTGTCCAGAACCGCTCCGATGAAAAGGAGCTGTGGAGAAGGAATCAGATGAGACTTCGGCACATTGATGGAGAACCCCAGCGAGTGCAGGAGTTCGGCCGTAGTCTGGAGGTGGGAGACGACTGCCTGGGACGAGCCCGCCTTCAGCAGCCAGTCGTCGAGGTAGGGGAAGACTGAAACCCCTGCCCGGCGCAGATGAGCTGCGACCACCGCCATCACTTTCGTGAACACCCGAGGGGCACTTGTAAGGCCAAAGGGAAACACGGTGAACTGAAAATGCTCGATGCCTACCGTGAACCGAAGGTAACGCCGGTGGGCCGGCAGGACGGGGATGTGAAAATAAGCGTCCTGCAAGTCCAACGCTACCAACCAGTCTCCAGGGTCGAGGGCAGTCAAGACCTGAGCTAGGGTGAGCATCTTGAACTTCTCCTTCCGGAGGAAAGTGATTGACGTTCCGGAGGTCCAAGATAGGACGCATGTCCTCCTTGTCCTTTTTGGGCACCAGAAAGTAGTGGGAGTAGCAACCACGTCCTACTTCTGGGGTCGGAACATGCTCGATGGCCCTCTTGGCCAAGAGGGCCGTGACTTCCTTCTGCAGAAGCACCAAATGATCCCCTGACATGCGGTGGAATTGAGGTGGCATGGCTGGGGGTGGTCTCGAAGGGGAGGGAGTAGCCCCTTCGGACAATGTCCAAGACCCACCTGTCCGAGGTGATGGCACGCCAGTGGTGAAGGTGATGGCGGACCCTGCCCCCTACTGGCGTGCTGTGCACCTGAAAGGAGGGACTAGGAGGGCTTGGAGGCTGCGGACGGGGCGGAGTTGGTGGCCTGACCCACACGCTGGTTGCCTGAACCGCCACGGCGGTAGCCACGTCCTCGGCCACGCGAAGACGCTTGCTGCGCGGGCCGTTGGTTGGGCAGCGGACGTGACTGGGCGCCCCTTCCGTGGCCACGAAAGGGGCGAAAAGCAGAGGTTAGCGGAGGGCGCACAACAGAAAGGCCCAGGGACTTGGCAGTAGCCCGTGAGTTCTTAAAACGCTCCAGCGCATGGTCTGCTTTGGAACCAAAAAGACCGACTCCATCAAAGGGCATGTCCATGAGTGTATTCTGGACATCACCCGAGAAACCAGTTGTTCTCAGCCAGGCGTGGCGACGCAGCGACACCGTCGTTGCAAGCGATCTGCCCAGCGAGTCGGCGGTATCAAGGCCACAACGTATGGTGTACTTTGCCGCATCCCTACCTTCCGCAATGGTGCGGGTAAGCAGTGTCTGGACCTCCTCAGAACACTGGGGCAAAACAGCCGCCACCGAATCCCACAGGGAGTGGGTATATCGGCCCAAAAGGCAAGCGGTGTTGACGGACCGCAAGCCAGCACTGGAGGAAGAAAAAGCCTTCTTCCCAAATTGGTCCAGGCGTTTGGATTCCCTATCCGGAGGGGCGGTAGGGAAGGCGGTTTGGGAGGCAGAGGCTTGGACAACCAAGCTCTCGGGGGTGGGATGTTGAGAGAGAAACAAGGGGTCGCCCGGAGCAGGGTGATGGCGTCGGGCCACGTTCCTATCCACAGGAGCCCCTGTGGTGGGCTTGGACCAGGTGCCCAAAAGAACGTCCGAAAGTGCATCATTGAACGGCAGCAGTGGCTCCGAGGAGGTAGCCGCCGGCTGAAGCACTTCCGTCAGGAGATTAGTCCTGACAGCCACAGTAGGCAATTGGAGGTGCAAGGTTCCAGCTGCTCTCCGCAACACCGTTGCGAAATTTGCTCCCTCCTCCGTAGCCACGGGAGGAGACAGCATGCCAGTGTCAGCCCCAAGTTCCTCTGCCCAGTCCTGATCATACTCACACTGCTGTGTGAGAGGGTCTTCCGACCCCTCCCAGCTCTCCTGGTCCTCCTCTGGCTCAAAATATGGAGGAGGAGGGACATCTGGGACCCAAGGTCTCATCGGCGCCGGGGCCGGCGTCGAGCGACGTCGGTCCGGCTCCATGTCCGGAACCGGAGAGAACCGGGGAACGACGCCGCCCGGAGCCCCGGGCGGCGTCGGGAACGGCACCAGGGACATCGGCGCCGGCGTGGTTAGGTCAACCGGCGTCGATCGGGGTTGCGGTACCACCGGAGCCGGGATCGAGGCCGGGACCGGAGCCGAGGCCGGGATCAAGGCTGGCGGGACAGGCGACGCCGGGACCGGAGTCGTCGGCGACGCCAGAGCAACCCCATCAGGGCCCGCGGGGCCCGAAGGCGCACCGGAGGGACCTTGAGGCCCGAAGAGGCGGGCCATGGCCGACAGGAATTCCTGTATCTTGGCCGGAGTCGCCCCCGAACCCGGGAAGGACGGGTAATGCGGGGGTGGCGCCACAGGCACATCCGGAGCCGCGGGGACGGTGCCGACAGGGGCCTCAGCCGAGTCGCGAGACCGGCGAGGCGAAGTCTTAGAGCGATGGTGCTTCTTAGACTTCTTGTGCTTCGACTTACCCGAGGAGTGCGAAGACTTGGACTCCGACGACCGGCGGGGGCTCCGCGACCGGCCCCTCGACCTCTCACGGGACCGGGGCTTGGTGCGGCGCGGAGCAGACTGCCGGACCTCGAGGAGCTTTCGAGACCGCTCTCGCAAAGCCTTCGGGTGTAAGGCCCGGCAGTCAGGGCACGACTTCGTGTCGTGGTCTCGGCCGAGACAGTAGAGACACTCTAAGTGCGGGACTGTGATCGACATCATTCGACCACAGACGTCGCATGGCTTGAAGCCGGGCATCCCTACCGACACCTAGGAGTCGAGAAGACTCGAAAAGAAACAGTGAAAAAATCACCAAAAATGTAGTCAAAAATTGACTAGGGCACTGCTCTTCCCGGATCTGCGCTTACTGGCGCTGAAAAAGAAGAACTGACGTCAGCGCGCAGGGGCGGCGTCTAAGTACTGCCCGCGACGTCATCCCGGCGATCACGAAGCCGACGACGGACGCGGAGCCGCACGACGCCGCCTACCAACGCGCAAGGGTACTGCTACGCAAAAACTTTCCGGATCCAGCCGGACGCCTGGGGATATTCTAAGGTAAGGAATCTGTCACTAACGAGTCTCTTTCAGATACTCTAACTGCAGGGGTGGCTGGTGTGCGGGTGGAGTGGCTCGGTGAGTGGTGGGGCAATGGGGACGTGCGGAGGGGGGAGGGGAAACGGACAACAAATAAACATTTTTTTTAAAATTAAAAGAACTTACCTTCCGCCCGATGCTCTTTTCCGTGTCCTTGCTGCAGCGCAGGCCCTGGATGTGGTCGCCTTCATCCTCCTGGGCTCTCCTCAGCACTGACTCTGGCAGAAAGGGAAGGACTTCCTACCTTGTACAACGCGAAACCAACCATTGGTTGGAGCAGGCTAACCCAGAGCTAATTTTGAGGCTGGGGGCCTGCGGCTGCAACCCCTTGGCTGTTTCTCAGCCTTAGGATTGCAGGCTCTGAAGTGCGCAGGTCAGATTCGCCAGCTCTAGACAGCCGGCCAATCTGACTTGTGCACCGTGCATTAATAGTGCAATTGCACTAATCAGCCTGGCCCCTGCCATCGTGCTGTTAGAGCGCGAGCCTGGGACACATTGATAAAGTGGTATTTATTACTGTTTTATTAATGTGTGTGCCTGCTGCTCTCGCAGCTGGAGGGCGACAATCCTCTGACATAATGGAGGAGCCGCCGCTGTCTAACTGCAGATTTCTCACCTTGCGACTATTCCCCAGGCGTCAGACTGGATCTGCATACTAAAGAGTAGCACTACTGCACACAGGTAAGTGGAGTTCTTCAGCAACGCACATACGTCATTCTACTTCAGAATGACAAGCAGATCACATACACGCGCCACGCATGTGCACTGAAATCAGTTGCTTTCAAAGGCTTGCACGCACCCTCAGATGCAAAACCCATCGACAAATTGGCTCGACCAGTGTGCAGATGTCCAGTTTGGGACCTTTTTAGAAGAAAAGAGTCCATTCCACAGAACAGTGAGGTGGGAGGGCAGTGAGAAATCTGCAGTTAGAATATCCACCAGAAAGAGCATTGCCAAGTAACTTTCTTCTGATGGATACTTCCAACAGCACATTCCTCTCCTTGTGATTAAATATCAAAGCCATACCTCTCCCGCTGGTGAGTCTGTGGAATGGTTCAGACCAAAAAATCCTGCAGTACCAAACGGGTAAAAGGTACGCCCCTCTGGACTGTCAAGGCAGTAGTACTTCATGAAGATATGCAATGATGCCCACATAGCAGCCTGACAGATATGCAGTATACCAATGCAGTAGTAGCAGCCTTACCTAGAATGGAATGAGCCTGTAACCCTTTGGAGGCCTGTACATTTTATTGTAGAGTACTAGCCATCTAGAGATGGTTATTTTCTGCACTGCTGTCCCCTTCTTTGTTCCGGAGAAGCCCACAAAGAGGTGATCATCCTCTCAATGGTCTCTGGTATGATCAATATAAAAACTGAGGGCTTTCTTAAGATCCAAGCGAAGCAATTTCTCCTCATTCGAGGGGGTGAGTCAGAGCAAAGAATGCCAGAAGGATGATAGCCTGTCTAGCATGAAAGGGTGTTACCATTCTAGGAAGGAATGCCAATCATGTCCTCAAAACCAGTTTGTCAAGAAAAATGGTGTTTAAGGAGTGTGGACTGAGAGTGCCTGTAGCTCGCTCACACTCCGAGCGGATGTTTAGGCAATAAAAAAAAAAGACAGTTTTAATGTTGAAAACGCAGTGGATAACGGAGTATCGGCTCAAAAGGGGTGCACATGATGAAGGTGCAGACTAGCATTAAGCCTCTCAGTGGCATCACAACGGACTTTGGCGGAAAAAAAATTTTGTAAACCTTTGAGGAACCTCATCACAAGAGGTGATTTAAACAAAAAAAGGCTGATCCGGCAACTGTTAAACAAAAGTCGAAAGAGCCAATAAGTAGCCTTTAGCAGTGTTCAACGCAAATCCTTGCTGGGCCAAGAAGAAAACACAACCCTTCAGACAGCTGATCTTGTAGCAGGTCATTCTGCTGGGTGCTGCACCAAGTTACAAACTTATCCCAGCACCCGGCGTACACTGAATGCATAGATGGATGCCTGGCAACCAGAAAAACAAAAACTCTGGAGGAAGATTGATGGACACTAGCTGCTGCTGCTCAATCTCCATGCATGAAAGTGCACAATGAGAAGGCCTGGGTGCAGGACTTTGACCTCTTGCTGCGACAGTAGATCCTCTCAAAGCGGCAGCTTGATCGGAGGACAGATTCTCATGCCCTGAACTTCTGAGCACCTCACCCTCTTGTCTCAATCCAGAACCACTAGGAGGACTTGGGCCCAGTCTTCTTCAGAACTCAAGGCAGGAGGGGGTGGGGGGGGAGAGGTTAAGGCTTACATGAGTCCAGGGCCCCACTCTAGGTGGAATGCGTCTCAGAGAAAGATCAGTGTTGGGCATTCTAGCATGCAAAACCTCAGACAATGCCTGCTCTCGGTGGTGCTGAAAAGATCGAGCCAGGGTTCTTCCCATTGCTGGAAAACATCCTGAACCACCTCCATGTGTAACTGCCCTTCGCTATCCCCTAGGAGTCGAAGACTGAGTTTGTCTGCCCTGGCATTTAGAGATCCCACCAGGTGGTTCACGACCAGAGAAATGCCCTGGTGCCACAGGATCAAGCCAAGCCTTCAGGCACAGGACCAGAGACCCCACTCCACCCTGCTTCTTGCAGTACCACATGGTGGTGGTGTTGTCTGTGAGGACCTGTACAAGCCTCTTCTTGATGCTTGGTAGGCAGGCCTTCTATGCCAAGCAGTTCGCCTGTAACTCCAACAAACCGATGGAGTCAAGTTTCCGCTGGAGACCAGAGCCCTCTGAACTCCACCTCTCCCACAAGGCATGCCCAGTCCAGCAGTGATGCATGTGTCACCACCATCAGCTCAGGGTGGGGGTAAAGAGAAGAGTCTGACACTGACCCAATCGTAGTCTGGCAGCCACCTTTGCAGTTCTTTTGCAGTCTCGGACAAATCCTGGAAGAAAACCAATAGTTTTCCTTGGTGCTGTGCCCACTGGGACTTCATATCCCACTGCACACACCGCATGCGCCATCTGGCGTGGTTAACTAACAGGTACTGGAGGCCCATAGTCCCAGTAGCCTCAATGTTATCATCACCGAGTTCCAGGACAGAGTCTGAAACATCAGAATCATAGCACAAATGTCCTGGATTCTTCACTCCTAGGTAAAGGCATGAAACTGTACAGTAACCAGGATGGTTCAGATTAACAGGAGCGTCTGCGAAGATGGTCTACGACTGCTTGGAGTGAGCCTGCCTTTAACAACCTGTCGTCGAGGATGGGGAAGACCGACACATCTAACTTCAGAAGGTGTGCCGAGACCACCGCTATCCCTTTCGTGAACACCCGAGGGGCACTGGTAAGGCCAAAAGGGAGCACCACAGCCTGAAAATGATGCTGGCCTTCTGTGAACTGCAGATAACACCTGTGGGCCTATAGGACGTGACTATGAAAATAAGAATCCTGTAGGTCCAACGCTATTATTCAGTCTCCAGGATCTAGAGCAGACAAAACGTGGGCCAGCATGAGCACCTTAAATTTGTTCTTCCACAGGAAGGCGTGCAGAGGGCAAAGAGCTAAAATAGTACGAAGGCCTCTGTCCTGCTTCGGCACAAGGAAGTAGCAGGAAAAACACCCAGTTCCTGCTTCCGAGGCCGTAACACTTGCTATCACTTCTTTGGTCAAAAGTGCCTACACTTCCTGCTGCAGACGGACAAGTGATCCTCCATCAGCTGTGCTGATGGGGGTGGAAGGTGCGGCAGGGTATAAAGAAACGGGAGGGCGTAGCCCAGTTTGACAATCTGGAGGACCCATGTGTCCGAAGTTATGCCTCGCCACGCTTGGAGGAAATTTCGGATCACGAAAAGGATACACTAAAGCGGTGTTGTTGTTGAGGTTGCCGGTGGGGCGAGGGACTGAGCTGCATGTTGCCCCTGATGCCCTAAGCATTGTCTCTGGGAGCCTTGGCCCCGAAATAGATGAGGAGTTTGTTGTGCCTGCGGTGGGGTCTAGCACTGGCAACATTGAAAACACCAGGCTTACCCCTGAAAGGGGTGGAATGGCTAGTGTAACTGCCTGGTAGAGGCAGACAAACCCAAGGAATGTGCTGTGGCATGATTTTTTAAAAATAGTTCCAGGGCCGAGTCTACTGCTCACCGAAGAGGCGAAAGACACCGAATGGCATATCCATTAATGATGCCTGGACATCTCCTGAGAAACCCATAGACCTCATCCATGTGTGGAGCCTAAGCACCACCCTCATGCTGACTGCTTGACCCAATCAATAGATCATGTCCAGGCCAGACCCAGTAACAAATTTTGTTACATCCCAGCCTTCTTGGATGGTTTGGACAAAAGATGCCCATGGGAACTGCTGGTAGGATTTAGCATACTAGGTCCTACAGTGCATCGTATAGTGACTCAGGAGTCAGCTGGTGTTGACAAAATGTAGGGCAAGTCTGGCTGAAGAGAACATGACCTTGCCAAAGGTCTCCATGCATTTGGATACGTGGTTAGGAAGAGTCATAGGAAAGGCGCTGGGGTTTACTTTATAGGTGGACACTTGTACCACTAAATTCTCCGGCGTTGGATGTTGTCAGGAAGTCAGGGTTGCCCAACCCTGATCTATGGCTATGAGCTGCCTGTCTGGTCACTGGGGGCCTAGAACATGGTTATGCCCAAAAGGGTATCTGTAAGGGCTTTAATAAATGGTAGGAGAGCTTCAGTATGTACCTGGCCAGGCTGGAGAACCTCCGCTAGGACGTTGGTCTTTTCCTTCATGATAGGGAGCTACGGTCGACGACCAGGCGGAAACACAAGTCCAGTGTATGGGCAAGGTGTCTAAACTACTAGCGTCCTGTAGTTCTTCATACCAATTGTCCTGATCATACAGTGGGACAAATTCATTCCCTTCATCATAGTTGTCATTATTATCTGAATAAGAAACAAAGAGGTGGTGTAATGTATGAGCTCTGTCGTGTGGTAAAGGCAATGTGTCAGAGTCAGAAGTGTTGCTTATTGACTACTTTCCAGTGGAATCAGACGCAGCCAAGGTCGAGACGAGGCTCAGACGCACCAAGGGTGAACCTTTTGGCAGAACCCCAACTGGAGGCCTTTGCGGATTCTTGGAACCCAAAGGCGCACTGGAGGGTGCCAGAAGCGTGCCAAATATGTGCAGCATAGCCCTGCTAAAGGCCTTGATCTGCTGCAATGTCTCCGGCAGACACAGGGATTCATGTTGCATCGGAATTCTGAATCTGCTCTTCAGGACTTCGAGAGCGAGAGTGAGTGGCACGATGACACACTCGCACTCTTTCTGAAGTTTGAGAGATGTTGGAAGGGGTCGATTCCAGCTTGGACTTATTGCGCTTTTACTAAGAATAATCTGAAATATTCTACCGCGATAAGGATCTGCCGCAGGGACGACTGTGTGAGTGGGAACAGAACCTTTCTTTTGACTTTGACTGGTCACGGCGTAGAGTCTTTCGATGTTTGGTGACAGAGTTTCGTCTTGCTGTCAAGTATTGCTTTCAGAATTATCTTGACGCAGGCCCTGGAGTCGTATTCTGACCCCTGGCACCACAGGCATACCTCATGGGAGTCTGTCACCGACATTTCTTTGTGACAGTCCCTACATGATTTAAACCCCATTGCTTTGAGAGTTGACATATTTCTCTTGCATGCAGGTAAAAGAAAAAAAAATTGCGAAAACTCTTGTCAAGGACTCCGGATCCACGTCTAAAGGCATAGAAATAAAGGAAGTGATGTCAGCACGCTTAGGTGGCGCTTATATGTGGCCCTGCTTGTCACTTCCTGACCAGAACAATGTCAGTGAGGCGGGGGTGGTTTCTTCATCAGGGCTCTGGGGCTGCGCCTACCCTGAAATTCCTACACATTCCTGTGACAAATATTAAATAGATCGATTTGTTTAGAGATACAATTGTATCTCTAAACAAATCGATGCATTTAAGTCTGGGCTGTCTGTCCCAGGCTGCCTGCCCACCTCGCTCTGAAGCAGGTGACGGAAGCCAGGCAGTAAATCTGAACTGTGACGCACAACGCAGGGCTTACTGTTCTAAGGCGCTTCATTGCCATTGTAGTCTATGGGAGTATCCACTAAAGGCCAGTGACACTTTTAGCGTCATGGTTTCGGGCGTTGGAGTCTCCATCCCACCGTGAGAGCAGCCATTCGTCATTTACAGGTACCTATCCCACCTTTTCCCATTCATCACACGTAGGAGTGGATGCAAGCATGTGTGTTTTCATGTCTTGTTCTCGGTAATGGTAAGTGTTAGAATGCTAATCTTCTGTTATGCACTCAACTACATAAACAAGTTACATATCAATTGATATTAGTGTCCATAGTCCATCATAAGCGAAGATGAAGTAGTCTCTCCCAAATAAATCACGTTGTCAAACGTATTTGCTGGAAAAATATTTTCTTTTTATTCTTTATTCTTTTATTCAATTGACGTTGCTTAAAATCACAGCACACAAATCACAGCCGAAGTCTTTCTTTTTTAACCGGATGCCACAACCTCGTGCAGGGGAGATACATGTCCCATTCACTTTTCATATTATTATTTAGTTACACTAAAGCCTGACTTGAAGAACTTGTGGAACATGTCTATGATTTGTTGAGCCCTGGAGAAGTCCCAGTTGGGACGAAATGCGTCGGCTGTGATTTGTGTGCTGTGATTTTAAGCAACGTCAATTGAATAAAGAATAAAAGAAAATATTTTTCCAGCAAATACGTTTGACAATGTGATTTATTTGGGAGAGACTACTTCATCTTCGCTATGATGGACTATGGACACTAATATCCATTGATTTGTAACTTGTTTATGTAGTTGAGTGCAGAGCCATGTTTGCATAACTTTGTTTTGAGGATGCCTTTCTTCGATATTGGGGATGTAGGAGGGTCACGTCTTTGGCTCAGTGCACCACACTTATACTTATAGCCATTGACTGATGCAGGTCTTTAGTGCCTTGAACTTTTCTTTGTGCTCTTGTGAATCTTCTGTTATGTATATTGTGCTGAGACCCCTTGCAATGCTAAACTCCCCCACTGTGACATTCCAGTCTCTGGCTGAACATCACTGGCCCTGTTAGAAGAGGAGCTGCTGTATTTGGTCCATCGCAAAATTGATCCAAAAGACGAGGGAAGTTCTTGTTCCCTTGTGAAGTTGATCCAAATATCTGAGTCATGGGACAATACCCTGGCCCAACACCCCACCCGCTCTTAAACAGAGAAAGGAGAAAGCACAGCCAGCACTTTTACTCATCTTTGATGGTGACCATGTACCAGATTAGGATTTGGGGCTTTTGTTTTCCTTGTTTGCCTGGTTGTTGTTTAGTGGGGAGGGGATGGGCAGGAGGGTAGTTTAGAACAGTTTGAATAAATGATATGTAACAAGAATGTCAATGTAGAGAGAGATGTCATATAAACTGTGTTCCTTTATTAGCTCGGTACACTGCTGAGAGGCTGCTTCATTGACTTCTATGGAAGAAATGGCAACTTGGAAAACAATAAAAACAGTTTTGACAAATATCTGAGTCAAACGCAAAGCGAGAGATACGTGCTTACAGAAGACAGTTACCTGCTGTATGACATTAAACTGTCCCTATCGTCACGTCCTTAACAACATTAATGCCAAAAACATGGATTGATTTACGAACAATGAGTGTTAAAAACGTTGTTCCTCTTTCACGTTTTTCTTAATCTTGCCTTCGTCAAGAGTTAGCTATCTAATCATGTTGTGTTTCTGTATTTTTTTCCATGCATACTTTGAGCCGTGCCAGGTGTTTATGAGGGGCTTTGACTGAGAGCTCTGATGCGGAACCCAAAGCAAAGTGCCTGTCAGTGGGTTGGCCTCTCTGCAGAGCACACAGAACAATGGTCATGTATTCCAGTTGTAATTACAGTTCTGTGGAAATGTGTGTGAAGGGGGTGCACAGATGGCAAAATATTTACAGGATTAATGCAAAAGGAAATAAATTGCTTAAATGTGAGTGAGTGCAGTGTATGTTTGGAAGTGGTGAAGTGAGGGAGTTGTGAGGAAGTGTATTTGGGAAAGAGTGAAAAGAGGGTGCTGAAGAGGAAAGAGAGGAGGTTGAAGATGTGCAGATGGACGAGATGTGCAGAGAAAAGGGGCATACATATCTAACAAAGTGCACATAACTGAAGGCCGAAACTCCTTCCACAGGCCTCAATATTATTGAAATTTCAGAATTGAAACATTTTCGAGATTAATTATTTGCAACATATCCTTCTTGTTACTCATTTATCTTAAACAGCTAACAGCCATTGACAAAGTACTGGTTTTAGGTGTAGGTCAGTTGTTGTGTTATACATCTGCATGCCATTACATCTCAGAGAGAAACCAAAATACAGGTTAGGTAGCTCACTTTGGAAATCACAGAAATTTATTTTACATGTTTCCTTTTAGAGAGCCCCCACATCGACCCCATCCCACTTAAAGATCTGTCTTCACATATTTCTATATGGCAGATTGCAGTCAGCAGCTGTGGGTCCTTCCAAAAGCCTGGTTAGAGCATTTTATTCCAAAGTTGATGCCGCATGCAGTGCAAGACACTGGGCAAGCGCACACTTTTAAAGGCTGAAGTTGACGCGTTGTATAATTTGCACATTACAGTAACTGTTGAACATATTAATGCAGTAAAATATAGGGCAGTTTAAATGTTTTTAATATTTCAAGACTATACGTTCCTGCAGCTTTACAAGGCTTGCTTTATCGCTAAATTCATTTGCTTTAAAATGCACCATTTGTCAATATTTTTTCAATTTTTCCCCGGGAGGATGACCCAGCCTGGACCGCACGTTTGTCCATTAAGCTTGCTAGTGTTGCTCACTACATAAAAGTCATAGCAAACTTTTACGCCACACCACTTCAAATGTTACCAGCCGCCACTGCAGTGAGGAGCTATATGACACCACCTACCAGCATGCAGAAGTACTGCCTTTGAGTTACCAGATCCAGTCGGACACCTGGGGCAATATTCACAAGGTGAGGATTCTGGGGTTAGAAGTATCCATCAGAATCCAAGATTCAATACACTAAAAGCAGGTGGCATGACAATTATGGTTCCAGTGCCTGCTGACTTTATAGGGCCACTAATAAAACCTACAAGAGAGAATTTATATCTGTCAGAAATGTGTACTAATCGAACTATATTACAGCGAATAAACATAGAAGATATTTTTTCATTAGGGATGCCTCTTCTTTTGCTGCTCTTGCTTCAGCTGTCATGCCATTACCAGTCACTTGTTGGAAGCTCCTATGTTTTTGAGCCCAGGGCAAAGGGGACTGAAGACAACATCCTGTACACCCCAGTCTACTTGCTTGTGAAGTTAGGAAAAGAGCTTCTAAGGTCTGCATCCTCCAGACTTTGTCAGAGGCCTTAACTTGACTCCAAGCTGGGTCGCCTGCAGATACCTATCCAAAGAGGTTTGTTGCCATCGGTGACCCAGGCCCTTCTGACCAGTGTTAAGCTACTGATGGAAGGTGTTAGACCTGCAGAATATAAAGTGGTTATGATTATCCCTCTCAAAGAGGACGTTACTTAGCCCAGCTCATCCAAGCATTTTTTTAGCTGTCTTTTTGTTGACAGTTAACCCGGACAAGCTCACTCTAGAGTTTCCTGGAAATTTTGCACATTTTGAAAAGTCAATCTTCCCAAATGTTGAACAGTCATCTTGGTTTACCTCAGAAAGGCATTGGATGGTGGTGGCATCAGTGCCCTGATCTTATAAAATGTATCAACAACATTAAATGCAATTGCCAACTGGCTCAGATTCACTGGCCTTTGTTGGCTGGGCTTTAAGTCATTTCTCACTGGCAGTGTCACATTTGCCTTTCATCTCAGAAGCTCAGTCCCTAGCATTTGGAGTACTTCAAAGCTCCTTCTTAAAACTTAGTCTTTTTAATATCTACGTTGAGCCACCGACTTGCCGATTGTACATGGACATCAATGGCACGCAGGACCTGCTCCAGTTGGACATTGTAAAGTTGCGGGTCAGCTAACTGGATGGGAATTCAACTCCAGCAGTTCGAAGTCATGTTGGTAGGTGGTGGAGCTCTGCGATCTCACCTTCTGACATAGTATTTCTGGATGATGACTCGTAAGCCAGCTGAAGTTATAGAAATCTAGACTTCAAGCTGTACAGTACAAGTCTTTAACTGCACAAATGTCTGCTCCAACTACAGCTTGGTCATGCCAACTTAAACAGGTGAAGGTTATTTTATGGTGTATGAAATGACAGCAATAGACAATCAGTACTGTAATCAGCCACAGAGTGGATTACTGTCACTCTTTATACCTTGGATTCCCATACCTCCTCCTATTGCGACTTCAGGCTATACAGAAAGCTGTGGTCAGACTAGTTGCTGGTGGTCACAACTTTGATGCAGCCATGCCTACTGTGGCCGAGGTGCACTGCCTGCCAACAGCCCCTAGGGCCATTTAAAAAAACTTCTGCAGAGCCCATCGGCGCTTACATGGCACAGTTCACAAAACAGCCCATGTTACTGGCATTGAAGGGCCTTAAACTCTGCTGTTACTGGAATCTTGAAAATTCTACGTTTTCACAGGAAACGTAAGGGCGCAGGAGTTAATGGGTATCTCACTCACAACATCTCAACCCCTTTTCCTTTAGAGGGAAATTGCCTGTTTAATGCGGCAAAAAAACAAAACACCGCACTTCTTAAATCAGCAGTCATAGAAAACGATCAACCTTTGTCCAGTGGCTGAGAAGAAAATGTGGGGGAATGTCTGCGTGCAGCCACACCTCTGAAAGACCACAGGAAGGAGAATATGAATAACCACTATGTAAATTTATGCCCATTCCCACCACCAACCAAGGACTCCTGGAACAACACTATTTACCACTCAACTTGATCAGCGTCATACCCACCGGAGGAAAAGCAATAACATTGCCCCTTCTCTGGCGCACTACCTCCGCCAACCCATAGTCTGATAACGGACCTTTGTTGCACTGGGACTGATTTGAGAAAACACATTCAGCCCTAGTGGCTCAAATACCTGGTTCCCCGAATTGTTCTCACACCCAGCTGCCTCACCACTCATGCTAGTATCTGCAGCTTCACTGCCACAGGCACTCACCCTGTGGAACCATTAATGAGGGAGAGGCAGTGCTGGCCTGCAGTCCTTAGAGGGGGAATCTTCCTGTCTTTCCCAAGGTCATGGGTACTCTCAAACCTCTTCCGAGGTGCCACAAAGTATGGTCTGTGGTGTGACAGAGGGCCGCACTGATGCCAGCAGGGGTTTGTAAGATGGATGTAAGGGAAGCGAAGCATGTACATATAGTGGCTGAATCGCACAATGCAAAACCAGAAAATCTGTGATCAATCCCAGCATCCCCACTTGACCAAACTGTGTGATCATAGGCAATTGTTTTTTTTTCCACTTTGCCTCCTTTTTCTTCTCTTGTGTTTAATTTAATAAACTATGATGTCCATTTATAATAACAGCCCAGGCCACCCAGAGGGTGCACATGACAACTGACTTGCCTCTTAGTTCACCATTGGTATTGTTGTCATGGTCAGTGGAAGCATGAATGTTTCTAAATTCATGCTTGATAACTATCCTATAAAAAAAAATACCTCTCAATGCAGTCATATCATCAGATATACTAAGGAGAAAAGCTTCCACATGTTAGTGAAATACACGTTTTTGAATTTGAGAGAAACTTGATCATATTTTTACACGTTTGCTGTAAGAGTTCTTTAAAAAATGAAGGTGTTTCTAAAGTTAAGGGGTGCAGGACAACTTAGTTACTTCCATTCTGAATGAGTGCGGAGTCAAGTAAACAGCAGACTAGTGCTGCTATTCACCAAGGGGCCGCATGGAAAGGTCAGGAGGCCCCCCAAGCAGCTCCGGGCCCTACTTTGAGTATCACTGCCCTAGGTTAAGGGAAATGTTGCGACAGTCTGGGTACCAATGACTCCACACCAGGATTCTCATCTGACTGACTAAGGCAGGCGTTAGACCACACCAAGGAAGAGTTGATGGGCATCTGCGCAGGTTCCCCAGCCCCTGAGGTGGTATGTTCTTACCCAGTCTGGAAGCACCTCTCTCGTCGACTCTTCCAGAACTTTCTGGGTGAGACTGGCTTCAGGCAACCACATCCACTCATGAGGTACACACCAGCAACTATACCATGCCCAAGCAAACCACCCACCTGCGGCTAACTGACAGCACTGGCCATTCACTCCCACAACCAAGTTAGCAGCACTGCCGTGTAAGAAAGCCAAGTAGGGCATACACTCTCTTGCACTCACTAGCCTTACATCTCTCGCCATTGACAGTTACTCTAGGCATTGAATGGAAGTAGAAGGTTGCAGCAGGCAAGTTCGTAGGGCTGTGTGGAACAGTGGATAGCTGTAAGAGAACAGTCTATGTTTTTTCGTTGTGTGTTTTTGCAGTGTGTTCACACGAGGTGACTGCAGAAAGCTGACACTTTGGGTTAGATTATAGTCCAGCCCTGGCGCCATGGGGAAGCGGAGTGAGTTTCAGGGTCGGCTTTAAGGCGGTGCGACCTGTGTAGCCACACCTGGCGCTGACTCTGGTGGGTGTGCGTTGTGCTTAAAATTAGCTATAGGTTTAAATGCACGTGTCCAGCAGTTTTCAGGCAAAAATAAAAATGTCAAGATAACTCTGGTGATTAATGTTCTTGCTGGTCAGAGATTGGAGTTTTGTCAAGTGGCAGTTTTGACTCAAACAAGCGAGGAGGGTTAATGTGCCTGCTGCAAAGAACGTGTACGATTCAGATCACAGAACTGAGTGCAAGTGAACTATGAGTAGCGCTATAAATAGATGAAATGTTTATCAGAGAGAGGCCATGGAGAGATGAGGTGCACTGCGGGAGAGAGGTAGTGAGGGAATTCATTGAGAAAGAGGCCATTGGGCAGGGGGGGGGGGGAGGGGGGGGAGTTAGTGGCCAAAAAAGATTGTCGCACCGCCGGGCGCCGTCAGCGCTAAAGCCAGCCCCGATAGTAATAGGAACACAAACCATCTGTTGTAACAGATATCATTCTGTGACGTTTCCGTAGTTCAAGGACACCTGAATGGAATGGGGAAAGCCAGTCGAATGCTAACCTCTAGGAATCTAGAAACAACAAACTACAAACAGAAATCATAATTGCATTTACGCAAAATAATATATATGTATATATTTGGTAGCTATCGACTGTGGTTACATTCAACTCAATATCGTAACTGCCTACATGTATGAAACTTACATTTTTTGACAAGCCCAATACCTTCACTTCTCTTACCCAAATTCCCCAGAAGTAGGGGGTGGGGAATCTCAAAAAATGCACACCATTTTAGTAAGGTCTGCTGCTGCAAGCCTCACATACTAAAAGTTGGTGAGTCTACCACGGAAGTATAAATCTACATATTTACTTTTCTATGACCAATGTGATGGGGAAGGGACATCTTATTCAATGATTCACAAGTTACAACAGAGATTCAGCAGTTAGAAACCTACCTTATTGTGTCATCCAATAACGTAGGTCTTTTTTCATCATCTGTGCGCACACAGAACAGTCCAGCCGGAAGGCATTCTCTGGATCAGTAAGGAACCTCCCGACATGTTTCGCCCTTATTCGACCTCATCAAGAAAGCGGAGCCTGTCACAAACAAATTCAGAGCCGAGTCACAACCAGCTGACTACAAAAGCCAGTAATGTTCTTCCTGCACACCTACAAATCATTAAAGCAAAACAACATGTCTATACAGACAACAAAAAGTGCTCATGCAAACAGACAGGCACGCACCATGCAAAAACAATCATTATCAGGCACTGCAAAGTCAGTGGGTATATCTGTAGGTTATGCCAGTTGTATCCTCATATGACCAGCTACAATCAGTCAAAAAGCTAGTTGCAGACAAATCCTTTGTTGAAACTGATTTGGACACTGTACGTACTAGCACAAAGAAACACCAGGAGGCCAAACAATTCATCAGACTGTATCTTAGCTCTTCAATGCCCGTTCATGTGTAGTGATTTCTAGGGAAAGGAACTGGAACTATACAGCACCGGAGAAGGGTAGCAAGTTACCCATGACCGACAGATAGTGGAGTTGTAAGTGGTGAAGGCAGGCGACTTACCGCCAATACGTCATCATCTCTGAACCTTAGCGATAAACCCTAACTATAGTACTTAGATGATACAGCCACGAACCATAGTCAATATCAAATAAAGACAAACAGGCAGAAGGCTGTGCCATCCTCAGTGTCTTTATTATTACAAACAGCGATGTCCATTACAAACTCCATCCCCGATACTACAATGGCCATTACACACTCCATCCCCGATACTACAATGGCCATTACACACTCCATCCCCGATACTACAATGGCCATTACACACTCCATCCCCATACTACAATGGCCATTACAGACTCCATCCCCGATACTACAATGGCCATTACACACTCCATCCCTAATACTGCGATGGCCATTACACACTCCATCCCTGATACTACAATGGCCATTACACACTCCATACCTAATACTGCAATGGCCATTACAAACTCCATCTGTGATACAGGAATGGCAATTACACACTCCATCCCTAATACTGCGATGGCCATTACACACTCCATCCCGGATACTACAATGGCCATTACACACTCCATACCTAATACTGCAATGGCCATTACAAACTCCATCTGTGATACAGGAATGGCCATTACACACTCCATCCCTGATACAGCAATGGCCATTACAAACTCCATCCCTGATGCTGCAACGGGTGCCTTGCTGACTCCAGAGAGGGAAACAGACGGAAATAGTAATATAAATCAGAGCTACATACACATCTACGATGGGTATTGCATTCATTCCCTTGCCTTCAGTCTGGGTGCTGCGCTGCCTTTTGGATAGATTTGCGCTATACGAACACCACATACATATGTAGATTATCAGAGGTACTGCGCCATCAAGATGACATCTTACAGCTGAGCAGAGCTACTACCTCCCCCAAGGAAGTATCCTCACCGAGGCACGCACTGAAGGTAAGCAGTGATCTGTGAGCCAGTGAAAGGAATCAGTGTGTACCAGATTGGATACAAGGGGCAAGCCTTGACCTCCTGAAGAGAAGACCTTGCTTCTATGTCCAGTTGCGTGCCTCACTATCTAGGCACGGTCTTCTCATTACATAATAGCACATATTCTCATCTCATAGGGATAGGTCAGCAAAAAGTAGTGCTTCTAGCCATGAAACATCAGAAGTATTCAAAGGCTAGCAGACGGTTCTGTCTCGTGAATCCCTCTGTGCCTAGGCTGAGACTTACAAATCAGATTTCCCTTTATGTTCTCCATTAGGTTCCTAAAGTTGGAAAATGAACGAACAATGATTCAGGCTAGCCTCCAGCATCCTA
Organism: Calotriton arnoldi; assembly: GCA_963921515.1. Taxonomy (NCBI): domain Eukaryota; kingdom Metazoa; phylum Chordata; class Amphibia; order Caudata; family Salamandridae; genus Calotriton; species Calotriton arnoldi. The sequence continues at coordinate 803,215 of CAWUFW010001100.1, forward strand.
CCCAACTACTGAATTATTATTCTTTGTTGTTGAAGTCATCTCGTTTTCAAAGCAAAAAAAAAGCTTTTACATTTCATCAAATAAAAGGATTTGCTCTCCCAAAGGGATCAAGAATAGCTTGATTTACCCATTGCATTGTCCGGTAAAGGCATTATATGCTCAGGTACTGCCATCATATTTAAAGTTAGCGCCATCGTATTGTCCGGTACTGCCATCATATGCCCAAGGACCGCCATCATATTGTCAGGTGTCGCCATCATAAGTTGTGGGACCGCCACTATATGCACGAGTATTGCCTTAATCAGGGAAGTCTTGTTTGCCTACGCATAGACATCATATGCCCAGGTACAGGCTTGTATCCTTGATCCAGCTTTTCATGCCTAGATGCTGGCACAGCATGTTTGGTGCAGACGTACAGACATCATATGCTATGTGCAGACTGATAAGTTAGTTTGGGCCATAAATTCCGCCTCGCTGGTGGAGTTCGTGGAATTTTACCCACTGCACGTTATGCTTATAATGCAGAGTTTTGTCAAAACTCCGCCAACTGCTGCGTGGCAGAGTTTTTTCTCTCACATGGCTTGCCAACAGCAAGTTGGCGAGCTAAAAGCAGATTTTCGCTTGCTAGGACGGCACCCGGCGAGATTTTCTCAATGTGGGCACTCGGGACTGTTTGTGGTGAGAAAGCCGACGCTCGAGTAGAAAAACCCTCTGGCGCCCTGCATGGAGCCGTTCACATTGATTTTGCAGCATGGAACAAGCTCCTGGCACTCAAAATCAGTGTGCCGTGCCGATTCAGCCCTCTCGCAGAAATCCACAGAATCTCGCCGCGTTTTCATGTAACTCTGCGAGCTTCGCCCATCCCTACTGATAAGCTGAAAAACAGCCGCCAGAAGCTACTTACAGTCTTGCCTTCACAGGTACAACAATCTGTAATATGTGAATTCATTTGAAATCAAAACGATAGCAGGACCTTTCAAAAAACTCAAACAATAAAAAAGGATTTAATGTAAAAACAAACTAATGGAAATGCTATTTGTTCGAAAATAGGAAAAAAGTCAAGAACAGTTAGTAAAAAACAATTTTATTTTGGTTAAACATTTTAAAAGAAATTTTTTAGTGTTTAGTGTATCACGGTTAAGGAGCATAATTTCAATATTAAAACACAAAACATGAGTAAAGAAATCTAAGTCAGGGAAATCAAGGTAGGAATGATTTTAAGCATCAGGGTTGCCATAAAAAAAAGTGCAAAAAGGGGAGCTTGAGGGGTTTGGACAAAAAAATAATTTTAAAATGTAGGAAGGAGTGGGGTTAATAGTACGGCCCCTCCCAATAAAACAAGCGGTTAAGGATAACACAGAGAGATGGAAATTAAATGCAAGGGCAACAGTAGTAAGAGGGAAGAGAGTAAAGGCATAAAACACCGGGAAAGCAATTTGAAAAAGTAAAGTCATTGAGTGACAGGACATGAGAAATACGTGGAAGTAATGGAAAAAACAACAATTTGCATTAATAATTGCATTTTCACCTTTAAAGACATGCAAAAGCAATTTCAGAGAAAAACATTCTATGTATTCGTTTATACCAAATGTAAATGCCATTCATCTTGAAAATTAAGATGACTCAAGTTTGATGACCAGGTTTCTTAGAATTGGTATTTTCACGAAAAAACATCCTCACGTGCCTGGCTCTTCACTACATGGCCAGCCACAGCTCGTTGTAAGCGTCAGCTTCACGCACCTGGTATCCTAATTAATGTGAAGCTTCAAGGTTCCATGACATGACCTAAATAACCCATAAAACAGAACTACCTGCACCCATCACTTGCCATGTGAAGCCTTGTATGCTCAGATACTACCATCACACAAAAGGTGCACCATTATTCGCCCGTATACCTTAGGTGCACCCACACTGCCAGGGTACAGCCCTTACCCCTAGACTCGTCCCAGTGGCTGCAGTCACGTTGACTGGTAGAGAGCCTCAAAAAGAGGGTGGTCAGAACTCAGCATTTAAGAAAGCCTTTCTTTTTGCTTCTGCAGAAGGCAATAGGGTTGGGGTAAGCAGCGTCACAGTGAAGGTGTTCTCCTCATGCCTCAGCTCCGACCAGAAGATGCCGGGAGTCTGACGTTCTCAGCTATGCCATAGGGCAAGTCTGTGCCTCATGGACATCTCCTGCCGCCCGTAGGCAGAAGTAAAGAACAGGGTGATGAAAGAACCTTCAAAACGAATGTATTTTCCCCACACCCCTGCTTTTCTGCCTTCCACTTAGAGGTTAAAGCTGCAGGGGACGTATGAAAGAGCGTGGATTCCCTGGGGGACTTCATTCTACTGCTCTTTACCTCGTCACTTCCATGTGATGCACTCAAGAAGGAAGAATTTCATCTCTGGTCCCTACACAACCCTTCCCCAACCAGTCCAGAGGAGGGGCGATGATGGACATGAGTAAAAACAAAGGGGTGTGAAAAACCACACATGGCCACAAATACCCTCACTCACATAAGGACATATACTAAACTACCAAACATTTGCCAACTGAACAGCCCATCCACAACATCTCATTAATCCATACAGCAACCACCCAGAAGTTAACTTAAATATACCACAGCTACAAAAGTGGCAAAAATGGCACTAGACGAAACAGCCGAGCACTGGACTTCTGCACACGCCAGCAGAGCAAAATCAACTGAAAACTCATCAGCACAGAATGCTCCACATAAACCACAATAGGGTTTAGTTGACTACTACCTAGTATAATTTATTACTAAACAATACAATAGTTACCACAACCATGCCAGCCAAAATCAATTATGACACCCCTCTAAACAATAAGAAGCACAAACACAAAGTTAACAGACCACTTTCGACCCAGATGAAATAAGCAACACAAACGCACTGAATCTCTAAATTTAGACTGATCCACCTTACTTTGGCCTCGAACCAAAGCCTTTCAGTAGTCCAGACCTTTTTACACCTAAATTAGCTCACAAAGAATGACACATGCTCCCACACAAAAAGCAACTCGCTAGCACAGAATCCAAATAAAGCCACAATTCGTATTTAGACATAGTTTTGTACTGTGTAAACCACGCTTCATAGACAGTAGTGCAGTGCAAATCACAGTGTTGAATTACAGTGTGCAACTGTGCAAAATTATGCATCCTGAGTAGGTAGATTATAGCTGATAAACCAAACGGAGGGTCAGTTTAACATAGCCCATTAGTCATCATTAGACCACTACCAGGCAAAATTCAGTTCGCGCAAAGCAAACAAATGAGTTTTAATTGCCAGCCAGGCAATGGGTTCAAGGTAAACTTTTCTAAGTTGAACATTCAACGAGGCCAAGGTTAACACTTAAGGAGGCCAAGAATACATAATGTCACCAAATGTGAAAGGAAGGAATATTTAACCTGGCTGGCTAAAAAAAAAAAATTTACTGGCAAAGGCAACAGTCTGTCGTGTAGTTTCTACCCTACGGTAGGAACAGTGCGTTCGTGGACAGCATAACCATTGGGATGGTGCCAGACTGATTCTATGCACCCCCTCAGGATATGTTGTCCTATAGACCAGCTAGCTCACAGAGCCACCATAAGCACCCCTAAACATAGGCGGGTAACGAATGGTTCTGGCATGACAACCCTGAACCCCCCGGGATCGTGGAAACAGATCTAGAACCCTTTTGCCTAGTCACTCGTGCTCTCGTACTCTCAGAGAAATATACAAGGAATATACAGTGGAACGTTTTCAATGTTTATTGAACCAACGTGATTCTTGTATAGAATATATATGCTGCAATGATCAATAGACAGAAGCAGATAAAAAGCTCCACCATCGTGATAAAAGTGTATATATGGAAGCATATAAAACAATATAGAAAATTGGACGTACTCCTACTATGCAGTCCCTAACCTAAGTGTCTAGGGCGTGTGTGTGTCTGTTCTGCAAAGAATCCCCGTACTGGATGATCCAACCCCGGTTACCTGAAGGGAAAGACTAAGTCCCCATCTTGGTCGCGAGCTGGACACCCTTCTCAGAGATATCAGCAAGCTGCTGGGTCGAACCTTCAGCGTGTAGAGACCTCGTCAATGACAGCAAAGCGCTTCTCTAAATAAACACAGAAATGCCCGTTTATTTATAATGAAAAGCATCCTTGCGAGTCCAGTGCAAGCCAGCATTGTTATGGTCTATAGATAGCTGTGTCGCTTCGTGGATGAGAAATAGAAAGACATTTGCACAATGTGTGTCGAGGCCTTGTACATGGTGTTCAAGGAGTCGTGATTATGTTAAGCGAAGCGGAATCTGTAAGCACAGTGGTTTCAAAGAAACTAATCCAGCATTGTCACGCACTCAAATGTTCGTAAAAGGTTATTGTGTGAAAGGAAAGGCAATGTAAGAAACGTGTACATGGTTGAAAATGGCAGCGTTCCACATGACAAGTATACTCTGGCAGACCTATTTGCCATGCCAATGATTTTTGCCAATACTGTTCTGCATTAACAAAAAGAAAAAGAAAGCTAATTTGCCAACAATGAATGAATATATAAATAGTAAATAAATCTGGTATTTGTAAATCGCAAACTAATCACCCCTAAGGGTCTCAAGGCGCTGGGGGCCGTCGGGGAGATTAAGTGAGCTATTGCCCAGAGTCAGATGGTGCTGAGCTGAGCTGCTGCCAGAGCCAGGGATTGAACCGTGAACTCTGCGCTCTGGAGTCAGCCAACTCTGGCCGCTGAGCCACACCTATCCCATCATCAGCAAAAAAATTATCATCATGCATGTGTATGCGGGAAACAACCTTTGCAATGCGGTCATCACATTGCGTTACCTTTACAACGCAGTACCATTACAACGCAAGTCGTTAAAACAACTTGCTCTAGATGGCGCTCTAAACTAAGGAATAGTATAATTTACTATTCCAACACCTTCCCTACTGTTGCACACACTGGAGTTGGAATAGTAAATTATACTATTCCTAAGTCCAGCGCGCCATCTAGAGCAAGTCGTTGGAACGACTTGCGTTGTAATGGTACTGCGTTGTAACAACGCGGTCGTTGTAACGACCGGGTTGTAAAAGCACGCGATGTAATGCGACATATTCGTGTATGTGCCATGATACTACGTAGGCCCAGCATCATGACAAATATGAACACATGCATCACCACACATGTCAAGATGCAGCAGCCATTTTTTAACAAGCGGTTGCGGGAGAGAGTGTCCTGCCTACAACAGCTGGTAGGAGAAAGTAGTTTAAGCAAATAGTGCTCACCAACTAGATAAAGCAGACCGTGTAACACCAGTAAAAGGTCCAGTCCTCATGGGAGGTTACAATTGCAGACAAGGCGGTACCAAGGAGGGACTACTAAGCCTATTTACAAATTAAAAGCAACGGTTTTGCAAGGACAGTAACAGGAGCCAATTGAAAAGATGGGCATAAAATGGGCAGAGCTTCTATGCCTAACCTTAATACAGCATGCCTCGCAGAGCTGCGCATGCGCTGCACACGCTCGACCTAAAAATCTTTTTTTTTTTTTCTTACTGTTCCAAGATGGTGTATGCCCATGTTTGAGAAACGGACAGCTGGGCAGCTGCTGGGCGCTCGAAAAAATGCAAGCCAAGGGTAGGGGCCAGACAGCAATGGTAAAGCAGGTTGGGAAATATAAATGCCCTTAAGCACCGAGATTAAGGGGTGAGTAATGGATGAGATGGTGGTTAGGTAGAAAACACAAAAACGGGACGGGAATACGTGAGATGCAGCGCAGGAGCTTGGTGTTGTAGGGGATGAAAAAGAATTTTAAAAAACTGGACTGAAAGGGGTGGGGAAGCAACAGATGAGCTGAGGGGTAGAGAGTGCGCAACACGCAGAGGACAGGAATAGTGATCTGAGGAAGAGAAACAGCACATGAGGTACAGAGGAAGCAAAAGAAACAAGCACTGGCACAGTCAGTAGGTCAGGCCTTGGCAAACTGTTGCAATGGTTATTTTTTTGCTTTAATTTCAAGCATCCACCTTAAAAATAATAAGAATTAAAAAAAGAAAACATGCTGCCATATAAGTATGGCTGCCATGTTCTTCCGATAAAATATTTATATTAAAAAAAAAAAATCACTGGTGTGGCTCTTTTACTAAACATGTTTTTTAGGTCTCGCCTACGCAGCGCGCATGCGCTGCATAGGAGGAGACCTTTAGCCATCGGTTCCCTTTTTTCCCCAAAAACGTGCACGCGTTCCATTGCCTTCAATGGCAGCGCGTGCACGTGTGGCGATTGCCTTGCGGGAGCGAGCGGCAGCGCCATATGGTATCAATTATAGCCGCTGGCTCCCGCAAGGCAATCGGCAGGCCCCCCTCCCCCTGCTGCCGCGCGAGGCACGCTTTGCTTCTTTTTTTACCTTCAGCGCGAGGCGCGTGCTTGTTTACAACTAGGATGGTACGATGATGCAAGGGCTGCTCTGGTTGGCGGCCTTGGCGCTGGGCGAGTGGTGTGCCATCGCCTCGCCTGGCACCGTGGCTCGGGAGCGCTTCAAGGTGGTCTTTGCTCCCCTCATCTGCAAGCGGACATGCCAGAAGGGGCAATGCCGAGACACTTGCCGGCCTGGCAGCAATATGACACTGATTGGCGAGAATGGGCACTCCACTGACACTCTCACTGGCTCGGGGTTCCGCGTTGGTGAGTTATTTGTATCATGAGTAGAAGTTGGGGGGAAGGAAATATGGGCAGGAGGTTGCAACTTTGATGGGCGGCAGGTTGCAACTTTGTTCAAGGGATCTTGGTCTGCTGCAACTGGTGACACTGGTCGCCGTCCACACCTCCTACATTGGAGGCTTGTGTGGCACCAGATGCTGACTCTTGAAGTCACATCAAGCATACAGAAATACAAACTTGAAACCAGAGTTTATGAAGTACAGGCAGTTGCAGCAAGAAGCAGAGTGTGCGTCAAGCATGTTACCATCCAGACCCTACTAAAACCACAGGCTCAGACCATTCCCTAATTATTGAAGCCGGAAGAGATCTCCTTAATATCTGGCTTTTCTTTTCTATTGTTCTGTTAACCTCCGTGAGTCAGACTTTTAGCAGATCAATTTCTTTTTTGAACACCACTTTTTTTCTTATTCTATCTACATTGTTTCATCAACCCTCCCAAAGCACTAGTTCTTCGTGATATGAATTTGCCTCTCTCGCCTCATAATCCTCTGCAGCATAATTTGAAGATTTTAGCAAAAAAATTGCAAATCAAAATTTATTGAAGGGTTTTCACTTTGGGTGCTGTGTTTTACCAGACACTTTATGATAGTGGTCGCCCTCATTTGATTGCTGTGTTTTGATATGTAAAAGATGTGATTGTCTTGCTCACATAGTGTAAATATGCCCATTTGATGGACATTGGGAAGAGCTTTTTGTCTGCATCAGGAAACAAAAACCTTAACTACTGACATTTAATTTGCAAATGGTAGATTGAATAATTACTTTTTTGTCCATTTTATTTCACCATTAGCGTACGCGTTTTGTTAACTATAGATCACACGCAATAAACAAATATTGCATGTTAAATCTAACGCATACTAAGCAAGTCAAGGGTCCAGGATAGCGCTAAGACGCGGTGTGCATCTGACTAAGGAGGCAAGCTAGTCCAGATGCATTAGGGGCGAATGTACTACATTCTGTGCTGCTTTAGCACCGGGTTGTTAATTACCTGCTTTCTTTAGTTTCCCAGAGTACTTCTATGCTGGCTGCTTCAAGGAGAAAGAACATTAATTGGGGCGTTTAATGACTGCTTTTTTTCCAAATTATGCACGAACACTCCTTTTCAGTCAGCTGCTGCTGGTCTCCGGATTCCTGAGCTGACCCCGCCATTGTCAGGAAATTTTACTTTACAGTCAGCCAATCACCCATGTGAAACGAGAGTATTAAACAGGATGAACACTTTATTACCTCTAGATGTTCAGAGAATACCAGATTGCGGGTTGAGGATTTTTAAACACAAGGGAAGCCCATAAGAAGATAAAAGGAGATTAAAGGCACACTGCGCACTTCTATTGTGCTGCCCATGACAAGCAAGTTGAGGGTAGATAAACGAGGTGAAAATACATTTTATTATTCTTGCCCAAACCAACTACAGGATATTAAGCCGCAGTGCACTGGGCATGCACTACCTGTTAAACCATATGTAAAAATACAATCGTAAGTTTACAACAATTATAAACGCCACCACCACGCATAGCCAATAGGTCTCGCCTTTGGGACCTTATAAGTGTTTAACCATGCAACAGTTGATGTTGTTGCACCAAGGATATTGTGGTGCATAACTAAATACTTATAAGGTTCCAAAAGCGAGACCTATTGGCTATGCCAATGCTTGTTAATTATTTCTACAGGCCCGAGCACACACACTATATTACTTAATAAGTTTCAATGAAGTGATACAATGCACAAGATGATATACAATTGTTTGTGTTATTTATTTTCTTTCTTCCGTTGGTCCAGCCAACACGTGTTTCGTCGTCCGGGATTAACCCACGACTTCCTCAGGGCTAATTGATATGAAGGTAAGCGGTCACCCTTTGAACCGGTTAGAATTCCGTCCCGGCCAGGAAGGCAGGGAAAATAGGTATCAGTTCACGTCAAAAGATAGTTTCTCCAGTAAATGTTCAAACAATATGCGTAGCCGTGGTAATTCGTCAGAGTCTGGGTGCCGGTGAGAGACGTGGAAACACGTCTCAGCACGAATAGTGCGTACCCTCTCTAACTCCGAAGTCAGAACAGACTCGGACGAATTACCACGGCTACGCATATTGTTTGAACATTTACTGGAGAAACTATCTTTTGACGTGAACTGATACCTATTTTCCCTGCCTTCCTGGCCGGGACGGAATTATAACCGGTTCAAAGGGTGACCGCTTACCTTCATATCAATTAGCCCTGAGGAAGTCGTGGGTTAATCCCGGACGACGAAACACGTGTTGGCTGGACCAACGGAAGAAAGAAAATAAATAACACAAACAATTGTATATCATCTTGTGCATTGTATCACTTCATTGAAACTTATTAAGTAATATAGTGTGTGTGCTCGGGCCTGTAGAAATAATTGTGTGATCCCTTTGGGTCGCTAATGTTGAGGGGTGGATGACTCCTCTTCCCTTGAGCACCAACAGATAAGCTACACTGAAATAAACTTTATACCGGAATTAGTGAGCGCCATAACCAAACAGGGGTATTTCATCCTACAGAATTAGCAATATGTTTTTTAGTTAACAAGACTTTTATTTGTGTTATGCATTTTTTTTAATGAAGAAAACAATAATAAATAACCTTCTAACCAACCAATAAACTTGCAGACAGCTGCAATGTTACTATGTCATTTAAAGACTTCATAACTGTGCCTTTAAAAAGGAGGCGGAAAATAAATCACCATCTAACCAGGCACCAAATGTGCAGACAAAGCAAACAACGGGTATTTTAATTTACTTTAAAAAATAACTCAAATTTAAAATGTTCACTTTCGACCACTTTTGTAACTGAAGAGAAAGTAACTATTTTTAGGCAGATGCGAACAATGTGCACAGGCTTTGTTGAGTCACTCAAAATGAGCACAGCCAATGGCAAAAGTGTGCTAACCCATTGTTGTATGTTGTGGTGGATGGACACAAAGCGTTGACAACAATTTAACAGACCAATCGAGGAAGCCCAATGACCAAAATTCCAACAATGTATGATTAATATGTATAATTTTTAAACAAAAAGCCTGGGGAGACAGCTTAAGCTATTTCAAAGGCCAACCCTAAAAAATAATTCCTTCAATGCAAGCAGTGAGAGGATCCTAGTCATCCAATCAAAGAATGGAAAAGAAACTATGTTCCAGGGGAGGGACAAATGCCAGAAGAAGGAAAGACAGACATTGAACGAGATTCAGGCAAATGAGAGTGACATAACAGCCAACCGATGGGAAGCAACGGGCTGGCCCAAAGCCCACAGTAAGCGTTGGTATTGTCCACAATAGGCCTTCGCAACAGTTAAAAGCGTAGGCAGTTAAAAGAGTAGGCAAGACCAACAAATAGTGCAGTAGGGTCGGACCTTCTGGAGAGAATTGTTTTAAAATTACCATGGAGTCTAACCTTTCTTTTGTGAGATTTTCTTTGGCAAGAAAGATTTTAGTTCAACCTTAAAGATGTAGAAAGTACGAACATTCCTAGGAGAGGGGCAGCAAGTTCCACAGGGGGGGGGGGCGCACAGAAGAACAAATAACTACTAACATATTCAATATCAACATGTGAGTTTTAATACCTGCAATATCTTCAGACACAAAACAAAAAACTTTTAAGCACTTTTACCATAGCTACAAATCTTGTGGCTGGGGGGTCTATTAAGAAAATGAGTAACTAAGAATACCACAGTGCTCATGCAGTCACTGGGATAAGCACCGCTTACCTGGAGTTTGTGTGCTGATCTCTTAAGTGACAAATGCGCAATTACTTATTTTACTTCGAATCAGGATACGAACAAAAACCACATTGTTCATCGTCAACCAAAATGTTGGAGGTACCGTTTATTTGAATCTGAAAGGAAGAAATATTTTCTGGTGTACACCTACCGCCCTTCTAGTAACAACCCACTCACAGACACGCAAACTCCCTTCAGCCTTCTGGCCATTGCGTTACTGTCGCTTTTTTTCCACACAGCTTCTCAAATTCATTGAGCGCAACTGTAAAGGTTTCCAGTGGGGTCGGGCTGCACTTTATTTTCATTGGACGGCCATTAAAAGCGGCTTAACTGTGCCTGGCTCCTCCGTCACAGCCTCTCTCTGGTGATTCATAACTTCGCTATTCTTTATTACATGGCGCACAAAAGGACCCGTTCTGCTTAAAGGCCAACTCGGCACTCCAGCCTTTTCGCCTCACGCGACCGCCGCCGCCCAAACTGGCAAAGACGTTCCACGTGTACACAAGTGCTGGGTTTGTGCACACGCACCCAGCGCCACGTCTGAAGGAAACACAGCTGTAGCCACAAACCCAACACGCTGAGATTATCTGCAGCATGTTTCTGAAGCACAACTTACCTCATAAAAGTTAAAGAAAGCATAAGCTTTCAAAGCCAAAAGGAGCTACACACATTTACATATACAAACACCTGGTAGTAAAGCACATTGTCATGATTAGTAAAAAGCCACTGGCTCACACCACAATCAAATAAGTGGCAGTACATCACAAAGCAGAGCTTCAATGATTCGAAAATGTAGTACCGCAGGGTTACTTCTGCGTTAAGGGGTAGACTTCTAACTTTTTTTTGGGGGGGGTCTTCGAGTAGTCTTTTTGTTAATGTAAAACACCAGTTGATTTCCGTTAGTGTGCATACGTAGCAAGGTCCCCTTGAAGAAAAAAACATGCACATGTAAATTATGTGAATTGTGAATTTCCACGGATAACTTTTTACAACCACGATGAAAGTATTTTTTTGCTGTGGAGAAACCCATAGAACCCCTGCCGCGCATTCCCAATTACGCCTGTCTTTCATAAGAATAGACGTAAATTCATTTCCAGGGCCTGGCACTAACTTCAAAATATTTTCGAGTACCCACAAACTTAAGAGGTTTGAGTGTACACAGGATTTTGCAAGCTTGTACACCTCTGCCCCGAAAAACACTCATTTAGGTTTAATTTACGACAGTGCAAACAAGATCTGCTGTGCTGCTGGATTTTAAGTACGAATGTCAATCATAATGTAAAATTTATATCATAATTACATTTTTAGCAAAGTTTGGGAATCGAACCCTCGATGGCTAATGAAACACAGAATTTCAGGGATAATCACGGTTCAGTGGGCACCCTCAGGTCTCTGGACCCAAGTGGTACTTGCTGGTCCAATGGGCGCTACATCCCAGATACAATCAAATGCAGTTATTCAGACACCTGAAAGCGGACACACTGGAAACCAGCGCAGTGCGCACGTAATGGAAGGCAACTATAACAATTTTACGTAGCCATCTAGCAGAGTCAGCTCATAGCGACAAACCTGCGACCAAGCCTTGGTGCAGAGCTACACTTCCTCGGCCTGTTAGCAGTCTGACAACTTCCGGCATTCACTCACTCCTCGCACCCTCCAAGCGAGGCCTGCAGGACACCTGAAGGGCGTCCTTTGCCGGGCTGCTCACCTAGTCGTTCTCGGATGAGATTCCTCGGAGACGCGCAAGCGCTTGCTTCCCAAACTTCCGTGTTTGTGTACGCAAGTTCACGCCATGATTTGAGGAATAGGAGATGTTTCCGGTTTTCCACGGCGCTAGGTCTACTTGTTGAACTTGAGGACTGCGAGTGTGTGTCAGCATGGAAGACAACGATTGGTAGCAACTGCTACCCTTAGCTTAACCCATGCAACTCCCAGAGCCATGAAGGGAGTGTAGTAGGCAGTGGTCGAAGTGAGGGGGATTTGAAGGGCAGGTGACGTGCCCATATGTTTTTAATAAAAAAAAAAAAAGTGCCCATACTTTGCCTAAAAAGCCGACCGTCCCAGGATGGTTAATTCCGCAAGTTGAAATTGGGGATTTGGGGGGCAGCCAACCACAGGGAGATCTGCCCCCGGGGTTTCTGGGGAAGCGGTACAGCCCAAAGGACTGCACATGGGTTTTTGGGCTAGTTTTGGGCTTTGCACGTAGCACAACATATATAGAGGTGCTATTTGGTATGCCGATACAAAAGGGGGGTACAAAAGGGGGGATGATGGACGGAACGTTTGAGCCAATCAAACACTCACCCCCAGTCAACTGATCTGGGTTTAATCCATCATCAGTCTTTAGCTCACTCCACCACCCCAGTTCAGACATGGCCATATGCAAATCAGTCTGACCCTGTGCCTCATGGGAACAGTCCAGCCCGAACTGCCAAGCCATGTCTTCCCTGGACCGGAAACAAGCATCCTAGGACCGGTTTCTGGCATTCCAGCCGTCATCAGCCAGGCTTGCTTGAATCCAGTGGCAAAGTGAGCAAGGGACCCACGTCTGGGCATACCCCCGCCAACTTAGGGCGAACAAAGCGATACAAAAGGGGATGATGGACGGAACGTTTGAGCCAATCAAACACTCACCCCCAGTCAACTGATCTGGGTTTAATCCATCATCATTCTTTAGCTCACTCCACCACCCCAGTTCAGACATGGCCATATGCAAATCAGTCTGACCCTGTGCCTCATGGGAACAGTCCAGCCCGAACTGCCAAGCCATGTCTTCCCTGGACCGGAAACAAGCATCCTAGGACCGGTTTCTGGCATTCCAGCCGTCATCAGCCAGGCTTGCTTGAATCCAGTGGCAAAGTGAGCAAGGGACCCACGTCTGGGCATACCCCCGCCAACTTAGGGCGAACAAAGCGATACAAAAGGGGATGATGGACGGAACGTTTGAGCCAATCAAACACTCACCCCCAGTCAACTGATCTGGGTTTAATCCATCATCATTCTTTAGCTCACTCCACCACCCCAGTTCAGACATGGCCATATGCAAATCAGTCTGACCCTGTGCCTCATGGGAACAGTCCAGCCCGAACTGCCAAGCCATGTCTTCCCTGGACCGGAAACAAGCATCCTAGGACCGGTTTCTGGCATTCCAGCCGTCATCAGCCAGGCTTGCTTGAATCCAGTGGCAAAGTGAGCAAGGGACCCACGTCTGGGCATACCCCCGCCAACTTAGGGCGAACAAAGCGATACAAAAGGGGATGATGGTATGCCAGCCACCATTTTTATCGTGGTAGCACGGTGGCTGGCACTTCGGTAGGAGCTTTTGTCCCCTCCCGTTCCCGATTTAAGGCTTTCCTCAGGGTTTTCGATTCTTTCCTGTTTCCGGTTGTTTTTGTTGGTACAGGCGTGCAGGGAAAGCTATGTGTTCGGGTGTCGCTTGATTCAGGTGCACTAGTGGTTAGCTGAGAAGTTGGCATGATTTACAGAAGTTTATTGTTTATCAGCTGCAGTTCAGGCTGAAAGGGAACGGGTAGGAAGTTCACACCTGGACGACATAGGAAGTTTAAGGTTAGGTAGGAAGTTCAATGAGGTTCAAAGGGTAGTTGAGGTAGGAAAAGGGAACAGATTTTAGAGGTCCCGCTTACAGTTGAGCAGCTCTGATGCAAGTATGTTATGCAGGTTTGAAGTTGTTATGGGGGAGGGGTATTAGGATGGGGGTAGTTTATAATAGGTGATTAAAGATGTATAGTGAGGTTATGATTTTGTAAGTCAAAGGCCCAGGTTATGCAGTAATGTGCACCTGTTTCAATAAAGCGGCCTTTTTCACACAACCCTGGTGTCAGTGGTCTGTGCTGTCTCCTCTTCCCCAAGCTTTAGCTTAGTGTAAGGCAGGGAGTCTCCTGTGCTGTGAAACGGAAGGAGGGGCAGACAGCTAAACAAAGCTTCTTGTAGGGGGCCTGCTTCCGTGAAAGAGATGTAAATGTGCTCGACTGGTCAATCTGCAAATCTAAAGCATTCTCAGGAGCCGGTATAAGCTTCAATTGATGGAATCACTTCCTGATGAGACACATTTATTCTTTTTGAGAGCTATTGTAAGGGAGCTACCAGCCAAGGTGTGAAGTGTGTGCTTTTAAAAAACAGTTATAAATAAACTTTGCACTATGCACAGTCTAGGTATTACTAACATCTATATTTTGAAAGCACGTTTTTATCTTACATTGTTTTGCGCATTTTGTAGCAGCCTATCTGATACTGTGAGTAATGCAATTTTGAAATAATGTTCACAGTGCTTACGTGTTCACAGTGCTTTCTGTCACAGACTGGGACCTCCTAGCACTAAGCCTGCACAAGTCTCCACTGCACCAAACAGAATTCAATTCTGTCTCGCTCTGGTGCAATGCTGTAATTAACAGAGGATTAATAATGTCTGCATTTCCCACTGATTAACATTACTTGCTTTTAATTTTCAATAAAGCTCTGCGTTCTTATATATGTAGTTACCTGAAGGTGAAACACCGAAAAAGTTACAGTATATTTAGTTTTTTTAGCCACACCTTTGGGGTCAAAGGTGTGGCTAAGAAAAAAAAGAAAAAATACTCAACTATATAAAAAAATATATATATATGCTCCCATGCTTACTCACCCTGCCCCTTTGTGCGCAGCATCACAGTGCCCATACTTTTTTTAATGCACTTCGACCACTGGTAGTACCTCACATCAGTATTGATGTACAAACGCACGCAGGCATCCTGACTCCGTGGTCAGGGGATAATTATTGGCGATGCCATGCATGGACAGCCAGCTCTGCATTCCCCACATGCTGTATTTGAAGCGCACTATTACGTGCAAGCGTATCCTGATACTGTGCAGGTGTGCAAGGCTAGCCCCAGGGCAGGGAGAGGAATTATTCTTAGAGTCACTCTTCAGTTCCTTGCAGAATTCAAGAGGAGAGGAGTCTCATCATCACACAGCCGGCAAGCATTGTAACTGGTGGTCTCACATGACAAAGGTGGGATATAACTCAGCCCACCACTGCTCCCGCAGCGTACCAGCAAAGGCGATCGAGCCACCTGCCACACAGGGGCACACGAGTTGTCAGCACCCTACAGATATCGCCCAACACATCAGAGCGCCCTGCCGCCAATCGCCTGCACCCTCTGCATAAAACACTGCGCTGAACACCATAACCAGAACCTCACAGCCTAAGGCTCCAAGATGCTACCGGTGAGCACTTGTGACAGGTGAAGCAATCTCTCCACTGCTAGGGGCAGCACCACACTATCCTGAAACGCGCATCCTCCCCTAGGTGCGCATTTCACATTGGAAACCACATCTTACAGGCCTGTGCACCCATAACTGCACCTACTCTAACACTTGAGAGCCAGAGGTAATAAAGTGGCGCCATACCTGAAAAAATAGAAAGGAAGAACGACACACACACAAAAAAAAAACATAACACTATACCACTTATGAACCCCGTAATGAGTGGCAGTCACGGGCACGAATTCCCCAGATAACCACCTATGTCACAGACGAAGCAACCCTATCAGTGGAGTCAGTAACCCCCTACAACAGTTGAGTGAGCTAAGTGATCCTGCCACAGCGCGACCCCATGGGACAGTTTGGGTGTCAAGGTTCAATAACTACTTCAAGGCCACGATGGAAGCAGATGGAAAAACCAAACGCTCACTACTGCTACACTATGCAGGGGAAGACATGTTTTGTCTTTTCTGCAACCTCCACCACATGAGATGAGAGATTATGACAGCGCTGTTGCCGCTCTCAGAAGACATTTCAACCCCTAAATGTTATGTTATATGTTATGTTATATATATTTATAACGCGCACAGATACTCGGCAGAGTGTCCCGGCGCGTACTTGAAAAAAAGAAACATAGGTCAGAGCATCAGCTAGAAGAGAAGGGTTTTTAACTTTTTCTTAAAGATCACCGGGTCCTGGATGCCGCGCAGCTCCAGGGGCAGAGCATTCCATGCCAAAGCAGCTTTCCGCACAAAGGAGCTCCCACCAAGCCTTTGGCGGTTGAACCTAGGGGTCTGCATCAGAAGTTGAGAGGAGGAACGCAACTGTCTTACTGGGTTGTAAAAAGCGAATCTCTTCTGTAGATAGATAGGTCCCAGGCCATAAGGAGCCCTATGGGCAATGGCCAAAGTTTTAAATTTTATTCGGGACTCCACTGGGAGCCAGTGCAAGGAGCGCAAATGAGCGCGCACACTACACCTGCCAGACAAACCCAGCAGTAGTCTGGCAGCAGAGTTTTGAACTACCTGCATTTTATTCAAGAGGTAGCCAGGGATGCCCACAAAGTGCGTTGGCATAGTCCAGGCGGGACAAAATCAAGGCACGAACAACAGTTTCTTTAGCGGGTCTTGGGAGGAGAGGAAGAAACTTCCTCAAAGCTTTCAGAGTGCCAAAACAGGTCCCAGCCAGCTTCTTAACCTGGGTTGAAAAGGTCAGGTTCTCATTGAACCAGACCCCCAGATTTTTTGCAGCGTTTCCCATTGCACTAGGCAGGGGGAAACCTGGGGGCCATAGCCTCTCTCTGAAATTGGCAGGAAATACGCCATACAAGAGAACCTCCGACTTCTCTTCATTACACTTCAGCTGTGCCTGAGCAAGCCAGTGAAAAACAGAAGACAGACAGTGTTGAGCAGAGAGGACTGAATCATCGTCCCTTCCCCAAGAAAACAGGAGCTGGGTGTCATCAGCGTAGGCCAACACCTTAGCCCCTAATGTCTCCGCTAAATAAACCAGCGGGGTGACATAGATGTTAAAAAGAAGGGGACTAAGGGATGACCCCTGCGGGACACCTGTGACCACCCGCTGGGGCACAGAGGCACACGGTGGGAGCCAGACCTGCTGGGTGCGGCCTTCCAAAAAGACCTAATCCAGCCCCAAACAGACCCGGATATGCCAATCTCCAAGAGGCGATCAAGAAGCAGGGAGTGAGGCACTGTATCGAATGCCGCCGAGAGATCCAGCATAACCAGTGCGGCTCTCCCGCCGGCGTCCAGACACTCACGAATCGCCTCAGACACCTCTAGCAATGCTGATTCCGTGCTATACGAGGCCCGGAAACAAGATTGAGCCGGATGTAACAAACCCGATGCCTCGATGAAATTGGTAAGTTGATTAGTAACCACCTTCTCACAGACCTTAGCCAAACTTGGCAAAAGCGAGATTGGGCGGTAATTTCCGGGATCAGCGGGTCAAGGGACGGCTTCTTGAGGAGAGGGAGAATTTGTGCCTGCTTCCAGGACGCCGGGACAAGAGCCTCCCGCAAAGACATGTTAACAATTTGATTAACTTCGGGATTGATGGTGTCAGCCGCAGCGGCCAGAAGTCTCGCAGCACAGGGATCAGTTGGAGAGCCCGACTTCAAAGCCTTAATAATTTTGAGAGAGCAGGACAGATCTATAGGCTCAAAGGTTGACAACATATTAGCAGGGCCAGCTACAAGCTGGCCAAACGGGGGAGCCGTAAGCACCGTGGAACAGGAGGAGAAAGTAGCTTGTATAATGCAAATAAATAAAACCGGACTTTGAACAATTTAAGCTCCGCCAAGCTTGACAGCTGGAAGGGGAGTCAAAAGACTTCTTCTACGCTAGGCTCTGGGAGCTGGTGAGCACCTGCACAGAAGATGATCACTTCAAAAGGAGGCAAGGGCACATTTCATCCAAGGCTGCAGGTGAGCAGTCCTGAAACAACTCATTCTCAAACAACCAGGGATAAAGCTCGAGGAGATCCTCACACTAGCGCACTCACACAAGCTCTTGATTGATCGAGCAAAACAAATGGAACTGTCATTTTCCAAAGTAACTACAAAAACAGAGCCAAATGACTCCAAACCAATCTAAACCGAAACCACCACTGTCATTTTGAGAGACTGCACACAACATGCCTTGTCAAGCCCCACATGAGTAATCCAGCCATACATAAGCAATGCTGTTATTGTGGACAACCACTTCAAGATTGCCTAGCCAAAGGCAAAGTATGCTCAAACTACAAGCAACCTAACCACTTTGCAAGGGCAACAAAAGAAGTCTCCCAAAACACAATCAAGGAAGTTCTTCTCAGGCCTCGGAGGAGTGCTCAATGTCAGTAAGGGTATCCTTATCTTCACCAGACTATCGCTGAGCACCAGAAACGGCTCCAGGCTGCTCTCCAAAGGATCAGTGACATAAGGCTGACCCTCCACAAGGGTAAATGCCAACTCCTATAGCAAGAAGTGGAGTTCTATGGGTATCATTTCTCCGGATCTCAAAGAGGCTGAGCCCCCACAATCCCCAACAGAATTCAAAAGCTTCTTGAGGCTCACAACCTAGTGTGGGAGGCTCTTCCCCAACCTCATCGCTATGGCGGGGCACTGAGAGAACTCACCAAGATATCAAGCGCCTGGTCTTGGAGTAAGATGGAGAAAGATGCATCCTGCCAAATCAAAGACACCCTGCTACAAGATACAACCATTGAAATCACAGAAAAGTGTCAAGGGAGGTTTATTTTAAATATTCGCGTTAAACCTGAGACCACTAATTCTGAGGTTTTTGAGCATTTATTCTGCTTAGTTTTGATAATTCAAAAAGACATTCATAAATCAATTGGACATGTCTTTTAAAAGGAAACACCACATTAGTAAATCACACAATTGCAACACATTTATATGCGTGCTTTAGAACCATTTCTTTTGTGAGACAATATATACAACACATATATAATACCGAACGTTATTTATGACAAAAATATATACAGCAAACCAATGATCACAAGACAAACATCGATAAATTATGTGTGCCAGCCTGAAATTAAACCAGTCCTGCACTTGCACTGAAAACACAAGGCGGACAATTGCTCATTCAAAGACACATGTCTACTGTCCTGCCTGTGGGAGGGTGGGGATGCATATCCTACTTCAGGGTGTTGACAACCTAGAAAAAGGGGGAAATCATTTCTATTCAGTCCCCTCGTGGCACACCCTGTTCTACCTTCCCCCACACTCAACAGCCAACGCGTTTCGAATCTCCAACAATTCCGGGATTCTCTTCAGGACTCGGACTTGGTTTTGTTTGGGCTCTCAATTGTGCTGCAGACAGATGTCCATTATCTGTCTGCAGCAGAATGTCACGTTACATACTTTAGAAAATCTATGTAATACCATCACACACTCTCCAGGGTTTTCCAGTCAGCCCGCTCCCTCCCGTAGTTGTATCATTTATAAAGTGGTTCACATCCCTGAAAAGGCTGCAAGGCGCTTTGATATGCATAGGTCTCTTATGTAATTCCAAGGAGCATAAAAGCCAGACAAGCCCATAACAAACTTTAGGCGGGGAGGGTGGGAGGAAATCGACATTCCAGTCTCAGATTCTGGGGATGAAGGGGATGGTCGGAATATGGGGGTGGGTAGGCAGGAGTGTTCCAGCACACATTCAAAAGGGTTCTAAGTCAGTCATATTATGTACATCAGGGTGTCTGACCCAGTTGCCCATATTTTGTAGGGCCAAAAACAAACTATCCCTACACACATTGGAACTCAAGCACACCATCCCATCACTAGCTTTTTCAAAGTTTGAGCCAGACAATCCTATCACAAGCTTGGGATGAAGAGGTAATTGGGTCTACAACCGTCCAATCCCACAATTTAGGAGAGCAGGGTAGGGTGATGGATGGTAAAATAGACTGTTCCAGTGCGCACTTGAAAAGTGTCAACGTAGATTATCCCATCACGCGCTTTTCAACAACAGTGCACCGTCGAGGGCCCAGAGGCAGTTGAATGTAATATCCTACACAAACCAGTATTTACAATCTGATCATGTTCCTTGTAACGGAGGTTTATGAAGATTTACATTCCTTTGAAGTTACTGTGTTCAATCATATAGATAATTATACACCCAGGGGCGTAACAGAGGCGTAACACAGGCCCCGCATCCCCCGCAGTGCGGGGGGGCCGAGCTGCAGGGGGCCCCCTCAGCACAGTACTCAGGCCTGAGAGCTCCGGATTAAATCCGGAGCGGGGGCCCCTCCGTGTACCTTGCAGGGGGACCCCCTCAACTTTCGTTACGCCACTGAATACACCTTCTGTTAGCTTAATTTTATCAGCTTAAAAGAATATTCTAATTTGGAAAATGATTTGTGAACTTTGTTTGTCTACAGCCTCTAGCTGTGTGCTGACTTTATATCAACAATAAGAACAGTGAGAGAATAGGCTTTGGTTCAGCCCCTTTCAACAGTTGGCTTTCATATGGCATGTATGGTATGCCATTGCACAGGTTGGCTGTTTGGCAAAGCTATGACAATTTATGGGTGGTTACTTTCTCCATATGTGTTCCCATCAAGTAGTGTTATATGGCCGCCCTTAGGGTCATTCTCGACATTGCTAAGTTAGCATGAGCTTTGCTGCCATGATGCTGCTTTTGCGCACGTTACTACATGACTATTTTGCAAGACTCTATTTATGCCTTTCACATGAGAACTGTCTGCTTTTCGCGTTCTCTGCTAAGTTCCTGGAGTTTAGTCTGAACACGATGTGCAAGGTCGATAAACAATGCCCCTTGTTATTCTGTTCTGGTCAGTCCCTAGCACCTAGACATAACATGCTAAACACAGCTGCACTGCTGGAGACTCGTGCTTTGATATTACGGGGATGCATGTTGTTTTAACACACACTTGGAGAGAGTCCTTTCCATGGAGAAGAGCTATGCTGTTCCTATGATGTAAACCTTACATCTAGGCTTTGAGGTATGGGGTCTGCTGACAAAGCCCAGAGATGATCTTTTTTATAATAAACGTCTTCCAGTCAAGGGGGGGTGGTTAGGCCTTATAGTCCTTTTTCCACTGTCTTTATATAATGACATCCCCCTTTGTACTCTATGGAATTGTAACAATGCTAATTGTTCTGAGTTTATGCTTTTTGCTGCTGGTAGTGGCTCGTATACTGTATTATAGAGCACGATAGTTAAAATAAACATTTTGAACTATTACAGTGACTCTGCCAATTCTTAACTTTGGACAAGTACGAGTGAGCGAGCTAAAGGGTATGTCTTGCCACCGCGCTTCCTGAGCGAGTCGGGAGTGTTGTGTTCTGGGTTGTCTAATCATTTGTGGCTTCGTGATTTTGGAGGAGAACGAATGAGACACTATAGCTAGTCGGTTTTGGGATTTTGGGCACTAAGGTGGTAGGTTGGTACACCCATATACACCGAGGTCCTGTTTTCCTGCGCATAGTTCTGTGTAGGTGCAGAATCCCCGCAACATGGCGCCGCCAACGTTTGGTCTGGTTCTTATCTGCGGGACTCCTGAGTAGTGCTTGTGCTTGTCCACAATGCCCTCACTTCTGTTTCTGGAGACAGCTGTGACGGTGTAGCCTCCTATATCGTGATATATTATCGGTTTTTCAAGCTTGAATTTTAAAAGGTCTTTCTTTTCTTTTAACCCTTTGTTGCGCTGCCACGCTTAGGTTGTTATTCTCTCTTATTCATTATGGTAGTTGCCATACCGGCTCCTAACCGCGCACCGCTTAGGGCTTATTTAAAATCAATACGGAGTCCCTGATGCAGGTGTTGAG
Source organism: Calotriton arnoldi (assembly GCA_963921515.1). Lineage (NCBI taxonomy): Eukaryota > Metazoa > Chordata > Amphibia > Caudata > Salamandridae > Calotriton > Calotriton arnoldi. The sequence goes on from CAWUFW010001100.1 coordinate 825,219, forward strand.
GTTATCTTTGTTGTAGAGGCGGATCCAGCTTTCCGCTTTGAGGTATTTTATTCTTGGGTCACCTTCCCGGCAGTCGATGGAACAGACAATTTGTTTCACGAGTATACTGCCACCGCAATTCCGCGGGAATATAGACCATATAGAACTCTTGAGGGACCGCTCACGGCTTGGCAACACCAGATTTGGTTTAATGGCGCCCTTCCTCACCCAATAACGCCGGTCCGTTTAGGCCCTTTATCGATAGAGGGGGCCACATGTCCCGTTTTGGCTGGGTATACCCCACACCCACGTTACTTAACAACTGCAACGATTGCAGAGCTCCGCGTATTACATACTTCTTTGATACGTGTACATCGAGCGGTCATACAGTTCATGTCGCTCAACTTTCAGGTGGGACCACCTGGCGTTGCTGCGCAACCAGCTGGACCTGGTGGTGTAACCATCAGTCCTCTTATGGTTAATTCTGTAATGGGCAAGCGTCCACAAAATAAGGATGAGTTACCTTATTGGCTTGCTGAGAAATTTGGACAAATAGAAGCTCTTTTTCCGAATACCACTCCTGTGGAGAAACACAGGATCTTAACCATAAGTTTGCCTAAAGACTTGATTCCCGAATTAGCGGATTGTAACACCTGGGGAAAGGTGTTTGCGGTGGTGTATTCGAAGTGTTTCAGCACTCCCTCCATGACCGTACTCCCTTCCGTGATAAAACGTGTTCAGGATGAACACGGAGCCGAGGCGGCTCTGGAATTAGGGATGAGACTGGTGGGGGTGTTCGACGTGGTTGCTGATATGATCCTTGCTAATGTCAAGGGTGATGCTGTGAGCTTACATGTGGCTAACCGCTTGGAGGCTGTTGCAGACGCAGATAAGCCACGCGAATTACCCAAGATTATTGCAAAGGCTTATAAAACGATTGGCCGCAATAGTCTGGGAGTTAAGCCTTTTACTCAAACGCAATCTCAAACACAGAAGGCCCAACCTGATAAAGACGGGCGCCCGTCCTTTCCTAAAAAGAACTGGAAAAATAAAAAACAGGGGCAGCAACAGCAGAAGCAAGGTTCGTGTGCTGGTTCACCGACATCAGAGTCTTCTGAACGTACTTATGATTTGTGCGACCGCGCGATAATTAAGACTACTGATAGATTTCAAGTCCCTGATCAGCGCTCTCCTCGTTCTTTACAGGACACATCGGACTCTCAAGTAGGTGGAGGGGAGCGCCAGGATCGTGGCAAAGGTCCAACTAATCAACAGGGACGAAATCAACCTCAACAGTTTGACGTTAAAGCCAAACAAGAGGACCTGCCTCAGTTTCGACTCCCGCATCAGAAGAAAAAAGTTGCCGCTTTAACAGCGAGGTATGCCTCAGACGGTGAGAACGCGACTCCTGGACTGGACATGGGCAGTGACTCTGCTCGACAGCGCAGCGGAGGTTACCATGGTGCGGGAGGCGCTGCGTCCCTGTCTGCGGGCGACAGCAACTGATACATTCATAACAGTAGAAACAGCAGATACCCGGGTTGCACCCCTAAATGAGATTATTTTCCAAATTGAAGGTGATGTGCAGCGTCCAATTAAAGCGGTTTTCTGGGAAAATCTAACCTCCTCGTACGACATTTTGCTGGTGGAGGCAGATTGGCCTCCCTCATTTGTGTTAGCCGCTTCTAAAGGGGAGGACGAGATACTTCCGTGTTTTTCGCGTTACATCCCTGAGGAGCATGCAAAGGCTTTAGCAGCTGAGTGGGCTTTGGCCCTTTCCCCCGCGGTGTACCGTAAACAGGTAGGCTGGGATATAGATTCACCGGCACATGCGATACCTTTACGGTCTACGCCACAGCCACAACCGCAATATCCAATCAAACACGATGCTAAGGCACACATTTGTGACACTCTAACACAGTTGGAATATCAGAGTGATTGAATCATGTACATCACCGATGAATAATCCTCTCTTTATGGTATCAAAACCTGACGGTTCATATCGCATTGTGTTGGATTACCGAAATTTGAATAGTCATTGTCGCACGTTTGCGGTGCAAAACAGACACAGCTCTGCGCTGGTGAACAACCTTGTTCGTAAAAAATACAAAACTACACTGGGCATATCCAATGGTTTCTACAGTCACAATTAGGCTCCTGAGAACCGTGACTTGACAGCATTCACCACCGTCGGAAATCAGAAAAATTTACATGCTTGCCTATGGGGTATAAGAACAGCCCCGTGGCATTCGCTGCGCGTGTTGTGTCTGTTACACGACATAGATCCAGATGTGTTCTCGTATGTGGATGACATCTATCTAACGGACGATGAGCTTATGCCGCATCTTGTCCGAGTCGACCGCATAATTTCAGCGTTTGCCGACTATGGATATAAATTCAATTTTGCAAAATCACACATCGCTCATTTGGCGGTGCTCTTTTTGGGCTATGAGCTCAATAATGAAGGAAAGGGGTTAGCCCCCCACTTCCTGGAGAAATGTGCACAATTGCAACCCCCTTCTACACTGAAAAAACTTCAGTCCTTGCTGGGATTTTTGAATTTCGGGAGGACATACATTCCCGATTATGCCCAGCGTATCAAACCGCATTATGCGTTGATACAACCAACATATTCTTCTGCCAGCTGGCTTTCGGAACATACCTCTATCCTACAATCTTTGCAATCTGACATGCTTGCAACTAACTACTTGTTGACGCGTGATAACACCACGAACCTGGTGATACATATAGTACCTGGAAAAGTGGGTTTCACTTACTTGACGTTCAATGAGGGGGACACAGTACCTATAGCATACAAATCACATTTGTACACTTCAGCTGAAATGCGTTTTTCCAATGTTGAAATTTTTTTAATGGCGATTCTCAAAGAACGCTCACTGGCGCAAGGTAACCGCATTCTTATGGTCACGCCCTTCCCTGCTTTGAAGGCCGTGACTAAGGCAAGTGTACCTAACTCTAAGACATTACATCCCCGTTGGATACAATGGGCTACGTCTTTGACATCATCGGATGTCGCTTTTATTTTTGACCCTGCACTTCAGACACAGGAGTTTTTACAGTACGAACATGTTCATCCTCCTTCGTTGTCGTTGCTTCCTTTACATGAGTACAAATGTATAATTTACACCGATGGCTCGGCTCAACCGGCCACCGGCTGCAAACACGCTTATTCTGCGGCTTGCGCAATTGTTGCTGGTTCGATTGTCAATGGAGAGTTTAAGTCTTCCATAGTGAATACTCAAGCGCTTGGGGACTGTACGGCACAATTGGCGGAGCTGCGTGCTCTTGTTCTTGCTCTCGAGTTTGCAGATCCTAATGTGAATACTCTTATTGTGTGCGATTCTTACTACTGTGTTCAGTATTTTAATGACAACTTATTCTTTTGGTCTCGAAATGAGTATCGAGACTCTAAAGGCAGCGCAATTAACCATAAGACGCTTTGGGTTTGAGTGGCAGACCTTAAACAACGTCTGCCCCTCACACATATTATACATACTCTTGGCCATCAGCGTGTGGGAGCACATGCTCTTGGTAATTCTTTGGCTGACGAAGCGGCCAAATCTGCAGTAGCCACGTGTTCCGTAGCAGCAGTTACAAGGTCCATGACTAAAATAGATATTGATATTCTGGCAGCGGTAGCTGCTACAAGGGAAGGAACTGCTTATCCTCAGGGTTTCCCTTCGAAATACTCTTATTATATTTCTCCCGAACAAGTTCCTTACGCTCTATTTCATCTGTTGGGGATCAGCCGATTCCCAACATGGACCGCAGGCTTGCTTTGATAAGAGCCGCACACGAGGGCATGGCTTCTGCACATGCCGGGGTGTCTGCGACAGTCTCGATTTTACAGCAACGTTATTGGTGGCGTGGTTTATATAAACAAACCCGTAATTATGTGCTTTCTTGTGACATTTGTCAACAAATCAAACCATCTACGTGTCATGCCCACCACAAACACAGCTATGTATTTCTAATCAACCATTCGGCTGTGTATATCTTGATCACTGCGGTCCATTCTCTTCTGATACTGCATATAAATACATTTTAGTTGCAGTTGATTTGTGCACTAGATTCCTTTGGGTTTGGCCACAACGCAGCGCTGACGCTCGAAATGTCATCAGGAATTTGCGTGTCTTTGTCGGGATGCTTGTCTGTGGCATCTTCCACTCTGACCAAGGTCCAGCGTTCGCCTCTAAGGTGTACAAAGACGCGATGAAGTCAATGGGGGTGCTGGTGCAGTTTTCGTCTCTATACAGGCCTGAGGGCAATTCAATTGTGGAGCGAATGAACCGTGACTTAAAGCAATCCTTGACAGCTAGAGTCTTAGGTACTGGCAGGAACTGGCTGGCCCATTTGTATGGTGTTCAATGTGCACTCCATAATCTCCCTAGAATATCTCTGGGTGGGCGGACCCCATACGAAATGCTCTTTGGCATTAAAATGTTTGTGCCAGAACTTGATGGTCTAGACGTTGTGGCGGCAGCCGCAACCTTTGACGTAGATAATCATTCTACTGTGTTACACGATCTACAAAAGACCCGTGACAGCTACGCAACTGAACATTTACCCTCTTCCAATGATGCAGCACTGCTGATTCCGGTTGACGGCTGGCTTCCCAAGATTGGAGATCTGGTACGAGAAAAGCTTGAGAACAAAAAAGAATTTGGTCCCTCATATCGTGCACCAGTTCCAGTACTTGGATTGAAGGGTACTCGTACAGTCATTTTACCACCTTTACCTGGTCGCAAAGACAACAGATACATCTCAGTGGACAATGTTAAGTTACACCGTCTGGCCGATTCTGAATAGTGTAACACCTGCAGTTTCGTGCAACGCTATCTCTTTGAATCCGGTCACCTCAACCTCTACGACTAAAGCCTGTACCAATGAGGACGAGATGGAAACTGCTGTTGACCTTTCGCCTGTTTTGCCTCCAGCCTTCCACCGCAGATGTCGAGTATACGTATCCCACAGATGAGTCCAACAGGGAAGTGCCGAGCAATCCTCGACAACATCATGCTGATACCGCTCACCCACCTTTAATACCAAGGGGTGAAAACGGGTATTTTGGGGACCATGCCAGCTTCTCTTATGACTCAGCCTCCTCGTCTTCTAGTTTGGCAGTTCCACCAACTAAATTAAGTATTTTCATCTCATGGTTCAAAAAGACGTACCTGGTCCCCCCATGGACCTACATCTGGTTGGTGCTTATCCTACTTTTCCTCTTTATGTCGATTGGATTTATGACAGTATTCTTTTTACTCATCAATGGTCATTATTTGCAAGAACACTCGGCTGTGAACTTAGACGATGGAATTCTGGCCCCACACACACATCGTCCCACATCATGAAACGTGATCAGACTCTTGTGAACATTTCAGCATTCCCGGTTGCAGATGGCATCGTTTGGGATAAAGTAGCTTTCGAAATTCACGGCCCGACGGAAGTGCTCAGGGTGCCATACGTGTTTCGCGTCTCATTAGGAGATGTGGTAACAGGGGACATACATTCTGATGATTGGGATGTGCAAGCAGTACATTAATTGTTTTCTGATTTAAAATATTATGCTGCTTTTGATGCTGAAGATTTGTATTTAAATTCTGCCAATTATGCTGATCTCTTCTGTTATGAACACTATGGGCATCATTTTTTGCATAAGACAAACACTTTAAGACCGGTTTTTAATCACACTCAATGGGAACATTGTCCTACTCCCATAAAGGGGAGTTCGAAAATTCTTAGAAATAAGTTCACATATTTTACAGATTATAACACGTCCAATCCGGAATCCTATTTCTTTAAACTCCAATTGTCATCTCAATCCAAATTATCCTGACCCACACTAAATTGATTTACTCCAACTCTTTTAGGACTAAATTGGCCACACAGGGTTATGATCACTGGAAAGAGACCATGGATTTAAAATCAATCTGGGGCACAAAGCCTCGGCAGGTTCAGGGAACTGAGGCTCTGCATCGTGCCTGCCTAATCCCGGCTCAAATTTTATTTTTAAATGATACCGTCTATCAAACCACGTGCTTTGGCTTGGCAACTGTAAAAAATTTAAATATCCCATCTATTCAGTCTTTAGCGGAATATGGCAATTGGGGTGCCTGAACGAATTATACTATCGATGCATTGAGGGCTTTGTATCAAAATGACACTTTTAATGTCTCAGAAATTGATTCATCCGGTTGGTTGGTGTGGCAAACCAATTCAAATGCATGTCAATTGTGTTTTTATAATGTAACACCTGGATTCACACAGACTAGACCGGACCCTCGTTATCCACGTTCACATTCGGTCACCACATACTTGGTGGGTAAATTATGCCAACAATGGTTGGCACATTCCACCCCATCACCAGTGAAACAACACCTGTCGCTCTTGTCGAGTGACATCAATTTGGCTGATTTTATCTTAGGACCCAGGGTTCCCAGATCTAAAAGGTTTATATATGCAGCTTACAATGACATTTGGAAACTTTCGCAGATGGAGGCAGCCTTTCGTCTGCGCCAAATTGATCAAGCAAATTTAGAAAAAGTCCTTGCCGTGGTCGACAATAGCATTAATACACTTTCTTCACGCATTTATACGTTGGATAACATTGTTTCTTCTGTTATTGATATTGTTCAGAATGATGTATCTGTGTTATATCATGGTCAAAATCAATTACGATCAGTTATGCAGTTTGCATGGACGTTACAGACACTTAAAATGGGAAAGGTCCCTTGGGATTATTTGAATGCTTCTGCTCTGTTTTTACCATTTAATCTGACTGATAAACAGCGATTTATGTCCATGAAAGATGCTACATACAAGCTGCTGCACACTGAACAATTGGATCCCTTGCCATTCTCTGTGGCGGAGACGGACTCCGGATGGTTAATTCATGGGGTTATTTCTCTCCCATTCTCACTGTTTCAATTTAAATCTTGCTTGCAACATTTTCCAATTGGCCGCTTCGAACCCCTGGGTAGTGCATTTTTACATGAGTTATGGTCCCTACCTTTCACTTACAGATGTCAACGGGAAGATAAGGAGGTCTTTCTAACAGGGGAGGACTGCGATTCCACAGTAGGACATTCCCTAGTTTGTAAACACGTTGAATTGCACGGCGCATGTAATGTATCAGCGCCTAATCTTGCTTGTTTCTTGAAAGGAACTCCAGTACCATCAATAATTCCCGCTTTTACCCTGCTTACTAACAGCAGCTATCTTATTTTGAACAACCAAGACTGCTATGGTTTACGGGCAGGAGTCCCGTATTTAGTAACTGTTTCACAACGCGTTACTTGTAGCAATGTGCTTTTTCCGCCCCCGCATGGGAACGCAGATAGTCCCATTTGGCCTTCCATTCCGAATTTGAAAACAGATTTCAACAAATTGAGCAGGCTCAAAGCGCTATTGTTCCAACAAGAAGTGGCTCTCACTTCAGCTCGAGAGACCTTCGAGTTACAGGTGGCTAGAACATCTAGTGAGATTGTCACTTCTGAACACTAACCTCCCACTGCACTTTGGGGAGCTTATACACCAAATATTTAATGCGTCCGACACTAAAGGCCTTGCACATTTTTTTTAAACAAGTGGGAGCAGGCCTTGTGACTTCTTTTCAGACGATATTTGGAGTAATACCGGCTTTTATTCATTCTATTTTTTCCAGCGTCTTCAGAGGATTCCCTTTATTGCTAGCGTTAGCTGGTGGAATCCTGCTTCTTCTGTTGCTGCTGCGCAATGGCTGCTCATCTTGTGGTGATGCACAGACCAGGCCAATTGCAACTGTACTGTGATCGAATGCAACAGGTTTTTGGATGCCTGCCATTGGCAACGCTTGGCGTGAGTTATGGATTAACTTTTCGCTTTGCCTACTTTACTTGCGTGCAACCAGTTTTCTACTGTCGACAGTGCCCCTTCTATTGGGCTATGGATTTATGCCTCTCCAATACGTCATGTCCAGTCCCGGAGTTTATCCAGTTAATGGGTCCCCGAGAGGCCCATGACCAGGCTTGTTCTGGGGATGGCCGTATGGCGCGTGCAGCAGTACTTGGAGTATTGGCTGAATGGGATATCTGTGCGGCTGCGCAGAACCTCTTGCATCAGAGTTTCATCGAATATCACGCAAGTTGTCCGATTATGCTTTTGGAAGCATCGGATTACGAGGAGCACATTTGTTCCTTTGACCTACTTGATTGGATGGCATCCCTTTTTTGTACTAACGATAGAGATGCTCTTTTGGAGGGAATTGCATTCTTAAGTTCACGTACTTTGATGGATTTACCACCTCCTTCATCATAACATTTTCCCGGAGACACCACACCTTTACTTTTCAACCATAAAAGAAGATAAATAAAAAAAAATTATTTTTTATTTTTCCATTTGGTTTTTTCAGACGCCTTTGAACTCTGCTTGGCTTTTGTCCTTTGTCTATGTCCTATGACCTTACCAGGGGGAGGGTGCTATATGGCCGCCCTTATGGTCATTCTCGACATTGCTAAGTTAGCATGAGCTTTGCTGCCATGATGCTGCTTTTGCGCACGTTACTACATGACTTTATTTTGCAAGACTCTATTTATGCCTTTCACATGAGAACTGTCTGCTTTTCGCGTTCTCTGCTAAGTTCCTGGAGTTTAGTCTGAACACGATGTGCAAGGTCGATAAACAATGCCCCTTGTTATTCTGTTCTGGTCAGTCCCTAGCACCTAGACATAACATGCTAAACACAGCTGCACTGCTGGAGACTCGTGCTTTGATATTCCGGGGATGCATGTTGTTTTAACACACACTTGGAGAGAGTCCTTTCCATGGAAAAGAGCTATGCTGTTCCTATGATGTAAACCTTACATCTAGGCTTTAAGGTATGGGGTCTGATGACAAAGCCCAGAGATCATCTTTTTTATAATAAACTTCTTCCAGTGAAGGGGATGGTGGTTAGGCCTTATAGTCCTTTTTCCACTTTCTTTATATAATGACATCCCCCTTTGTACTCTATGGAATTGTAACAATGCTAATTGTTCTGAGTTTATGCATTTTGCTGCTGGTAGTGGCTCGTATACTGTATTATAGAGCACGTTAGTTAAAATAAACATTTTGAACTATTACACTGGCTCTGCCAATTCTTATCTGTGGACAAGTACGAGTGAGCGAGCGAAAGGGTATGTCTTGCCACCGCGATTCCTGAGAGAGTCTGGAGTGTTGTGTTCTGGGTTGTCTAATCATTTGTGGCTTTGTGATTTTGGAGGAGAACGAATGAGACACTATAGCTAGTCGGTTTTGGGATTTTGGGCACTAAGGTGGTAGGTTGGTACACCCCTGTACACCGAGGTCCTGTTTTCCTGCGCATAGTTCTGTGTAGGTACAGAATCCCCGCAACAGTAGTCCTTTTGTTTGACTGCAGCTGCAACATGAAATGTATAGCTTGTAATCGATTACCAATAGGTGTACTTGATGTATTCACTTGGCTGACGGGGTAACATATTAATGACTAATTTTTGATGTGGAAGTAGTGCTATTTGGATGCCCTAGTCTGTAATTAAAAAAGGCGCTATTCATAATTTCACACTGGCATGTTCATTCGTTTTGCTCTGAGGTTCTGATATCATTGTTGGATTCCCTAAATTTCGGTTCACACCGTAAAGACGGCACACAAGTCGCTTTCTTAAAAAAGCAGTACTGCATTAAAGAAACAAGCTGTGAAAATACAATGCAAAAGATGTATTTACTATTGTATGGTTATTCCGCAGCTTATTTAACAAGCATTGGCATAGCCAATAGGTCTCGTTTTGGGACCTTCTAAGTGTTTAGCCATGCAACAGTTGGTGTTGTTGCACCAAGGATATTGTGCTGCTTAACTAAATACTTATAAAGGTCCCAAAAGCGAGACCTTTTGGCTATGCCAATGCTTGGATGCAAGGCGGAGGGGAGAAGGGTGCATGGCGGAGGGGAGAAGGGTGCAAGGCAGAGGGGAGAAGGGTGCAAGGCAGAGGGGAGAAGGGTGCAAGGCAGAGGGGAGAAGGGTGCAAGGCAGAGGGGAGAAGGGTGCAAGGCAGAGGGGAGAAGGGTGCAAGGCAGAGGGGAGAAGGGTGCAAGGCAGAGGGGAGAAGGGTGCAAGGCAGAGGGGAGAAGGGTGCAAGGCAGAGGGGAGGAGGGTGCAAGGCAGATGTGGAGAAGGGTGCAAGGCAGATGTGGAGAAGGGTGCAAGGCAGATGTGGAGAAGGGTGCAAGGCAGATGTGGAGAAGGGTGCAAGGCAGATGTGGAGAAGGGTGCAAGGCAGATGTGAAGAAGGGTGCAAGGCAGATGTGAAGAAGGGTGCAAGGCAGATGTGGAGAAGGGTGCAAGGCAGATGTGGAGAAGGGTGCAAGGCAGATGTGGAGAAGGGTGCAAGGCAGATGTGGAGAAGGGTGCAAGGCAGATGTGGAGAAGGGTGCAAGGCGGATGTGGAGAAGGGTGCAAGGCGGAGGGGAGAAGGGTGCAAGGCGGAGGGGGAGAAGGGTGCAAGGTGGAGAAGGGTGCAAGGCGGAGGGGGAGAAGGGTGCAAGGCGGAGGGGGGAGAAGGGTGCAAGCCGGAGGGGGAGAAGGGTGCAAGGCGGAGGGGGAGAAGGGTGCAAGGCGGAGGGGGAGAAGGGTGCAAGGCAGACGTGGAGAAGGGTGCAAGGCAGACGTGGAGAAGGGTGCAAGGCAGAGGGGTAGAAGGGTGCAAGGCAGAGCATGAGGAGAGTCTAGCAGCACCAGGCCTGTCAGCAGTTTTTACGGACCCCTATACAAACAACTATGCAGGGCCCCAAGTCACAAGCGCCTGTTTCGAAGTTTAAAAATAAAGTGTTATTTTTGGAAAGAGAAAACACAGTAGCTCCAGTCTCCGCCACCAACTAATGATTCCAAATGCAGGTCTCACTAGGGAAGTAGCCGATCCCGAGGTGGCGGGGGCCCGAGGGGCGGCCACACAGGGCTAAAGTCAGAGGGGCCCTTATGAGGGCAGCAACTTCTGCTGGTAGCGAGAAGAGGGGGGCGGGGGTGCACAGCGAGGGAAACAGGTGGGGGGGGAAGAGTGTGGAGGGATAGAAGGGACAGAAGGTGAGAAGGGGGTGAGAGTGGGCGCGAAAGGAGGGAGGGCGCAGAGAGATTCAAAAGGGGGCTCTGGTGAAAAGGGGCGAGCAGGAGGGTTTCAAGGTGGGAAGGGGTGAATGTAGCAGAGAGAGGAAGAGAAACAGGAGACAGGTGTGACAGGGGGAATGCGGCACTGGGAGGGATACAGGTGAGAAGGGTGTAAAGGAGTGGGGAGGGGAGGTAGCAAAACGAAGTAAAGAGAGGAGCCAGGTGAGTAAGAGAGATGTAAATATATTAGAAAAAGAAGGCATTAGGGAGCGAGAGAGAGAGAGAGACAGGGATGGGGCTTGTGAAAAGGGGAGACGCGAGAGAAAGTGACTGAGGATGAAACCGATGCAGACAGGGAGTGAGACAGTGAGCAGGTGGGTAAATGAGGTATGGGGGAAGAAGGAAGTGGGTGAGCGAAAGGCCTTGGAGAGATATCGAGGAACGAGGAAAAAGAGAGGCCAGAGGGAGCCTATGGTGACTGGAAGGAAGAGGCCGGGTGTGCAGAGAGGCCGCGAGAAGGGGGTGCAGGGCGAGATGAGAGCGGGTCAGCAGCGGGGAAACAGGTGGGGGCGAAGGGGAACAGGAATATATAGAGGCGGACAAGGGGAGGCCGACGAGCATGAGAGAAGGGGAGATCAGAGGGGCGAGGAGGCGAAAGAGAGGGGGGCTAAGTGAGTGGGTGAAATGGTGAGAAGGTGGAAGGGGAAGCGGCGAAAAGGAGAACAGGTGGGGAAAAAAAGGAGCTCAAGGAAATCTGATGCTGGAGGGGAAAGAACGACAGAAACAAGCATTGGCCGCGCGGCCGTAAAAGTAACGGCCGCGCGGCCGTGAAAGCGAAAGTGATCGCGATCGCAGCGAAAGTGATCGCGATGACGCGCTCTGTGGTAAGCACGCGAGTGGTGCGCGCGCAGCAGTGATCGCGCTGGAAGGGAGGCAGATGGCGGCTGTGGGCGCGCGCTTGTGCGCATAACCGCAAGCTGGTGGCCGGCAAAAGCAGCACTTTAAAAACCCGCTTACTAAAGGTCTCGCAGAGCAGCGCATGCGCGCTGGCTCAGGCGAGGCCTAATAAAAACTGCTGTAATTCATAAGCATCATGTCCTTCGATTCAAATTACGAAGGAGGATGAGAATACGCATTTTAGTTTCTGTTAATTTGTTTGGATAGACTTAGAAAAAATGATACATTCAGTTATCTGTATTCCATGGCATTTTAAACACTCATTAGTCTTACATCATACCTACCATACGTAATCTTCCATATTTCATTACCAACCATTTCTAAGCTTCCATTCTTACCTCCCATATACCTAGGGCCGGCTTGAGCGCTGATAGCGCCAGGTGCAACAATGTTTGCTGGCGCCCCCCATGACCACCTCCACAACGGATTCCCTCATCACCACCCTTTAACAGTGCCCCTCCAGTCTCCATAACCACTCTCTCTCAGGTGCATTTAATTAGTTATAAAGCGCCACTAATGCCAGTGTAGGGTGTCAGAGCACTTTGCATCACACACACATTACACAGAGACAATCAATCAATCATACGTGTGTAAATCAATGTATGGGAAATGTTACGTAAGACAGAGGGCTACAAGGTGTAGGAGTCACATGTCATCCATTCTTAATAATAAGAATCGATTTCTACCCAAATGAACCCTTTTTGCAACATTAATCTATACTTTGGAGTGTGCAAGCAGTTATTTGATGGCAATCTATAATTAACTGTTCTATATTAAGATTTTAACTTATAACTGCAAGTAACAAAAGGAGTCTCTTAGAAAAGCAGTAACCCACTGACCTATTTACATTACATGCACTTTGTGATCTGCATGATACATGTTCTATGCAGCATGCATATTAACCCTCTGTGCTATTTCATGATCAGTCAAGACCTCAACTAGACAAAACTCCGATCTTGAAATTTTTACTGTTGCCTGGAAATTGCTGGAGGTAAAAAAGCAGCAGCAGGTGCTTTCAAAACCAAAATAAACTTGCAGACACAGCACCCACTGAAGTCAGCACTCGGTGCGGTGGCACCGGTCGCACCGCCCTAGAGCCGTCCCTGCATATACTTAACCTGCCAACAACCATAACTACTACCACTCATATCTTACCATCTCATACCTGCGTTATCACTTACCATTCCTACCACCATACCCTGTCTTCCCATACCATACATAGCCTACTACACACAATGTACCGTACCTAACCTTCCATCCATCCATCCATAACCTAACTACCATATCATAGCTAACCTACCATCCCTGAACTACCATAGCTGACCTAACACGCCTACCAAATCAACCATACTTATCCTGCCTAAGTAACTTAACCTAACCTAACCTAACCACCATTCCCCCACCTCTACAGTTCATGTTCTGCGCTGGGGTGGTGGTTTTGTGAACAAAGGACATGCTATGCTGAATTTGACAACAATGAAGAAGTCAAATATATCTTATTACATCTTAACTAGTCTTTTGCAAGTTCTGTATCCGGGATATTATCAAACAACAAGATTAAAATAAAAAAGCCCACACATACTTCCTTCCACATCTTAACCTTTTGCACTGTAACAAACTAACGCTTGTACATCTTAAAAACTAACAGGCACCAAGCTCAGGGCTTTAGTCACTTCAGAAAGAAAAAAAATGCACTTTATAGCAGCGTAAAATTAACAATACATCAATACCCACAACAACAACCCCAACCTAAAAACATGGACGCTTAACAATTAAAGTACAGTTTTGTCAATTTCAATACTAACACTTGAAACCTACTTTAAAAATACCAAAACAGCTAATACATTTCTAATAACACTCTTCCACTAATCTTTGTACTTTACTTTATAGTTCTATACAATAGCACACTGTGCAATACTAATCTAATAAAGTTAAAGAAATGCTAAGTAATATTTAATTTAAAAATATACAACTTTTTTGCTATTCCCTTTACAAGTCTTACAAATTAGATTGTAATGCTGTTGTTCACATTTGTAAGTAATTCAAATATATTGCGCAGTTAAATAAAATAGAACACAAGAGCGTTCTCTTTTAACATTTGTTTTCAACAAACCTGACAAGCAATGCGATACAAGCTAAATAACCAGCCACATCCCCTGGCATTGGCAAGGCTTGTTTAAGGGTGCAAACAATAATGTGAGAACTAATACTTGGAAACATGCACTATACAACCCTAAAGAATACTGAATCTTTGTGGGTTTCTGCACAAATCCGTAACTGGAGACAAAGAACAGGAGCGTGAGAAAGGAGAACACGAACAAGGAAGTAAAAGTGAGCAGGTAAACAAAGAAGGTTTGCTGTGCAAGGTGCTGGGCAGGGTCTGAGCACAGGATATAGAGTTAGGTGTGGAGGATGTGCAGACGGAACCCATCTGGGGCAGGTGTTAACTCTGCCCAGGAACAGAAAACGTTAAGAAACACGTGATAAATGGACTATCCTGTACAACCAGTCGGAATACAGAGCCTGAGTAGTACAGAGTCCTGACTACATAGTCAATGAATCTGCTCAGAGCACATATTTAGGGCACAGGGACATGCCTTGAGAATACACTCAGGAAACGAGAACAGAGCCTTCTGAAGAGGGCACTGTACAAACGAGGTGCTTGGAGAAGATGCTGAGAGTGGACTTTGTGAAGATAAAACCGGGTTCATTAAAACCAGTCATGCAGTAACAATATTCGCTTGTTAACTAGACAGTAAACAAATAACATCTCAAACGCCGTGGAAACTGGTTTCAGGCCAGCAATCACAGGTTACCGGTCTTCAACTTTGCATACTGTTGCCTTTTACCTCTGGGTCCTAGGGCCACCTGACACAAAACTAAGCACCAGGTACCCCCCTTTAGCAAATGACTCACAAGGCACCTAAGCAGAGCGGTCGAAGACTTACGTAGGGAGGTATCATGGACTAGTGACAAACATTAGAACAACACTATAACTATTAATTCAGTTTGTGCTTAGCCTTTTAAAACTCAACTCTAAATACTACACATAAAAACAAACAGATCCATGTTAAGATGGATGCTTGCCAATATCCCAGGAGGCAACAATTATTAAGAAAAAGTCATTGCTGTTGTAGAGGCGTGAGAGGGTAAATATTAAAAAAAAAAAAAACAAGTGTGGGCCGAGGGATGCTGTGGACGAGCTGGGGGAGGAGCAACACTGAGAACGAAGACAAGCTGGGGGAGGTGCAGGAGAATGAACAAAGAATAGGGGGAAAGCAGCAGATAGAGGAGAAACCACGAAAAGAAAAAAAGACATACCTGCTGCTCAGCCAGTGTGACTGGATTGTGGAATGTTGGTGTGGTGATACTGTGGAATGTTGGATGAGGGTGGTGCAAGTTGGAAGATGGGCTGAGCAGCAGGAAGGCTGCTCCTGGTGGGGCTCTTCATTATAGCTCTTGATCTTAACTACATAATAAACCATCTCTTGATCTTAACTACTTAATAAACCATATTACCTAATCTACACCTGGACTACTGGACATCATTTATATTACAATAAAGACAAAAAATAGCTCCCTGAATACAAACAGCATTTAAAAAAAAAAAAGCAAAAACATGAAGCCCGCTTCATCAGGGTGAACTAGGGTGGATATGACCATCAGGAGTCTGTTGGCTAGCATTTTGGCCCACGCCTTGTAAAAGATATTTACACAGGGTATATTATACCAGGGATAGGCTGTGGAGAAGGTGCCTTATTGCATCAGACAACTGTTTGTGCTGTTCGACAGCGCTGGGCGATTTTTTTACATCCAGTATGGGGATGCCCTGTCCTAACCATTTTTTAATGGAGTTTACGCCTGCTTGGAAGGAATGCTGGGTCTACCTCCGACGCGATCTCCACAATGTGCTATTCTATACCTGTCCGACGACATCAATGGCTATAGATACCGCGGAGCGCTTCTCTGGCATGGCCTCACGGAGGCTAAGCAGGACATCACCAGGGCATGGAAGGAGCCAACTGATATCTCGCTGGGGACTTGGAAAGAGGGTCTAGACCAAAGAATGGGCCTGGAGCTCCCTATATATATTGCCAGGGGTTACCCGAAGAAATACTATAAAATGTGGCTACTCATTGAGGTTTACAGTTGGAACCATGCCCCCAGCTCCTAAGCTCTCTGGAAGCCGAAATCGGGGCATACGGACCTAATGGGCTGCCTGGGAGTCGGGCGGGAGGGTCTGGTGGGTTTCGGGGGGCTGGGCACCTCCTCTCTCCTTTCTCTCTCACCCCCTCTGTGCACACTTGGTTTGGGGGGGTTGGAATGGCAGTGGACGCTTTATTTTTGTTGCTTTCACAATTATATCATTTGTTTTCTGTCTTATTTCTGTTTCGGCAACGTAGTTGGTATTGATTATGACTTGCTAGGAGAGTGGACTGGACAACCTCGTTACACTGACCGTGTTGTGGACAATCTTGTATACAGTATGTTTTTTGCTTTCGTTGTATCATTTCCTCTTTCATGATGGCAAAAGCAATTTTAAAAAAATTAAAAACCCAAAAATTGAATACAAACAACAGAGTTGAAAGGATACAAGTCAACCAATCAGAACACTGTGAGACAAATGCTGAACACAAGAATACAGAAGAAAAACATTTTCTCAAGAGGAGACAACTGAAACACAAAACAAAGCCATCTAATTATGAGCATTGAGCAGACCCAAAGCCCACTGTATATTAGAAACAATGGGTCTAGCCAACAGACAGTTAATGCGTGTTGAGATAGTGTTGCTCAAAAAGTCAGCGCCAATCAAACAAACAATGGTTGGTCCTGCATAGTGCGAATTAGTTACGGTTTGTTTAATTTGGAGTGTGACAGTATTTCACCAATGGAATAGGTCTGAGCGATCAGGGATTTCCAATCACTCACGATTTTTTGAAGGATTATTGACAGGTTGTCAAGTAGTTTGGTTTTGCATCTGCATACTGAATGTCTTCTAGCGCTAAGCAACCCTGCCGACTTGGTGTAACAGGTTTTCACAATGAATAAGCCTATGAGATTGGACACATGAGCTTTGACTTTAATGCTACTAGACCTTTCTCATTACGGCCCATGGGAGGTTCTCGTGGAGAATACCGCCAGACCCACTTGTAGGCAGCTTCTCTGCTGATAAAATGTTGGTGTTGCCTGGCCCATGGTGCCCACTCTTTGATGAGTGCACAATCATCTCTGAGTCGACCGGCAGGCACATAGAGTGACTGGGCTTGCACGAGGGGCAGTTCCAAGCGAGTGGAGCGCTGGAGCTAATTTAAACTTAAGGAATCCAATTTACACATAATGCATTATATCTGTCAATGTATCACCAGATTCATGATAAATCCTCACAGTATACAATGCTCAAACAGATTTAAACGATAATTTATTAGTATATGTCTAATACATCAGATAGTGTGGTGAAATACATCTAAAAACATCAAGACAAAAAAAAAACACCATAAAAAACAATCTAGTACACCAATCATCCTCGGATTGGCTGAGGGCCACTCGGTCGATCCTTCCTCCATCTACAGGTCCAGCGTCCCACCAGCCCAACAGAAAAGGAGCCCACTTTGGGGTACTCCTGCCAATCCTTACTGAGGAAGCAGGAGAGGATAAATATGAGCCCTACTGGGGGGCCTAAAATGTTTCTAGTACTCAAAATATATTAAGGGGTCAATTCCTTTACAAGGCAACACTTCTGAAACTGCTGAACGCAGCAGAGATAAGTTTAGAAGCAGGGGTATTCACAAATATTTACTGAGGGGCCACAGGTAAAGTTTTAGACTTTGACCGGGTGCCGCATTAGTTGGGGGAGGGGGGTTGGGGAAGCGATCATGGATGCAAAGTAAGATCAGAAACAGCAAATGTATGCTTTCTACTGAAATCTACTTACAGCATGCATTTCTGTGTATTTTATTTCCTCTTCTTCTTTGTGTGTGTTTTACAAACCAGAGAAAATAAGTTGAGAAAAGTTCACCTAGAAAAGTAATCCTGAAATAAATGATTTACGTTTTACAGTGCTAATATGATATGCTAAACTGCCTTAGAAACGTGTTCATTTCCTCTTCTGTACGTTTCTGCAGTGCCCCTCCGGTGTAATGAATTGTATTTTTACATTTTGATAATAAAACAGGGAAGCACTCTGGCATGAAAGTGTCTGCATTCACCGTTCCAGGCTTCAAAGAGTAAGGCAGGGGCCGGCATCGGACACGCCGCATGTATGGCGGTCGTGCCAGCCCCCCCCCCCCCCGATGACGTCACAGGGAGGCGGGCTGGGCCGCGCACCTTTGTGACGCGGCGGCCTCGCCTCCCTCCTGGATTGGCTGGTCTGCGCGTGAACCGGAAGTGATAGGAATCACTTCCGGGGCACGCGTCGGCGAAACGCCGGCGAGCTGGATAGAACCGGCTCCCGGCGAAAAATGGATATAAAAGCTGGGGAGCGGCGCAGGAGTAGCCTCTTTGCTCGCCGCTCCCACAGCACAACGGAGCTTCGACGGCCTCGCTAGGAGGCCTAATCAATTTCTTTTTTTTTTTGTCTTCCAGGTCTCAACGAGGGGGGAGCTCGGTCGGCGTTTGTTCAGCAGGGAGACGGCAGTCGGCTGGGGCATCGGTCCCAATTGGGAGGTGATTTTGTTCTTTTCTGTTCTGCAGGTGGGCAGCAGGAAAGAAATAAGGCTTGCTGGGCACAGAGGATCGGTAGCTGACAGAAGCCGGCAGGCAGCTGAGAGCAGTGTGTCTATTTTCTGTTAATTTCACTGCAGGCACACAGCACCAGCGAGGAAAAGGCTGGAAGGCACAACACCTGCAGGGAGCATCGGCGGGGGTGCCATTTGGAGTCTGTTTTCCGGGATCTTCAGCGCTCGTTTTGTTTCAAGGGGTCACGGACAGGCCTGCATTCCAGCGCTTCCGGGAGCCACGTGAGTTAGAGAACACTCACCTGACCCACTAGATTAGCTGGTGGGCGTGGCTCTGGTTGCGTGGGTGCTTGTGGCCGGTCGTGTACCCCCTACGTTTTGCGAGGTAAGGTCCGGGGCAGTGTATCAGGCCAAGTAACACTGTGAGAGTGTATTCGTGACTAGTACTAGTCCAGGTGGGCTGCGCCAGGGGTGCCTTAGCTTTGTTGGGGTGGCAATATCAAGTGGGTGTAATTGTTAGCACCCGTACGCGCGTGTGTCAAGCAATTTTGCTGTGTATAGCGCGATGGCCCCGAAGGCAAAGCGGAGCGAGCAGCGCTCCCGCATGGAGAATTTTATGGATGCCATGATGCGTAAGATGGTTGATATGGAAGACAGGTTGAAAAAGGTTGATGAAATGGGCCAGGCCATTGCGGACCTTAGGGACAAGGTGGATGGGCATGAGGAGACGGAGGACAGGCCCAGGAGAACCGGGGTGGCCCCTAGGGCAGCATTCCCTCCCGTCCCCAAAAGGAATAGGTCCAAGAAAGGGGGGGCACCAAGAACAGCAGAGGGAGGGAACCGACCCATTGAGCCAGTGGCCCCTATCCCAGACCCTCCGGCAGGCAGGGGGGGCGGGCAGCCAGGGCCTGCTGGGGGAAGTACTCCGCCAGGCAGTGGGGGGGGGGGGATGATACCCCGTCAGGTACAGGGGGGCAACCGGGACCGTCAGGTATCAGCCCGCAGGCCCCATGCCTTCCTACAGGGGGGGCCCCGGCGGGAGTTCCTCCGCTTCAGCTGGATTTGGTAGCCAGTTTAGCGGCGGTCCTCCCTTGGCTAGAAAGAGTGGGTAACTGGTCCCCGGCGGCAGGGTTGTCTGGCAGCGGGGAGAACACACTGGAGAAGGACAGGAAGATAGTGGCTCAGTTAGACGGGGCACCGGGTGGCAAGCCTGGGGAAGGGCAGGGAGCTCCATCTACTGGCACTCCAGGGAATGGGGCAGCTCCCCCGGGGCCCGGTAAAGAGTTGCCGGCAGCAAACACAGGCGCGGATGCAGCAAAAGAAAAGCCAGCGGAGCCAGCAGGGGCAGCCGCAACAGGTAAGCGGCAGACATTGCCTGTGTTAGGGGTTGGCGAAGCGCGCACGCCCAGGGAAAAGCTGGCAAGACATGTGACTCAGGAAATGAAAGAACGAATTTGGAAAGGGAGTTATGTTAATATGTTTTCGCTGCTGCTTGATGAAACTGAAATGGAGGAGGCCAAGAAAAAGAAGGATTGGATGCTCCCAAGAGAATGGGCCAGTGAATTGCAGAAATATAGGGTTGAGGAGTCCTTGATTAACTGGGTGAGGGGCTTCTCAGTATATATGGCAGTCATGGCCGAGCGGTTTCCAAGCCTAGCGGCAGAAATGGCATGCTACCAGAGCAGGATCACTGGGGCACACGACAAATATGGGGGGGTGGGGTGGAAGGAATACGATAAAGACTTTAGGAGAGCAAAGGCTTCTGACCCTGCCCTCACATTGGACCAAATTGACATGATTTCATGGTTAGACCACGGGGGGCATGGGGCCCAGGGGGCACAAGACAGTGAGAGGGGCCAGTCCTTTCGGTCATTCCCCCCGGCTAGCTCCGGCAGCAGCGGGGGTCGGGGGGAGAAGGGGGCATGTTGGGATTTCAACAGGCGTACATGCACCAGGGCTGCGGGCTCGTGTAGATTCAAGCACTCATGCTTCTTCTGTGGCAATACTTCCCATCCTGAGTCCAAGTGTTTTAAGAAATCCAAGGATAGGGGGGGAAGAAACAAGAATGAGGGTATTGTACTGACAAAAGCCCATTCCCCCATAATAACGAGTGCCTTGATCCCATGGTTAAATAGATATAATTGCCCTACATCTGCCAGGTTGTTACTAGATGGTTTCAGAATTCCCGCACCAGATTTTGTAGGGACACCCGAATGCAAGAACCAGCTATCAGTGAGGGCCAATCCAGGGGTAGCAGCAGCAAAGATTGAGAAGGAATTGCGCTTGGGCAGGGTGGCAGGCCCACTTGACAGCATTCCAGTCAAAGATTTTGTCTGTTCTCCACTGGGCGTGGTACCCAAGAAAGACCCAGGGGAATTTAGGTTGATCCATAACCTTTCGGCTCCTAAGGGCCACTCTTTGAATGACGCCATTGATGACGAGCTGTGCACGGTCAGGTACTCATCCTTTGATCAGGCTGTTGAGATGCTCAGAGGTCTGGGCCCTGGCGCGCTTCTGGCGAAGTCAGACAGAGTCAGCTTTCCGCTTGTTGCCAGTACACCCTTTAGATTTCCATCTTCTGGGTTTCCAATTCCAAGGGAAGTACTACATGGATAAATGCATGCCAATGGGGTGCTCGGTTTCTTGCGCTTACTTTGAAAAATTCAGTTCTTTCTGGAATGGGTTTTTAGGCAGGTGACGGAGCACCACTATGTGTTGCACTACCTGGATGACTTCCTCTTCCTTGGAGCACCAGGCTCTCTGGAGTGTGGGTGGGCATTACGGGAATTCTGCGCCCTGATGCAGGTTCTTGGAGTACCACTAGCGCAGGAGAAGACGGTCGGGCCAGCCACTGTGATTGAATTTTTAGGGATAGAATTGGACTCGGCCCAGGGTTTCTCACGGCTGCCTAAAGAGAAGGTCACAAAATTCAGGTCAGCCTTACAGCAATGCTTGGCAAAGGAGAAGGTTACATTGCATCAGCTGCAGCAGACGGTGGGTCACTTAAACTTTGCATTGAGGATCATCCCTATGGCGCGACCGTTCTCACGATCCATAGCGCAAGCCATGTCAGGTCTCAAGGATAAATACCATCATACCCGGTTAACCGGCGAGGTTAAGCAGGACATGCGGATTTGGATGGCATTCCTGCAGGACTTCAATGGCACCGTACTATGGCCCGGCCCGACCACGCCTTCAGCAGAGTTAGGTTTAATGACTGACTCTGCAGGTAGTGAGGGTTTTGGAGCCATTCTAGGTACTGATTGGGTGGCACAACGCTGGCCGGCATGGTGGGCCAAGAACGGTTTAACAAACAATATTGGGTTTTTAGAGCCGTTTCCCATCTTGGTAGCATTGTCGGTGTGGCCTGAGCGGCTGAGGAATCAATCAGTAGTTTTTTGGTCAGAGAACATGTCAGTGGTGGAATGCATCAATCAGCTAGCAGCAAGGTGTAAAATGATCCTACGGCTATTGAATGAGATTGTTTTGTTGTGCATGAAATTGAACATGCAATTTAGAGCTAGACATGTCCCGGGGGTGTTAAATCACGCTGCTGATGCACTCTCTCGCTTTAAGATGCAGGTCTTCAGGTCGCATCTCCCAGGAGCGGCGGAGAACCCGACGCATTTCCCAGAACGTCTTTGGCAGCTTGGTGCTCCCAACTACCGGACCTCGTGGCAGCTAGCCTAGCACCCAGAACCCGGAAGGCATACGAAGGGGCGTTCTGGGCCTACTGTAACTTTTTGGGGAAAGAATGGGAGGAGAAGTGGCAAGACGGGGGGCAGTGGTCTCTTACCTAGGCACTTTGAGGGACGGGGACGCTCAGTGGCAGCAGCAAGGCGACATGTAGCGGCTATCTCCTTTTTTGCTCAAGCAAGGGGCGGGGGGGGATCCCACTAATACTTTCACAGTGAAGAAAGCCTTAAAGGGGTGGCAGCGTCTCCAAGGTTCGCAGCCAGATCCAAGGAGGCCAATAGGCGTTAATACTTTGGCCGCGATACTGGGGGTCCTAGGGCAGGTTTGCAACACATAGACAGAGGCTTTATTGTTCAGTGCCGCCTTTTCTCTGGCATTTTACGGTGCGTTTAGGATTGGGGAACTGGTGACAAAGAACAAACAAGATGGGCAGGGGGGCTTACAGTTTAGCCATGTCAGGATCCAGGGAGACTCATTATTCATATCAATCCAGAGATCTAAGACTGATCAGGAGGCCAGTGGGGAGGGGGTGGTGCTGCGTCGGGCACAAGAGAACCCTTGCTGCCCTATCACCAATTTGGAGTCTTTCTTGGCGCACAGGCCCAAGGGATTAGGGGGGCCATTGTTAATTCACGCAGATGGTGCCCCACTCGAGGTTTCAATTTAAAAGAGTTATGGATATGACTGTGCAAAAAGCAGGTTTAGACCCCAGCAGTTTTTTAACACATTCATTCAGGATAGGGGCCACCACTGAAGCGGCGGCACGGGGTTTCACAAAGAGCGAGGTGCAGAGGATTGGCAGGTGGTCCTCAAACTGCTACAAGCGCTATGTTCGGCTACATATGCTATGAGATGAGACGCACAGACGGTTTGCTGATGGTGCTTTTTGTTCGTTTGTTTTTCAGTTTCTCAAACCTGTCACGCAGGGGGGAAACTGGCGGCGGCGCGACAACACTCGGGATCTACGCGGGAACAGGTGCTCGCCTGGGACCAGGGCACTCACAATGTGTGGGTCATTGGTCATTCTTATGTGAAACGTTTACACAACTTTTTTCTTTCAGGTAATTATGAGAGGAGAGCAAGGCAGGCTGGCTATACGGTCTCTTTCCATGGGCGGGGGGGACTGCGCTTTGACCATTTCAGAGGTTTGGTGTTAGATCTGCTTGACAGGGAAGGGGGTCCCCCCAAGGTTGTTATCCTGCACTTGGGAGGGAACGATCTGGTACATCTGGGTAGGCGGGCCTAGTTGAGACATTGATCACGGAAGTGGGTTGGTTGGCACGGCTATGTCCGGGGTCTATCCTCGCATGGTCGCATATGATCCCGAGATTTCAATGGCGGGAGGGGTAGTCTGTGAGGGCACTTAACCACTCAGTGAAAAGGATCAATAACAAAATGGATAGGCTATTCCGATCCCCGCATTTACAGACGATCGCTCATGGGTGCATCAGAGGGGAGCCGTTCTTCTTAAAAGATGGCGTCCACTTGTCCAAAGTGAATAACAAACTCTTCATGGAGAACTTTCTTGCCTGGGTAGTTGGGTTAAAGGACAGAGCATGACTTTCAGTAGAGCAATAGGGGGAGGCCTGATAGTCGGTCAACTATGCAGGCCTGTGGCGGTAAGGTCATGATTGGTGAGCCTAAATTTAAGGTCCTTAGCGGGCAACGCCATTCTTTAATGGGGACGCCCAAAGGGGAGGGACAAGTGGTCTCTCATGGAACTCCAGGGGCAGTTACAGCCGGTTGGCTGGAAGGGTGCGGGGGAGGGGAGATACGCTCTCCAGTAGGCTGGTTGGCCACCCCGCACGCACACAAGGGCGCAAGTAAACTGCGCATAACTGCAAGGGCCCCTTATGGAGATACTCTACGGGGCGTAGGGGGTGCTCGGGGGGGTGGGGGAGTACCCTCCCGGTGAACGGGCCCCCTTGCGCATGGGCACTCCAGTTAGAGTGCGGGCATAGTTTGATCAGGATCTGGGGCCAGTCATTGACCTTGCCGTAGGCTCAAATAGGGATACGTAAAAAGATACATGTTTTTGTTGTTGAATGCTTAGTCTAGGATAGGAATGTCTATGTATTAGAAATATTTTAAGGATAGAAAACAAGACATATGTACCCATCAATGTAATGGACTGGACTTTCTGCGTATTGTGTAAATAATGTATATATAAATGTTTTGAGTATTAAATTGTAATAAATACGGCCGTGGTTAACGACCCCTAATCCAAAACCCCTTGTGATAACTGATTTGACGCCTTAAGGGCAGATGGGAGGCGGGCAAACTTTGGCACCGGGAAAGGGGCCATCACTTAGGGGTGTAAGTCACAGGAAGAGGGGGATGGGGGGTATAGGCCGTACCGGACCATAAGAGTAAGGCAGGGGCCGGCATCGGACACGCCGTATGTATGGCGGTCGTGCCGGCCCCCCCGATGACGTCACAGGGAGGCGGACTGGGCCTCGCACCTTTGTGACGCGGCGGCCTCGCCTCCCTCCCGGATTGGCTGGTCTGCGCGTGAACCGGAAGTGATAGGAATCACTTCCGGGGCACGCGTCGGCAAAACGCCGGCGAGCTGGATAGAACCGGCTCCCGGCGAAAAATGGATATAAAAGCTGGGGAGCGGCGCAGGAGTAGCCTCTTTGCTCGCCGCTCCCACAGCACAACGCAGCTTCCACGAAGCGGAGCTTCGACGGCCTCGCTAGGAGGCCTAATCAATTTCTCCCATCCACCATCCCCTAAAGCAGAGGTTTTGCAAATGTTGGTTTGTTTTTTGAGGTTTTTCTTGTTACAGGTAATTGTCTTTATTTGCAGGTTCATCACATATGCATCATAAAATGTTTATTGTCGTATTTATAGTGCTATTCCTTGGTCGGCGGTAAGGTCATGATTGGTGAGCTTAAATTTAAGGTCCTTAGCGGGTGGCGCCATTCTTTAATGGGGACGCCCAAAGGGGAGGGACAAGTGGTCTCTCATGGAACTCCAGGGGCAGTTACAGCCGGTTGGCTGGAAGGGTGCGGGGGGAGGGGAGTTACGCTCTCCAGTAGGCTGGTTGGCCATCCCGCACGCGCACAAGGGCGCGAGTAAACTGCGCATAACTGCAAGGGCCCCTTATGGAGATAATCTGCGGGGCGTAGGGGGTGCTCAGGGGGGAGGGGGTACCCTGCCGGTGAACGGGCCCCCTTGCACATGGGCACTCCAGTTGGAGTGCGGGCATAGTTTGATCAGGATCTGGGGCCAGTCATTGACCTTGCCGTAGGCTCAAATAGGGATACGCAGAAAGATAAATGTTGTTATTTGTTGTTGAATGCTTAGTCTAGGATAGGAATGTCTATGTATTAGAAATATGTTAAGGATAGAAAACAAGACATATGTACCTATCAATGTAATGGACTGGACTTTCTGCGTATTGTGTAAATAATGTATATATAAATGTTTTGAGTATCAAATTGTAATAAATACGGCCGGGGTTAACGACCCCTAATCCAAAACCCCTTGTGATAATTGATTTGACGCCTTAAGGGCAGATGGGAGGCGGGCAAACTTTGGCACCGGGAAAGGGGCCATCACTTAGGGGTGTAAGTCACAGGAAGGGGGGGGGGCATAGGCCGTATCGGACCATATGGCAATGGAATTCTCTCAAGGACTGCCTCAAGAAAGGGCCAGGCAGGCCGCATGCGGCCTCCGGGCCTCACAATGAGTATCAGTGAACAACATCAAAAGGATACGACTCCCAACCGCACAACCAGCGTTAACTTTTGCTAATGCTGAGCAATTACAAGAGCTGTATCTAGGAACTTGGTGAACACAATCAACTTTTATTTTGCCTGGGCCAGAAAGGCAGGCTCACAGAAAGGCTACAAGTAAGGGGTCTTTAATCAGAATTATCTCCAGGCATGTGTTTTTTGGAGCTTAGACCTCACTGGCAACCCTGCCAAGCACTTCCAGGTCAGCAAATTCAAAGTGCTAATGGGGCAACCTGAGGCACATAATGAAAGTTTTCAGGGAGAGAACAGGCTTTTTACAGCTCTTTGTAGGGCTGATGCTTCTCGTGTGTTTGGCAGCAATTGTGTAGAAATCTACCCCAGACAGCAGGCTACTGGTTTGTGGTCTTGCCTTGCGGGCAGCTTTTCCTTTCCCTCCTGCAGGGATACACACCTACTACCCCCATCCACAGTAGTTGGCCTCGTCCCTCAAAGACAGAGTCGAGTAGAACTTCTAGCAGTGTTCAGAATCCCTAAGTCTGTCCCAAACTTGGCTGGCTAAAGAGCTGGCAGTCAGGAACTTTAACCCTGAAGCTCAAATGATAACTCTGGCACTTGGCTGTGGGATTCTTTCCTTGGTCAAGAGTATTGTGGCACAGTGAACTGGAGATTCTAGCAAGTATTTATCCATCCAAGGCGGAAGCAGGAAGATGACAGGGGCTATCTTTGCATCCCAAAGAGAGGTCACCCACACCCTCCAGCTGCCAGAGCCTAGCTTACTCCAAAGTGAGGCTATGAAATGCTCCAGGACCTTTCCACAATTAAGAAAGAACCTGAGCAGGCTCACCTCCAGCCTCCATTTTGTTGATCATTCACACACAGAAGTTCCAAAATAAATCCCTGTTCCCCTACAGGGAAGCACAACACACGCAAACTGAAAAGAGCAAATTTAGGCACACAATATTGTAAAACACTGAGTTCTCACCACAATGGATTGAAAACAACCTTCATAGACAGTTTAAGGCTCCCACTCACCTTTATTTGATCCATACACAGGCAAGCCTTGGACATTTGCCTTAAAAGCTATTGAGGAAATCTAGGTCATCAAGATAGGCCAAGAAACGCAAGTTTCAAACAGAAATGTCAGGGCAAGATTCGTTTCCTATATTTTTTATGGAAAATTCCAATCACACTTTGGTTCGTTTTGTAGAATATTTATAGTTGTGTTCTATCCGTGATGGTAAATGAGAAAGGAAAGAAACAGCCAACACGTGTTTCACCCCTTTACATGGCCATCCGGCCTTGGGCTTCTTCAGGGCGGTTTATATGAGTACACATAAAATCAGGTCGTCTAGTTCAGGTGGATCTCTAAATTTCGGGCATAATGCCGCTTCTGAAAGATGCAGTCAATCGGTGTTAAGAAACGCAAGTACCTTCTCTTCTGTGACAAAATGTTAAGACTTTCAAGAACCTTTTTTCAGTTGGTGGGCCAGCGCATCTCCCCTTTCTGGACCCACAACGGTAATATGACCAGCAATCAGACCTGGAACTGGGCTCAGTGACACTTGTACTAAAAGGCCATGCACTCAACGCATAGGTAGTTATAGGTTTAGAATTCAGATACAGTATGACGCTAACTACACACAATAAAATTCAGTGCGCTTCAGATCTGAACGTTGCATACAGAATAGCAATGTCTTTATTTGTAGTATGAAAAAGCAGGGCTAATAAAACAATTATCAAACAAGAGGAGGTGCGAGCACGCCTGGCATCGAGCTACAACCTCCAAATAGCTTCTGTTACTAAGGGTAGTATCTCAGGGCCAGAGACGGCAAAGACTTCCCAGTCCCCTGAACCTGTCAGCTTTTTTTCAGGTTTACTAAGAAACTAAGGCACACATTCCCACTAGGGCCCCTAGTTAGTACTTGACAATGCAAATACACCCATTCCCCCATACCAGGGGAGCCCCCTTCAGCCCACCAGTAACTTGGACCCTAAATCATGCCAGAGAAAACTAAACTTTGGTCCTCCTGGCACCCTTTGGAACATGGACCTGGGCAACCAGGCCATATCTTGGTCCCTCAAAGCTCCAGCAGTGCTCAGTGTCTCAGAGGAAATTACTGGCAAAGCCAATAGATCTGGCTTTAATGTGCTAAAGCATGAGAATACAGGCATGCACAAATGCTGTGTGCATGTGTTAGTACATAAAAGGCAGACATATTGGCAATGTGTGTGTTCATGCTGGCTCTAAGGATGCCTCTGCCCCCATTGTGTGAAGTGGTAGCCTCACCACTGCGGCGTGAAGAATTATCTCCCCTCCCCCCCGAAGTTTGGGTCTAGTTGAGCGTCTCTCAGTTTGTGTTGCCGAGCTTCCTGACAAAGTCCAACTGTAGGGACCAGGTGGATAGTATTTATCCAAAACTAGGGACTCTCGCGGGAAACCTGAGCCCAAACAGAGAGTGTGACATTCAAGTTTCAGTTCCCAACTAGCTAAACCATAGAGGAGCTTCCTTATTGCATTTCTCAGGGGCTTTCTACATTGGAGGGAGGGGACAGCATTGATCAGTGGCATACGGATTAGAGGACCACAGGGGGATCTCTCCAAGAGAATATGTTATTGAGATGGCTTGCTCCACGCAGCTATAGAAAAGGTGGGGGGGGGGTTACTAGGTAGATCCCCAGCTTGGAAGTATGTGAATTGCCTCAACCTCCTAGAAAGCTATAAAGGTTTCTGAGGCGCAGACTCCAGAGGTATCAAATTGCATGTTGCCCACAGGGACAACCTGGCGGAGATCACCATCTTCTGCTGCGGTGAGCGTCCTTGAAAAGGATATTGTTTGCTCAACCCATGTACGCTTATTCATCACATGAACATAACCATGCAGCACACGTTGAGTGAAGGACACAGTCCCCAAGAAGGTCACTGGACACTATCCTCAGGGATATAGGGATAGAGGTTTGTGTTCATAAATATTCAAAAGCCCTCATCTACCACGATTTTTTTTTTAGTCATCGGCTAGTGAGGGGACAGGGGTCACTCTGTACTAGAGCGTGGAGTTTATTTACTGAGCACCCCCTGCTCCAGCAGAATATAGTCCTGTGTGATGCACCTTCCCAGGGCATGGAGGGGGGGAGGGGGGGAAATACACTGATTACGCCTGACAAGCGCAGGATTGCACAGCTAAGAAAACAAGTCTTCTGAAGTGAGATTCATGTTTAGAGAAATAGAAGACATACTTCAGAAATCAGATTCAAGATTCCGATAGTGTTCTGAAATCAAGTAGACATGAGATGGGTCGTTCCGCTTCAGATTGAGAAATGGAATGGCTCCTCTAAGATGAGACATGTAGGATGGGTTTGTCAATCAGAATGACATTGTTCAACTGGAATTAGAGACAGACAAGAACTTGTTTTCCTTTAATGAGAGACGAGTAAAAAGGGACAATGCTTGAAAAATTATACGTACACAAAAATGCTCTTCTAAAATCAAAGCCAACAAAACGACATCTTTAGAAATCTGGACTAAAAAGAGAAGGCTTTAGAAACAAGATAGGGGGACACAACGCCATTTTTTCAGATTAGAACGGGGTGGATTAAAAAAAATCAAGACGGAAAAAATAAAACCTGTAGAAATTAGAGAAACTCTTGAAACAATCAAACACATCAAAATTCAAATCGTGGGGACAAGCAATATTCAGGTCTTGGAAAATCTCAGTGTTAACAGGTAAAAATAGGGTGGAAACAGAAAAATGAAGTTTTCAGAAATCGAAGTTCTCAGAAAAGAGTGTTCAAAAAGGAAGCAGCAGCGGCAGGCATTAGAGCATGTTCAGGAAAGCAAGAGACTAAACGAAATGTCACAGAAATTGGCTTTTGGAGAAAACACACTTCGGGAAATCAAAGACTTGCCTTCAAAACCGAGAGACAGGAAGAAGACACGTATACAGATGGGAGGCGAGGCTCTTGGCTGCCTTCGGCAAGTGTTGACAATGACCTTCATGTCATCCAGGCGTCCTTCGTTCCCATGACAACCTGCCCCTTCCAGGACACACCTTGCTTAGCCGGTTTATTTGACTAACTCTGCTCACGCACCAGGATTTGCATAAGGCACCGGCAGCTCTGCAAAGCACACGCAAACCTCGACGTTTGCTAAAGATATTCGAGTCACAGCTGGGCCACCAGTGTCCATTAGAGGTTAAAAAACACAAAAGCCTACATAAACCTAGGGTGACCAGATTTTCAGGGCATAAAATCCGGACGGACACACACATAGAAATAGGACTAAATGTCCTAATAGGGCTCAGGGCATCATACAGCTATCTATATAGCTATATGAGGCCTTGAGCCCCTTTCTGTGAGGTGTTCCTGGGTCCGGCTGCTGGTGTGCCCGGCCTTGACGTAAGTGCTCTGCAACCCTGATTCACACCTCATTAAATCCTGCTGTGCTGCTTGAACGAGGCAGGCAGCACAGCAGGATCGTCTAAACAAATGAACTTGTGTTCCCGGTTCCTAAGAGGGCGGTTGAAATGTGAACCTGCACAACACTGCGACTAATGTGCAGGTTCACTAGAACCTCCCTTAAAAACCGGGACATTTTACTGTTTTAAGAGAAAGTGTCGAGACACCGGGACAGTCCTTCAACAAGCATTGGCATAGCCAATAGGTCTTGCTTTTGGGACCTTATAAGTATTTAGTTATGCAGCACAATATCCTTGGTGCAATAACATCAACTGTTGCATGTCTAAAAACTTATAAGGTCCCAAAGGCGAGACCTATTGACTATGCCAATGCTTGTTTTTAGAGGCCTGGCATGCAGTTTTAAATGTAGGCTGGTAAGAAAGGTGCCAACCCGAGGGGCAAGGTCTAGAGAGAAATAAGATAGGAAGAGAGGTCTGTTATAATGAGATAGCACAAATAGAAAGGTGAAGCACAGAATGACAGGTCAGGTAAACAAAGTAGCGAGGCAGGTAGAGCCGGTGGGATGAAAAATAGAAAGATATGAGAAGTAGAGAAAAAGAGGTGCAGATGAGGTAGAGAGATGAGGCTAATACAGAGTAAGTGCGAGGGAGAAGTAGAGAATGGTGAAATAGGGAGAGAGAGAGAGAGGTATTAAACGAGCGAGACATTGGAAGCAGAGAGAGTGAACGGAAACAGTGAAGGAGATAGAAAGAGATGAAAGCAAAGGGAGTGATAGATGGAGTGGAAGAGGTAGGGAGAGCATTGTAGTGAGAAAGAAATAAAATAATGGGAAAGGCGAGGGAAAGAGGACATCAATAAAAAGAGAGACATAGAAGGCCAATAGGTGATGTAAATTGCAACACCGTTGACCATCAGATTCTATTACAGAGGCTTCCTGATTTTCACATCTAGGGTGTAGCCCTGGACTGATTTAACTCTTTTCTGTGAGATCTCAGTCTGTCCAACTGGATTTGTTTAGTGTGTCACCCAAACTAGTGCTGTGGCGAGTTCTTTAAGGCCCCATGCTGTCCCCCATGTTAAATGGTGTATGTATGTGGCTACTCATCCACTGCAAACCTAGCCAGAGGAAACTGAGGAAATTTGTACAGGGCTATTAGGCAGACAATACAATCCAAGAATGACAGCAGGGTGGAGACGAGATGGGTTCCCCAGTTTAAAGAAAGGACGGGACGGCACATCACGATAGTGGTGCATACTTCCTCGTCTACATTTTTCATAGCAAATCATAGCTGCCAATGTTTATATCTACTCCGGCATGGATTCTTGCAATTTGGTCCATCAACAGCTTCCAGCCAAATATATAGACAGACTGCAATATTTTGTATACAGAGCACGCAAAAGTTCTCTTATCATGCCACCCCTGAGCGCAGGAAATTGCACTTAACACCCTGGGCATAACACTGTTATATTAGCCAACTTTATGATTTCGAATTTTTTTAAATAAATATCTAGCCAACTTTATTGGCAAATACATATTGAATCTGCTTCCTT
The DNA here is from genome assembly GCA_963921515.1 of Calotriton arnoldi. Classification (NCBI taxonomy): domain Eukaryota; kingdom Metazoa; phylum Chordata; class Amphibia; order Caudata; family Salamandridae; genus Calotriton; species Calotriton arnoldi. Next base: position 857,303 of record CAWUFW010001100.1, read on the forward strand.
TTGTCAACGTCTGGACCACATCGATAAGGCTTTTTTCTATATGAACATGCAGATGAAACAACTGGGGCGACAGATCATTTCAAATTCAAAGTGCTCTGCTGTAGGATTTCCTAGCTATACTAACTCCTGCCAAGGCCAATAGTTCTGCCATCAGAAGATTTTCACAATTTAATTTTTGTGTAAACATAAGCAATATGCAAAAAATAAAAATATATATACAAAATTAACAATGTAGCCTTGGAACCCATGCACAAAACCTCAGAGCACTTTTTTCAGCCGGCTGTGCAGATGACCAGATAAAATGCCTTCTATCACAATGTTAGACAGCAAATTAATAAAGTGGGTGGACCCAGTGCTGTGTGTGTTGTGGTGGGTGAAAGAAACATACGAACAACACTTTAACAGACAAATTGGTGAAGAGGGCTAATCTAAGGCCCAAGCAAGTATGTCCGAATTTGTAATATTTTTGGGGAAAACATGAGGCTGGTGAGACACAAAGATGTCTCAAGGCCAGACCTAAATATAAATAGATAGATTTTCTGAAAAAAAATAAAAGGCTGGCTACTTAACGGCTATAACATAACCTGGCAATTATCCTTCAGAGACCGTTTGAATTTACCAAGATTGCAAAAAGCACGTATTTTTTTCAGGGTAAAAGCTGGTTTTGAAAGGAACTAAGAAGGTGGTCTACTGACAAATAATAGTATATCTCCGTGAAACACAAGGAACACTATAGTGAATTGAAGTCAACACGAAGAAATGAAATGGGGGCTAGCTACATGATAGAAAGCAATTGAGGTAAACATTAAGAAATAACAAAAAGTGGAGAGACGACACAAAAGAAGATAGCAGGGGGAAGTCAGAGAGAATGTTACAGTGAACTGGAGATTCTAGCAAGTATTTATCCATCCAAGGCGGAAGCAGGAGGATGACAGGGGCTATCTTTGCATCCCAAAGAGAGGTCACCCACACCCTCCAGCTGCCAGAGCCTAGCTTACTCCAAAGTGAGGCTATGAAATGCTCCAGGACCTTTCCACAATTAAGAAAGAACCTGAGCAGGCTCACCTCCAGCCTCCATTTTGTTGATCATTCACACACAGAAGTTCCAAAATAAATCCCTGTTCCCCTACAGGGAAGCACAACACACGCAAACTGAAAAGAGCAAATTTAGGCACACAATATTGTAAAACACTGAGTTCTCACCACAATGGATTGAAAACAACCTTCATAGACAGTTTAAGGCTCCCACTCACCTTTATTTGATCCATACACAGGCAAGCCTTGGACATTTGCCTTAAAAGCTATTGAGGAAATCTAGGTCATCAAGATAGGTAAAGAAACGCAAGTTTCAAACAGAAATGTCAGGGCAAGATTAGTTTCCTATATTTTTTATGGAAAATTCCAATCACACTTTGGTTCGTTTTGTAGAATATTTATAGTTGTGTTCTATCCGTGATGGTAAATGAGAAAGGAAAGAAACAGCCAACACGTGTTTCACCCCTTTACATGGCCATCCGGCCTTGGGCTTCTTCAGGGCGGTTTATATGAGTACACATAAAATCAGGTCGTCTAGTTCAGGTGGATCTCTAAATTTCGGGCATACTTCCTTATTTCGGGGTATACGGAATGCGACTGATAGGTGGTCAATGTGAACATGCAACAGAAATAGGCTTCTTGGGGCACGCAGCAGAAGCATCAAAGTCAAGGGATGGGGTACCAGAAAACACACAGAACTTTAACTAAGCCATGAGGTTGGTAGAAGACCCATAAAACAATCAAAGGTTTAGAGGGAGAATAAGGACATAGAATGTAAAACAAGCAATGGCCGCGGCCGTGAAACTGACACGGCCGCGAAAGTGAAAGTAATCGCGAGGGAAGCCATATGGCGCCTGATCGCACGTGCACGCTCGCGTGAACGCAAGCTGGTCGCCAGCAAACTGCTGTTTGCACTTCCAAAACCCGCTTACTAAAACTCTCGCCAGAGCAGCGGATGCGCTGGCTCAGGCGAGACCTAAAAAACCGGGACGGCTCCCTACATGAACTCCCAAACATGTGTGCATAAACTTATCAGGGCACCCTGCGCCGGAAAACACGGGGATTTATACTTGTAAATATTTATTTATGTTTTGATTTTCACCAGCGCAGATTCACACTGGTAAATAAAGATACTTGTGCACACGTGTAGCTTGGGTGCACACGTGACTTTGAGATTCAGACCCTATACCTTTCTCTTATAGGAAGAAACTCAGGAGACAGGCATACACAGGCGCGTAGCTTCCATTGGTGCAGCGGGTGCAGTGGCACCGAGGACACTTGAACCCCGATTATAGCTGTATTTCCCTTGCTCGTTTCGCAATACAAACAGCACCCCGTGGGCCCATTTCCTTTCTTGCACTAGTGCCCATGGCACACTAACTACACTACTAGGCGTGCACCACCGCACCCAAACCTTGTGATTCTCGCTCAAAGTAAACAAGAAAAAACGCGTACTTGAGCCTATAAATCATGCTGCACTCCGGGCAACGTAACAAAGAGCAGCCAACGTTCTTGGCAAAGCCCGACTACTCCAATTACTGAGTATTAAAGCATAAAAGAAGAAGGTGGAATTCAGCCTCAAGAAGTTAAGGAGCAGGGATCTGTATTTAAAGGGAATAAAAGAAAGCTAAGATCATAAGAAAGAAAAGTGTGAGCACAAAATTCACAATCAAAATGGATAGTGAGTAAAACCTGGGAAGTAGGGTAATGAGCAGCTAAACTCCACAAAAAGGATGTAGCCTTACGGCTAGAGCTTTCTACTTCGAAGCTGGGGAACCGGGTTCGAGTCTCGGCAACCACGCTCAACATCCTGTGATTCTGGGCAAATCACATAATCTCCCCGTGCCTAACAAAAATATGAATGTGTCCTTCTGTAACGCAACTGGTGCTCTGTAAAGCGCTCTGATACCCGATATGTTCGGGTCTAGTTCGCGCTATATAAAACTCTAAATAAATAAAAAAAACACTTCCCTTTCTGTTTAAATGTACTGAAATTACACACACACTTATGTGGAACAAGGGCGAAAGAAATTAGGTATGTGACTTCTGGTCTCCTTTCCCTCAAAGAAATATATATTTTTAAATTTCACCTTTATTTTTCCAAGCCGGATCACAGACAAAAGCCGAAACATGCACAATAGCGCAACCAAATTATTCAACTTTGCACGAGGGAATGCGGGACGAGGAAAACTCGCTGCTGGGGACGCGTTGTTCCTTTTATTGACGGAAAACGCATAATTACTCCGGTTACAGCGCTGCGAGCCTGCAGTAGTGAAATAGAGAGAGACACTATACAAAAGACAAGTAACAATAAAAATACACAAGTAACATTTGCTTACGAGTGTGTAGGTGGGTGTCGGCAAGAGTACGGGGTGATGACAAAAGCAGTAATCACTTGCATTTAAGAACTGTTTGCTTGCTATGAAACATCAGACATTAGAATCGAAACCGTATCCCTCCAAAATGCGTGAAGCACTATTTAAAGCAATGCCATTAATCCCAAATGGTGGATACCTAGCAGAGGTTCTTAAACTGGGGTGGGATATGGTGGGGTCTGAAGATAGCTCAGATCCAGCCCCATCAACCAGCTGCTCGTCATAACCCTCACATGTCCATAATAGATAATTTAAGTAACTGGGTCAAAACACCCTTAACCTTGGAACCCTCCTGAAATAATCCTAGTCGAACTAGATCCTCAACGCACCTCGCCACAGCCACATCACTCCCCAATTAAGGGACCTACACTGGCTCCCCGTCGACAAGAGGATCACCTTCAAGCTCCTCACCCACGCTCACAAAGCACTCCACAACACCGGACTGGCCTACCTCAACAGGCGACTCACCCTCTACACCCCGAACCGCCAGCTCCGCTCAGCCGACCTCGCCCTGGCCGCCGTCCCACGCATCAGAAGAACAACCACCGGCGGCAGATCCTTCTCCCACCTCGCCGCCAAGACTTGGAACACCCTCCCCCTGCTCCGTCAGACCCAGGACCTGCTAACCTTCAGGAGGCTACTCAAGACCTGGCTGTTCGAGCAGTAGCAGCACCCCCTCCTCCCCCCAGCGCCTTGAGACCCTCACGGGTGAGTAGTGCGCTTTACAAATGTCTTGATTGATTGATTGAACTGGATTTGGGATATCTGATGAAAAAGGCAATCGGGACTCGTTTCATCAAGGTGTATTTCAGTTCATTGGATGAGCTTCACACAAACCACCTTTACATCCAAAGACGTCATGAAGGAGAGATGACAGGCATCAATTCTTATTAATGAACTGCATTCAGTTGCTTTAGAGAAGACAGATTAGGTTTTTAACGGACTTTTCCACATATTCTGCTATTGAGTCAAAAAACATTCAGCATTGCGGTCTGTCTTTTTAATCCGAAGACTGCTGACCCAGTTGAAAACAGATAGTTTTTAGGTCTCACCTCCTGGAGAGCACAAGCTGTCTCTTTGCGAAACGATCTATTGTCAGCTTAGTGCTTGGAGTCTGCCATTGATTGCCATTGTTTGGCTTTACTGATACTTTAACGTGGTCGCATCTTCTGCGTTATATTCTATGAGCTTTATTTCCTCTTCTTGTGTTTGTCCCTCCCGTGGAGCATGGCCAGCTTACCCATGTCCTTCCACTGCTCACTTTTCAGGCGCTATTTTCTCTTTGGTGAAGAACTTTTTTAGTGTGCATGTGTTTTCCAGCTGTCTCCTCCGTGTACTTCTCTCCCCCCTCCACCGCACTGCATGTTGCTCTCTGTCGCCCACGTGCTTCTCTCATGCACCCCTCCATGATGCACTCACCCTTGTGTGCTTCTACCCTGGGTTGCTTTCTCGCCCACGTGCTTTTTACTCCCAGATTCCCGTTGCCCTCTCTCACTCATTTGCTTTTCTTCTCCACTGAGCTCCACATTTCTCTCTACGTGTTGTTTGCTTCACCCCACCTGCGCCCTGTTGTGCTTCCCCACCCGCACCCTTGGTATTGCTTCTGCCCCCCGCCCTGTGTTGCTTACCCCACCCACTTTCACAAAATAAAAACTATTTGTTGTTTAAATTTACCGATCTAACTTGGATCGCTAAATGAAGAGGGAAAAAAAGGTCCTGCATCATTTTATAGTCAGTACATGCATGCCTACAAAATGACGTAGCTGACCACGTCATAGGCCTTTTTTTTTTACTACTCCTCCTTAGCCATGCTGTACAGCATCACTAAAAACCATTGGCAAAGCTAATAGACCCCAAAGGCAAGTACTACTGAATTTGCCAATACTTGTTCTTGCAAGTCTCTGCTTTTTGGGATTCTACTATACAAGATATACAGTGAATTTCAAATCCTGTAAAAAAAACACCCGATGACTGCAAACTTTACCAAGGACTGGAATAGCCAAAAGTGTAACAGGGGAGGTTGCCCTGCTTCGCCAATATCTGGGCACAGATCAGGTTCTACAGAACAGATTTGGTCCCAGCGAACACGAGGATCCTCTCTCCACAGACCAGACATACTAAATACACTGAAAACCTCAGCACCCACTAAACTTTTTCAGGGATCCTAACTAAGACACTCAATCATTCAAAGTATTAAAGTCAAATCCAAGTGATCACCATCAATCTAAAGCTGCAATGAATGCAGAGGTCTGATCAGTCGTCGAAGCCTCATTCCACACCCAGGCATCCTTCCTCGTATCACTCCAGGAGTGATTCAGTAGTACTGAGAACTAACAAAGTCTCACATCCACTATGACAAGTCTTCTGACTCTAAAAGTTCAAAATACCTCAGCCAATAGCAATAAAGATTCCTGGGACTTCATCTCACCACCCTGGAAGCAATTCCTTGACTTCTCATTCACATCAAGAGGACCTCCAAAGCTTTCTTCTGCTCTCACAAACACAGGCATGGGAAAACAGCAAAACATGCCCGTGAACAAATAGAACACCGCAGCCCTGCACCCTCCAGGGATCACTGAACAACAGTTTACTCTATGTGCCCGAGGCTTCAACTCTGCAAGACAGATGTTTCACAGTTCAAGGAACTCAGCTAAGGAGCGGCATATGTGGACAGGAGCAACAAGACGGTTACCCCTAACCCTGAAAGAGCAATTTCCATTTTCTAAGCTAAGTGAGCACTCACATTTTCAACCAGACACAGGGCTTTCTGAGAACCCCTACAGACAGCAGGGAATACTTTTATAGAACACATAAACCGAAAGGAAAAACGAAATGAGTTCTGTTATTCATTGACAAAAGAGGATCAGCCTGTTAAATCTGCTCCAGGAGAAAGAACCAGCAAGTAGCTTTAGGGGCAATAACAAAGAAAAGTAATCTAAATCCTATGTATCAGCAAAAATAACCAAGGAAAACTGGGATGGCAAAGTATGGGAGCCGCTACAGAATTTGAAAATATAGAAATCAGCTAGACCAGAAAATGAAATCAGTATTCTCACCCAACAGACCAACAAAAACAATGACAAATAGGAAATGTGGTAAAATATGTCACATTAAAAAAATTATTGCCAAGTGACCTTCATTACAAAGCAGGCAAAATATTAGCGGGAAAAAGCTTCTCTGTACAGTGATCCGATACCCTGACGGGTCATGTTCGAGCTATATATAACTTCTCAAATAAATAAATAAAAATAAACGGGGAGATGTCAAAGAGGAGCCAACAAAGATTTACTTGTAGGAAGAAAAGATGATACTAATCAGAATGCCTGGATGTGTAGATATTAGAAAGAAATGAGGTCCATTCTGTTGGCCTCCCCATAGAGTTATATTTAGGATTCAGGGCACTAATAATGAAGGGGCTGCTAAATTGGGCTAGAAATCCCTCAGTGGAATCTCTTTCATCACTCTATAGCACCTGTAGAAAAAATCCCACCAGTGGATTGTACTCTATCGAGGGCGTCCTCCGGAAGTCAGAAGATTTTCCATTGCCACTCTAGCTCTATCTTTTTACTTGAGGTGTCATTCTCAGGCTTTCTTGATTTTTGTACCGACTCCAATCACATAACTGTTCCATGTGTTTAATACACATTTGAGAAAATATATTTCCCAAGAGTGCTCTAGGATTATCCTGCCAGTTTCCCCTGCATGGTCTCCTATCCGATGCTGGCTGTAGAACTCCGCGTCCAATATACGTACTGGTCGTAGCTAAAGCATTTCAACATCAAATGCTGTACATCGCAAGTCAATACAAGCGCACTTCTCATATATGCATATCGTTGAGCTGTGATTACTAATTAGGATTCAACCAACATGAGGTGACCATTGAAAGCCGTCTTGAAAGAGATTAGAAGAGTGAGTGGTAAATGGAACTTTAACTGGGAGAAAGTTCCAGTGCAGTGGTCCTAGTAAATGGAAGGACCAGAATCTGGAAGATGCACGCGAGGATTGGGAGTGACTTTAAGATTAAGGTTGGTTTAGTGTAGATTACTAGTTGGGATATAACTAACTTTGAAGAACAGACCTTGGGCTACATGTATCAAAATTGTAAATTTCTGAGAATTGCAATTAAGTAATCGCAATTTACAATGTATGAAACTCAAAGGGGCACATGCATCAAGCATTTTGTCTTCGCAAACAGGCCGATTCGCAGAAATGAAAAGAAAACTTTATTTTTGTTTTAGAAACGTATCCCGTTTTCCTTCAAGGAAAACGGGCTGCATTAAAAAAATAAATTGCTTTATTTAAAGCAATCACAGACATGGTGGTCTGGTGACCCCAGCAGGCCACCATCCCTGTGATTTTTGCGATTCCTAGGGGGTCGCAAATTGCGACCTACCGCATTAATATTCATGAGGTAGGTCATTTGCGATCCCCTAGGAATCGCAAAAAGTGTTCAACACACTTTCATGCATGCTGTTTTGAGATTTCCTAGTTGCGAATCGCAAGGATTCGCAATTAGGAAATCGCAAAACGGTTTCTTCAAGCATCTAGTCCAAAGAGTTTCATATAGCGATTCCTAGGGGGTCGCAAATTGCTCTACCTCATTAATATTAATGAGGTAGATCACAATTTGCGACCCCCTAGGAATTGCTAACATCACGGGGATGGTGGCCTGCTGGGGTCAGCAGCCCACCATGTCCGTGATTGCTTTTAAATAAAGCAAATTTTTTGGGGGAATGCAGCCCTTTTTCCTTAAAGGGAAACGGGATGCGTTTCAAAAACACAAATGAAAAGTTTTCTTTTCATTTTTTAAGAGTAGGCAGTGGCCCATGGGACCAGTGCCTGCTCTTAAAAAATGCTGTAAAAACATTCACAAAGGGGAAGGGGTCACTTGGGGACCCATTCCCATTTGCGAATGGGTAAAATGCGAATGCTTTGCGACCGCATTTCGGTCACAAAACATTCCTACATACTGATGCGATTCAGTATTAGAAGGGGACGCCCTAAACACGCCGCTTCCTAATAGCGAATCGCAAACCCATTTTGCGATTCGGTAACAGGTTACCGAACTGTAAAATGGGTTTTGATACATGTAAAAAGCCTTTTTAGTATTCGCAAATGGGCCCGTTTGCAAGCGCTAAATAGCTTGACACGTGTAGCCCATAACATCTTAAACCTAGTCTTAGCCGACAGCAAGGGTGGCTGGTGGTAGTAGTTGGGAAGTAGGAGTGAGTTTGTGAAGTTTATGAAGGGCCCTTTTTTGGCGGATTAATATCTTGCCTAATAGGGTGAAAGAATAAGGGGGGAGACCCACTGGAAGGCTTATAGAGAGTTACGTTCTAAGGCCAAGTAAAGTTATCAGTCAGTCAGTGTCTTGGCTCGCTGGATGTGAAGGAGTGCATGGAATTTGTGAATGTTCAAAATGTCAATATGGCTGCTGGGGCAGTGAATGCTTCCATGAGCATAAAAGGTTTCTAGCTGATGGTGTGGGGAGGAAGGATATCAGAGGGGTAGAGAGGCAGGTGTGACGTGGCAGGAAAGTAGATTATTTCTGTTTTGGTTGAGTTCAGCATTATTGATCTGATAGTCAGCCAAAGACGGATGCGTGTAACACAGTTAGAGGTCCGAGTGTGTAGAGGGGGTTGAAAAGAGAAAGATTACAGCGGAGGGTGAACAGAAAAGGGCCCAGGACTGAGTCTTGTGGGACGTTAACTGGTAGAGGCGAGGGGTGGAGAGCAAAGGGCACCATAATACTGAGAAAAAACGAGCAGAGAGATTGGATGAAAAACTTTAATGGCACTCTCTTGTCTGTGGTTATCCCCTTAAATGTAGGCGAATCTCTCCCAGTGCTTTCAGGTGCAGATTTTTGGTTCTGCGGTGATTGGATTTATAGTTTAAGCTGTATAACTTGCTGTGGCTCTTGGATCTGTGCACAATATTCCAGATGTAGCACTCAGAACCTGGACACAAGTATAGACAGTGGGACCTGCAGACAGCAATGCGCCAGATGTGGCCAACCCAACAATCTCACCCGAGATGTGGTCACAGAAGTAACACTAATCAACGTGTCAGGAGCAGTAGGCGCTATATAAATGCAATTACAAACGCTTAACATCCTGAATACCACACCTCCCAACCACCTATAGCTTATTCTTTACAGACTAAGAGGCCATCCGGTACAACTACCTAACAATTCTATCCTACTTGCCGACTATTAACCCTCACCAAAACCCTATACTGCACTGCATGCGCGCTGTGCCCAAAGGTCATGGCTTTGCCACTGGCTGCGCTGAACGTGGGCTGCACCTCCTGGACCACATGTCCGGATCGCACATTATTTGAGCCTCGAGAGGCGTGAAGAAAAGGCAATGGGAAAATGAAAATGGAAAGAGGGTGCCAGGAGAAAGAAGGAGGGCAAGGAAGAGGAGAAACGAGGGCGAGGAGAAACGAGGGCGAGGAGAAACGAGGGCGAGGAGAAACGAGGACACGTGTTAGGCACAAATGAATGAGGAAAGCGACAAGAAAAGGAAACTTGAGGGAAGAGGCAGCAGAACTGGACAGAAGACAAGGGAGAGGACGAAGAGGAGATACTGGTGAATGTTATAGGAGAGCAAAGGCGAACTGGGAAAGGGAGGAGGGGCGGCTGCGGTAAATACCCGTATAATATGCAAATTATGGTACATCTGAGTACCGAAGATGAAGACTTTACGTTAAGGGCGGGTATTAAGAAAGGGTGGGGTGGGAGCAACTTGTATGGAGCAGATGTGTAAGATGAGGTGTCTGGAGCAATCGGGGTGTGGGGAGAAGGGTGAGCAGAGGGAAGCGGAGCAAACATGGGCGCAAGGCAAGGTGGTGGACGATGGTGTACGCATGGCAGGTAGGGGGATGAGGCAGCGGGGGTAATGATGTAAGCGGGAGCTGTAAGAAAGAACGTACGACCCGGGCTGATAAAAGAGGAAGGGATGAGGGCATGGCGGTATAATGGGATGCGAGGCAAAAGTATCGATAGGAGGACATAGAGGTCGGCGAAGAAGAGTTTGGGGGCAGGTATGAGGTAGGGCTGTGTTGTGGCGGAGAGGAGAAGCGATTGGGACGTGGCAGCAGTGGGGTCAGAAGGTTATGCTGGTGTAAGTGTCCTCTGAGGTAGGAGGTGGATGTGCGGCGAGAGGTAGGTGCTGCGTTGCGCCGGACGGGCAGTAGAGGGAATGTCCCATGGGGCAATGGGCAGTGATACGAAGGGGCGGGGGGGCATACAGAGCCCACCTCTTCTCCCCGCCCAGTTAGCATACATACATACCCCCGCACCGCCTGTCCCTTGCCCAGTCTGTACCTGTCAACTGGCTGCTGCCTCCCCGGGCTCTGTCCCAGCTCTGCTGCCCCCCTCTTCCTCCTCCTCAGTCTCTGCCTGCCTCCAGGCTCTGCATTCATTGAGAGCAGTGAGAAAAGGTAGCGTCCTGTCCGCTCACTGCAGACCCCTGCCGGCCGGAGGACCGACATGACACCGGCTAGCGCCAGGCATGACCACTCGGCGCTTCCATTACATCGCCCATTCATCCATTAATTAATGTATGAAGGGCATCCGTGCATTCTGACAGCCACCTGTGATTGCTTAGCTTAAGCCAAATCCAGACAGAGTTATATTTCGCTTTCCTCTGATTCGAGCAATGCTATTAACGAGGGAGGGTTCAACAGTCCATAGAACGCTAGTCCGCAGCAGGGCAAATATTCTATCTGACCCACGGAAAGATCAATCTGACCCCACAAATAGAATACCCTTTGTGGCGAAGCCTCTGAATCGCAACTAGCATCTCAAACTCTCTCCCTGCTTAGTCAACCTAACTCACGAGCACCCTGTTATGTAACATATTTATAACGTAATAACCACCAGTTATTGACCATTTGGTGCTTCTTCAGCAGACTGCGATGTGGGGTTAAGGAAAATTGATAACTTTGGTTTATGGTACATTATATGTTTTTGGACTCCCCCCTGTTTCTAAGCGCTGTAAATAACATGTCATTTTATTCCAATTTCATGGCACACAATTTATCAACTTCAAAAGGGTGGAACACTGAGTGGGTCTTGCCAAGATTAAAACATTTAACCTGCATATTCCAGCCAGGGGCTTAACTTCAGAGGGTGGGGGAGGTGTTTGGGTTAGGACCCCACCCCAAATAAATGCATTCTTGGCTTGGTAGTTGGACGTGAGGGCCATGAGTCGGGTCTGCTATGTCTAGAATTGTCACCTAACCGGTTTTCTACTGGCACCACCGGTATTTTAATATGCTGACTAGTAAAAAAATAAGCAATATTGCCTAAAGCCGGTATTTAGCCTTTAACTATACTTCAGGGGTGGCTGATACCATTTGAAAGTGGTGGTGCGTAAAGTGCGCCACCACTTCACAAAAAACCCAAAATAAAACACCCCTCTCTTCAAAACCATAAAGTAAACCACACGTCCCTCCAAAAGCTCAAAATAAAATACCCCCTCCCTCTAAAAGCCCAAATAAAAACACCCCTCCCTCCAAAAGTAAAAAAAACCCACTAGAATAACATTTAAGAAAAATAAAATAAATAGTACTTACCCACGGCAGCACGTCCTCCATCCTCCTCGGTGTTCCACTTCTGAATCTGCAGTCAAGTTCCCCTAACCAATCCAAAAGCTGCTCTCATGCTGTTAGCCAGCATGAGAGAAGCACCTGGATTGGATGGAGCGGGCTGGCTGGACGCTCCTTCAGGCCCTGTAGGCCAGTGCTTAGTCTCCACCCAGCTGTCTAAGACAGCTGAGTGGAGAGCTTCAAAGTGGGCATGTCACTTCGGCTGGCGCAAGACAGCGGCCAAAGTGACATGCGCACTTTGAAGCATCCAGCCAGCCCCTGCTCCTGTCTACTGCTGCCAATCTGCAGCAGAGGACATGCCCCGTATGTCTTTGGGCTTGGGGGTTGGCTGGCTGCTGCAGTGCACACTTTGGAAAAGTAAAATGGCAATTAAATCTTTTCATTGCCATTTTATTATTCCTGCATGGCTGGCAGCAGGCGGGGGCGTCGCTCCCCCACCCTCATGCAGAAACCGCTCCTGCTGTACTTACTTCAAATAGCAAATATAAATAAAAAGCACTTTTAAATGTGTTTTAGAACTTCGTTAATGATCCCTGACTAATAATTAAAGAAAACAAAGGCATAAAAGTCATGTTACACATAAATATATGTGTCACAAAGGAGTGTGCAGTTCCTAAGGGAAATGGAGTGGAAGGGGAGGTCTTTCTTCGTGATGCCCTCACACACCCCGAAGGATGTAATGCTTCATCATTGGGCCTGCTCCTCATTGGGCCGGCGCTGCAATGCCCAACAGGCACCCGTAAACGGGGCTCTTTGGCGGAGATCTTTTGAAGAAGCCGTAGGGTGAGTGTGGGTAGGCGTGCTGGGTAGTGCAATAAGTGGGTGGGATAAAATAAGTCTAGGGCAGTCCAACTGTTGTGTTTATTCTTATGGTAGCTCTAGCCTAATTAAAAATTGGTAAGCCCCTATAAGGTTGTAATGTTCCTACAGGGCTAAAGTGGTGTAGTGGGTCGACATGTTTCGTGCCTATTAAGCCCCTAGTGGGTCTCGTGGCACTTCATCAGGACCATATGTGAAGTTTAAAAGAACAGAACAATTCGTGTGCACTACCGTAAGTCTGGTTCAGTTAATCTTTTACTGATAGCCAGACGCAGTAGAAGTCCCCAGTTGGAATCATACCTGGGTGTAAAAGACCTAGGGGAGAGGGGGGGAGACAATAAAAGAAGACACCTAGGACTTGTTAAAAACAATGCGTATGTCGGGGCGCTCAAAAGTTCGTCAAGCCAGAGTACACCAGTGGTGATTTAGGTGAGACAAAGGTAGTTACACTGATGCATATAGTGGGGGCTAATAAATAGCTTGGAGGCGTTAATGGACACTTATGGGTTGCACATATACATATACATATACTTATGTGTTTCAGCGCCCACTCCAGCAATCGGTTTACATCTTACCACACCACTCCCACAAACAAACTTTGCAGGTAGACCCAGTATCCACCAGAAAGATCATTACTGAAGGTAAGTAGCATATTCTTCTGATGGATACTATGTAGTGAAAAAGTTATTAAGAGCGGCGCATCCTGTAATAAAGAATACTGTATGGTAATGCAATGACAAACCTAAATGGTTAATTGTCGAAGGAGGTGTGTATTCCGTTATTATTTAAAATTGGTCTTGTGTAATCCTCAGATTTTTAGTGGTCACACCCGGTAGATGCCCTAAGCCCCAAATGGTAATTGTGTGTGACCTCTTCAGAGAGAAGGAGAACTGGCAGGTGTCTCCTACTCCTCACCTGCTGAGTTAAGGGGAGAGGATGTGGCCTAATGGCTAGAGCGGTCGCCTTGAAGATGGGGATCCAGGTTGGAGTCTAAGCAGGGACGCTCAACGACCTGTGATTCTGGGCAAATCACGTAATCTCCCTGTGCCTACCAAAATGAATGTGTCCTTGTGTAACGTAGCTGGTGCTCATATAAAGCGCTCTGATACCTTCCAGTTGAGTTTGCCCGATATAAAACTAAAAAACAATAAAAAAATGCTGAAGTGGTAGTATTTGGAGTCAGACAAATCTGTTAGAGAATCTCTCGTCTCAGCAGGTGGTATATGCAGAGTCTCACCCTGTACCCCAAAATTAGTTCCCACACAATGGTCGGTATTTTGCACAGGATGATCATTTATTGTACACTATTTGTATACACACCATGTATTAAAATGAAAATGACTCTATTATAAACAGCTCAGCAATAATTACACAATTACGGCAAAGATTAAATAACCCCAAACTTTATTTAATCAAGCATCCCCATCCTATCAGTTTACAACCCACTTAAATTATAACCAGCTCTCAAACAGTATGCTTGTATACGCTCTACATAATATGACAAGTCATGTAATGCCGTTCTGCATACTTTATTGCGCCTTTGGGACTAAAGTTCGAACTCTGTGTTTCAGCACCCACTCCAGCAATCAGTTCACGTCTTACCACGCCACTCCCACAAACAAACTTTGCAGTTAGACCCAGTATCCACCAGAAAGATCATTACTGAAGGTAAGTAGCATATTCTTCTGATGGATACTTCTGCCACAGATTCCTCACCTAATGAATATAATAGCAAAGCAATACCCTGTGGAGGTAGTTGTGAGGAATCAAACAGCGAAAGCATCTGCCGCCACGGCAGTTTTGCTAAACCATCCAACCATATTCGCTGGCAGACAGGAGGAGCACTGTGATAGACATAGTGACTTATAATACATTGGTAGAGTCCCCAATAACATTACCAAAACAAGGCAGAAGCCTAACGCAAGACACCAAGCACCACACACACCTTTGCACCAGCTAACAATCATGACACACAAAAGCATAGAAGAAGGAATTAGATGCCTACAACATATACGCCCAGTATCGTAGAACCAACAGATCCGGCAGAACATAATACAGCAATGCCAACAAAACAGGCAACAAAAACTAAATCTGCCCAAAGCAAAGGAAACAAGTCATGTTCCAGACCCAAACTATCTGAACAAAAAGTAGACAAAACCAAAAATAAGACATCAAGACATAATCGCCACCCCCAGAATGGCCCCCTATTGTACTAACGAAAGGAAGCAATTTCCTGTCATAGAATGATGTCCTAACCATTCAAGGATAAATGGAAAACAGCAGCACCAACTGAACAAGAGACTAAAGATAAAGTACACCGACACAAGGAACAATAAGGGTCATAAAGGGAACCCCATGCAGTGAAGAGAAGAATAAGGTGCCAGAAACTGAACTATCCAGCAGAGGTCAGTGGTAGAATAGAGATCACCACCAGTACGCCGAGCCTGTACATCTAGTCAACCAGCAGGAGCAGCACCAAAGCAACTACTCCTTCCATCGCACACCCATAAAAAGGCATCCATGGGTCTGCATAACAAATAAATGAAGATATACTAGGGCAAAACTGTGGCAAACTTTACACAGAGAGGAGAAAACAGCCCTAACAACAGATGCATAGAACACAAGGTAGAATCTGGAAAGAGCTTGACCACCAGGAGTGAACATGAAACACAAGGGCATCCAGTCAGAAACGATACACTTGCTCCCTATAGCGCTCAAACAGATAAACATGGTTCGAACATGGCTCCCGTCCTGGTTCAAATGACCACAGCATATAGAAACCAAGAAGCGAGATGAAGAAAAGGAGCTCTCAAACATAGGTGCATCACCACACACCCGCAGAAACATCCACCTAACTGGAGGAAGTGACCCGAAAAGGGCCACCGGGTCACTACTGACCTCCTCTCAGCCTTCCGTACCAAATGAAGAGTCGGTCAGACAGTGGAGAATACAAACCAACAACTGTTTATTCATATACACTCAGAGTGGAGCCCTGCCTGTACAGTCGCTAAGAGTGCTACAGAGGTAATCGAAATCAACAAGCATAGAGATACATTATGTACATTTCATACCCGGGCGAAGACACGCCCACAGTGGAATTTTCCAGGCAGATGCAGCTGGACAGTGAAGAAACAGATCCGGCAGAACATAATTCAGCAATGCCAACAAAACAGGCAACAAAAACCAAAGCTGCCCAAAGCAAAGGAAACAAGTCATGTTCCAGACCCAAACCATCTGAACAAAAAGTAGACAAAAACAAAATAAGACATCAGGACATAATCGCCACTTCCAGAATGGCCCCCTATTGTACTAACGAAAGGAAGCAATTTCCTGTCATAGAATGATGTCCTAATCATTCAAGGATAAATGGAAAACAGCAGCACCAACTGAACAAGAGACTAAAGATAAAGTACACCAACACAAGGAACAATAAGGGTCATAAAGGGAACCCCATGCAGCGAAGAGAAGAATAAGGTGCCAGAAACTGAACTATCCAGCAGAGGTCAGTGGTAGAATAGAGATCAAAACCTGTACGCAGAGCCTGTACATCTAGTCAACCAGCAGGATCAGCACCAAAGCAACTACTCCTTCCATCACACACCCATAAAAAGGCATCCACGGGTCTGCATAACAAATAAATGAAGACATACTAGGGCAAAACTGTGGCAAACTTTACATAGAGAGGAGAAAACAGTCATAACAACAGATGCATAGAACACAAGGTAATAGAATCTGGAAAGAGCTTGACCACCAGAAGTGAACATGAAACACAGGGGCATCCAGTAAGAAACTATACACTTGCTCCCTGTAGCGCTCAAACAGATAAACATGGCTCGAACATGGCCCCCGTCCTGGTTTAAATGACCACAGCATATAGAAACCAAGAAGCGAGATGAAGAAAAGGAGCTCTCAAACATAGGTGCGTCACCACACACCCGCAGAAACATCCACCTAACTGAAGGAAGTGACCCGAAAAGGGCCACCGGGTCACTACTGACCTCCACTCAGCCTTCCGTACCAAATGAAGAGTCGGTCAGACAGTGGAGAATACAAACCAATAACTGTTTATTCATATACACTCAGAGTGGAGCCCTGCCTGTACAGTCGCTAAGAGTGCTACAGAGGTAATCGAAATCAACAAGCATAGAGATACATTATGTACATTTCATACCCGGGCGAAGACACGCCCACAGTGGAATTTTCCAGGCAGATGCAGCTGGACAGTGAAATACAAAAAAAAGGTTTCGGTTCTCATATCGTACACAACCTAGTACAATCCAAGGTCGTTTTACCCTGTGCCCGCCACCAGACAAGTGGGAGAGGGCCTCTATCTAGTGAGAAAGGTATGCGCTAATATGAACAGTCTATTCATTACTGAAGCAAAACTTAACATTTCAGAAACAAAACTTAGAAGAGGGCATTTCTCAGAATTAAACGAGATCAGTTTCGAGTAACCCAAAATGGCGCCTGAGAGATAAAATGACGCAGCGAATGCTAACTAAAACATCAATCAATCAATCAGGGGTTTGTTAAAGCGCGACTACTCACCCGTAAGGGTCTCAAGGCGCTAGAGGTGATTCTCGCCTCGACAGGGAGCCAGTAGAGGGTGCGAAGGTGCTGGGAGATGTGGCAGTGTTTTGGCAGGTTGAGGACCAGTCTTGCGGAGGCGTTCTGGATGTTCTGTAGCTTGCGGGTGAGGTTTTTGTTTATTCCGGAGTAGAGTGCGTTGCCATAGTCGAGTCTGCTGGTGACCATGGCGTGAGTGACGGTCTTTCGGTGTTCGAGGGGGATCCATTTGAAGGTCTTACGAAGGAGGCGGAGGGTGTGGAAGCAGGAAGACGAGACAGAGTTGATCTGGCGGTCCATTTTGAGCTCGGAGTCCAGGATGATTCCCAGGTTGCGTGCCTGGTCTGTGGGGGTTGGTGGGTTTCCGAGGGCGGGAGGCCACCAGGTGTCGCTCCAGGCATCGGGGTTTGGGCCCATGATGACAAAACATAACATTACATAAGTATTCTACGGGCCTAATCTAACAAACCCTCCATTTAGCATAAGCTAAGAACATTTTCAAACAAGTAAAAAGAAATAGAACGGATATACGTATGCAATAATACTAAAACAAGAGCAACATATCGAAAAATAAATGAAACATAGGAAGTAAAATACACATAAAATGGAGTTATGAGCATTCCATAGACTCATCATTAGAGAAGGGTACAGCAAGCAGGGAGGAATCCTCAAATATTCCTTCATCAATATGCTTTAGATCATTAATATCATTCTGCACCATCATGGCAGCGTTTGTAGCATGAGCTGATATTTTCTGTTTGGGCATGAAAACAGAAGCACAATAAGAACAACAAAGGGGAAGACACTGAATAAGGATGCAGCATAATACTAACACCACTACGAGATAAATCAGCTGCTGGAGGAACCAACCCCATTAACCAACAAGCATTTGCAATGCAATAGGTCTCGCAGTTACCGGAGTTTAAGCTAAAGGCATTGTAAATGACAATGCCTTTTATTTATATTTTTAAAACGAAAACAAAAATAAAAGGCATTGTTATTTGCAATGTCAATAGCTCAAACTCGCATAAATGCGAGACCTATTGCATTGCAAATGCTTGTATTGCCTGGGCACCCTCCTCATCTCAAAGCCTCGTGGGCAGCCCCGTCAACTCTTAAAATTTGAATTCCACTGTTGGAGGTCCTTTGGCCAAAGTTGCCGAAATGCGCCCCGTTACAGTTATGTGTATGGGGGTGTAGGAAAAGCTGAGCACATAAGAGGTAAACACGGACATGGGAGAACACGAAAACAGTGGAAACAAGGGACACATCGAAAAGGAGGCTGCAACAGAAGAAGCGGAATAAAGGAAAATACAAAGAGAGTAGGAGAGAAGGTGAGAGGTATGTTAAAAGGCTTTTGATGGAGAGGAGAAAGTAGGAGGACGAGAAGAGCAGGGGCAGGGAAAAAGGGTGTAGAAACAAAAGAAGGCAAATGGCAAAGTGAGAGAATAAAGACATGGAGGGGAAATAGTGATGTTGAGATAGAGGGGAAGAGAAAAGCAATAAGAAAGGGAAGGAAGCAGAATGAGGGAGTGGAAGAGAGGGGTGTGTCAGAATGAGACAAGAATTAATAAGTAGACCGCTTGGGCCATATTATAGAAACGTTGGAGTGCTGCCAAAACAGTATACAATAATTTTGCACTGTTTTTACTATGTATCTAATAAAAATAGTCGAGTCTAGGCGAAGGAAGACGAACGGAAATGATGAGAAAAGGGGGGATAGAAGAGTAGAATTTTTAGAGGGGTTGAACTGGCAGATTAAAAGTGTGAGGCAGGACAACAGAGGAGAAAGATGGACAGGCGAGTCAGAGAGGTCACGTGTATGTCTGCGAGTAAAAGAGGACGCATGTGTGCAGAATGAAAGAGACCAGTGCTGGAAATGGGGGGAAAAAAATACACCGGGATACCGTAAATAGGGGTAAGCATAAAAGCGGTGGGGTCACAAGGGGCAGAGTCTGACTGTCAGCGTATACACTAAAAAAACCTGCAGCATCTAAATAAATTTGCAACAAGGACCAACTATTTGCTCAGCCCCTGAGGGGTTGCAGCTCTGAACCTACAGTACACAGAAAGCAGTGCAGATGACTGTGTCCTGGTGTCTGCAAATTGCACCGGATCCGGCTCAATAATGACTGCCGGACCGGATCCCCCTAGATCTCAAACCCCCTCCCCTCAACACTAGAAGAGAATAAAGTAGAAAGAGAAGGACGATGTGAGAGAGCGGGAAGAGAAGTGAGAAAGAAACGAAAGAAAAGTGGGGAATTTGGAAGGTAACGAATGAGAACGAAAGGAAGCCTAAAAAGAGGCTAAGGGAAAGACTTCAAGAGAGGGGTACAAAGAGGACATACAGGCGAACATAAAGGCAAGATTGAAGACGGCGGGAAAGTGGAAGGGGCGAGTTAGAGAGGGGAGGAGACTGAATTGAGGGAAGACAGGGCAAGAAAAGGAGGTGGTCGAGGGAAAGGAGCGACAGAGGGAGAGCATTGGAGGGAATGAAAACAAACGCGCGCCTCGCGCTGAAAGTTTAAAAACAAAAAAAAGGCGTGCAGGCTGCAGCAGTAGGGACGTCAGAGAGGGAGAGAGAGGCGGAGGGGTGCACCCGCGAGTGGTGTGCACGCGCGCGCGTGGAAGAGCAGTCTGCTCATTTTCAAGCACTGCACTCGTGCTTGTGGCGCGCCCCTGCTCGCTCCCGCAAGGTGGATGCCGCCACAAGCACGAGTGTGTGATTGAAAATTACCAGAGCGACGGCTAAAGGTCCTCCTAAGCAGCTCATGCGCGCTGCGTAGGCGAGACCTAAAAAATGGAATGGCAGAAGGTGGAGCCCGACACCGGAACATGGCACCCAGAAAGGAGTTTACTGTCTGTGCAACGCGGGCCACCGCCTCCCCAGCACTGTGGAGCCAGAGCCCGGGCACAGCGAGCCACATAGATGGCAAGTGAAAGCCCAGGGGAGGGAGGGGCTCGCGAGCAGCACTGATGTGGTAGGGCGGGCAAAGGGCGATGAGGGTAAACCTCCTGCCCACAAAAAGTGACAGCAGCAGAAAATGAAACAACTGAAAACTATTGTTTTTTTTAAATATAAAAGCGGGCGCCGTGCTCAAACAAAGCACAGCGCCTGCGTTGAAAATATGAAAGCGGGCGCCGTGCACATAAAAGTTAAGCACATGGCGCCCGTGAAGTGTCTTGTATGTTTTACAATGTAAATACGGCACGTCGCGCATAAACAAAGGCACGCGGCCGCCATTCTTTAAGTGAAAGCGGGGCATTGAGCGCTTTAAAAATAAAGAGTTTATATTTGGTAACCTGAATATGGTGAGCCGTGCATAAAGAAAAAGGCGCAGCCGCCATTGTTAAAGTTAAAGCGTAAATTAAACAACAAAAAAAAAGCGCGGTCAAGCAGTGTTGTGGGAGGGGTGGGGGGGGCATGGCAAATGAAGCTGACAGAACCGAAGTAAACAGAACAATTAAGGAGCAGAGGTACACCAACAAAAATAAAAAAGAGTGCAGTCAAAGGTCTCTAAATAACCCTGACGAGTAAGATACACGTAACAGGGGCTGTCCTCATGGGAGGTAACAATAGAAGAAAGGGAGATACTAAACAGAAAGAAGGAGGGACTACTAACAAAATAAACCAATGAAATAAAAAGATTGTAAGGAGCCAATAAAATTTATGGGCAGAATATAGGCAGTCTGGGCGGAATATAGGCGGAGCTTCATGCCCATATCCTGAATACAGCTTGTCTCGAAGAGACAGCGCAAGCAAAGCACAGGCGAGACCTAAAAACACAGGTACAGCGTAAGCTTACCTAAAGTAACTAACAAGTGCAGTGTCTGGTTCACTCACAACAGTTGACGCATGTCTTGCAGCAGCGCAAGCTTCCCTAAAGAAATTACCAAGCACTGTGTCAGGTTCAGTTAGAGACAACAGGTGATGCATCTCTTGCAAGCTTCGCTAAAGTAACTAACAAGCACTGTGTCTGGTTCACTCACAACCGGTGACGCAATTCTTGCAGCAGAGCAAGCTTCGTTCAGATATATATCAATGTTTATGCAGCACAGACCTAGCTGGAGGACAGTAACACAACACACATTAATGAGGAGTTGTGACACATACAACAAGTGGTGGTGACATTTCTGAATTACACAATTATATTTCAAATTTTTCCAGGCACAGAGGATAAGTGATTTGCACAGAATCACTCGATATTTTGGCCACTGGACAGCACCACAGTCAATCAGACTACAACACCGCTGTTGTACAATGTGTATTAGTACTGACGGCTTGCTATCAGTAAGTTTAAAAGGTGATATGAAATATCCCATACAGTAGGGGAATACAGATTGCTAAACTACACTCAAACGTGTGCTATTTATGTGCATATGGAGCGAGAATGTAGCGACCTGATCAATTTTTTAAGCCATACATTAACAGAGGCACTTGAAAAGAAATCAATATTAATAGAATACGGAATGGAATACGGAAAAAGAACCAACAATTCACACACTCATTTCTCCAGAACTGAAAAAAAGACAAGCAGGAGCAGTAAAGAAAAACGGGAAATGTATTCGAATATATACATATTTCAAATGCTAACTACAAACGACATTGCTTCTCCAGATAATTCATGCTGCAAACATGGCGTTCAGATATCGAGTTAAAGCACAGGTCTCATATCCAGTCTTCTTTCAATGTTTGAGACTGAATTGAGGGAAGACAGGGCAAGAAAAGGAGGTGGTCGAGGGAAAGGAGCGACAGAGGGAGAGCATTGGAGGGAATGAAAACAAGCGCGCGCGCGCCTCGCGCTGAAAGTTTAAAAAAAAGCGTGCAGGCTGCAGCAGTAGGGACGTCAGAGAGGGAGAGAGAGGCGGAGGGGTGCACCTGCAAGTGGTGCGCGCGCGCGCTTGGAAGAGCAGTCTGCTCATTTTCAAGCACTGCACTCGTGCTTGTGGCGCGCCCCTGCTCGCTCCCGCACGGTGGATGCCGCCACAAGCACGAGTGTGTGCTTGAAAATGACCAGAGCGACGGCTAAAGGTCCTCCTATACAGCGCATGCACGCTGCGTAGGCGAGACCTGAAAAGGACCAACTCCAATTTCCACTTTCCATACCATTGACATTTTCGATGATGTCTAGAATGTGTTGTGTTATGTTTTTCTCTAAATTTTCTATCCCCATAACACACTGATCGCTGATTAAAGCACAAACACCACCGGATATAAAATCTACAGCTTATCTACTCTGTTTGGAATATACCCGCATGCTTTCTAATTGGGTAATAATATCTCGCAAAGCTGTCACAGTAGTATTGGACAGGATTTGTAATTTACATCCAAAATATTCCCTGGCCTTTTCATCTCTGGCCATAGCTGTACCACCCAAGGTGAATATGGAAGACAAGATGTACCCAAATGTGATACCATTGCTATAACTATTCACTTCTAAATCCGTGACCCCTTCACAAAACTCTTTCGTTAATGTTATCTTCACCCATCTCTTTTTCGGCTCAATATCCTTACATGGGACACCTAAAGGCAACACCATTCCAAGAGCCACATCGTCAGTCCCATTATAAACATTGGAGTAGGTTCCATTGGACAGAAAATAAACCCCAGGGTGTGCATAGATCGGTCCCTCATAATTTACAGCGTTATACCTGGAATTCATCCCAAGTGTATTTGGATCAGATTTGTGCTCAAGGGAAACTGTTTGCTTGTATAGTATTATTCCCGAACAATTAATATA
Source organism: Calotriton arnoldi (assembly GCA_963921515.1). Lineage (NCBI taxonomy): Eukaryota > Metazoa > Chordata > Amphibia > Caudata > Salamandridae > Calotriton > Calotriton arnoldi. The sequence goes on from CAWUFW010001100.1 coordinate 880,452, forward strand.
CAAGGAGGGATCGGTAAAATTCACTATTGAACAAGCAGCATAGTAACCAGCCTTCCGAGGGTCAGTTATCTCTTTATAATGCCAAACCACGAGTGTTATATTTTGTTCTTCCATATCAAAATTATCACAATACGTGCTATTATCACACCCGGGATAACCTTCACCCTGTAGTTTTCTATGATTTAAACATGGCCCGGGATAACCAAGTCCAAACATACCTTTGACTTCTACAAAATCTGGAGGCCGGGTGTACGTATAATTAACAAGCGACATGGGATATGCTGTCCAGAGGCTAGCAACAGAACCAATAGGATAACAAGCAGTCCCATTCCCAAAGAATCTCTTATGCGCTGCTACAAACACATTATTTGTCATAGCCCTCTTGTCCCTTCCCAAAGAGATGGGATCAAGCGTGGGCGCATCATATACATCCTCCAAAAACCATAACACCCCCATACTATTATCATCACCATTACCAAAACAATGACACATATAATTTTACTATGAATGGACCAGATTACACGACGTTGACTCGGAATTATTGGTTGCTCTTCCTCATCAACTGGTCTACCAAAAGGATGCATTATGGAATAAGTACAGAAACGCAGAATAATAAAGAACCAAAATGTTCCCAGTGTGCGTCAGAGCCTCACTGGTACAGGCTCCTATTGTCCATCAATCAGTTGGCGCTCTTGAGCACCGGCGGTGGAACTTGCTCTGTCCTAAGCTCGTCCTGCTTTATCCCACGTCAACAAAAGTGGTATACTCTCAGAGCATATCTTCGTCCCTAACTAATGTTCTAGCAACAAAAGCAAAACAAATGCAGAATTTTCCAAAACCTCCTGTTGGTACTGCTACTCAGTACGGGCCTACCTTATATAGTCCATCCCTAATCTGTTTTCTCTTTCAGCTCGGTGGTCCTCGTCCGAGGACGCAAATTGTACCTGGCAGCCCCAGGCACTGTAGGATCTGGAAACAGGGGCTCTTGAATAGCTCGTATTTCAGAGGGAACAGCCTCATTTAAAACATCATCATTCTCCTTATCCGTCCTAGTCCACATAAGCTGAGCATTACTGAAGGGCACATACCTAGGCACTTGTTCACATTCGTTGTCCCCTACTCCGTCTCTGACCCACTTATCATAAGGCAACAGCAAAGGTATCTTCTTACAATGGGTGGCATGCACCCAATTCTTTCGACCTGCAACTTTCAAAGCCGTTTGAGTGACCAGTAGAACCTGCTCAGGACCTTTCCACCCTGGCTCAAGACTTTTCTTTCTCTGAAAATTTCGCACAAGCACAAAATCGCCAGGCTGTATGTCATGGCCAGGTCCCTCAGGTTTCGGAAGTAGGGAATCTCGAACCTGTTGGTGAATAGAACACAAACTTTCTGTTAACTGGCCAAGATAATCAAGCAACACAGGATATTCAATCTCTGAGGAACGTTTAGGTCGGGGGACACCCCAAACATTCGCTCAGCGCCCAAAAACCACCTCAAACGGAGACAACCCAGTTCTAGAGTGTGCTGTTGTTCTAGTTGACAAAAGGGCAAATGGAAGAGCATCCGGCCATTGCAACCCTGTCATTTCTAGGATTTTTTCCAATTACAGTTTGAGAGTACCGTTGTACTTCTCAACAAGGCCAGCTGACTGCAAGTGATTGGCAGCGTGAAATTTCTGTTTAATGTGCAGACCCTCACAAATCAATTTAATCACTTTCCTATTAAAATGAGACCCGTTGTCACTCCAGATAATTCGGGGCAAACCAAATCGAGGAAAATACTCTTTAAGGAGTACTTTTGCAGTTGTAATGGCCATATTGTCCTTAGTGGGGTAAGCCTCAACCCATTTGCTAAACGAACATATGACCACTAACACATACTTAAGATTATTGCATCGTTCTAATTCAATGAAATCCATTTGGAGGACCTCAAACGGGAAAGTGGGTGCAAAATTACCAGGCAGTGTAGGGGTAACTTTCCCTGTATTATGTTTCATACAGATCATGCAATTTTTCACCAAATGCGCAGCTGTCTTAGAGATGTTATCATTATGCCAAACAGGGGCTAACAATTTACAAATGCCTTTCGCACTAATATGGGCTGGATCATGGGCCATAGTAACCACAGGAAGTACATATGCATCGGGCAACATCCATTTCTGTTCTCTAGTTTTATCAATCCAACATACTTCCTCATTTAACTGTGCTGTACTCTCCTGCCATTTCGCTAATTCCTCTATCATAGCTGCGCTTTGTATCTCCTTTACACTCTCAGCGGTATTTTCAAACATAGCAACCTCAGGAAATCCCTAGCTGGACCTGCAACAAACATTCTTTTCATTTTACTTCGGGCCGTCTCCTTGGCTACCTGATCTGCGAATGCATTTCCTCTACCCACGTCATCAGTAACCTTCCTTTGGACGCTGCACTTAATTATTGCCAATTTCTTGAGGAGCGTTAATGCCGATAACAATCGCAGTAAGAGGTGTCCATGCTGTATCCTAGTACCATGAAAAGTAAGAAACCCTCTCTCCGCCCACAGTCGACCAAAATTATGGGCAACACCGAATGCGTACTGACTATCTGTATAAACATTGACAACCAGCCCTTCACTCAGTTCACAAGCTCGGATAAGGGCAGCAAGCTCAGCGGCTTGAGCCGACTGATAGGGGACCTGTGATGTCTCTACCACCGTATGCAACGTAGTAATAGCATAAGCTGCAGTGGTAGTGCCATCTGGTAATTTAAAACAGGAGCCATCGACATATAGTTCTCCTTGGGGGTCAGATAAGGGAACATCAGTCAGGTCTACCCATCCTTTCGTCTCTTCTTCTGTCTGAAAAATGCAGTCATGTTTGTCAGCTGCATCATTCTCAGAAGGAAGGGGTAGTAACGTGGCTGGGTTCAGAGTGGCACATATTTTGATCGTAATATGTTTAGCAAACAATGTCAATTCATAACCAGTAAGACGTGCACTGGTGAGGTGCTGTGTCTTTCTCTTATTCAAAAGTACCATAACTGTGAGGTCTGTTTCAAGTATGACTCCAGCCGATTGCCTGATTGAAGTGGCCACAGCCGCGACCGCTCTCAGACAGCTCGGAAGGGCCCTAGCAACAGGGTCAAGCACAGCAGAAAAATAAGCACAAGGCCTCTGTTTATCCCCAAATTTCTGTGGTAAGACAGAAAGTGCGCAACCAGCCATCTCAAGAACATAAAGCACAACCGGTTTCCTATAGTGTGGTGTGCCAAGCACCGGAGCCGAGCAAAACACAGTTTTTAATTGCTCAAAAGATTGCTGACATTCTGGCGTCCAAGGCAAAGGCTCATGCACTGGTTTCGTTGTTATTGTAAGCAAAGGTTTGATTAGTAAAGAATAGTTTGGGATCCACTGGCGACAGTAGGAAGTAATACCTATAAAAGCGCGTACATCTTTTTGAGTTTGTGGAATGGGCATCCTTATAATGGTGCTGATGCGCTCAGGGGTCAACCTCCTACCCTCCTTCGACAGTAGGTGACCTAAATAGTTAACCTCCTGTCGACAATACTGAAATTTCAAAAGAGAGACCTTATGTCCATGATGTGCCAAATGCAACAACTATTTCACTGTACTATCCTTACAACCTTGTTCCGTATCAGAAGCAATTAACAGGTCATCGACATACTGCATCAATACATTACCTGGGGAAAGCGATAGGGAATCCAACGGACTTTTTAATGATTCACTATAAATACTAGGACTCTCTGTATAGCCTTGAGGAGCACGACAGAATCTAAAGCTTCTGCCGGCCAGTGTAAATCCAAACAAATACCTACTGTCCGGGTGTATATGAATACTGAAGAATGCATTTTTCAAATCAATAACAGAAAAGAACTTAGCAGTAGATGGGATCATCGTTAAAAGCATAGTGATATCAGGAACCACCAGAAATTGCGGAACTACTATTTTATTAACCTCTCGCAAATCAATCACAAAGCGATAGACATCATCAATAGCATCAGAGGAACCCGAGGGTGTCCTCTTAAGGACCGGAAGATTAGGACTATTACAAATGTTGGCAGCCGTTTCTTCAACTACTCCCTTTCGTATTAAATCCTGAATAATCTGGAGAAGGGCCCGTTCCCCTGCCTGCGGTATTTTATATTGAGGAATACGGGCAGAATAGCATTATCTTTAACTTGTATAGAAACTGGTGGTATATGCAAAACACCCACGTCTGTATCACCTGTGGCCCATAGTGTGGGTGGTACATGAGCAAACTCATCTGGAAGGGGTGCATCCTTAGACAAACACTGTCTAGTACTCACATCCGGACCCATAGTAATATAGACACCATCAGGAGAACAATAAATAGTAGCATGCAACTTCTTTAACAAGTCCAAACCCATCAAATTTTCACCACAATTTGATGTTAATAAGAATGGAGACTCCACAGTGAAAGGACCAACAGTAAGTGCAAGGAAGTGTGAAATGGGGCTGACAACCGGTACACCGAAAAAACCTACCGAAACATTATTTTGGCCAGACAGGGCCGCCCCAGGGACCATATGTCGAGAAACTGAACTTTTTGTTGCACCTGTGACCACCAGAAATTCCTTAGTCGAGCCTTGCAAATCCGCTGTGACATAAGGACCACGCTGATCTACAGGTGTCTCAACTGGTCCCTCACCCTGTCCCTGGCTGTCCTAACTGTAAGACATACCTGTCACATCACCAATATCATAGTCACCATAATAATACTGTCCATCTCTGGGGTCATCGAAATAATTTTTGTCAGAGCGGACCACAGGAGCCGCAGCATTTTTATTTCTGTCGATCCCACGGCCTCTACCACCAGAACCGCGTCCTCTAGGGGACGAAACCTTCCGTAAAAACACAGGGCACTGGCTACGCCAATGTCCTTCCTCCTTACAATACACACAATGATTCTGTCCCAAGGGTATCACTGAAGGCTGCCTAGTGCGTGGGAGTTGTCGGGAAGGACCTCCCCGTCTACTGGTATTACCCCGAAATGCCTGCTGCAACAACACTTTCGTCTTTAAATCCTTATGTTTTTTATCAGTTTTATCCTTTCCCTCCTGATCTCGATGCTCATAATATTGAGCCATATTCAAAATAAAAGAGGGCGAAGACGTAGACCAAGTACTTTCAGACGCCTGCAAACGAGTCATTATTTCAGGAAGAAGATTAGTAACAAACCTGTCGACAAACAAACGAACTCCTCCCTCCGTGGACAAATCCTGCCCACTATAATCCCAAAACGTATCTTCAAACATAGTAAAAAAATCAGATACACTCTCATCCTTCTTCTGTCAACAGGCCGTCAATATATCCCAGCTTACTTTCTTAGGTGGAATAAGTGTATGCATATATGTAATAATACGACCAGGCAAAGCGAGTATCTCAGCACGCGGCTTATCTCCTGGCTTCCTTTCCTGATCCCATCCCTTAATCACATCCCATGTACCACCCAACTCGGCAACATGATCTTGAGTATGCACCTGCCGCCAAATATCCACCGGAACAAGAAGGCCAAAAAACATTTTAATATCAGCAAGAGTCATTACAGTAGAAGAGGCAGCTTCTGTTAATTCCTTATAATAGGCTGCAGGATTTGTCCTAGGATCGGGCAGAGTAGCCTTAAGGGCTAAAACCTCACTCCTTTTCCATGCAGTATAAACCCATTGCTCCTGGAAACGGGCAGCCAAGGCCGGTCTAGTGGTCACACCGTGCTGATCCGTCAATGCAGGTATTTCTGGATGATAAATTGGGTGGACTTCACGCATAGGTAACTGAGTTATTTGAGTAGGACTCTTATTATACAATCGACCTCTATAAGAGACTATGGTAGAAATATTACCAAACACCTGTTCTGGTGCTAAATCAGTAACATAAATGCGGTCTCGAATATCAAATAATATTTGGGGAGCCTCCGACTCAATGTGTGTATGCCAAAGATCAATCAATGTAGCAGACATATGTTGAAGGGCATGATGTTGTAAAAAAAGCACAAAATCACGTCTAACTCGCCAAATATCCTCAACACCATAAACCGCATTACGAGCCCACCGCATTGCCTGACTTGCTATTACCCTCTTCTCATCCTGCCCTACTCCAGATCGCATCAACGGGCCTGTTCGTTCCCTAAATCTCGCCAAATCCGTGTCTTCAAGACCACTTACAGGGGTATCAGCATCCAAAAACGTCGGAGGATGATTAACCGCAGGAGGAGGAGTAATAGGAGTAGAAGGTAGAACTGTAGTCAATGATTGCACCAGAGAAGAAAAAACAGAGGGCACAGGAGTCGGAACAGTGGATGTAACAGAGGTCACAGTCGTCAAAGATGATGAGGGGAGAGAAAGAATAGGGGGCACAGTAACCGGAGCTGTGGGTATAACAGCCGTAGATACAGGGGCAACTGGAGTGGACGAGACAGGCTGCTGCGTCTGTAAAGGAACAACGGGGTATATCCTCTGCGGGGCATAAGAAGGCGGGGTCGAGTATCCAACAACTCCTCTACAAAAGTATTGTCTTCCTCTTTGGCCACATAGGACTTGTCAATATGCAACCGAAATCTCCTATTCTCACATTCTATTCCTGTCTCTGGTTTTTCTCTATCATACGCCACAGCTTTCTGTGTAAGAGTCTGCATTCTCCTTTTTCGTGCATCTTTCTCCATTTTTAACTGCCTTTGCTTGGCCTCCTTCTGCCAAGTTCGAAGAGAGTCAAACATCGACTGTCTACTTCGTCTCTTAAACAACTGTTCCTGTAAAAAGCCAATCTTCTGTTCATCAAAGGAGCCACTGCAACTCGGCATTGTCCCTCGTATATTTGTGCCATAATGTACTAAACATAATAGGGCCAAGACCATGTTTCACATACATATCCAAATTAGGGCTACCTTCAATAGGCGCAGGCTGAGCTTCTTCCAACCTGGCATCTGTAGAACAACAACGACAACACAAACTCCAAATTTTACTGAGTTCAAGCATTGCAAAGTAAGAAAGAAACTGTTATTTTTACCTGGCAAAGTATTTGTAAATACTTTTCATCAAAACAGTCCTTAGACCGTAACAAACTCAAACCACAATGGTACCATATCCACATAGAACCAAAACAGACTCACCTGATATCAGAAGTACAAACGAACCAGTTCTCCACTGCCGACTCTTCCGACCAAACAGTCAGATCAAGGGTTTCTCCATTCAGGACTCCAGTCGGGATGACCGCTGGGCAAGACACCGTCCGGTGGGAAAAGGCCGCAGCTGCGAGTAACAGAAACTCTACGTGCAGGGATCCCTGAGCCGTCCGTCCGACCTGATGATGCCCTCGTCCTCCCCTCTGTCCGCAGAAAGGGGATCGGTCAACAACCCAAAGAGTCCCTGTTCAGGTGCCAACTGAAGGAAGTGACCCGAAAAGGCCCACCCGGGTCACTACTGACCACCTCTCAGCCTTCCGTACCAAATGAAGAGTCGGTCAGACAGTGGAGAATACAAACCAATAACTGTTTATTCATATACATTCAGAGTGGAGCCCCGTCTGCACAGTCGCTAAGAGTGCTACAGAGGGAACCAAAATCAACAAGCATAGAGATACATTATGTACATTTCATACCCGGGCGAAGGCACGCCCACAGTGGAATTTTCCAGGCAGATGCAGCTGGACAGTGAAATACAAAAAAAAGGTTTTGGTTCTCATATCGTACACAACCTAGTACAATCCAAGGTCGTTTCACCCTGTGCCCGCCACCAGACAAGTGGGAGAGGGCCTCTATCTAGTGAGAAAGGTATGCGCTAATATGAACAGTCTATTCATTACTGAAGCAAAACGTAACATTTCCAAAACGAAACTTAGAAGAGGGCATTTCTCAGAAATAAACGAGATCAGTTTCGAGTAACCCAAAATGGCGCCTGAAAGAGAAAATGGCGCAGCGAATGCTAACTAAAACATAACATTACATAAGCATTCTACGTGCCTAATCTAACATAACTCAGAACAGCAACATATTGAGCTTAGAATAGCCAATGCTGCATTGCCCCAGAAGGTGAGGTGAATGAAATGCAGGAGAGCAAGGCTGCTTGAGGTCACCTGCCCACTAGCCAGAAGGCATCAATCAAGTCAACAGAACCAAACTAAGACAACATTAGAAGCAGCAACAGATCATTCAACAAGACTCAGCACTGCTCCACCTAATATCACCATAACATACTGCAGTGGCCCCCAGTCACTGCTGTTCAGATTCCTAGCAAAGGAAAGATGGTCTCAGGTGATCTCCAAAAACCAGGTAGTGAGGAGGGAGCACAGAATAGACAAGCAGCACACCACATACCAAACTGGCACTGGCGCAATGCACCCCTGCTATAACCAAACATAAAATGCAGAAGAATACAAAAATGAGCACTAAGGGTTGAACGAAAGACAGCGAAAAAACTCAGAATATGAATCGACAGGCTGGCTGTAGCCTCAGCAACGATTGACAAAGCAGGGCAGAAGAACACTAGCATCTAGGAGGCCTGAGATGGCAGCCCTTAAAAATTCCTGAACTACCAATACTTGCATGCCATCATAATGCAACATCAAGTGGCGTGCACAGGACACCTTTTGCCAGTACAAGCAGGCTTGACTTATGACAGAACTCCCACCAGAGCTAGGATATGGTCCATAAGAATGTGAGGAACATGTTCAGGTACAATATTGGTGTGAACAGCAGTAGGAATACCACTAGACTGGTGCAAAGCACAGCAGAAGAGTCACTGAAGCTGCGCAAGGGACGCTCCAAGATAGAGCAAACACAAAGAGATGACCGGTTTCGGGATAACACCCCTCATCAGCCAGGCTAGCTTGAATCCAGTGCAAAGGGAGCAAGGGACCCATGTCTGGGCATACCCAGCCAACTTAGGGCAAACAAAGCAAACACAAGGAGATGAAGGACGGAGCGCTGAAACTTTTCATACACTCACCCCCAGTCACAGATCTGCGTTGAATCTATCATCATTCTTTAGCTCACTTCACCACCCCAGTTCAGACCCAGCCATATGCAAATCAGTCTTGACCCTGTGCCTCATGGGAACAGTCCAGACCGAACTGCAAAGCCAGATCTTCCCTGGACTGGAAATAAGCATCCTGGGACTGGATTAGGGGCACCACCCCTCATCAGCCAGGCTAGCTTGAATCCAGTGGCAAAGGGACCCAGTCTGGGCATACCCTGCCAACTTAGGGCAAACAAAGCAAACACAAGGAGATGATGGACGGAGCGATGAAACTTTACAGACACTCACCCCCAGTCACAGATCTGGGTTGAATCCATCATCATTCTTTAGGTCACTTCACCACCCCAGTTCAGACCCAGCCATATGCAAATCAGCCTTGACCCTGTGCCTCATGGGAACAGTCCAGACCAAACTGCCAAGCCAGATCTTCCCTGAACCAGAAACAAGCATCCTGGGACCTGTTTCGGGGTAACACCCCTCATCAGACAGGCTAGCTTGAATCCAGTGCAAAGTGAGCAAGGGACTCACGTCTGGGCATACCATGCCAACTTAGGGTAAACAAAGCAAACACAAGGAGATGATGGACGGAGCGCTGAAACGTTTCAGACACTGAAGCCAAACCCTGCTGCACATGGCCGAAGACCATGCACAGCTGGAGTTGGCAGCCTGTGCCTTCTGTTCATATTCAGTTTGCACGGCACATGCACAGTAGAGGTTGAAAATTAAGTCAGTTACAAAAAGAAACCCGCTAAAAAGTCACTGCAAAAACACACATAAAAACAGAGTTAGGATTTAGAGCACAATATCTCACACAACCACCATACTGAATGCACCACATTGTCAATGGCAAAGGAACAAAAGACAGGCTAGAGAAAAACATGGTGGGTGGTGCAAGTTTGGCCTGCATTTTGTGTGCTGCTAACGCTAACTGGCAAACTTCAGTGGTTTTGCAAGTTTGAGCCATAACTCAGTTTCCAACTGCATTTTTTCAGTGAATAGTGTTATGTATATTTCTCTCAGTTTAAAGAACAAGTTACTTACCTTCGGTAATGATGTATCTGTAAGAGACATATGTAGTTATAGATTCCTTACCTTTAGAATTACCCCCAGGCGTCAGACTGGATCCGGAGAATTTTTTCGTAGCAGTACCCCTGTGCGTCGGTAGGTGGCGTTGGTCGACTCCGCGTCCGTTGTCGGCATCGTGGTCGCCGGGATGACGTTGCGATGTCTACTTAGATGCCGCCCCTGCGCTGACGTCAGTTCTGACACGACTTTCCACGCCAGAAGCGCAGAGCCATGCAAGACACTCACCACTGGTGCACATAACTAGGGCCCTAGAAGGGAGTCCCTATCCCTAGAAGTCAGTTCGCAGAACGGGGAGGATGGGTGGGGCGGTAAGGAATCTATAACTACATATGTCTCTTACAGATACATCGTTACCGAAGGTAAGTAACTTGTTCATCTGAAAGAGACTGTAGTTATAGATTCCTTACCTTTAGAATAGATACCCCAGCAATGAAAAGCCCGGTGGTGGGCCTGCGAACTAAGGGGCTCATTATGATGGCGGGGGGACATCAGTCCACCCGCCAATTATGATGGCGGGTGGACATCAGTCCGCCCACCATCATAACGGTGATGGGACCGCCGGCCAGATGTGCGGCGGTCCCACCAGCCCAATTAGGATGCGCATCCTGGCCTTTTCACATTGCGGACGGTGCTGCTGGCTGCAGCACCGTCCGCAATGTGAAAATGCCACGTTGTGCATTTCCATGCACAACGTGGCAGGCACCATGCGGTGCCTGCCACCTTGTGCATGGAAATGTAAGGGGTACCATGGGTACCCCCAGTGCACCCCCTCCCACATAGGGGCCCGCAACGGGCCCCCAAAGCCAGTCTCCGCCTGTCTTTTTGCGGCGGGATTTCCGCCGCAAAAAGACAGGCGGAAGGGCTCATCATGATCACTACGGCGGTGCCTGCATGGCACCGCCGCAATGATGCCCTGGTTTCGGGTCCCGCAAGGCAGGCAGAAAAGGACCGCCTTGCGGGACCATGGCGGACGGACTTTCCATCCACCGCGGAACCAATGTGATTCCCACCGCCATCCTAATTTGGCAGTGGGTGAATCACTTCATGATGGCGGGAGGATCGCCACCGCCGACCCGGCGGTGGCGATCCTCCCGCCATCATAATGAGCCCCAGAGTTCACACCAGGAAGTCCTGGAGAACAGAACGGCCAAAAAAGCCGTCTTTCCGGACTTGGCTATCCAGGCAGTAATGTTTTGTGAACGTGTGCAGGGATGCCCCGTGGCTGCCTGGCAGATGTCAATCAGCAGAACTCCACGTCCCAAAGCAGTAGTGGCTGCCGTCGCCCTGGTAGAGTGGGCACGTAGTCCTACTGGAGGTTCCTTTTTCGCCAAAGAATAGCAGATTTTGATGCATAGGACAACCCATTGGAAGATGGTACATTTGTGCACGGCCCAACCTTTCTTGGCGCCCACATAACCCATGAAGAGTTGATCGTCCACCCGGAAATCTTTAGTGCGGTCAAGGTAGAAGGACCGCGCACATTTTGGGTCCAGACGGTGGAGTCTCTCCTCCTCTTTGGAAGGGTGTGGAGGCGGGAAGAAGGTAGGCAATGTGATGGTCTGACCTATGAGGAAAGAGGTAACCACTTTGGCAGAAAAGAGGGCCTAGTGCGAAGGACCACTTTGTTCAGATGAACAGCAAGAAAAGGAGGCTTGGAGGACAGAGCCTGAAGCTCACTCACCCTGCGGGAAGAGGTGATGGTAAGCAGGAAAGCAGTCTTTAAAGTAAGACGAAGAGGACAATTATGTAGTGGCTCAAAGGGAGCATACATAAGATAAGTAAGGACAAGATTCAAGTCCCATTGGGGCATTATGAAAGGAGAAGGAGGAAAGAGATGAGTAATGCCCTTCAGGAATCTATTTACAATAGTGGACTTGAAAAGAGAAGGCTGATCAGGAAGGCGAAGAAAGGCCGAAATGGCCGAAATATAGCCTTTATGGGTGCCCAGAGCAGAGCCCTGCTGGGCCAAAGATAGAATGAAGAGGAGAACCTCTGAAAGAGGGGCAGAAAGGGGATCCACAGCCTTTGCTGTGCACCATGCCACAAATCTGTTCTATCTACAGGCTATACCGTTTTAGTAGAGGGACGCCTGGCTTCCAAGATGACATTACAGATTTCGGGAGGAAGCTGTCAACTGTCGCAGCTCAATCTCCACACAAGGAGGTGGAGGCTGGACAGGTTCGAGTGGAGGACCATCCCTTGCTGCTGCGACAGAAGATCCTCCAGAAGAGGCAGTCTGATCGGAGGATCTATGGCCATGCTCAAGAGCTCGGGGTACCAGACTCTTCGTGCCCAGTCTGGAGCCACAAGAATGACTTGGGCCCGGTCGCGCTTGATCTTCTTCAGTACTCTGGGCAGAAGTGGTACAGGCTGAAAGGCGTACAGGAGGCCACAATTCCACTCGTGGCGAAAAGCGTGGCCGAGCGAGTGCCGCCTTGGAAACTCCAACGTGCAGAATTGCTGACATTACGCTTTCTCTTTGGTGGCGAACAGATCTAACCAAGGCTCTCCCCACTGCCTGAAAGAGACCTTGCACCACCTCCGAGTGAAGGCGCCATTCGTGATCCATCATGCACCAGCGGCTGAGTTCGTCGGCCCTGGAGTTCAGGGAACCTGCCAGGTGTTGAACCACCAGAGATAAGCCCTGATGTTCCACCCATGTCCAAAGGCGAAGAGCCTCTTGATATAGGGTCCAGGACCCCACCCCGCCCTGTTTGTTGCAGTACCACATGGCGGTGGTGTTGTCTGTGAACACCTGCACTTCTCTTCCTTTGACAGAAATAAGGAATGCCTTCAGTGCAAGACGGATCGCCCAGAGCTCCAAAAGGTTGATATGGAGACCGGACTCTGCCGGAGACCAGAGACCCCTGATCTCCGCCTCTCCCAGGTGGCCGCCCCATCCCAGGAGTGACGCATCTGTCACTACTGTGAACTCTGGTTGGGGAAGGGAGAGGGATCTGCCGCTGACCCAATCCTGGTTCGTGAGCCACCACTGCAATTGACGTGCAGTCCCCTCCGAGATCTGGACGACATCAGAAAGATTCCCCTGATGCTGCGCCCACTGGAAATTCAGGTCCCACTGCAGAGCCCGCATATGCCACCTGGCATGATCCACCAACAGGATGCAGGAGGCCATGAGGCCCAGCAGCCTCAGGATCATTCTCACCGAAATCCAGGATAGAGGCTGAAACATCGGTATCATAGCCCGAATATCCTGGACGCGCTGCTCGGGAGGATAAGCCCGAAAATTGCACTGTATACAGAACTGCTCTGATGAAAAGGAGCTTCTGAGAGGGAGTCAGGTGTGACTTCGGCATGTTGATAGTGAACCCTAGTGAGTGCAGGAGGTCCGCTGTAGTCTGGAGGTGGGAGACGACTGCTTGGGGCGAGCCCGCCTTCAACAACCAGTCATCGAGATAGGGGAAGACCGGAACCCCTGATCTGCTTAGATGAGCTGCGACCACCGCCATCACTTTCGTGAACACCCGAGGGGCGCTGGTAAGGCCAAAGGGGAGCACGGTAAACTGAAAATGCTTGTGGCCTACCGTGAACCGTAGGTAACGCCTGTGGGCTGGCAGGACGGGGATGTGGAAATAGGCGTCCTGCAAGTCCAACGCTACCATCTAGTCTCCGGGATTGAGCCAATGTGAGCATTTTGAACTTCTCCTTCCGGAGGAAGCGGTTGAGGGCCCTGAGGTCTAAGATAGGACGCAGGCCTTTGTCCTTCATGGGTACAAGAAAGTAGTGAGAATAGCAACCACAACCTACTTCTGGCACAGGGACCCGTTCGATAGCTCCCTTGGCCAAGAGAGCCGTCACTTCCTGGCTGAGAAGGGCCAAGTGATCCTCCGACATGCGATGGAGTGCTGATGGCATGGAGGGAGGGGCAGTCTCGAAGGGGAGGGAGTAGCCCCTTCGGACTATCTGCAAAACCCACATGTCCGACGTGATGTTGTGCCAGTGGGGGAGGGGATGGCGAATCCTGCCGCCCACTGGCCTCTGGTGGCCCTGAAAGGTCGGACTAGGAAGGTTTCGAGGCTGCTGCAGGGGGTATGGGTGGAGTGGCCCGCCCTCTGGCCCCCAGACCTGCGTCACTGGGTCCCACGTCCGCGGCCACGCATAGACTGGGTAACTTGCGTGTCCCTGTGGCTCGATTGGGTGGAACGTGGTGGGGCACTCCTTCTGTAACCAAGAAAGGGGCAAAAGGCAGACTGCGTGGGGCGAGAGGTTGCTGCGAGGCCCAAGGATCTGGCCGTAGCCCTAGAATCCTTGAAGCGCTCGAGCGCTGAGTCCGCCTTGTCACTAAACAGGCAACGGCCATCAAAGGGCATGTCTAAAAGGGTGGATTGGACATCCCCCAAAAAACCAGACGTCCTCAACCAGGTGTAGCGCCTCAGGGCTACCGACGTGGAAACCGTTCTGCCCAGAGAGTCAGCAGTATCCAGCCCACACCTGATGGTGAACTTAGCTGCATCTCGACCCTCAGCAACTGCGCAGGTGAGCATGGCCCGGGCCTTCTCTGGACACTGTGGTAGCACTTGAGCAACTGTATCCCGCACCGTATGGGTATAACGGCCCAAAAGGCATGCAGTGTTCAACGATCAAAGTCCTAAGCTGGCGGAAGAAAACCTCTTCTTCCCAAGGTGGTCCAGCTTCTTGGATTCCCTATCTGGAGGAGCAGTAGGGAATGCGCCTTTAGAGGATGAGGCTTGGACCACCAAGCTCTCAGGGTTGGGTGTTGGGAGAGGAAAAGTGGGTCGCCCGGGGCCGGGCGGTGGCGTTGGGCAATCATCCTGTCCACAGGAGCCCCTGTGCTGGGCTTGGCCCAAGTGCCCAGAAGGATGTCTGTGAGGGCTTCATTAAAAGGCAGCAGGGGCTCAGAAGAGGCCGCTGCCGGCTGAAGCACCCCTGTCAGGAGGTTAGTCCTGACTGCCACCGTAGAAAGCTCGAGGCCCAAGGCCTCAGCAGCCCTACGCAACACCACTGCGTAGGAAGCTCCCTCCTCCATAGCCACGGTAGGGGGGAGAGCATGCCAAGGTCTGGGGAGGTATCCAAACCACTGGCATCACCCAACTCCTCTTGCCAGTCCGGCTCTTCAAGTTGGTCAGCTAAAGGGTCAATAGACCCCCTCACAGTCCTCCTCACCCTCCTCTGGCTGCCACTCAGGGTGATAGGGAACGCCAGGGATGAATAGCGGTACAAAAGTACCCTCAGACGTCGGTACCGACGTCGGGTGACGTTGGTCCGGCAAAGGGTCCAAGTCAGGGGTGAGGCCGGGGTCGACACCGGTTGGGGGCACAACCGGTGTCGGGGGCGTTGTCACTGGAATTGGCACCAGGGAAGGTACCTTGAGGTCGACCGGTGCCGATCCGGATCCAGGACTGGATCCTCGGGGGCCCTCCAGCGCCGGAGCCGCTGGCATTGAAGGCCCAGGGCCCCCAGCCGAGTCCGTGGGGCCCGAAGGCGCGCCTGCAGAGTCGGGCTGCCCAAAAATGCTGTGAAGCGCTTCGTAAAAAATTTGAAGCTGGGCAGGGGATGCTCCGGGAAAGGGAGAGAAGCGCGGAGCTATCCCAGGAGCGGGCTCCGAAGACGGAGCTAGAGAGCGATGATGCTCCGGGTCCCCGCATCGCGTCGGTAGACGGACGGGGAGAAGGCGAAGAGCGACGATGCTTCTTCGCCTTCTTCTTGTGCTTCGACTTACCCGATGAGTGCGAAGACTTCGAAGACGAGTGGTGGTGGCTCCGCGACCAGTCCCGAGACCTTCCTCCCAACCAGGATCTCGAACGACGCGGAGTGGACTGCCGGGCCACCAAGAGCTTTCGGGACCGCTCCCGCAAAGACTTCGGATTCATGGCCCGGCAGTCGGAGCACGACTTTGGGTCGTGGTCGCGCTCCAGGCACCAGAGGCATACGAGGTGTGGATCGGTGACTGACATCAGCTTGTGGCAGGAGCCACAAGGCTTGAAGCCAGTCTGACGATGGGACATCCCTCGTGCACCAGGAGTCGAAGGCTCAAAAAAGATGACGGCAAAAATCGAAAAAGTGTAGTCAAAAAATGACTAAGGGGCACGCTCTCTTCGGATCTGCCCTGGCTGGCGCTGAAAACGAAAGAACTGACATCAGCGCGCAGGGGCGGCGTCTAAATAGACACTGCAACGTCATCCCAGCGACCACGAAACCTGACAAGGGACGCGGAGTCGACCGACGCCACCTACAAACGCACAGGGGTACTGCTACAAAAAAATTCTCCGGATCCAGTGTGACGCCGGGGGGTAATTCTAAAGGTAAGGAATCTATAACTACAGTCTCTTTCAGATAAAAAATATTAAATGCATATTTGCCATGTATCAAGAATTGCCTTGTCGTCTGTGGGATAATATAAATCATCTATATAGGGACCATCATACCATCATGTATCCCCTTTAATATTTTATCAATTATCTTGCAGTTGTATTTAACATAAAATAGTAGTGACAAAATTAATAAATTGTGACAAAGCTCAATTTACTCCACTGCATTTTCTAAAGATTTAAATACTCTGCATGAAACAAAACAGCACAGAAGAGGCACTGATTAAATATACATACGATTTTCTTAACTCCGCTGTTAGAGAATACTGTGGAAATTAACTGCTGTAAATACCTAAATAGGTGTCTCATAATTCACATATCATTTCTTATTGTTTCTACATGATAAAAATCACCAAAGTTGTCAAGCTATAATGTTACCAAGTCTCTTCATAGGAGGTATCAGCATAACTTTTTTGGAGGCTTGTTTGATCATAGTAGGGCATTCATTTGCCTTCCGAGTCTATACCTGCCTATATAAGGAAGATGTGGAAGTCTTTTCCCTTCTGTTGAGATCACTCAGGCGGAAGCCTGTGCTTGGGATTTGTATGTGCTCAGTTCCTGTGGTTCTGCTAAGAAGTGGTGAAAGTATTTTTTCCTATTTCTTGAAATTTTGGTGTTTGAGTGCATTTGCCAGCTCACTTGTTTTTTGTATCTTTTAAGTGCCATTTTGTAACAATAAGTTGGCTTGTCTCTTTACTGACATTTTTGTGTTTATGTTTGTTGCCCTCTGTCTTGTATAAAAGCTTCTTTTTTGTTGATAATTCATCAGAAATTCATTACATGACATCTAAACCATTTTCAATACTGACACTCTTTTTGCATCAGAATTTCCCCCATTTCCTTCTATCTGTAATAGAGTACTTGGTCTATTTGTTGAAATTGGATTTGGGAAATTGAGTGTGATTTCACCAGGAAACGACTCGCCATAGGTGAAGCTTGCTTCCTTGTTCTGATATTGGACTGGTATTCTGAGAATCTTGTTTTAGCTTTGTAGTTTCTCCAACATATATCACTGCACATGAACATTCTATAATTTTGGAAAATATAATTACTATTACGAGTCAATCAGTGGATTATTTTGGAAGGTTTACCAAAATGAGAAGGTTTGTGATTGAATAAAAAGCAAATTGCAGTTTATGCAGTTTAAAAAGGGAAACTACCACAGTTCTTGGTAGTGGCTGTTGATATGTTGTTGTTGTTTTTTTCTACTCTCACAAGGTAATCTCTTAAATTCAAAGTTTTCCTATTGAAAAATGTTAATTTGTGACCTTATAAGAAAGGTAAGATTTTTTCACATTTCTTGAGAGCAAAGAATATTTGGTAATGATCGTATGTTTATTGAATTCAGAATGACTTTTGGGTTTCAATAACTCAAGTCTTATCTTAGATTCTTCAGCATTGGATCTTTCTAAGATTCATTTGCTCAAATAATTTCCAGTTGAGCTCACACTCCTACGGTAACATTTCCGCAACAGTACAAAGACATTTCCTGTAGAAGCACCATACAAGTCGCAGAGGAGGTGTCTTGCTGCTGGTAAATAGAACTTGAGAACATCATTCAATCCATATTCAATCTAATTTATTGTTCTGCATATAAGGCCTGCTTTGAAAGTTCAGAAATTTTCATTACAATCTTAAGTAAATAATACTCCATGGCATTTTTATTGTCCACATCCCACCCATCTTGTTTTGCTACCAACATCACATTGTATGTGATGTTTGTATTTCGATGGAGGAGGGATTTTAATCCATAATGTTAACATGACTGTGTGGAATAACAATAACAAGTATTCCTTAAAGGAATGTATGACCCAAAAGGAATATCCAAGCATGCCCACAAGAGTACCCCTCCTGTCCATGTATGTCCCTCTTTGTCCAAGCACAACCATTTCAGTGCTAGCATGCGGCACAAAAGGGCCTGATTCATAAACCTACAGCTTTAAAAGTCAGACATTTGGTCATTTAGGATTTCTTTTATAATTGGAGCAAATGTTTGATTTTCTTGGGATTTACAAAGTTATAGATTTCCTGCAGTGCTCCAGTACATAAAATGTATGCATGCAGATTTTCCTCCCGGATAGAAGTCTGCATGCGTAAACGACATATAAATGTGCATTAGCACATTTGTCTCTTGGTTCTCGACTGAGAAAATATTTTTTGTTGTGGAGAAATCCTTTATGCTACACACACACCCAAATACAGTAGTGTTCTGTCCTCATTCCGCTCACTGGAACATGTTTACTCTTCTCTTGTCAGCAGTAAATCTGTATGTCTTGGCAGGGTGGGAAACTAACTCCTAGAGGTAAGCCAAAAAGAACAAACTTACAAGTCATGAAAAATAACTGTATTTGAGGTCTAGAAGGAATATGTTGATTTCGAGTGATGGCAGCTTCTTTATAGGTTTTCACGTGTCATGGATAATTAGATACTGTGTTCAATTTATGAAAATTCATAGTATTTGTATTCTTCAAAGGAAACAAAGGGCTTTATTCTTCAATGGAAACAGAGGGCCAACACGTGTTTCGCAACTTATACAATAATTTTGTCGCTTCGTCAGGGCCAACAAACGGATTTTATAACAAATACTATGCTTCTCGTAGGGTCAATATTGGATACATTTATTCTCCATTCTATTTAAACAATGGTACTACATACAATTTAAACAATGATACTACATACTATTTAAACAATGATACTACATACTATTTGAACAATGATACTACATACTATTTAAACAATGATACTACATACTATTTAAACAATGATACTACATACTATTTGAACAATGATACTACATACTATTTAAACAATGATACTACATACTATTTAAACAATGATACTACATACTATTTAAACAATGATACTACATACTATTTAAACAATGATACTACATACTATTTAAACAATGATACTACATAATATTTAAACAATGATACTACATACTATTTAAACAATGATACTACATACTATTTAAACAATGATACTACATACTATTTGAACAATGATGAATTTTAAGTACAGGCAATCTCGAGCTTTTCGAAAAAAACTTTGAAGAAGCTGCCAGCATTAGAAACTAACCGTTTACTTCTAGACCTCAAATACAGTCTTTTCTCATGTTTTCAGTTTAGTAGTGCTTGGGGGCAGGCACTACAGTTATCTTTGGGGTCTTTTAAATCTGCTCATAAGATTTCTCTATCCCCCACCCCTTCTTGTCTCTTAGGTCACAAACTAACGAGCCAGTTCATCTACCTCTGCAGGTAGATCCCAATCAGACGACTTATGAATCACTCCACAACTTTTCATTTGCAATTTTGGAAATTAAATCATAGTGTTTCACTGATTCACTAATGCATTTTGAGGAGTTAAAAGAATTTAACCTTTGAATCATAACTTTCAATCTTGCTTTCAAACCCGACGGAAAAAAGAATGTGAAGATAGTGGTCTCATACTAGGGCATCATGGGCTTAAAGTTCACTGCACAGTGAGCCATATTAGCTCAAATGATTAAGTCAACACAATAAAACAATTTAATCCAATGGTTTTCAGACCGAGCCACCAGATGGCAGAGTAATTTATTTGTGTATATATGTATTTAGTTTCTTATGTAGGGCTACTCAACCCCGAAGAATGTTAGTGCCCTTTCTGTTGAACAGTAAATATAAGCACAATGTCCCAGGTGTACATTTAATGATAAGCACACTATAATCATTGTGACTAGAGAGGAGATTGTGACTAGAGAGGAGAAAGATCAGATCATCAACAGGGGAGCAATGGATAGACAAGTAACAGAGGGTAAGATAGGTCATTAAGAGGGAACAAGGAAAAATAAGAGGATAGAGACACTAGAAGCATCGGTGTTTAGTTCTTACTCTTTTGGTGGAGAATCAACAAGAGAATTACACATTTAGGAGAGACTTAAAAACTTGTGAACAAACAGCTATTCATTTGACATCTTAGTTTCTCTCTGAGAGAAAGTTTCATAATAAGCACCCACCCCCACTGAATGACTTAGAAGGGCAGTGTGAGCACTGAATTTCTTTGTCTCAAAACAAAGGTCTTCTTACTTTTGAGTTTTTTACTCTTTAGCGATATGGGTGGGGAAGTATAGATCCGTCACTTGTTGTAGTTTAGTGCACTCAAAGTGAGGAACAAAAGTCTGAAGTTAATGCTTTCCTCTGGTAGTAACCAGTGCAGATCCCTCAAACTCTGTATTATGTGATCAATTTTTTTTAATCCATAGCAAGTACTGTAAGTAAATGCAGCCGGGCTTTCGAAGGTGCCAAGGAGCTTTGAGGAGCTCCTATAAGAACTGCATTCCTGGCTCAACCGTAGAAATGATAATAGACTGCATGACAACACAAAATGATGAATTAATAAAGGTTTAAGACAGTCAAAAGCGAACATCCCTCTCTAATCACTTGTTGGGAGTATCCTTGTTTCTGTATCCCTGCACAGTAGTCTGCTGCTTTTTGGCTACGTTCTCCCAACACAAATACCACCTACATACATATATACATACATACAGCTCTAGCTGATTTCACTGTTAGCTCTCAGAGTGTTTTTATGGTGAGACTTAAGTTAATTAAAAAAAACAAGATATTTGACTTCTGGGGATGGTTTAGCTGAAAACCTGTCAGTTATTAATTCTTCAATCTAGTTAGTTTTTATTTTAGATTTATGTTCTTGTGCTATTAGAATAAATACAATCTTTCCAGCGTTTAAATTTAGGAAGTTCGCAGACATCCACTTTTGAATGTTTGTAAGGCAGTTTATAAAGGATGTCTGAGAAGGGGGGTCAGGTTTTAAGTGTAGTTGTGTGTCCTATGCATATTGAGGGATGCACACTTTAGACTCGATCAAGATACCATATGACCGCTGTGTAAAAAATTAACAATATATGGCCCAGCATTGAGACCTTAGGGACATCCAACTGCATCTGTGTCAGAGCAGTTGTTTCTCATTCTGACCAGCTGATTGCAGGTAGAAATGTAATGGATAAAAAAACTCATGCTCAATAGAATCTTGAGCATTAATGGTCGTTTATGTTAAAACCCAATGTCAGTCACTGTCTTGTCCTAGCCACACAAATGTAAGCTCTCACCTATATAGCTTATATGTATGTAAACCATCACAAATATGCTATGCTTGACTCCTGCACACAGTTGGCTTTGTGTATCAGTTGTATTTTGTTCACCAATCAATAAAAAAAAGTAAAGAAAACAAAAACCGAGCAGGCTTCTCTATTGTTCAACGTTACTCATGTATATCATTGATGATTTGAACTGTTGCGGTTTCTGTGTCACAGTCTTTGATGAAACCAGATTGGTGGATATCCAGTACGTTTTTTAGTCTATGAAGCTTGACAGTCGTATTACTACACATTTCTTAATGGCTTGCCCTAGCCAAGGGAGAGTGGCTACTAATGTGTAAACATTCATAGTACTTGTATCTGATGTTTTCATTATTGACGAACTTTGGTCCAATTATAAGGCATCTGGCAACTTTCCTTCTTGTAGAGAAGTATTTAGTATGTGAAACCACATAGACAAAAAAGTTTGACATTTGGTTTGATGAAACTGGTTGTCAAACTAGAAAGTCGGTTTTGAAGCATTTATGATCTTTGCGAATGGTTATGATATTGTAATGAAGTAAGACCTCTTGTTTCTCCTAGAGATATAAGGGCCAATTCAGAAGGCAAACTGTATGTTTGAGATGATGTGTTCCCTAATTGAAGACATTTTGGAGGAAAAGAACGTCAGAAGCATGTTGCATTTTCTGTGGAGTTATCTGGTGTATGTAGAATTGATAGTTTTGTGTAGTAGTATCTGTGACTTTTGATACCATTCTTTAGGTTATTTGAAAGTGTTCTGGATGTTTGATTGTAGGCACATTGTTTTAGCTCATAGTTTTTCCTTCCTTTTTTGAATTCCTTGAAAGATTTGTGGTCCGAGGTTTTCTACTAATTGTGCTCTAGCTTTCGGAGGGCATTGTTTGAAGCATAGATTATTTGAGACCCAGGACTTTGATGTTTTTTGATTTTCTTCTCCTACGTCAGTGACACCAACTTCTTTCAAGATCAGTAATGGGTTTGTTGTATAGATTAACCATCATATTTACGTCTGAAATATGCATTTGAAGGATCTTTCGGAGAAGTTTCCTAAGCAAAGTTATTTTTTTTTGTAAATTACTTGTTTAGACACTATACTGAAAGGTATGAGTGAATGATCCGACCATTCCAATTTTATGGGCAAGTGGCACAGAGCGTTCTTATTTGATGCGATTATTAAGTTGAAAATGTAGGTTTCTGTGCACTGGGGAAGTCAATAATTGCACCAAGCTGTGTGGTATTCCGCTTTAGGTGTCCGTATATAGGTTTTCCCGAAACATGTCCTTATATAGGCATAAAATCCCAGTCCTTATTTAGGCATTAGCCATGCACTCCAAATACAGGCATGGTCACCGACATCCGTCCACCCTAACGTCACAACGAGTTCTTAGAAACCAGACCCTTAAGCTCTTGGGAAGTTCCCCTAGCACAGGATTATTGATTTCTCCAAGAACTCATTTATTATGCATGAACCACTATACCTTAAGGGTTCATTCCTGACGTCTTCCTCTGTCCGACTTCACATCAATGCTAACATTCCAAGGCACCTACCAGGTATAAATATACCTTCCCTTGCCCAAGCAAGTTAGAGGAGACCTCGACTTCAGAGGAGCCCGTATCCCGGCCTGACGCACTGAGAAGACGCTGTCATTCCTGCTCGCAGAAGAATCCAGCTTCCAGTGTTCTGACTCCCTTCGCGGGGTGTCAGAGTTTGAGATCCGGCAGGAGATTCCCACCTCTCTCATTCTCAAGGTATGGAGCTGACTAGAACCTAGAGGGACTCTTGGCATACTAGACTTAACATACTCTTAGTATACCATACTAGAGAATACTTCACCTACTTCTTACCTTGCCCTACACCTAGACTAGGTTAGGTACATTGGGGTAGAACTAGCTTATAGAAGCAAATTATGAGTACTCGCATTTTTAGCTCGTTATTTATGTACGTGAATATATGCTAAAAGATAATGCTAGCGCAGTATTATTTATTTCTACTGCTTACGCTGTACATTATATATCTTGCATACTGTCTTGTGATCATAACAGCTCATATCTCTTACACAAGAAACAAGACTGTTCAATAAAACCTTTTTATTGAAAACGCCCGTCTATTCTTTCTGTGCAACTCTGAGGAAACTAAGCATGCACGACTAGCCGAGTGAAACTGTTATCTATTGTTTCCACGTTCTGAGAAGTATTCCGATTCTAAAAGGGAAACAAAGTTGTCATGTTTATGCGGTTGCCAGAAACTACTCCCTTCTTGTTTACAAGGAGTTTCTAGTGGCCTCTGAGTTAGCTGGCACAAAAGTAATTAAGTTTAATATACTCGATAGGGGCATACTGACCTCAGTCCTATGCCAAACCTATAGGGTATATTATTCCAATGCGCAGAGCCTATAAGGGAAATAGGAACTACACTACAGCTGTTGTTCTGAATGATTTGGTGTAAATCACTAAAGAGTCGATCTTTGCTATCCCCCCCAACATATGCTGAAATCCAATAGATATAAATCATTTAACCGCTTCGACGCTCATGACGGCTCCACGCCGTCATGAGCCACGGTAGCCGTGTGCTCATGACGGCGTGGAGCCGTCATAGCCACGCCCGCTCCCTGCCGCTCTGCCCACGCAGCACTAATTCCCCGCCTGTACGGGAGAATTAATGAGCGGGCGGGGCTATGACGGCTCCACGCCGTCATGAGCACACGGCTACCGTGGCTCATGACGGCGTGGAGCCGTCATGAGAGTCGAAGCGCCATGCCCACCCTCTAGCCCCGCCCGCGCCGCGGCCGAATTCGAGGCGCAGGGAAGGGGTTAAGTGTGGTGATGTATTCTGTGATATCTTTGATCGAGTTTTGTGTAGTTTAGGTGAACGGTGTAGATGAAAAGAGTTAACTAGGATGAGATACTGAGCGTAATATTAACAACTTTGACGTTATGGAAAAATGGTGTTTGATTTTTGGTGCATGAAAAATAATCTTTGTAAATGAGTGCCACGTTTCCTCCAGTTGAAGTTTGTCTATTGTCTCAGATGGTGGTTTACCTAGTTAGCATGAAAAGAACAAAAATACATGAGCGCTATCATTCAGCCAAGATTCAGTCAGGGATAGAGCCAATATTATATTTCGATATCAGTTATATCTACATGTGAGCACTGGCTAATCTGCAGTTACAGAGATGTCATCCAACATTGTCCGGGTAACTGTGTCTAATCTGACTATCACTTGGAAGATCTGTAAGTAACTTGAGATGGTTAAAAAAAAAAAAAAATGATTAGTTGTGAATTGCCTCTGCTGTGATGATAGGATTGAAACTGGATAAGTCTCCAAGTACACTTTTGCTGTTGGACAGTTTAACGTATATGATGTATGGGAGAGCAGAAAATATTTTGGCCAGTTTAATTCGCACGATGAGCCTGATTATAAGTTGAAGCGTTATTTATCGCCCCTGATAAATAACAATACCACTGGGTACATTATTTATCGGGAGTGATAAATAACACCTATTATGAGTACATGGGGAATAACATGCGGGTTTTGGTGTTTAACGCACCAAAATTTGCATGATGTGGTAAATACCTTATGTTTTACCCTGTTAAATTTCAGCAGGTTTGACCTGCCAGAATTTAACAAATGTTGGGTTAATGCATCCGCTAATTATCAGATGCGGTAAATAAAACCAAACTCGTAGTTCCGTCCCGTGCATAAACAAGGGTTTACTCACGCCACGGAATTTACCAAGCCACTCATAATTCGGTCCTCTGTTGTAGATAGCATGTTTTCAAACAGTTGTCTGCATGTTTAATAGTATTTAACCACCATGACAGATATGCAACTGTTTTGGAAGGAACTTAGTGGCAAAGGTTATACTACTGAAAATGTGCTTTAATCATAATGAGATATGTAAAATGTTAGAAGTACGTATTGGTAAGGCTTATTCCCTTCTATGAATTTGGGCTGGACAGTTGGAGAGGCATTTAATGCTATGTCCTCTGAAATGCTAATACCATATATGCTGGTCAGTATAATGGTGCAGATGTAAAAGGATTCCTTAATTCAAGTTGCATATTGGGAACCACGTAAAACAAAGCTGATTAGGTGTTCTATCAACACGGCGTTTGTTCACTCAAAAAGGATAAGCAGACTAATTAGAAGTAACAGGTGCTATGGGTTGGATATAATGGGAATTGCAATAAGTCAGTAACAGCTTGTCTGATTGCCGAGCCTATAACCTTACCTGCTTACGAGTCCTCACGCCATGTTCATTGGATATGAAGGTTGGGGTCATTCAAAACCTGGCTGCTTGTGAGGATGGGTGTCACATTCCTTCAAAGCATAAGGTTTAAGACTTAGGCACAATTTATCTATTGATATGGACTTGCTTGATACAAAGGCTAAAACCTACCAAAATAGCCACCACATCGCTTAGGATTTGCACAGCATTGGAATCGAAAATAGGTTCATCTTACATTTTTATTCAGTGAACGAGGATTGGGAATTTAGCACAGATTGTTTTTGCTCAGTTTAGTTGTGAACCAGTCCAATGGGCTTCCCTCCTGTCCAAGGCTTTCTCTCCGCCCTAAGGGTTTCTTTGCTGTCCAATAGGGTCACACCCGCCTGTATGCTTCTTTCCTTCATTGTTAATTAGACAGCCAGTCAAACTGAAAAATGTTAAAGCGCAAAAAAAAAAATGCACATTTTATTTTCATGGTTCTATGGCAGGCACGACTGTGAACTTGAATCCACTCACCCTGTTACTTCATGTTTTTGGAAAGCCAAAGAACAGGAGAAGCAGTGTGCACACACAAAATAAGAAGGCTGCTTGAATTAAACAAGCAGCAAAAAATGTTTGAAATGCTAGCCTTTCTTCGTTATGATTTCAAACTTTACTAAATTGTATAACTTTACCCTCTGTGGAGCCATACAAGGGTTTTTAAAATATTTTTGTATGAGGCTGCACATTTAAATATTGATTTGAGCGTCTGAATTTAATTACTCACTGCCTGCCATACTGTTCGATTGGGATGATGTTCTCTTTATGTCACATTCCTTTAAAAGTGATTACGACAGAAAGAAATAAAAAGATATCATGTCAAGTTATAATTCACTTGTGCAGAGATCATCATTGCTATAACTTCTTGGCAATGAGGCCTATTCAGCTGATGGGAGAAATTATTCTGTTTTGAATTGCAACATTATGAAAATAGTTCCGGTCAGACTTGAAATGCTAAACTTTGGCTGTATACGTGTGAAACCAAAAACCAGCGAGTTTGAAGATTTAATGATTTAGAACTTTAATACTGAATGCGAAGGCCTGCTGATTTAGATTTTAAGGAAGAAAACATCGAACCATCATATCAGACACTTTAACGCTACAAAAACTACAACAAAATTCTCTTTGAAGCTTCAAGATGGGTATTCTAATGTATTAATTAATGATGCAAGTGCCAGCGGGAGTCGATGCCAACCTCCACTCTTCTTCTACTAAAAATGTTGCCGCTATAATGCAGCACAAATTGATAGTAATTTTAAACGTCTACATTGGACAGTTGGTGTTTGATGGTAAGATTGAAGAGTGGACTGTTGAGTACTGAACATTTACTCAACCAAAAATCAGAATCAACTGTCCACGTGCTCGTCCCGCACCGGCAGCAACTCTCCCTTCTTGCAACAAAACTCCATATGAAAAGAACATCTTTCAGTTCATGGAACAATAGCCACACTGTAATCAAAAATAAGGCTACCAGCTCTAAGTTTGAAAAAGCAATGAACTATATGGTGTGAACTGAAATATTTTTCCAGATCAAGTTTGTGGCTTAATTCTTTTGAAATTTTTGTAATGTGCTTTGCGTTTTTCTGCTTTTGAGACCCCCATAACATCTATTCATTCACTTTAAATACATGGTTTACTTATCATTCCATTACTTACATTCGGTATATAGTATGAAGCTTTGATATAGGTTGATAGTGCATCACTGATTAAAGAAATGCATTCAGTAGGGCGATTTATAAAGTATATTATATTTACGCAACTGTGCAGAAGAAACTCATGTTTCTTTTGTAAACTTTACATCACAAATCATGGGGTCTGTTTCTCTCATAATAATGCGGAGAAGGTGTAAATAAATCGGATGCACATGTGTTTCAACTGAGAGGATCTTCAGGCTTCTAAGGGAGCATTGAAGCCGCAAACAGTCTAAGTAAAGGTCACTCACTGCTGTCTGTTGCTTCTTCATCCAAGGCACAGCTAAACTGACCTTGCTTGAGAAAGACCGAAAAACACCCAAAAACTATGAATAAAAGGTATGTGTGTAATAAGGCCATATATGAAACTTATGTATATGACACCTTCGGTGCCATTATAAGTAGGCTAGAGACTAGGCAGGTAGAGATTCCGGTATAGATTGTTTTCATCAATGATTTGAGACCGTGATCACCATCTAATATGTTGCCATTATTGGCTATATTTACATTTACCTTATTTTTGCTTTTCACCATTATTTTTATTTCTGCAATCATACTAATTCAGATAATCTGCACTAGAACAGGGATTTCATATTTAATGAAGCCGTTTCAAATATATGAGGTGTAGAGTACGTGTGTGTGCATCTTTTGAAGAATGGGGCTCTAGAGATCCCTAACAGATAGAATCCTGCATTCTCTGACAGGAATGATCTTTATCCAATATGCAATAAATCAAGGAAAATCATTGGATGCGCATGTCTTTCTTTCCTGCTCGTGTTACCAAGTTGGTTCATATCTCTGATTGCCAGGGGGCTGTGAAAGTCAATATGGGCCACATTTACAAGGAGACTTGTAAAAAACGCATTCGTTTCAAACCTTCTTCTTAACTATAAAACCATTCCATCCAATTAAATCCCCTTTATTCATCACAAGAGGCATTTATCCGAGGACACCATATCCCTTTTCAAGCCCACACCCAAAGCATTTTAATGGCTATGCAACCTCTTAATGCATACCACCAGAATCTGAATGCCAGAAGTCAGTAATACATTTCTTGACATAATGAACCCTTCTTAGCTCCAGATAAAAGAAACACAATGTTGACAAACAAAATACATGATCACTTTTAATGATTAAAGGAGAGGTCTTTGCTTGAGTCAGTAATCAAGGGATGGCTGCATCACAACTGCAGGAGAGTGCTGGGAACGATTATGGATTTCTGTAATAAATACGAAAACAGTCACATTTGTAGATTTCATATTACAGAAGTCTGGGGTGGAGATATAATGGAACTATGACGTAATTACAATGTTGACTGCAGGCTCAGACAACTCTGACAACTGCTGATCGTGCACCAGTCATCACATAAGAAGCTGAGGGAAAGTGATGTAGAGAATAAGAAATGCTTCTTTGAGCCTCTGCCCTGTATAAAAGTGCCCACCGGTCCAGCTTGGCTTTTATTTGTACGAAGCCAACAAGAAGGTTCAGCAGGCTAGGATGCCATAAACACTCCAAATGGTGTCACTGTGCCGGGGAGCGCAGAACTGCTCATCATGTGCCCCAGTCAAGAAGCCAATGTCTGGCTCTTATCTTCAGTCTGTACTGCTGGGTCACTTTGCTGCTTAACATACTGCTGCAGCAGGCACACCAGATGCATGGGGTTGCGTTGAAGAAGTGCACAGGTCTTTGATGTCATCAGAGTAAGGCTGCTCACCACCTCGCCTTGAAGGACTGCCGCGGATGGCAGTCTGGAGCAGTTGATCACCCCCTGTTTGCTGAGGAGGGTATTTTCAATGCAGGCACCTGGAAAAGACGATAAAATATTTATCAAAGGCTCAAGTGGGGGCAAGGGTCTTTTAGAAAACAAAACAGGTCTGCTTTACCCTCTTCACTGAAAGAGTAACGGAGCACAGCTCATCATTCCTTTAGAAGGCTTTCCTCACTCCTGCTCTGATTTTTATTGCATTTCCAGTGCTTCCTCTTGCACGGAGTAGTGCCCACCCAGCAGCTCTACCATTCAACAAAGAGGCAACCAAATATGAACACTCCAAGTCCACATTTGAATCCAATTCAAGTACTACACCATCAATATGTCCAAACACTTGCATTAGTACAGTGGTCGTTCCTCCAGACATCACAAGGAAATTTGTACTTTTAATCCTAGTTCTCCATCAGGGGTTTCTTACTTGACTTTATAAACATAGACTTTCTGCAGCATTCTCATGTTGCAAAGAGAAAGATGACTGCTAATCAAAAGGTACATTTTTTTTTTATATAAGTGAATTATAAAGCAGGAGAATTTTGTATAAGTGAATTTTGTATAAGTGAATAATAAAGCAGGAGAATTTTGTATATGTGAATTTTGTATAAGTGAATTATAAAGCATAGCATTATAAAAGAATTTTGTATAAGTGAATTATAAAGCAGGAGAATTTTGTTTAGCCCTTTGTAAAATGTAGTTCATTTTGACAGTTTTATGCTTGAGTAAATGTTGGACTTGGGTCCATGTTCATTTCACTGATGAAGGAGACAAGTTTTTTTATGAATTTGAAAAGATGCTCACAATGAAACAATAGGGTTGCAAGAAACAAACTTTTCTTTCTCCACCATGAGATCTTTATAAATGATAATAAATAGTGCATAGCAACCTTAATCCCAATACTCAGAGGTGGCAAAATGGAAAGTGGGAAGAAAACTGTGTATTGTGACCAACAGCTACAGCCACATTCATAGCACAAGTCATCCAGGCACCAACTGAATTGGAACTCCCACAACCTTTAGAGATTCTAAACTTTACATCACAGCAGGTGAGAAACATGAGGAACAGCAGGTGAGAAAGGAGAGAAACATGAGGATAGACTTACATAGACTAATAAGGACACAACAAAGAAGTATAATGAGAAAAGTGCCAAAATGGGAAAAAAACCTGAAGAAGTTTTATCGGACTAGCTATCTTGAGACTTATTTCAGACTGCCGATGTGGAGTTAGTTTACTGTTGATTAGTTAAAATCTTACAATGTTAGAAAGAATAAAAATATCATGAAAGAAATCAATTTTACTATTATTGTTAAAATCGCTAATATTGTTAAAATAGTTTTTTTTACATATTTACATTTATAGGGAACCGACAAGGAACAATTTCCTCATATAATAGATAAGAAAGTTTTCGTTACATAAGGCTAAAAGTATGGTCACATAATTTATGTCATTATCGTTTCCACTGCTCTCATAAATTTTACAAATATACAATTCAATTCCATATCAGATGGTTTAAGGCATGCTATCACCGCTTGTCTGCATGAGCGAATGTCCCGCTGGTTAAATGGTATCCTTAGCAGCCCGTTATGTTATGTTATGTTAAGAGCTTTTGTATAGCGCATGGCTACCCGGAGGCATCCCAGCGCTGCGGAGGAAACTAGGGGGGGGGGGGAGGAAGGAGAAATTATGGGAATAGCCAGGTTTTCAAGGATTTTCGGAAGGTCAGATGGTTCACCTCTTTACGAATAGGAAGAGGGAGTGCGTTCCATAACTTAGAAGCATTGTAGGAGAAACGGCGACCACCTGTTCTGGCCTTCTTAATTCTGGGGACCTCTGTCAAGTGAAGCTCATCTGAGCGCAGACATCGATTGGCCTTATATGATTTGACCAGGTATTTTATAATAGGCGGGCCTCTGTCCTGCAAACCTTTGTGGGCAATGCAGAGGGCCTTGAAATGTATTCTCTCCTGTACTGGGAGCCAGTGGAGAGAGCGAAGGGCAGGCTTTGCTGAGCAGTGGCTTTTTGTGCCCGTAAGGAGTCTAGCTGCTGAGTTCTGGACCACCTGGAGCTTCGCTATGACTGATTTGGGAGCACCCAAATAGAGAGCATTACCGTAATCCAGCCTAGAGAGGATAAGTGCCTGGACCAGGAGTTTTCTTGAGTGGCTAGGTAAGAGAGGGAGAATTTTCCGAGTGGATCTGAGAAGCCCATAACATACGGCTGCCGTTTTCCTCACTTGGACTCTGAAAGTGAGGTCGTGGTCGAGCCAGATACCCAAGCTTTTTATCTCGTTTTTTGGCAGAGGAGCTGTACCCATGCAACTCGGCCACATGGTATTTGAGTTAAAAATTACTTGGTTGCCCAGCAACATGAGCTCAGTTTTTTCGCCATTGAGCTTCAGGTGGGATGAGTTCATCCAGCTAGCAACTGCCTCAAGGCATGAGCGTAGGTCCGAGGGACATGGTTCCGCATGGTTCAATGCCACAATTAATTGGGTGTCATCAGCGTATGTGACTATATGGATTCCGAAAGGGGCTACAATCTCTGCCAAAGGGGCCATGTATACGTTAAAAAGTGTAGGGCTTAGAGATGAGCCCTGGGGGACACCACACTGCAGCGGGATTGGTTGAGAACGGGAGTTACCTTCGGATACCTGGAAGAATCTTTCTTCCAGGAATGATTTCAGCCATAATAGGGCCGTGCCTGTCACTCCCACTTTTTTTAGACGGTGAACCAGTATGCCATGGTTCACCGTGTCAAAGGCTGCACTTAGGTCCAGGAGAATGATGGCCGTGGACCCTCCGGAATCAAGAATCTTTCTTGACTCCTCAACTACCGCTATCAGAGCAGTTTCTGTGCCCTGACCAGGACGGAAGCCAGTCTGTGACGGGTGGAGTAATTTAAATGTTTCCAAGTGGGTCGAAAGTATACGGTTAATGTGTTTTTCGGCAATTTTACTAATTCCAGGGAGTAATGAAATAGGGCGATAGTTACCTAGCTCAGATGGGTCTAAATGAGGCTTTTTAGTAGCGCCTTCACTATAGCCTTTTTCCAGTCCTGGGGGACAATGCCCGAAGCTAATGAGGCATTAATTAGATTAATGATGTGGGGGTGACTGTAGGAGCAACCAACCTCAGGATGTTGGGGGGGCAGGATCCATCGGGGACCCGCTCTTGACTGAGTCTAGGATGGAGAGGAATGAATCCTCGGAGAGTGGAGAGAATGATTCTAAGAGGTGAGGGTTATTCAGGGGTTCTAGGTCATGTAGTTCGACTAAGTGCTCATTGACAGAGGGTGGAAGGAGATTGAGAATGTTTTGAATTTTGGTCGAAAAGAAGTGAGCTAGTTCCTCGCATCGGCGACCAGAAGGATCGGGGACTGCAGGAGGGTCGGGCACTTTCATCAGTTTCTTTGCGATCTGGAATATTTTTCTAGTGGAGTTTGAGGCGGAGCGAATTTTTTCATCATAATAGGCAGCCTGAACTAATTTTAGAGCTGATTTATATTGAGCAATGGATAGCCTATATGGTGATTTTTTCTCGCTTGAGAAATCTTTCCTCCATGCTCTTTCCAATTTTTTGCACTGTTGTTTCAGTTCACGGAGTTCGGGGTATACCACGGAAGTTTATTGGGGCCCGTTTTTTTGAAGCGGTTTTCCTAGGGAGTACTGTGTTTAATGAGTTTTCGATCCATGAGGAGAACTTACTATTGGCAGTTAAAGGATCAAGATCCAAGGGGGGCATAGATGACTCCAATTCACGGGTCCAATCTTCAACAATCAGTTTGGACCAGGGGCGGATTTGGATGCGTGAAACTAGCGAGTGTAAGTGCGGAGAGGGTGGGTGCCAGGAGAAGGGAATAAGAAAGTGGTCTGACCAGGGGAGGGGAATGGGGTCATTCCCCTTTAATTCCGTTATGCTTGAGAAAATGGGGTCAAGAAGGTGGTCCTTAACATGAGTTGCCTGGTGTATTTTTAGTTCCAATGAAAAAGCTGCTAGATTGTAGGCTAGGTCGTTGGCCACCCTGTCTTTTGGGTCGTCAAAGTGAAGATTAAAATCTCCCAGAAGATTGACATTGGGCGAAGCACTGGCAAGGTTTAAGACAGTTTCCAGTAGTGAACTACAGAATTGTCCATGTGCTCCTGGGGGGCGATATAAAAGAATGCCAGCGAAGGTAAGTAGTGGGGTGAATTCAATTGAGAAGTGAACGTTTTCACAGTCTAAGAGGGGGCTGTCCAAAATACGGCAAATTAAATAATCTTTGTGGATAATTGCAATCCCGCCCCCTTCCCGTTAGGTCTGTCCATTCGTTGAATCAGATATCCCGGAGGGAGCGTTTGGACAATGTCTGGATCGGAACTGGGGGTTAACCATGTCTCCGTGAGGAACAAAACATCTGGTTTGGTGTCTTGTAATAATATAAATATCTCTATAGCGTGTTTTGGCAGGGATCTGCAATTAAGCAGAGCCATGTTAAACCCGTTTCCTGCTAAAGGAGTATGAATAGGAGTGTGAGTAGTCGGTAGGGTCAATTCATATGAGCAATGTAGGCACCTGTCCTGCATTTTCTCCAAGGATATGGAGTGGGAGCAAGTTAACTTAGGGGCTTTCTGCAGGAATAATAATTCATCCTTAGTATATTGCAGGAGAACTGAGGGCAGAGGGGCAGGGGGTCTGGACCCTGGACCCAGACAGGCGCGGACGGGCGCAGACGGGCTTGCCTTAGGCGCGCCTCCGGCGCGCCAGCGGCGCGCCCGCTGCGCGCGTCCGCTGCGCGTCGAGGCAGGCATCAGCATTTATACAGCCGGGAGAGAACAGCTAGACTGCTAACCGCCGCTGTGCCTTTGCCTAGAACAACAGCACTTCCGGTCTGCGTCACACTTCCTCCACTCAACCGGAACAATCCGTGGTGGACCGGGAAGACGCCGGGCTGACCGAGTGCAGGTAAGGAATATAGTGTGCAACAGTGTTTCAGTGAATGTATTTAAGAATAATTGGCTAAAACAAGATAGTTAAAACGAGTGATTCTGTTTTTAAAAGCAGATAAAAGAAGATTGTTTTAAAATAGTTCAGTGATAGTATCAGGGTGGGAGCCCTTTGCCAGGCGCTCCGATCGTTTACCAGCAGAAAAAGAGACTAATCCCCTCTAGCGCGTCCGCTGCGCGTCGAGGCAGGCATCAGCATTTATACAGCCGGGAGAGAACAGCTAGACTGCTAACCGCCGCTGTGCCTTTGCCTAGAACAACAGCACTTCCGGTCATGCGTCACACTTCCTCCACTCAACCGGAACAATCCGTGGTGGACCGGGAAGACGCCGGGCTGACCGAGTGCAGGTAAGGAATATAGTGTGCAACAGTGTTTCAGTGAATGTATTTAAGAATAATTGGCTAAAACAAGATAGTTAAAGCGAGTGATTCTGTTTTTTAAAAGCAGATAAAAGAAGATTGTTTTAAAATAGTTCAGTGATAGTATCAGGGTGGGAGCCCTTTGCCAGGCGCTCCGATCGTTTACCAGCAGAAAAAGAGACTAATCCCTCTAGCGCGTCCGCTGCGCGTCGAGGCAGGCATCAGCATTTATACAGCCGGGAGAGAACAGCTAGACTGCTAACCGCCGCTGTGCCTTTGCCTAGAACAACAGCACTTCCGGTCTGCGTCACACTTCCCTCCACTCAACCGGAACAATCCGTGGTGGACCGGGAAGACGCCGGGCTGACCGAGTGCAGGTAAGGAATATAGTGTGCAACAGTGTTTCAGTGAATGTATTTAAGAATAATTGGCTAAAACAAGATAGTTAAAACGAGTGATTCTGTTTTTTAAAAGCAGATAAAAGAAGATTGTTTTAAAATAGTTCAGTGATAGTATCAGGGTGGGAGCCCTTTGCCAGGCGCTCTGATCGTTTACCAGCAGAAAAAGAGACTAATCCCCTCTAGCGCGTCCGGTCTTAGGTCTAATAGAGCCGGGCATATACAAATCAAATGGGTGATGTTCTCTTCACCACGTTTGCACAATTTACAGGTAGTTGAAGTTTGTCTCAAGTCACGGCATTGCATGTATGAGGCCTGGGAGAATTCCAAATCGTGCTCTTATGAACCTTCTTTTTTGTCGCGGGGACCAACCAGACTCTAAATAAGACTGTGGTTTAAGGCATTTATATTTATTTATAATCATCCAGGCATGTGGCCTAGATACAAATAATTCTTTGTCCATTAACATTGATGTTTTTTTCATTAAGCCGTTGATGTTTTTTTTTTTTTTAAAGTTGCTGGAGTCAAAGAATTTTCCCATAATGAGCCAATGGACAAATCTTCTATTGCCTCAGTTAAATACTTTCATGTTGCTAAATTAGGATTTGTTTGAACTTCATGCCAAAAGGGCTTGTTCTAACTGGTTTGAAATATTTGATTTTATTCTTTTCCAGGTTTTAACATACGATTCCTTTCGTGCAATGATTTGATTTAACAGACCAAATTCTAATCGTATCTGTGCTTGTGTTGCATGGTAGATTAAACAGAGATCTAAATATTTTGGCAACAATTTTATTTAGTATTACTGCATCTTTACCCCGCATCGCCTCGCTCCGACACAAGATAGTTGGTAAAAGTTTTGCGGATATTATCTTTAGTAGTGGTTGGTGGCTGAAACCTCCTGATTTCTGTAGGGAGCGAAAGGCTGAGAGTAAGGAATTTACTTTCCTTTTTAACTCCATTTTATGTTGCTTGAAAGAGCCCTTTTCAACAAATATTTACACCAAGATACTTATATGTTTTAACTTGTTCTAGTTGCCGAGTTTGTAGAAACCACTTATATTTTTTATGAATCTTATTACTTACTTCCATCACTTTTGTTTTGTTTTCATTTATTACCATTTCATTAAGTAATGAATAGTTTGATATTTTATTTATCAGTCTCTGCAATCCAACCTTTGTTTGGCTCACCAGAATCACATCATCAGCATATAAGAGATTTGATATATATTTCTCTCCTAACCTTGGGGGATGTGCATTAACGCAGCCTTGTTTCAAACCCTGAAAAGTTCTAATTTTTCTAGACAAAATAGAACCATCACCGATTTTCACTCTTATCCATGTAAACGAATATAACATTTGGATCGCTTTTAATAGGCAAGGTGGTATATGAAATGTAACCTGCTTTTGCCACAGTAGGCTGCGTTGAACACAATCAAATGCAGATTTAAAATCCACAAAACAGAGGTAGATTGGCTGACTCTTTGCTTTGTATTTATCTATCATTATTGAGAGCGCTAGAATATTAGAGGATGTACCTAGACCTTGGACAAACCCAGTTTGATTTGGAGGGATAAGTTGTTTTTCTTCTGCCCAGTATAGAAGTTCTTTCAAGAGTATCCCAGCGAAGAGCTTAGCTTCAGTATCCTGAAGCGTAGTAAGACGGTAGTTTTCTGGTTTTGACCACTCCCCTTCTTTATGTATCGGTGCTATTAAAGAGCCTTTCCAAGATTCCAGAATTATTTTTGATTGTAGAGCATTATTAAACACTTTTAATAGGTACCCCGCCCAGAAAGGTACATCAGTTTTTTACAAGACTTGCGGGATTCCGTTCGGGCCAGGTGCCCTATGTTGCCTGCTACTTTTAATTAGATTACAAACTTGCGCATCTGAAATATCAATTGCATATTCCTCTGGAACTTTTGTACCAATACGGTGTTCCTATTTTCTTCACAGTTAGGGTCTATTTTTGCATCACTCAAATAATTGAAATGCTTGTTAGGAACTCTACCCATGCCGATTCTGTTAGTGTTGAAGTTGTAATCTTCACTGGTACCCGGTTCAAATTATTGACCATTCTCCAATATGCCCGTGAATTTTTTTTCTATGCTCACGAACAGAGCCTTAGCCCAAAGTGTTTGGTTTATTTTTAACTTCTCTTGCCAAATTTTCCTCCGATAATCTTTATTCATTTTCTTTGCTTTAATCTGAAGTTCCCGATTCCAGGGACGCTTTCTTAATCGACCTATAATTCTGTTGCGATTTTTCTTCAAGATGCGACATGGTTCAGATGCTTTGTATTGCAGTCCTGTGGGCGGAATTTGAATTTGCTACTCTACACGTTACAGCAATTGAAACTGTGAGAAAATGTTCCTAATGCGTGGTCAGCACCATTCTATTGCTGAGTTTTAGACTATGCACACTGGGGCATGGCTGTCCACTTCCCAGTGTATGTATTCTTACTTATAAAACATGTAAAAATTGGCTAATCACTGATTGGCATATTCAACTCTTCTGTAAGGCCATAGTATATGGTGTAGAAATTAAACCAATGGCATGGAAAGTTAAATGTCACCTGCAAACTGCAACACTAATTGTGCCACCCACAATGACATGACAAGGAAAACATGGTTTCAGGCCTACCAGTGTAGCCTGACTCCTGCAGTTTACACCTCCAGACCCACAAGCCAAAATAACCCTGTCAGGGAAAAAAACCCTTCATTTAAATATTAATATGTCACCCCTATATAGGCCTTGTAGCCCACAAGGTAGGGTGCATGGTATTTTAAAATGGAACATGCAGAAACGTAATGTTACTATGCCCCTGCAGTGACAAGCTCACAAAACCTTCTTTCACTGTGGGAAGCTGTGACCGTCCTATGAGAAATTCTTGGATTTTGGGAATAAGGTACACTGTACAATTGTTTACAGTAGGGCAGAGAGAAACTGGGTAAAAGCGTGTAGGGTTCCTTCTGGAAACTTTTGCCCCATTGGTTAGGGATGAGCCAGGAGTCACCATAACCCATTAGATGGTGCCAGGCATAAATGTAACACCCCAAGCAGCACCACCCTCAGAATACTCTCTGGACCTGTGGAAGAACAGAAGAAGGACTGGATCTGCTGTTTGAGACCTATGAGGAAACCTAGAGGCCTGGACCTGCTTCCACTTGTACCCAGGACAAAAATGTGGATTCCAATGGTTAGTTGGCTGGCCTCCTGTGTAACTACAGGTACACAGCAAGCTGCAAGAGAACTTGCCCAGCTGACCAGTAGCAACTGGACCTGGACTGGACCCTGCTGTTGGCCTCTGCCTGACACACTAAGAGTCTCTAAGTGCCTCCCATGAGGTCATGGGGGCCTTGGAAGCGTACTCATGTGGCTGTTTGAGCATCAGAAGATTGTTTGAAAACTTTTCCTCCAGAGCTCAAGAGGGAGCTACTTGAAAATGTATCCAAACAGAAGTACCACAGCATCTGATTGGATCTCATCTTCGCCCTGCTCAAAGATCCATGCACCTCCAAAAAAACGACTAAATCCCCGTTCTGTGTAGTAACTTTCAGTAAGAAATCTCCAAAGCTCCAGAGCGACAACAGAAACAACCTCTTTTAGGTACCTGGCCTTAGGTTCTTTGGCAGCGGTGACTACAGTTTCAATTGCAACCCGCTCTCGGAGGATTTTTCTTCTCAAAAAGTGACAAAGTACCATTCTACATTGGGACTTAAAAGAAAAGTCAATTAATTTATTCAGGAAAGTGACATTGTCCCTTCCTGAAGGGGAACTTATAAACCTTTTGATTTTCAGACTTTCACTGGGACCAATCCACTTGGTGTATTTTTCTTGGCGCTTTTCTACCTAAATCTTAAAAATTCATCTCTCTGGTTTCCCTAAGTGGAGTTTGGTCATTTTGATTATTAAATGTTTCTCTCTTTTTATAAATTGAAGTAGGATTTTTTATTGTGTTGGGTCTTTGACTTTTTAACTGTTTTGATACTTTTAAATGTTTTCCACATTTTCTGTAAGTTAAGCTTGTCTACCCTGTGCCATAGCTACTCAGGTTTAAGCTCAGGTTTACATTACTGAAACGTTCTACTGGACCTAACTGGTTAGTGACTTTATTACTTGTAGTGGACTACCATCCACCCCAATTAATAATTCACTTTCTTCCAGAGACAATTCTAAAATAGGTTGTCGTTGCCACTGAGCCTCAAGTGAAGGGACCTGTTGAAACTTCGGTACCATGTTGTTATACAACAACCATTTAGATGTTGCTAAGTCTGTCTAGCAGAAAACTAACAATTGGTTAGACTTCCTAATGTCTTTAGGGATATCCCGATTGTAGCCAAAAGCCCTTTTTCACATTCAGGGAGAGGACAAATCTTCCTACTGAGAACAAATAATTTTAAGACAGCTGCATGAGAAATCGATTGATTTACACAGATGTGTCACATCGCTTCAGGACAAATGAGGAAGTGTGCTCAAAGCAATTTTGTTCCTACTAAATACTCAGGGATTTTACCAATCTAATAGACTATAACAACAGCTACTAAGACAGCAACCTTCTTCAAGAGGTGATGAAGGTCTGATTTATATATATAGCTGCAAATGGAGAACCAACAGTTTAGACAGGACAATCCCATGGGGTAGTCGGTCTAGTGATGGGAGGCCTAAGAAAACATTGGGTTCTGCTTTCCTTGTCTAGAGACCCAATTGACATTGGTGGGTAATAATTCCATACAATCTTGTTTTCATGCACTTACCGGTCACATTTCAAAGAAAGAGGATCCTGCTCTGGAAGTATGTACGATTTTAATAGGAATGCAGTTTCTATGTTTGCTGTTGATGATTTAACTAGGTCAACAGATGCAAAAATATAAGAGGTTTTCAAGCAGAAACATTTAGAGGGGGTTTGAGAATTATTGTGGGTTTCACACATAGGAGTAGAAAACAGTGTTAAGCTTCATCCCCCATCAGTGGGGGACCCACCGTCACCTGCTTCTATGCATGGGTTCAAGGGGAAGTCACCACACTGTCCTGACATCAGAACCCGTTTCACTGCCCCCCTGGAGTATTGGGGTGGCTTATCTTGCTGCGAGCGTAGTTTTCTGTTGGTGCTGGGCTTTATACCATTGCTGTTGTTGTGGCGGGGCCAGAGGTGGGTCAGGAAGCGATACAGAGGGTTCTGCTGTGCAGTCTTAGCCTGTTGGGGAAAAATTAGGACAGTTAAATGTATTTGTTTTTGTGGCTTTTTCGTATTTAACTGATGGTAACACTAGATCGCTTCCCCTTCCCATGCTAATTTCTGCAATTTGTCAGGACTATGAGATTTAACCAGGACCTGTTCTAAAATCATGGAGCCGCCAAAACATTTCCCTAACGCGGCAGAAGCCATGGGCCATTCCCTGAAGCGGCAGGAGCCGCTGAACATTTCCCTACCGCGGCAGAAGCCACGAGTGAGATTCTGAACGCGGCAGGAGCCGCAAGTACTTTCCTTGACGCCGACCGCGAGTGCGGTCACCTGACCTCTCCCCTTTCTTTGAGGTGTGCGGCCGGAGCCGGCAGCCTCAACTTGTGGGTTTACTTCGGAACTACGCCCATAAAACATCAGACGAATTATCATCACAACAAATATAATACACGCGCTCACCTCTATTCAAGCCAGGCCGTGAGGGGAATGGCATCTCCCCTTTTCTCCTCACTCTTCGCCAGCCGTGAGGGGAACGGCTCTCCGACCTAAAATCGCCAAGGTCCCGCCGTGAGGGGGAACGGCCCAGGGACTCCAAAGCCCAGCAGGCAGTGCTGGACGCCAGCTAACAACGTCATCGCGGCGCCCGGAGGCGCGAGAAAAGGCGAGCCAGCCTTCCGCAGCGCGGGACGCGCTCACCTCTATTCAAGCCAGGCCGTGAGGGGAACGGCATCTCCCCTTTTCTCCTCACTCTTCGCCAGCCGTGAGGGGAACGGCTCTCCGACCTAAAATCACCAAGGTCCCGCCGTGAGGGGAACGGCCCAGGGACTCCAAAGTACAGCAGGCAGTGCTGGACGCCAGCTAACGACGTCATCGCGGCGCCCGGAGGCGCGAGAAAAGGAGAGCCAGCCTTCTGCAGCGCGGGACGCGCCCATCATCGCCAGGAAGAGGCAGGGCTGGGCCTCCCCCCTTAGCTGCAGCACCACCCGCACCTGCACCACCAGCGGGTAAGGCTTCTACTTTACAAGGGGTGCTGCTCATTGAAGCACCCACCCAGCCTCTGTACGGGTGAACTGTTGTCTTTACATGTTTCTCGCTTCTTGGGTATTGGAGTCTAAGCGAACTGCAGCCTACACTAAATCTCCAAACAAGCACTGTACCAGAGGGGGCCCAGCATCTTCCATTTGACTTACTTAAACTATATCCGCACATAAAACTAAAAACAGAGGACCTCAAACTGCGGATGCTGGCTCATGCATGTGGAGTATATGAGCAAGCAAGGACAAGTTTGGTTGTTGTGTCAATATGTGGTGAACTAGGAGACGGGCGCCACCTGTTTCCCCTTGTTGTACCCAGCTATCCCTAGACCCAACAGAGGATAGTATCCACTACCTGTTTGGCGTAGGGTGTTGAGAACTAGTGCGGTGGGAGTGAGGTGTAAGCACGGCACCAGGATACACAATGGGGAAAAGGGCAGGGCCCGCCAGAGCCAAAACTACAAACACTTCGTCATTGCCCCCAACCTCCATATATAAAATGTTGCAGAGGGCCATAGGGGTGGTTGACACCGAAATAGAGTTAACACAAAGGCGGTTATCATACACCCCTGAGTTATTTCCCCCACTGGATGGTGCGACCACTCTGTCAAGCTTACCTCAGATACAGCTTAATGCCCACTCCCCATCACCTCCTCCAGATGTCCCTCACAAGAAAGCTGTGCGCAAATGTAGAAATAACACTAGTATCCCCAAGATAGGAAAGCGCAAACAAGCACCCGAGGCTGGCGCTAAGAAAAAGAAATTCTGTGAGGGCACTCCAGCTAGCCAGGAGGGAGGGGAAGAGCAGGACCGATTTGAAAGTAGAGTACGATCTGACGGTACGGACAAGACATACCCGTGCTGGGCAGTAAATTTAATGACAGATCTACAGAATAATCTGAGGGCCTTTATTGCAGAACAACTGGCACCCCTTGTAAGCCATTTGGATAAACTGGAGAACGTGCTGACTTTAGTGGAAGCTAGAATAACTGAGCCACAATCTAATCCCATAACTAATTGGAGAAAAGGGTTGGACATAGGCTGCCAGGTGAACACCGTGGGTATCACAACCCTCTTTAGGCCGGAGACACACGTTGAAGAGGGCCCCACTACCAGCGACAAAACAAGGGTACAGAGTGAGTGCATGCGACAGAGAGGCAGAAGTGGTAGTCATAAGAGTAGCGCCGAAATTAGCTCAGCACCGAGTTGGCCCTGGGCTAAACCCAGTCTACATGACCAAGCCTTGAGGAGCATAGAGAGTAGGCGACCTGTAAATCATCACAATGAAGGGAGACAAGCAAGTTTATGTACAAATCTGCCCAATATAAATCTCCCCCCGCCTGTTCCCCGTACGTCGCTATAATGACTGGAGTCCCGCCACTCGAACCTAATGTAAAGGAAAGCCACCTTGAGCTAAGAAATAAATGCCTGTTCTGGCTTGCGAAATACAAACACTTTGACTATGCCAGAGCAGGGGAAATTATATTGGTTCGAAGAGTGGGGTGGGTGGGTAGCCATCGGAAAAGCGAACCGGGTGAGTGCGTAGTCATTAATTTTAAAAATCCGACTACAGTCTCTAACTTACTCATTCCCACTTCCAACTGTCATACCTCCCCAACAGGAATGAGTCTGCACCCTTTGGATCTTTTCTATCCTTTACAGCATACAATGCACAGAGGTGGGGCAGCACCTCTGATCGTAACCAAGGAGCAGGGGCCTGGTTATAAAGGGAGTCGGGTTGTTCATAACAGGCCCCACCTGTATAATATCCCGGTGAATAACAGGTAGGACACCCTGGAGGAGGTAGATTGACTGGGAGAGGGGTCTTTAAAGGGTAAGATTACGTATGGGGAAGGGCATGCTCGCAAGGGCCTTGAGTGGGGTTACCATCAAACAAACTGTGGGCGGTGGAATAGGCTCTCCCCATTGGAGCGATCACCTGGGAGCAAGGACACAGAGAAGTGGGGACCATGATGTTGTAGCTCCTATCGCGGTGGGGGATACTAATAAAGATGCCAAAACCAGTGGGGCAATAGTTAGATATAGCATGGCGCACCCAGGCGAAGCTCCCTCCCCCTGTGTACCAGACCCCAAGGTAGTGGGAAGGGATTCAGGGGGTGGCATTGGACCGATGATTTTATCATGGAATGTGGCCGGCCTTAAAAACAAATTGCCATGTCAAGATTGGGGCGATTTTATTGAAAAACACGATATTTGTATTTTTCAGGAGACATGGGCAAGTGAAGACTTCTATTGGATGGGATTCGCCTCCTTTAACATCTTGGCCACAATGGGTGGAAGGGGGAGACCCTCTGGTGGCCTAACCATCTGGGTGGGTACTCACCTAGGCTGCAGAGCTGAGCAGTTGACAACATCTTCAAATGATATCCAGTGTGTTCTTCTTACATTTCCCACGAAGGCCAAAATTGCCCTAATCAATGTGTATTCCCGCCCCGTTAAAAACGGCCAAGAGTCTGCCACCATTGACCACCTGGGACTCTTCATTCCAACTCTGGACCCGGGGTAGTAGTGATCATAGGGGGATTTCAATTGTCAATTTGAACCCTCATTGATTCAACTTACTCTGTCCCTACGGAAGAAGACCTTTACTGGTCCATACCCGACCCTCAGATTACCCCCATTAAAGTGTGGTCCCCTTTGGAATTGCAGCTTAATTCACTCATTCTGGCTCATTCAATAAGGGCATGTAATGGCCGGACTAAATCTGACCGGCCAGGACAGCCGACATTTAATAGAGTAGGACAAGCGTGGCTCCTAGATTATATTATGGTGGAAACCAAGCTGTGGGGAAAGGTCCTGGACTTCCATATCTTACCCAGGCAGGATAGTGATCATAACGCACTGATCCTGACCCTAAAACCTTGGAATTCTGGTAACTCCAACCCCCTACCTTTCCAAACCAACGTGAATGGCACAGTAACTCTATCTAATAATAGAAGGAAAGTTAGATGGAGTAACATCCAAAATTCTCCTCATAGGCTGGCGCTAGTATACCATCTGGCAATGCCATTGATAGCTAAAATGGGGGAGGTGGTACAGGTCGAGGGTTCCACCCTGAACCTCGGCAAGGTGGGTGAGATACACGCTGAGCTATCCCTGAAACTGGCTGAAATATTTTTCCCAATGGTGCGCAGGAGGGAAAGCAATAGAACTAAACGTTCATGGTTTAATAACAAGTGTCGAAAGGCCAAGCAGGATCTTTTGGACGCGATTAAGGAGAGGGATAGGGCCCAAGTCAAACTTACCATGGCTAGATATAAACGTATTACCCAACAGGAAAAAAAAAACTGGGAAATAGACAGGTGGGAAACCCTTAGAAGTGCCCTGAGTGAGAAAGATTTGAAAACCTTTTGGGCAATAGTGAGCACAGGGGAGAGGGAGGCAAGACCAGCCTTTGAGCCGAACATTGCGTCTGAAGTCTGGGAGAGCCACTTTGGGGCACTCTATTCGAACAAGGAAGGAGGGATTGACAACTATGACACTCCTAGTCCAGTTTGGGAGTTCGATTATGAGGGGCCCCGGAGATTACTAGGATGGAAGTGGAATTAGCCATTAACA
Organism: Calotriton arnoldi; assembly: GCA_963921515.1. NCBI lineage: Eukaryota > Metazoa > Chordata > Amphibia > Caudata > Salamandridae > Calotriton > Calotriton arnoldi. Next base: position 925,244 of record CAWUFW010001100.1, read on the forward strand.
AGCTTCAACGTAACAAAGCCCCAGGTCTAGATAAGTTACCGGGGACCTCTTCCGGGAGAACCCAAAATTTGGACTCCATATTTATGTGCTCTATTTAATTCAATCTTGAAGGGCATGGACCCCCTGATACCTGGGCCAGGGCTGAAATAGTCCCTATATTGAAAAAGGGCTGCCCCCTTATACCCTCTAATTACAGACCGATCAGTTTAATTGACATCACACAAAAACTGTTCGGCCGGGTACTCTTGGACCGCCTACAGCGATGGATGGAAGAAGAGCAAATCCTAAGTCCCTATCAGGCTGGTTTTAGAGCCAACATGTCAACCGTGGACCAGATATTTCGATTACAACTATTATACTGGAAAACGGTGACTGTTGAGGGGGGCAGTCTTTATTTAATATTCGTTGACTTAAAGTCGGCTTTCGACCTTGTTCCCCGGAGAAAATTATGGAAAGTGCTCAGCGACCTCGGGATCCCACCATATCTTCTTAATGTCATAGTGAGGCTCCACACACAAAATTTTGCCCAGGTACGATGTGGAAAATATGGAGAACTTACTGCACGTTTCCCAGTCCATAAGGGGGTACGGCAGGGATGTGTCCTAGCCCCTACCCTATTCTGTCTTTTTATTAATGGACTTATTGACCACCTCAGACAAATCAAGGACAATGATGCCCCCAAGTTAGCCTCTGGCAAGGTACCAGCGCTAATGTTCGCTGATGATACCCTGTTACTTTCAAAAACTTCAATGGGTATCCAGCGCGTTCTTGATGGCTTCGCCAATTTTTGTAAAGCGCGTGGGTTGGAAATCAACTTGGAAAAAACTAAATATATGGTTTTTAACCCACCCAATTCGACCCGCCCAAATCCCTCATTACACGAGACACCTCTAGAGAGAGTGAAGATCTTTGAGTATTTGGGTGTGACCCTGTCAGAGAAGTTCAAATGGGGGCCGCAGGTGGCCAAAGCGAAACTTAGGCTAATTCAGACAGTGGGAGGTATGATGAAACTACATAGATCCTCGACCTATAAACCAGCGGCCCCTGTGGTGGAAATCTACAAAGTACAAGCAAGGAGCGCCACCTTATATGGGGCGGAGCTCTGGGGGCACACTGTTGTTACTAATTTGAAGATGGTCGAGAATAATTTTATGAGGCAGCTAATAGGCCTACCCTGTGTAGTACCCCCCTTATTCCCCTCAGGATGGACTTGGGTATTAGGCCCATTACATACTGGAGACGACTATGGGTGACTCCGGAATTGTCAGTCTTGAGGGACGAGTTGAAAGAGCTTTTATCTAACTGTGCTACCCATAAAATTCCGTGGCTCTGCCACATAAGGGAATCCGCCCTCAAGCTAGGTAGAGTGGACCTGTGGAAGACTCCTGAGGTAGTGTGTGTCAGGGTCTCCAGGTTGGAGTTAGTTAACCACTTCAGAAAGACCAACCTGTTGGCTATACACGAAAGTTCCTCTCGTGGTCGCCTAACCACAGAGTTCCTGCAAATTAAAGATCTATACAGCAAGGAAAATTTCCTGGACTTCATCTACCCCCCCATGGCTAGAAAATTGGATATGCAATTGCAAATAGGGACTTTACCATTACAAGCATACACTAGCAAATGGGGTAAAGAGTACTCGGGTGAATGTCCTGCTTGCAAGTACAAAGAAGAGACTGACCTACATGTAGTGCTATTTTGTCCAGCTTACTTGCCAGCGCGCAAGTATTGGTTAGTCCAAGTATGCAAGAATTTAGGTTTTGTCCGCTGTGTAGAAGCGTTTAGAGTCCTAAAGTATGACACCCATCCACCAATTGTTTTCGCTGTATCGCGTTTTTTAAATTCCATGTGGCACACTCGGCGGGCCTTTTTAAAGTAGCCTCCCCCTGGGGAATCAGTGTGTTCGACTTATACAGACAGAGTAAATGTGTAGTTGAGCCTAGGGGATTATTATTTCTGTTTATATATTTTTTTTTAATCCTTTTTTTAAGATCGCAGTTTAGTATGCGAGGGTTGTTTTTATTGTGTTTTTAAGGTCTGAAAAATATCTTGCACAATTTCATACCCCTAGCGAGATCTGCATTTACTGTTGTGTAAGTTGACACCTCTGTGTAAAAAAGATAGTTATGAGCTGTTGAATTTTTTATCTCATGTGTTATGTTTTATTGTAAACTGTGCTTTTATGGCCCGTGAGGCCGAAATAAAGTTAATGAATGGAAACATCATGGCAAATTGTCATCCTGCTGCTGGGCAGCGTTGGTATTCTAAATTATTGCATAAAATAAAATTGTATCAGCCCAAAAAGACCAAGAGATTGATAGTGGCTGTCACTTCACCTGCCTCTCTTTGTGGACTACCTGTACCAGCTTGCATCTGAGCCCTAGCTCCCTGTAGTCAACATTTTGTGGAAAGTAGCACTGATGACTACAGGCAATCTTTAAAGGGCAAATCTGTCATAAGAACTAAGGTGACATGTTGCATCTGGGCGGAGATATTCCATCTTCTGGGGGTGTACCCTCATGTGACATGCCTAGGAAGAGATGTATAGTCCTTTGTCAAGTTTGTTTCTGTGTAGGTCATAATTAGAAAACAAACAACTTTCTTCTGAGAGTACTTTCCAATGATCTCTTTTGGTAGATTAAGATCAACAGCAGCTGTGGCAGAGGAACAGCTCAAAGCTGAAGTTCTTGATAGCATAGAGTTTGCCATTTAAGGCTTTGAAGCAATAAGCTGATGGCTTGTCCGAGAACCAGAAAGCAAAGACAAGCATTTGCAATGCAATGGGTCTCGCCTTTGGGACCTTATAGGTAGTTAGCAATGCAGCACATTATCGTACATTACGGCAACGTAGCCTCGCTCACATGTATTTTCAGCACGACATCCCCAGCTGAGAGTAATCACCACAACATAGGGAAGATCCAACGACTTCCGGTGATTATTATAATTATTTTTAATCACAGAAGCATGAGTAAAAGCAGGCACTCAAGATCTCTACTTGCCTTTCAGTCGATGATGCAGGAGTGCATTTTTTTAACCTGTCATGCCGTGGCGATTTGCCTGTAGAAAAGGGCCTCAGAGAGATGTGCTTGATTTAAGGAAAGGGTTAGTCATGCATCTTGCGGATCTAACGTTTGTTTTCCACTTGATTCCACAGAAGATTTCCAGCTAATTTTCTAGCCTAAATCCTGATTAAGAATATCCCTCTTCAGTCCAACTGGCAGCATAAATGGATGCATTGAGATGGGCATTTGCATCCTCCCCTGGATTAATGGCACTTTCAGGTCAGCTAACACCAGGACCACAAAAACCTGGCTCATTTAGTGATAAACGAGTTTCTTAACCAAGGGCTCATGCATGTTCCGTGCTTGTGTTGTGCCCTGCACACTGGTGGTCTCTCACTAGTGCAAATGGGAAATGCTTTGAAAATTCATCCATCTTGCCTGTCAAGAGATGGGTTTGTCACCATTTCGAAGAAACATGCACCTTTGGGGGATAATTTACAAAGATTGTTGATGTTCTTGTGTTATTTCTACATTTAAAAAATTCTTATTCATGATCGGATGACTCAGGCAAAAAGAAGTCACACAATGTACGTGCAACCTATGCATTCGTAAGTCACACTAAGATGAGTACACGAGCCTTCACCGGGTAATGTTAACACCGAGATCAAGGCAATGCAGTGGAAACAGGGTGAGGAAGCCACATTTATGGCTATTCACAAACATCCGCCCTGCTTTTCCAGCACTAACCTGCACTTCCACAGGTACATCTGAACAATCCAGGAAAGAGTAATAATATGCTATACTGCCACAGAGTGGGAGCAGGAAGAAAAACTATTTAAATAAAAAAAGCATTCTCTGAAAAAAAGAAAAGGGAAGAAAAAGAATGTGAAATATCAACTATTTTACTAACTGCGCAGTTAGAAAGTTTCCAATGAGAAAACTGCGCGAACGTGCAAAATTATTATTATAGTTCTCTCACAATATTAACCAGTGTGTACACCAAACAGTCAGAGGTGGTTAAAACGGCAGGGTCACCAGATCACTCCATGTCAGGGGCCTTTACAGAACAAAGCAATGCATTCTGGACGTGCTTAAAAGCCATAGACTGATTACTACAGGTCTTACAGACACCGCATTCGTGCGGCCTAAACTCAACCTAAAAAAGAGGCACTAGGGCTAAGGTCGGAGTTTAGGGATCCTATTTGACAGAATGGGAAATTGAACTGCGTATGAACGATCACTGCATTCCAACCTATTCAGCAGGACTCCTCAAAATGACAGTGCCACATTTCTTTCCTTGACACTGCGCTATCTGCACAATTGCTTCCACGTTTTGTCTTAGGTAGGAATATTGAGAGGACTGTCAAAGATGCAAAATTTCCAAAAATCATCCGTCTGGTCAACTCAACTTAAAAGGATTGCGAAAATGAGCTTTTAAGTAGACAGTCAAAAATATCAATTAAAATTGATCTTCTTATTTAAAACCTTTAAGATACCACATATGGACAATCTCTGTGGTTGTGAAAATCAATGAAGATCCCATGAAGGAGAATTAGTTCTGTCCAAAAAGCTGGGGTGTGCATCATGCGCCTCCTAGGATAAGGCCACCAGCAAGTCGTTCTATTGCTACATTTTGGGTATGACTCTGCACACTACATGATAACTATTGCTTCAGAGGTTACTCACAAGATGTGCATCAGACACTGTTTTTCTTACCCAAAAGCTGAACTTGTGGTGTGTTCCGGACCACGTTCAGCAGTTCCTTCGCCTTTACTTCTTGGCTCACCATTAGGAAGGTGTGCCCAATCAAGAGTGGGAGGAGGTTCTTGTAGGGAGAATCCGTAAGGATGAGCTTTATAATCTGTATTAAAAAAGAAAAATCAAGGAGTGCAAAGGAAAGCATTAGAAGCAGATAGGAAGATAGAATAGAGAAGAAATAAGCCTCAGAATTAGCCATCAGCAGTGGAATCTATAGGAAGGCATTTGAGGTTGTGTGGTATAGGAGAGTTACCATTAGCCTCTTCATCAATAATTATGGGTGGGATGCGAAGGAAGGAAAGGAACCAGGTACAAATCGGTCATTCCAGCAGACCAATGCGGATGAGAGCTAATGAAAACCATTTAGGAGAATATCTTACAGAGCCCCTAAGAGGACTGCACTTGATCAACTGCATGAAAGAGTTAGTTGTCAATCGAGGGAATTAACCTCTATATAGGGCAGTTGCCCCCCACCCCCAGTTTTTTTTAAAGAGGGCATTTCCTTCTGCAAAATCAAAAGGAGACTGTTTAAATAATCAGTCCATGATAAAAGCTCTACTAGAAGGGAGCCCTGACCAATAACAAAAATAAACTATTTTACAAACCTTCCCAACAATTATTGCTTTAACAAAAAGAAATATTAGATAGACTGTGCTAGAGAAAACCTCCCTTAATAAAAAGAAAAGGAGTGCGGACCTCTTTAAAGCTTATTTGCTTACTTTTCTAGGTAAGAGGGCAGCCTCCAAGTAGGTCTACACAACCTGCAACTAGTTACTTCATAGAATAACCACCCGAGCTGTGCTTAATGTAGCACATCTTCAGGCATTTAGCATCACTTAGAATTGAAGAAATAACTAATATCTATATATTTAATTAAGACTTTGAAATCTTAGCATTCTTTGAAAGTAATATAACAATTCAAGAAGAGAGACAACCTAGCTTGTGTCTTTTGAATTTCCTGATGCACTCAACACAATAACTGCAACAAGACACCTGCAGAACCTGCTGATGGGTAGTCACTGGTTGTAAAATAATCTGACATCTCTCAAATGCAGTTGTATGATTGGGGAGGGGAGTGGATTTGCTGACATTTGCTAGCTGGGACAGAAGCTCTGGGAGTGTGCATCAAGACCTCACACATGAAAGGACTGGCTGCGGATGCTATAAAGTAGCACTGTGTAGGTTAACCCTGGTATGTGAAATCTGCTGATAACCTTTTTTGCCATATGACAGCCATCCTTATCGTGTGCACTACGCTTATTCACATTTACAAAAGGCAGAACAGTGTTAAAGTGCCCCTACGTTTTGTTAGGGTTAACAGTTTGACCAAAGAAGCAATTCCCATCAAACTGCATATTGAAAAAAGAACTTGTCCCTCTTGACACAATCCAGCAAATTTAGACCCATGAATGGCACTACAAGACCAGTCCAGTCATATGGTGTCTGGCATTGGCTGGCTTAGATTGACAAAGCTTGTAATAGTCTAAATAAGTTTGTCCTCCTGAATTACTGCTGTGACATATTGATTTCAACTGGCAGATGTTACATCAGAATTTCGAAGTCCTCACTCCTCTGATGTCCTTATCCATTCAGTATGACTGTAGAATGTAAAACAATGGTATTTAGGTAGGCGCTTTTGCGGCTGGTTATATCTTTTTATTTATTTTTGGTGCCACTATTTATGCGCGGTCAAGATCTTAAAGACTATATTTAGTAATTAAAGCAACATAAGGGAAAACCGGTATTATTTTTTTTGAATGGATATCAAGTTTCAGGAAGACAGAAAACTTCATCCCCTTATTCTACCTAAACCTATATGTTGAGGACATTGGATGCAAAACTGCATGGTATCCTCCCACTTAGTTTAACAGGAAAGGCCACAAACGATAAGCCTCAATCTTACCACAGAGCATTTGCCTGCCAATACCCCAAAATCTTTTCTTTTTCACCCACTAGAGCTCTATTGCCTGTCTGACCATCTTTATTCTTTGGGACAAATTGTGGTGCTACTACATGTGCTCAAAGCATAAAGGTATGGGAATTCAGAAGGATTCCACAGTACCAAAAGGGTAGAGAGATCCTTTGACCAAGGGATACGCCCTCCCTATATAACTACTTATGACCTGAAAAGTATCCCCTCTATTTTATCTTTGTATGTGCAAGGAACCAGAAGGATCACATGTCAAACCTAAGCTCCACTCTAATATAAGTGAGGAAAGGAAAAAAAATCCTTTTATATAACCCTCACAAACTCTAGTAGTGACATGCTTCATCATCTGGTTTACCCTGGCTCCTAAAGGCCAGGGTGGGCTCGAACTTATCCCAGGGAGCTCTTATGTAGACTGCTAAAAATAAAAAAAAAGAGGGGAGCATCATTTTAAAAATTCGTCATCCACTTCCAGGTATCCCATTATTAGTAGGGTGGATGGGAAAGTTTAACAAGCATTGGCATAGCCAATAGGTCTCGCTTTTGGGACCTTCTAAGTATTAGTTATGCAGCACAATATCCTTGGTGCAACAACAACAACTGTTGCATGGCTAAACACTTATAAGGTACCAAAGGCGAGACCTATTGGCTATGCCAATGCTTGTTTAAACGTGTTGAGGCCAATTCACAAAAGAATTTCAGAGTACATAAAAACATTTTTGAGTATGGGAAATAGTCATTTAGATGTATTCTTTAGCATACTCTTACATTATTTTGTAAATCTGCCCCAAAACATCCAACTCCCTAATAACAGTACAAAGACAACACAGTCATTCCTTTTTGTACTACGTGCATATGAATATTCCCTGAATATTTCCATGTTATTCCCATTTTAGAAGCTTTGAGGCCAATTTAGAAAGGCATATTACGAGTACATAAAAGAGTACTACTACTAACTAAAGCAATGCTTTTCCTAGTCCAAACACCCTCGATGAATAGGCTGTGTTGCCTTTAAATATTTCGTCAGTACTAAGCGCCTCAATAGTCTTAAAACTTTTCAGACAAAAAAAAAATTGAAGGACACACGTTAACAATTTTGCAAAGTAGCTTTTGGAAAGCTGTGTGTCACGGCCAGAATTGCGGATTTGGAAACAGGGGAACCAGGTTCGAGTCTCGTGGTCGGCTAAACAGCCTGTGACTCTGGGAAATTCACTTAATCTACTCCTGGCTAAAAAATAACCTGGCCTTGTTGAATGTAACTAATGCTCATGTAAATCTATCCAATGCCTTTGGGACGAGTTTGCGCTATATAAACCGCAAAAAAAAGATAATTACAAGCCATCCACATACAGTGACCATCAGTCAACGTGAATGCAAGGTGCTTAAACGGATGGAACAGTCACTGAAAGGAATTTGGGCACTGCAATTAAAGTCAGTTGCCAATTAGTCCTGGTATGAAATGGGAAACTTGAGAACTCTGAGGTTGTGCCCTGGTGACTCTAAAGTTAAATAATGTTTATTTTTTTCTGTGGTTGACAAATTTCGTTACTCCCTAAAATATACTTTTTTCCACACTTCAAAATGGGCGAGCTTTCCAGTAAATTTCGGAACTGCAAATAGTGATCCTGTTTTTTCTTTGGAAAGTATTTTTAATGACTATTCTCGTTTACAACAATGAGTATGATTTCTCCCTTTCCATATGTTTATAAAGGGATCATTGTAACATATTGACTATTTTTGACATTTTCAGAAAGGGTGTTGGGTTTTTGGGGGGATGACATGAGAGTAGTTACCATATTGTTGTGGGGCAGCAGGGTATTTTTTGGGTCAAAGTCTATCCAATTGTGTTTTGGCTCCATGCTATTCATCCTGACCTAGTTCCCGTAAGGTTTGCACAAGGTCATTTGTTTCCCAAATAAAAACAATACGAGCCGCCTCACTTGCACTTTCAATACTGAAAACATAACAATTTTACCCATTCCCAGGATTTTCAGTGCCTTCATGCCTGTCTGGCATTACTTTTCCAATAGCGTAAATTAGCCAGGCTAAATGTCATTAAACGCTTCTGCTTTGAAGTGGTCATTAATGAAAAGCCCCATTGAAGCCCTAATGATAGCTCACGTTGATATTACAGAGGCCCGCTTGGCGTTTGATGCCCTGACGCCTCAGTTCCTTGCTTTAGTTATCTCAGCGACAGGCCTGCACAATCCCAGAGACAAGGCACAAAAAAAAATGTTTCGATGAAAAAGCAAACTTGCAGCTCTGGTCTGACTGATGTTGGCACTTCAAAGCCGGACCAGGCCAAATTGCAGTAGATTGCTTAATTCAAAAAGTGCTCCCTTGCGGATGACAGTGCATGGCGACAAAGTTCAATTGGCAACAGGAGGCTGGCCAGATCAAAGGCTCGCCATTGTAATAGTTTGGTGCCATGAAGATTCGCTTATTGTCAGTTGTTTTCCGAGCCTGCATGCCTCAAGACTCCTGTCAGCCTTGTGGGTTTCTGACACATCTCCCACAAGTGCTTGCAGCGATGACCTCTGATTGTACATTTCAGTGCTACATTCTGTCTGTTACACGAGGCCTCTTTTTAAAACCTGACAATCCACCCAACGCTTGTTATGATAAGCCGAGCCCCTTTGTTCTCGCTCGAGGCCTGTGCCGGATGCCATGTGCGGTGATGTTTGTGCAGTTTTACCAGCTCAGTGGACACACTTCAGACTCAGAAACTCTCTAGCTCCAGAATGTACGAGAGATTGAAACCATTAAGTGAAAGCAAAACCTTCCCTGCGGGTTCCCATTTCATTTTTTTTTATAATTTCAGTTATTTAACCCTTTCCGTGCTCATGACGAGCTCAGCTCGTCATGCTGCGCGGTAGCGCTGTGCGCATGACGAGCTGAGCTCGTCACGACCCCACCCGCGATTTGAATGTCCAGCATACGAGCGGAATTCCGATCGCGGTCAAGGGGTTAAATGCATTTGTTACAACAACAACAGCAGAAACAAGAACAAGCGCGCGCGCGCTAAAAGTAAAAAAAAAAAGTCGGAAAAAGTGAAAGCGTTTCACTTGCGGGAGCGAGCGGCAAGGCGCGATAATTAGTAACATATGGCGCCAGCTGCTCGCTCCCGCAAGTGAATCGCCAGACGTGCACGCGTTGCCATTGGAAGCAATGCAACGCGTGCACGTTTTTGCAGGGAAAGCTGTGCCGATTACTAAAGGTCTTTCCTAAGCAGCGCATGTGCGCTGCGTAGGCGAGACCTAAAAACTATATTAGGGGTTGAAAGGATGCAATGGTCCTGTGACCTTAAAACAGCAACATGTTTCAGCCCTACACTGATGGCCTCAATGGTCCTGGGCTTTCTTCAGGGTGGAATCATGCTACTAACACCCCTACAAACGTATATGACGTGTGTTTTTGTGTATGGCATGCAATACCTTTCATGGCATGCTCAGGCAGTGCCAATATTTGCCACTGTGTAGTTCCCAGAGTAATGGAGACCGTTTCTTTCAGGGGGGCACGAGTGTGTGGCCCTGTAGTCAAACCTGCGTCAAGGGTCTCAACCCACTTCACAACCTACTCGCCTCGGCTACCCTGTTTGTGGCTACTACATGTGCTCCATTACCTTCAGCTTATTTCTAAACAAGCTATTTGGTTATGGCTATACGAAGTAGACACCCAAAATATTTCAATGAAGAAATGTGTCTTTTTTGATTGATGATGAATTAATTTTTTTAAAGAATCAACTTGGGCTCATCTTCAGTCACGTTTTTCATTTTCATCTGATATTCTTAGAATAACAAAACCTGGAATCATTTTGTTTACTTCGAGTGAGACTGCTGGCACTGACACAGAAGGTTTTCAACCACCTTATTTTTTTTCCCCCCCGCTAACTCAGTATCATTTTGGGAACAGACCTTATGAACAACCTGGGAATCACTGTGAAGTTTATCACTCTCCACCATTGTTGATCCTATGCTGATAAAGCATTTTCTAAAATGGAGGTTTCATGCAAAGTGCAGAGACATACAGCTGTGATGCAGGCTCTGAAAGCAGTGTGACACGAAGTCCCAGGCCCAACTCCAGCTTATGAAATCCCTAACATTTTTAGTTAGAGATTTTTAAAGTTTTCGATTGGAAAGCAATACAAACCTGACACCAACTTTGGGACAAGTCACTGCTATACCCCCTATTGTGAGGAGTACCCGCCCTTCGTCCAGATGTACCGTGCCCTTAGAAGAAAATGGTTTTAAATACCTCGGTATCCACATAACGAGACGCCCAAAAATTCCACTGAAAGAATTTGGGCCGACAACTCGACAGACTCATAACAGACGCTAAACACTGGCGGACCCTCCCTCTAACCATGATGGGCCGGGCCGCTATGTTTAAAATGATGGCACTCCCCAGATTGTTATATGCACTGCAGAATACCCCTTACGAGGTGCCCCCCTCATTTTTCAAACGAGTAGACTCAGAACTCCGCACGTTGGTGTGGAGTAGGGCGGCCCGCGAATTTCGCTGGCTAAACTTCAGAGGGGAATATACGACGGAGGCCTGGCAGTACCCAATGTCCGTAGTTACTATTGGGCAGCACAGTTTGTCAACATGAATGAGTGGGTGTTTAAAGACAGAGCAGACCCGGCGTACAGGGTTGACAGAGAGGCCATGGGTGAGAAGGGCCCAAGGGCACTACTATACACCAAACAAGTAGATAAAACCCTCCCACATCACATGAAGACAGTAGTTAAAATGGAGAGCAGCGACAAAGTATTTGTGTTGGGAGGACAAACTCACAGGGATGACACCCCTTTGGGCGGGAGTCTGGCTAAAAGAAATAAGCCAGCTAGGGGGCTTTGCCAAGTGGGACCTGTTGGGACTAGAGACGCTGGGAGACATATGGAGAGGGGGGGCATACATCACGTTTGCTGCTCTGCAGGCAGAATATGACCTAGGGAAGGGGGAGTGGCATAGATACCTCCAACTGGGCCATGCCTTGAGGAAACACAAGAGAGAGGGCGACGTAATGGAGGTCTTCTCATCTCTGGAGGATAGGATCCTGACAGAGCACCTGCAAGTTAAAACGGTTTCCCTTTTCTAAAACTTTTTTACAAATAATGCCCCGGGCCCCCTGGGCATGCTAACAGTGTCTTGGGATCAAGATGTAGGTCCCTTAGAAGAAGAAGAATGGTTGGAGGTGCTCCAAAGCCCGGGGGAAGTGGCAATAAGGTCTCGCTTCAGGCTCATACAGCTGAAAGTGTTGCACAGGGTATATTACCCCAGGACAGTGTTGCATCAAATGAGGAGATTAAAACATGCACTGTGTCACAGGGGATGTGGTTCAGAAGGTACCTTTTATCACCTTATATGGGACTGTCCGATCCTGCAGGCTTATTGGCGGACAATCGCCGACACTATGGCGACGGTTGTCGGCTTCGAGGTCCCACTAGAGCTTAAGTGGTTCCTGCTGGCAACCTCTGGGAAGAAGGACTGGCCGAGGCACATAAAGCGCTGGCTGGCACTCGCAACGGTGGTAGCGAAAAGGAATCGGGCAAGGAAATGGGGGGCGGTCACTGTCCAGACATTGGAGGAGTGGGTAACAGATCTAGACTGGTGTTGGCAAGCAGAATGTGTGATATAGAAGAGCAGAAGGTGCCCCCAAAAAGGAGAGAAAATCTGGGGGCTTGGCAGGCTTACCGAGGACTGTTATATAGAAACTGTGATGTGTCAGTATTTTTGCCTTTCATGATTAAAGTTTAATGTAAAGTGAACAGAATGCAGAAATGTAAACCGGAATACTGCACTGATATGCTTACTCCATGTTTATACCATCATCATATAAGTACCAATAAAAAGAGTTTAAAAAAAAAAAGAAAACTGACACCAACTGTGTTATATCCTCAGTATTACAGTACTTGACCAGAGCTGGCTGGACAGAGATTGATGCTACCTTGACATGGAACCAATAAAGAAGACTTGGATAATACAACATGGCTACCAGTGTCTCTATGTACAGGGTACAACATTATTTTGGCAACGAGCGGACCAGAACCCAAGCGTACTTAAGGGTGGTACAGAAACCAAGAGTCTTCAAAGAAACTACAGTAACCAGAGATACCACAAGAAACCAGAAGAACCAAGAAGAACGAAGAATGTATTTCCAGGCAAGCCAGCGCCAGCCCCACCAGTGTCCTTGTCATTGGACAGCACCACCCTACTACAACAACCACAGCCTGGAAATACTCAAATGGATTTGCCACATGTAGGTGTTCCAGGCACAGCGATTCCTACAAAAAGGATTCAGTGAGTTGGAGGAGTAGTTACACTACAGCCTAATCTGGTGTTTCTGCCACATCGTTCTATAAGGACCACAGTGACTTCAGTGAAAAAGGCACCTCTGGGGCCACTGTTTATGTGCTGCCTCTTTGCCTTCTTGAAGTCACAACAAGCTGAAGGTTGTAATTTGAACCATCGTGAGTACTTCCTTCTACGTGTTGCCTCCTTTGTGTGGACAGTGCTTGGTGCCTGGCAGGAACTTGAAGTAATTTAAATATATTCTAGGGGGCCACACGGAACTGTTTGTCTCATCAGTGAAGTATTTTTGATGAGAAACTATTCTTCAAGAAGTTGCACAAAAATGGAGGTTGAAAGTCCTGGCGCCACACAGGAGTGGTGTAGACTTGCCAAGATTGGTGCTTTTGTGACACATGGAGAGCACAATTCAAGCAATATTGTTTTGCTAAGATCTATGTGGCGTAGATATTTGGTGGAGCTTGAGTTCTCTAGGCTCTATGGGGTCTTCAACAGAAACGGTCCCGTGGGGTCCCTTTGCACAGGATCAACTTTGGACTTTTTTAGCGCTGTTGCTTCAAATGGGTGTAAGTCTATTTTGGTGCAAGTCTATTTTTATTTTTGTGAAAGTTCCTGGTTGCCCCCTGGACCTTTGGCAGTTCAACCGATGTCTTTACTTTCAAAAAGTGTGGCACGAGCTATGCATGGCGCGCACTTACTGACCGCGTGCAGCATTTTTCAAATGCAGTTCCAAGCAAGGTTCAGCTTGTGCAATCCTACCTGCTCGAAGACGCCCGCAGCTCCGTGGATCTTCTATGACGCGAAGACGCCCACAGCTCTGTGGATCTTCTTTGACGCTTGTTCCTCTGTTCCTTTGGGACGTTTTGGTGCACGTTGGTACCGCAAGCCACCCGGCGCATCCGTAATAACGTGCCGCCATCTTGTGTTTGGCGGCAGCACACTATTTGGTTTCTTCCGGATGCCATTTGCCATTCTACGCCTACGTCTTGCATCTTGCTCGGGGGTTTATTTTGGCAAGCGGAATCCATCGTTATTTACAAGACGTTAGCTCTGTTCCAAAGCTCTTCTTCGTTTTTGCCATCTTCAATTTACATCTCAACACAGGGTAAGCCTAACTCTTGCAATACATATATCTGTAGAGTGAGAGCTGGGTTATGGAGCATCCTGTGTTTTTCTGTGTCGACGTTATGTACATGAAAACTGAAAGTGGATGGTAGACGTTTTGGTGGTGCTCTTGTGAACCGTTATTTCTCAGTGGTTTCAACATCGGAGACTCGCTGCACATGTTGACGATGTGTTTTCCCTGAAGTAATCTACGAGTCGATGGACAGCTTGGCAGTACTTTGTTTTTTGTCATGGTCTCATTAACTGGAGGTGAGGTAAAAGAAGATCAACAAGACTGTGGTTATTATTACAGTCTGTTTTTTTTATTTTTTATTAATTCCTTTGACTTTCTTGCTTCACGTTGTATGACATGTCTAATAGTGGTCTCAACTTTTTGTCAATTGCCTCTTATATTGTTTATCTAGAGGAAATTATGATTTTTATTCTATAGGCTAACTGAGAACTTTACATGTTACATGATTGAGTACTTTTTGCATGTGCCCACTATGTGTGTGCCAAGTGTTGTTCAACTCGGGTGAGAGGTCGCTCACCGGCGTGGGGCACAGTTCATTAGTGTTCTACAGTTAATGTAATTGTATTTGTATTATCGTTTGTAGTGATGCCACAGTCTTGGTTTATTTACGTATGGGACGCCTTAGTCTCCTAGTGGGTGGACATCACAGTTGATCCCTTACATGAGGGATAGGTTTTGGCCATAGTACTTCCTTACATTTGGGATGGGTCCTTTTTTCAGGGATTGGGTTGGGTTTGAGTCCCAGTTAGTAACCTCTATAGGAGGTTTGGGTCATGGGTTAGTTCCCATACATTATCGTTCTATAGTATAACCCTTACACAGGGTTAGGTTATGGGTTTAGACCCCATTTACATGTTGCGCGTAGTACTAAGGTACAACCCTACATAGGGTGTGTGTTATGGGTGCTACCCCTTACACAGTTTCATGGGTCGCTGTCCCATATCTTGTTAGTTCCCTTGTTGTTGGGATTGGTGTCGCGGGATGTTTTACCCTTTGCGTCACTCCACATATCTTCCTTGGGATTGGATGTGGGGTGTGTTATCCTATGTTACATAGTATTACAATTTGTTCTTGAATTTCTACAAGTTTACGCTTCATAATGTTTTGATAATTTTCATGGGGGATATTGATGCTCATATTTTTTGTTGTCGTATTCTGCCCATCTTTAATATGCTCATATTTTTTGATGTCGTATTTTGCCCATCTTTTCTTGTTTTGTACTGTTCACTCTCTTGTGATGTTTTGCTTTAAGTTGCATCCCTGAGTTCCGAACATTACCGCTTTCTTGTGTATAGTTCTCTCCTTTAGAATTGTTATTTTTGTTTTTATTTAAAGGAAAGGGATAATGTTATATCCTCAGTATTACATTTACATGTAATCAGCCTAGGTCCTCCTAGCTGCTCAGCCAGAGTGAGAGATGGTTACGGAATGTTGGTGTGACTGTGATGAATGGAATGCCTGGGTGCCTGTGTGGATGAGTGGTGACAGTTAGAGATGGGCTGAGCAGCTAGGCAGGCTGCTCCTGGTGGGGCTGGTACATGGCTAGTACTTGACCAGAGCTGGCTGGACAGAGATTGATGCTACCTTGACATGGAACCAATAAAGAAGACTTGGATAATACAACATGGCTACCAGTGTCTCTATGTACAGGGTACAACAAACTGTTGATGTGATCCAGAGGGTTCACCGACTGTAGGTGTCAATCTGGTCATGTCTATGCTTCTGAATCAGAAAGCAGAAAACACAATCTAAAGTTTGAAACTATTTCATGTGGATTTTGGGTGTCCGTGATAAGTCTAAGCCCAACAGCTACTTATAAAAATAAGATGCTCTTTTGAGCCAAAACTGAAAATGTTAGAATGATACTCAGCACGTGAATTTACTACTATATGTTGAAATTATAAAACCACAATTTTGGTCATTAAAGAGGACCTTGATATTGGTACAGCTGATGATGATCATGTAAGCACAGATACCTCTGGGCCTATACACAGCATACAATAAATCAGAGCATGGCACACTACTGAAACGATTAAACGAGTGGTTAGGATCATAAACCTTCTTAAATTAGATCCAACTAATCATCTACAATATAAGCCAACTAATCAAACTAGGGCCGACTTAGTCCACCAGGAGGTACTTTTCTTACAATATGTGTTCTAGAAGGGCTTGAAAAAAACAACTCATCTGCTCACAATTGTGAGTTGTTTTTAGGACAGCTGAGGGCTTTTCATGTATTGCTCGCCCTGTTTGTCTAATGCAGTCCGACTCGAGTTCCGAACTTTACAGCAGACCATCCAATCAGACTGCACCTGAATGCACAAAGAGCCTGTGCCTTTACTTGTAAGTACATACTTTATGGGAATAAAGGTTGCTGACGACTTGCTACTCTGACCATGTGGTCTATATGATTATATATCCCTATGACCTGAAGTAGGTAGGCATGACCACTAGAAAAGTAAAGACAAGAATGACAACCACATTTTTAACTAGAAATCTCTCTGGAACCATAATGACTAGAGAGATGATCCAAGCAGTTCCATAAAAAGGGCAAACGGGTTGAGCCAATGAGACCAGACCCACGGCTGGTCGGCAGTAGAAAGAGCATGCTTGAATATTCAAACCTTAAAATCTTGCTAGGAATAAAAATGGCAGATACAGGAATCCATAGAGCTGAAGGAGAGTCAGGACAGTGCAAACTTTTACCTGTAATGTTGCAGAAAACCATCTCTACGCTTCACAGTCCAGGCAATGTTGGTCTGTAGCATCTGTCTTGTTTCTTAGCCAGCAGGGATCTCCCAGATCCTGGGCGGTCTTGGTTCTTTGAGGCATCCTACACCCACATCTTGCGGTCAGCTGAGTCGTGTGAATTTCTTCCAATGGTGAAGCAGCTCTGCTTCGTATTCCTCTTTTACCACTGATTACAGCAAAAAAAGGATTTTTGTCCGCTCTGGTCTTGCCTGATGTACAAGGCCTCCTCCAGCTTGAGGGGGGCAATATTTATGCTCCTTTGGTAACAAGAGTGTGAAGCATGAGCCAACTTATAGTCTGTTTCATTCAAAGCCTTTTCCCAATCAGAGAGAAATGCAACTTCCTTCTTTGGGTCCAGTTTTTGTGGGCTGCAGGGAGCCCAAAGTCAGACCACTTTGAACTTGTCACAATGTTTTACCGAACCATGCAACGCAGAGCCCCAACATAAGGTCACCATTGGTAGATAACAACCAGCAACACAGAAGCAGGGAAGAGGCGATTTTCACTCAAATAGAGGACTTGCACTTTACAAAGGAAGACATTTGAAAGCTTCCTGCAATTCAACAGATGAATGGTTTCAGCAAGGGGGTTATGAGCACAGGAAGATCCAGCTTGCCACCTTCACCATGGACAAAGAACAATGTGAAGGGAGGCCACAATCGTCGTGAATACCAGAATCCCCCAGTAGTTATGAAGCATTGTGGAAGAATTGCAATGAGTCTTGCAATCCAGCACACAAGATGGTGGACGAGTGTGAGTGGTATTATTGTGCGGAGTCTCATAATCCAGCTTTAAAGGTTGGGAGGAGGAGAGAGTGGAGAAATGAGTCACTGACGACTGAATTGCAGTAGAGGTTATGATTATAGGAGAGTTGCTGTGAGCCTCAAAACCCAGCGTTAGTGGATCAGGACTATCAAAGCCAACGTGAACTTGGCAATTTGGTGTTAGCCACAAGTAGAGAATGAGAGTCACAATTGAAGCTAAGGAACTATATGTGAGAAAAAGATATTAGAAATGTTAGAAACCTCGCACTCCTCCTCCAGGATCTGGTCTGAGAAGGCACCCTTTCAGGATGTTATAGAAAGTTGTAAAAACGTGCTGAAAGGATATGGGCTATACTCAGCTTGTTGACTTTGAATACAAATGTCTCTCAAGCTAGTTTTCTGAGTAGGAAGAAGCTAGATATAAATCGAATGAGTACTAAGGTAGATGTCAACGCTGTTCAGGATGGTTTAAGTGGAAGTGAGACTATAGGGTGAATGGATGATATTGAGATATGATATACTATCAGGTTCACACTGACAATGAAAGTATTGGTTCCCTGATAGAACAACAACACAAACAGTTCCAAACTTAAAAGAAGAGCTGTGCTGCAATTATCTATTAAATCATAAAGGAAAAACTAAAGGCCAAAAGAAGCTTGTCAACTCTGGATCTAGAGCCAAAAATTGTATTTTAAAAAAAAGTACTGATTTCAAAAACAGTCTCCAGGTCAAGGGCTTGTCCTGCCCCTTCTACACTTCCTAGGAAGGCTCCCAAGACCATGTCTAAGAACTTACGGATGGCTCAACCTCCAGAGTCACAGCAATAACCATTTAACAAACATGTTTCAGCTGTTCAACCAGAGGAGTGTTCCATCCTTACATACACAATAGCCATAAATACAACTGTATTGTGAAATGTAAAGATATACTGTAATCTGTTTCTGATCAGGAACAAGTTCCTAGAGGTGCTCCATGTTGCCTTTGAACATTACTCCTCCCCAACAAAGGGATACGTGCTGCTAGTGAAGCAACACCAAGGTCCACCACCCCGGTAGGTGAGGTAACTAATGACTTCACAGACAAGGTTATGGAGAGGTCATCAGCAAGTGGCGGTGGTTAGGAAGTGGCTAACACTGGGATACATGGTCTTAGTTTCCTTTGGATGACAGGCTTGACTGTGGTTGGGTGTTCTCAAACAAATGAGTCACAATACATCAGGGTTAATTCAGGACAAGGAAGGGCATGGAAAGATGACTGGACTATCAAATGGTCTCTGCCTGCTAGGGAAAGTTAACAGCTCATCTGCCCATTTGTAGATACTTTTAAAATAGATATATAAACACTACATGTTAAACAATCTGTTGATCACAATCACCTGCTATTAAATTTCTGATTTAGTGTTTGGACTGTGGCTCGGTTTCGTTTCATAATGAGGAAAAGTTAGCATGTAAAGGAGTGGTTAGCATTTTAGTTACATCTCTGGATGTAGCTTTGTCCCAGAGACTGCTAGACACTTTTGTTGTTTAAATGTTTGATTTTACTGTTCTGCTAATCTCAATTGTAAATAAAGTTCTACTCTTTCCCTTAAGCACCAGAACTGGCTGGGCATCCAAATTTATAGCGTTTTATAGAATGGTGCTCACGGTATATCAGTTCCTATCGTTCACAACTTCCTTAAATACACCTTGACACTTCTATTCAGATACGCCCTGAAAGTAAAGTCTTAAGCATTACTGAGAAGCCACTCTCTAATACAGATACTGGTGACCCCACTCCAGAGACATGCTATTGCCCCAACATATACAACCTTGGTGAATAATACCCAGGGAAAGCTCACATCACTAAGAACCAAATGGGAAGGAGCTATGGGCATATCGGAGGACAATGATTGGGCTGAAGAATGCCGACACCCACGCAACGTGGCAATAAGGATGGGCTTCAGACTGGTCCAACTGAAGATACTACGCTGCACCTACTATTCTACCATACTAGGGCGCATGTGAAGAAATGTGGGTTGATTAGTGATGATAAATGCCCCTGGAGTATAAATCAGGAGGGAACCCTTATACATACATTTTAGAAATGCTGTCAAATACAGGCATTCTAAAACAATATTAAAGGCTAACAATAAGTGTATTATGTCTCGACTGCAATATCGCAGTAATGGTTGCTGGAAGAGACATTGTCAAATACTGGCGAAAACAGATCTTGCAAATAAAGGTAATTTGGAGGAAGAGTACAGACTGGTGCATGATCCCCGAGAAAGCGATTTATGAAGTACAAAGAGGTCTCAAAACATTTTGAAAAATACGGGGGCTGGAAATAAATGGGTGGACTGGACTTTGAGGGAATGACGGTCGGTAGAGTCTCGATCGAGTAACAGTGGAGAAAATGTCTGCAGAACATAAATGGAGACCCCAGAGAGGTGAAACGCTGAGCTGCAATTACTCATGGAAATTTACAGAGTCACGCACCATAATGTTATCATATACTGTAATGTTATAAATGTACAGGTAATGTAATAAAAGTTATTAAATTATTATTTATTTTTTTAAATCATAAGCACCCTCTTTTCTCACCCTCTGGCTTTCTTGTCGTTTTTGATATAACTTGGAAGTCACATAACACCAACTGTATTCTAACACACTTTTTATGTAGAAGGACATGATTTGATTTTACACTGTGCATCTAAGGCTATTTGGAGAACGTGTACTCAAAATAAAATGCGCGAGGCAGCTAGCATGGAGGGAAGTGCACTGTATGGAGAAAGGACGAGCATAACTGACCTACACAACAGAACAAGACAACAAGACAGCAAAAACGGTGCTGCTACATGGGCTGGACAGGTGTTTGTGGATTAGTAAATTAGTCCCATTTGGAATCCAGCTCGACTGGCCCATTTTGGTGTTGTGCTGGCTTTGGTACCCCAATCCCTGCAGATGGTATTTACCTGGTTGGGGAAGATCTTGATATGAATGTTGTGTTTCAAAAGCCTGTGCCTGAGTCTCAACAGGTCCTCACCGCTGACGGCGCAGTTCTGGAACACAGCGATCATCTTATTCTCCTGAAACACACCTTGTAGTTGCCGACTGAGGATCTTTACCAAAAGGCTATCCTGAGGGTAAAGCACACAAAAACAAAGAGTGAGAAATGCAGACATCTCAGAAACAAACCTCAGATACAGGATTATTCTCAGTGTCCTCTTGCCTGCTCTAGGGAGTCTACAGCCAGGGTACAACTGATTCCTGAATCATGTGGTCTGTGCTTATGTGTGTCCAGTCACTGAATTCTCTATTTGGTGTGATTAAGTGCCCGGTTGGTGCCTACTCTTCTCGTCTGGATTGAGCCTTTGTTTTCATCTACTTTACCTAGTTTGTGTTCAGAGTCCAGTAGTCACATGATGTATGAGGGCTTATGCTCTTATGTGTTCTCTTACTGCATTCTCCATGCAGGTTGCACTCGGTCCAGTTACTCAATGTAGCCTGTGTCAGGGTTCAGTTACTGCATTTTCAATGCAGGCTGCGACCATGGTCAGCCTGTTGCCTGCATAAGCGGTCCGTGTTTAGGGTCAGACTGCTGCTTGTCGTATGCGGAGTGTGCCCGGTTCCGACTGTTGACTACAATATGAGGTTTGTGCTCAGGGCCCAATGAATGCAAGGTCTATACAGTATGCACTCAAGATGCCAAACTTGAACTCTCCATTTGCATTTCTAAATCACTGAAACACTTCAATAAGAAATGTTGTACATCCTACCAAGACAGTTCAATATTTTCAGTAATCAGTCATAAAGTGAAGAGAGCGATAAAGAATGGAACAATACAATGACAGTACTTATACTGCAGGCTGTATTTATACAGGATTCTATACAGCTTACTGAGGAGTAACGCCAGCCACTGGGAGGGGTGAGTAGGAGTAATGGAGGAAGCATAGGCCAAGAGACTTAACAGGAAGCCTTTTATGACAAAATTGAACTTAGGAATGGAGAACTTAGCTTGAAGAGTATTGAGTAGAGGGATATAATAGTAGTTCATAGACACTGAACTTGGATGTGGTGCATGGTGGCCTGAACAAAGAAAGCACTTAGGGTTTTTGAGTATGAAACTATCTGAGAAGTTATAGAAGAGATAGAGGGTGAGATGCCATGTACTGCTTTAAGTATGGTTTAAAGAGTGCTTTGTTTTAAGCTGACAGTCATCTGACTTGGAGGCAGTGGGGAAAAGTAAGTGCACAGCAAATGTAATAATTTCATAATGTGTAGAGTAGCAATGCAAGAGGACGGACTAGGAGAATGTTGTAATAATTAAGTTTATTTATGACTGGTGTCAATCAGAGAGTTGCCCGTTCGCAGAAGATTGTGGGTGATTATCCACATTTTCAGTAGTGACAAGCAATCTGACAGTAGTGACAGGAAAGTGATGAGGGCCACCAGCCTCAAGTAGAGCCAGATGATATGCTGAGAATCACGGCAGAGGAAGAAGCTGTGAAAAAGCATAAGTGTGAATGTGGGGGGCAGAGAGAAGAAGATCGAGGTGGTCATAACAGAGTGTGCAGAGGATGCTGGGAAGTAGATCTTTTTCTGTTTTGTAGACGTTCAGAATGAGGAAGTGGAGGGTTCAACTATGTTTTGATAGCCACGAAACAGTGGAATTCCAGACTTCAAGTTGGAGGTGATAGATTACAGGAGAAGAGAAAATATGAGTATTTTAAGCCAAAAAGGGTATATAATAAGGTGAAAAAGTTTATGTCGGTAACAGGTAGTGACACCAGGAGAGAGAACATAAGCATGCCTCTTTAGACACCTATTCATAGGCGGACAACTATTTGCAGGGGGTGTGATCGAACAATAGGAATACAAGAGAAGAAAATGTGTAAAAGAAAACAAGTTCTGCTATATAGCAGTCTCAGAGGCATAGCAGACGGTGAGCCAGCGGAATTAGATGTTGAATCATTTTTGAGAAAAGAGATGCATAGCCAGCCACTGGTTCCTTGCTCAATTAAATTATCTTTGCAGATATGAAGCGATATGTGTAAGCACAAGAGCGGAGAGAATGGATTGAGAAAGTAACAATTTGTGACAGAGTGAGAGAAAACGTGTGAGGTGACAGGGTCAATCTGCAGTGCAGAACATAGTGTCTTTGGGTTCAATCCAAAATCAATGATGGCAGGAGGGCAAGGGATAATAATCAAAGTGGTTGGCTAGTCATAAGGATAGGCTAACTGCAAGCGAATTGGGTATTCCATGGGGAGATCCGCAATCCGACCTACAGAACTTGGTTCAAGCCATGTTCATATCCAGATTTGAGTATGGCACTGCTTTTTTCACTCACCTCCTTAAGGCACTATTTGTCCCACTAAAACCATAAACATATTGCCTGTCCAATAAAATATGGAACGTCCTGCCACAGAGATACCCATGTCTTCCTCCTTCACGCTGTTCTAAAGAAGCACCTACTAGTTACCCATTGATTGAATGCTTTATCGATCCCCAGGTTGGAATCCTTTGCTAGGACACTCAGCCTCTGTGCTCTGCCAGTTACGAGAGGAGAGGGTGAGCTAGAGAAATCGGAGGGGTGAGTGCAAGGGGATGTTACTATGTTGGATGAAGACTCGCACAGCTCATCAGAAGCCTGCATGCCAAAAGTGAGCAGGAAGTGTCACTACTGGGTAAAGCAGAGGGATCCAGGCTGACTGTCTCGCGTTCAGATTATGCATCTGGGACTGAAGTATGTTGCATACCGTGTTTGCAGAGTGCAGTTTCTGTTCTGTGTCATATTGTTGAATGTTCAGTGAAGTCTTTACTATGATCCTACAGTGACCTGCTCCATGCAAACTGTACTAAAGAGCCATGCAGTTCCTGTATTGTATTGCATGTTCAAGGTCCAACTGTTGCATGCTCTATGCGTCCATTAGTATAGGCACGCTTGCCGCCTGCGCTATGCAATCTGTTCTCAAAGTGTACCCGTTGACTGCTTTATGCCATCTGTGTTCAGGGTCCAGTACCAGCCTTTTCTATATAGTCTATAGTATGGATCATGCTTTATCAAGTCTGTGCTCTTAGCACAGGTCATGACACTTCAACCCACATGGTCCACTTCTACTCCAGTATCATACCCAAAGTACAGATCCAGCTACTGGAAATAAGTTTCAAGGGGGTGAAGGACTGGAGAAATCATGATCAAAATTCAACCCCTTGCAAATCATCATGTGTACATAAAACAATGGCACCAATTACAAGCTCAGGGAGCCAATGGCATTGCATTTTTCCTTAGGTGAAGGCTTTCACCCAACATTCTTGATTTCAACTGGCCCTCAATTCAGAGTTGGAAGTCCCTAAAGGTTGATTCAAGGACGTTACAAGAAAGAAAGTATGCCATAATTATCATAAAGGTTTATGCAATCTGTCTGTTGAAAGTTCATTGCAGGTAGCTTATCTAAATTAACACTGGAATATTGCTACAAATAGTTTTTTGAAAGTGAGGATTACGGAGCAAGAACTCCCTTACCTCATCCACTATAAATCCTCATGAATACATCATACCTTCTCCTCATCAAATGGCTTCTTCTTGGGAACAATGCATCTTTCTGGGACGGCAGGTTTTGGAGGGATATAACGAGTCAAAGCCATGAGCTTCTGCCTTCCGAAGTGCATGGCCTTGCGATGGCGGGTGACTGCCTTGGAGCCATGTCGCACACTCTGAACCGTGGGAAAACAGCCTGAAAAATTGAGACAAAAGCATCAATTCTGAAGACTCTGTAAGGTCAGGGTGAACACATTAATTTATCCTTTGATAAAAACATTCAATGCTTTTCTGCTGGAGTATACAGTTCATAAACGTTTAGATCAGGCTGTGGATCGATGGTCTGAAAGTATAGCCTATATTAGATCATGGGACAGACATGGAGGTGAGGGACTGTGTACAAGAGGTGTAATACAGGTGCAGAGGGTCCCGATTGTGGAGCTACTAAAGTTCTGAGAGGGGCGGAAAAAGACAGATGACTAGTACATTGTGTGCATCTTTGGGCTCAAAATATGCGTGTCTATGGCCTGCGTTGGAGCATGTGTCTAAAGTTGGATATTTTCTAGCAAGAAAAATCTGCTGTAGAAAAGAGTGGTTATTTATGTGTGCAACATGTTAGGCTGCAGTGTCTCAGTTTGCTCATTACATTATTACACGTCTGAATACCCAAAAAAGACAGAAAAGCAGAGGAAGGGTACCATCCAGGAGCAGATAATTGAGGGCACAGAGGATCAGAAGAGCAATGTTTTCATCAATTCCCACCATTCCGATGATCAGCTGTGGAACACCAACAATGACCAATACAAATGCAGAGCCCGGGGGCTAAACTAGCGAAGCTGTGGCTGCCACAGAGCTGCTTACTCACTCATTCAGAAGATATCATAAAGTTTAACGTCTGAGAGCAGCTTTTCAACAACTCACTCAATAGAGCTGGACTCAGTTAATGCTCACTGCTAACATTGTTCCTCGTGGAACTTGCCTCTTGATCCTAGAGCCTTGCGTGCGCTAATCTATCGTTCCCAAGGAAGAACGTGAAACATTTCTTCCCAGTTACGTAGCTTGTCTTCATTAGAGCTCAATCTCCTCTCTATTACAGTGATTTTGCTGGTATGAGAGGCCACACTGTCTGCATCGGGCCCAGTTTGATAATGACAAGAGCCAACTTTGCTTCCAAGAGTGGGTTTCATCGCACCCATCAACCTTAGCAGAGCGCGTATTTCGAATGCTGGGGTGCATCTAAAGGCTCTGTGATCTAAGTTTCCTCTTCAGCCATGGACTATACAGAGCTGCCCAGGGGCACCATCCTGAATTGCCATAAACTCCACACTTTCCTTCCGTTCCTTGTTATATTTGTCCACATTCTAAGAAGAAACGCTTTGTCTTGAAAATACTGTTATGTTACCCCAGGAAAAAAGCACTGGCAAAGCCAACAAGACTGGTGTTGGCTACCGCCACAAGGCTCTGCCAGTCCCTTTGTCCCATGGTGTAGTTGGAGGAAGAAATATGCGAATACCAGACCAATGGCTGAAGAAGGCTGGCTACAAGGAAGAGATATACATATACATACATACATATATATATATATATATATATATAAGTAATATCATAGTCAGGTGAATTTGTCAATGACAACATTAACATGTTAAACTAAAAAAGAAAAAAACCCACAGAAATTCACTAGTTATAGTTAGCAGCACTAACTATAACTTGTGCACCCGCCATGCACTGCTTATGACCTCATAGACAACATCACTCATGACGTGTTCTATGACATCAGCTAGTCCATTCTAAGCAGCATCTAGAGGTGCCCCCATATTCCGATGAGACAAACCCACAATAGGTTAAACCAGAAGACAGCCTCCATGTAAAATACTCAAAACGTACTCTGTAGAAAGGTATCCCCAACACATAGCATTCCTGTGTGAAATATTGCATTTACTACTTATTTCCAGAAAGAATGTTGTTTAGATGTTTTTAGGGCATGATGAAAATAAGCGCGAAGCAAGAACAATTATGATGGGTACATTTTATTTAGATGTACAGTTGGGTTACAAGATGAAAGTACACGTTGCTTTGTTTAAATCTTAATTTGGAGAAGAGGTCATCATATGCTGGAAACTATGATTTTTGTTTGGGAAAATGAAATAGAAATCAAAAGGCAATACTTCTCCATTACAGCTTACAGAAAACTACAAAGTCCGAAGAAGGAGTACAGGGGGACGAAAATAAGGACTGCAGGCATTTTTGCGATTCTGGGGTTCAGTGTTGTAATGCTACAGATTACTAGATTTAAAAAGGAACCCCCAGAATTAGTAAACTATGTCAAGTCATCCAGTCATCAGTTAACTACTTGTTTTACATTCAGCAGGGAAAAACAGTGACCTGTAGATCACACGTCTGAATCCCTGTAAGCCAAATAAGGTTTTCATCCTCCAATGTCAGTAAATTTAGTCACAATAAATTAGGTAATACTACCACCTGGTATTTACAGCACTTAGAAATGGAAGAAGTGTAATATGCAACAGTATGTAAATTATTTATTTCGTCGACTCTGTTCATAACCTTTCGCCTGAACTCAAAGGAGTTTGTTACACTTGGCATCCTTGGTGTGGTTTCCCCTGACTTTTTGCCTTCTGACCTCCTGCTTTTCTGGCTTCATTTTTGCTGGCTTTAGGATTCTGGGCACTTTACCACTGCTAACCAGTGCTAAAGTGCATATGCTCTGTACTCAAAACATGGTAACATTGGCTTATCCACAATTGGCATATTTAATTTACTTATAAGTCCCTAGTAAAGTACACTATATGTGCCCAGGGCCTGTAAATTAAATGCTACTATTGGGCCTGAACTAACAACAATGTCTCAACCGGTATCATTGAGGAAGGCAAGTATATATGCATGTACAAGACATTACAAACAAGCATTGGCATAGCCAATAGGTCTCGCCTTTGGGGCCTTATAAGTGTTTAGCCAGAGCTATTGACTTTGCCAATGTCTTCAAGCTGTGCTGTAGAGAAGTGTGGCTGCTGTGCAGCATGCTGAAAAGTTATAATAAAAAAGTGTCAGAAGCATTTTTGTTACTTTATATATGACCAAGAGGGCATCACCCCTATTGCAACAACTTCATTGGCTGCCAATTAAGCAGAGGGCTAAATTTAAAGGCCTCTGCATCACACATAAGGCCCTATTCGGTCAGGCACTCATTTACATCAAGGAACGCCTGGAGAAATACGTTCCCGGCCGCTCACTAAGGTCCTCCACGGAAGGCCTCTTAAAATGCCCGCGATTCAATTACACTACCAAAGGTGGCCGGGCATTTTCTGTCCTATTACCACCACTCTGGAACAGGTTGCCGGTCCAGCTTCGGGCAGAAAGATGTCTCCTTCCATTCAGAAAAGAACTCAAAACCCTTTTATTTACGGAAGCATGGGCTTGACACTTCTGGATCTGACAGTATTCTCCTTGGAACTGACGTTGTTCTTCTTGAAGCGCTTAGAGACCTGCTGGTAATAAGCGCTCTACAAGTCCAATTTAACATTAACATTATGTAAAACTGAACGACCATATTAAAAAAAGTATTTACAATAAAAAATTTCCTCAGTTTTCTTTTGTTCTTGCAATGCTGGCAACTTGTTTCTGCCTATTGCAATGGTTGTTTGTTAAAGCTTTTTTTTTTGAGGGGGCATAAACAATTGGAGGGTGAAGGTTGGGAACTAGTACCTGTATTGTAACACAAGCAGCGGCCAGACGCTAGGGGAGAATCAACAGATGCCAGATTCCGAGAGCAAAGCGATACAAAAGGGGATGATGGACGGAACGTTTGAGCCAATCAAACACTCACCCCCAGTCAACTGATCTGGGTTTAATCCATCATCATTCTTTAGCTCACTCCACCACCCCAGTTCAGACATGGCCATATGCAAATCAGTCTGACCCTGTGCCTCATGGGAACAGTCCAGCCCGAACTGCCAAGCCATGTCTTCCCTGGACCGGAAACAAGCATCCTAGGACCGGTTTCTGGCATTCCAGCCGTCATCAGCCAGGCTTGCCTGAATCCAGTGGCAAAGTGAGCAAGGGACCCACGTCTGGGCATACCCCGCCAACTTAGGGCGAACAAAGCGATACAAAAGGGGATGATGGACGGAACGTTTGAGCCAATCAAACACTCACCCCCAGTCAACTGATCTGGGTTTAATCCATCATCATTCTTTAGCTCACTCCACCACCCCAGTTCAGACATGGCCATATGCAAATCAGTCTGACCCTGTGCCTCATGGGAACAGTCCAGCCCGAACTGCCAAGCCATGTCTTCCCTGGACCGGAAACAAGCATCCTAGGACCGGTTTCTGGCATTCCAGCCGTCATCAGCCAGGCTTGCCTGAATCCAGTGGCAAAGTGAGATTCCGAGAGCAGGCTGAGGTGGTGCTGAGTGATGCTGAGGTGGTGGTAGTGGTAGTGGTGGTGGTGGTGACTGTTGCGGAGACGATGCTGAGGTGATGCTGAATGATACTCAGGTCTTGCTGAGTGATACTGCTGTGGTGCTGAGTGATACTGCTGTGGTGCTGAGTGATGCTGCGGTGGTGCTGAGTGATGCTGTCTTGGCGCTGAGTGATGCTGTGGTGGTGCCGAGTGATATTGTCTTGGCGCTGAGTGATGCTGTGGTGGTGCTGAGTGATGCTGTGGTGGCGCTGAGTGATGCTGTGGTGGCGCTGAGTGATGCTGTGGTGGCGCTGAGTGATGCTGTGGTGGCGCTGAGTGATGCTGTGGTGGCGCTGAGTGATGCTGTGGTGGCGCTGAGTGATGCTGTGGTGGCGCTGAGTGATGCTGTGGTGGCGCTGAGTGATGCTGTGGTGGCGCTGAGTGATGCTGTGGTGGCGCTGAGTGATGCTGTGGTGGCGCTGAGTGATGCTGTGGTGGCGCTGAGTGATGCTGTGGTTGCGCTGAGTGATGCTGTGGTTGCACTGAGTGATGCTGTGATGGCGTTGAGTGATGCTGTGATGGCGTTGAGTGATGCTGTGATGGCGTTGAGTGATGCTGTGATGGCGTTGAGTGATGCTGTGATGGCGTTGAGTGATGCTGTGATGGCGTTGAGTGATGCTGTGATGGCGTTGAGTGATGCTGTGATGGCGTTGAGTGATGCTGTGATGGCGTTGAGTGATGCTGTGATGGCGTTGAGTGATGCTGTGATGGCGTTGAGTGATGCTGTGATGGCGTTGAGTGATGCTGTGATGGCGTTGAGTGATGCTGTGATGGCGTTGAGTGATGCTGTGATGGCGTTGAGTGATGCTGTGATGGCGTTGAGTGATGCTGTGATGGCGTTGAGTGATGCTGTGATGGCGTTGAGTGATGCTGTGATGGCGTTGATTGATGCTGTGCTGGCTCTGATTGATGCTGTGCTGGCTCTGATTGACGCTGTGCTGGCTCTGATTGACGCTGTGCTGGCTCTGATTGACGCTGTGCTGGCTCTGATTGACGCTGTGCTGGCTCTGATTGACGCTGTGCTGGCTCTGATTGACGCTGTGCTGGCTCTGATTGACGCTGTGCTGGCTCTGATTGACGCTGTGCTGGCTCTGATTGATGCTGTGCTGGCTCTGATTGATGCTGTGCTGGCTCTGATTGATGCTGTGCTGGCTCTGATTGATGCTGTGCTGGCTCTGATTGATGCTGTGCTGGCTCTGATTGATGCTGTGGTTGCGCTGAGTGATGCTGTGGTTGCGCTGAGTGATGCTGTGGTTGCACTGAGTGATGCTGTGGTGTTGCCGAGTGAGAGATAGAGTGGAGATATAATGCCCAATTAGAGAGGGTGGTGAGAGAGAAAGAGAGAAAGGGTGTACATAGAATAAAGAGTGGAGCGGGATAGAGAGAGAGAAAGAAGGGGAGAGAGAGTGAATGAAGGAGTTTGAAAGAGAAACAGATAAAGGGGTGAGAGAGAATGAAAGGCTAAAAAAGATAGAGAGGGGAGAGTTAATTAAGTAGAGAGAGAATTAGAGAGAGAATTAGAGAGGGGAGAGAGAAGGAGAGAGACAATAAGAGTGGGGGGTGTGGAGTTTAAATAGAGTGAAGAAGTGACGCGGAGAAAGTAACCTTAAATATAGCTTTGTGCTTTGCGCGAATAAATATTTTTAAAAAAAACAGAGTGAGACAAAAATACTGGTAATTAGGCTGTGACTCCCAATATAAAACAAATAGCGATATAAGGTGATATCAACCCACCGAAGCAATATTTCTAACTAGACAAAAAAAAGCTTGCATTTCAATGCTAATCGCTGTTGTTTTTCATGTGACTGTAGTCCAGGGCAGTCAGTTGGTAATGTGAGCTGCTGCTGCGATTGAAACATCAGAGTCCAGAGAGTTAATGAGCCAGGACGAGGAAATGAGGAAGAGATCGGAAACCCAGATGGCAGCTGCGCGCGTGCATGCTATCGTGAACGCAAGCTGGTCGCCAGCCGAAAGCCAGTGGGTTTGCACTTCCAAAACTCGCTTACTAAAACTCTCGGCCAGACCAGCGCAAGCGCTGGTGCAGGCCGAGACCTAAAAAAGACTAAAAAGGTGCACAGTATTAAATCTAAATCAAGTTAAACAGAACCCATTTTCTATGTCCTTTATAGAGACAAGGTAGGGCTCGAATGTCAGGGACATCAATATGACATAATTGGTACTTACTGTGGGTTTACACAATTCCCGCAAGGCTCTTTCACTCTTTCACTCTCAAAACGACAGAAAAATCTCTGCTTGATCTCTTCTTTGGTTTTAGAGTTGATCAAATCCGAGTTAACTAATAACTCCACTGCATCCAGCTCAGAGAGTTTTCAATTCAAACTCCCCCAGAAATGATAGAAATATAAAATAGATATTCACGATTTTGCATTAAATGAAACAAAATCAGTGCTGTTCCCACTAACAGATTGGACACCCCTTTCTGATATGCACTGTCCTTTTCAGACAGAGATGGCATTCAATATTAGATTATTCTGTTCTTCAAAATACCCTATCCTGGATGTTAATTATTCATTTTACGAAGCAAAATTATTTCATCTTATTTTTAAAAAAATCTGTATTCTTCTGTAACAAAGATATGTCACTTGCTAACTGAGCATTGTGTTCATTATGAAGAGCTGACTATTCCTCAGGTACCCTACTGTAGAGCGCTTTACCACTTCTTTGTAACATCTTCATTATTTGCTGCCCCCACTGGATTCCGTAAATAGATATGACTAGGCTATCAAAATTAATGCCTCCCCGTAGACCCGCAGCCCAAAAGCAGGCGCGAAGAGCGGAATAAGTCATAGGTGTCTGCCATATAACGATCTCATACCTCTTAGGCAGCCCAGCTTTACCCGCACTTCCTTAAGTACCTAATTGCTTCAGGTACACATCTCCACAATACCAGCAGCATTCTTTTGGTGCTAGCAGCTGTGGATCAGGCAGTCCATCAAAGTCGTGTAGGTACGCGGCGAGGCCTGACCAGACGTCAGCCCTGGGTGCACCGATCCTCCTGGTGCAGCCTGCTTCTTCCGATTGGACCGCAGGCGCCCCGGCACCCAGCTGGTTTCCATTGCTTTCCCCGACCATAGTGCGCATCTAATGCCATAACCGCAAAGAGAAAGACCGCCAAGGATGAATTGGAGACAGGATCACTTTGGCTCATCGGCATCGGCCCTTAAAGCAACAAACTACCCGTGCAACCTGCCCAGCGCCCCCTGACACATTAGTGACACCAACAACAGAGAGAGTGAACAGAGAGAGAGAGAGACAAAAGAGACAGAGCATAGAGCGGCATACGAGGTGCAGCTAAGGGCTCGGCTCGTCAAGAACATTTTAAAACATATGCTATTTGTATACCACCGAGATTGGTTGAGGCAATTAAGGGTAAGCAATCATTGCTGTAGACAACTGAGACAAGCATTTGAAGGCACGAGCGGGGAATACGATCCGTGATAAGAGTCCGTAAGGTGCTTCGAGCAGTCAAGCGGAATAAATCCGGGGACAGGAAAGGCGCTCCGATCAGCGCCGAGCCGCCACGTTCTCTTACGGACTCTTTTCACGGACCGTATTCTTCCCGCCAATCCCCTCACAGTAGATCGGGGCTCCGACCCTGTTACATGTTTCCTGATTCCCGATTTACCTCGCCGCTAGGAACCCCCAGTTTCCACCGGTAACTTCCACCACGTAGACGCTCCTCCTCGCTGCGCTCCACCCGTGGTCCCCAGCTCTCCCCCGCTGGATTAGTACCGATTGTTTCCTTTCCATTGGGCAAGCCACGCTGCCCCTTGACGCTCGCCTCCTGCCTCCTTTAGCACCCCTTACTGGGCAACCCGGTCCTGAAGATGATCCTGAATAAATAGGATCGAAACGCCGTCGACAATTCAGCGCAATCTGCGGCGCAAATTCAACTATGGTTCACATAAAATGTCTAAGCCAAACCATGACCAACTATTGTAAATAATCTTTGATGAACCATATATTTCTGTACATAATTTTTCACTTTGTCACATTGCGCCTTCCGCTGTTCTCACACTTGTCACTTGCGCCATCACCCTTGTGTGTCACGAGCACATTAGTGCACCAAGTTCATTTTGGGTTGCCTTTGCAATTTTTGCCCACAGTGCTGATATAACTGTTCTGTATAATTTCTTACTTCAAATACATGATGCCATGAGCACTTTCTAAAACATACCACGAGTCACCCTTTCTCCTTTGTAGGTCTCGCCTACGCAGCGCGCATACGCTGCATAGGAGGGGACCTTTTGGAATCGATCAGCATTTTGGCTAAAAGCGTGCACGTTTTGCATTGCTTTCTATTGCAACGCGTGCACGTTTGGCGTTTCCCTTGTGGGAGCGAGCATCGGCGCCATCTGTTTGTAATTATCTTGAAAACAGATGGTGCCCCTGCTCGCTCCCGCAAGGGAAACGCTGTGTGTGTCTGGGATGCAGGCCGTGTCAGTTGCCTTTCAATTCGATGCCACGCCGCATGCCGCACCTCTACCCCCTTCTGGTCTTTGCCCCTCCCGTGCTGCGATTGGCTCTGTATATTTTTAATCTTTTAGTTTGTTTTGTGCTCTTCCGCACTATATTAACTTATATTTTCAGCTGCGTTATTGTTTAATACGGCTGGCTCAAAGTTTGTTTCCAACACATGACCTTTCAACTTCTAAACGGCTAGGTAAACTTATGAAAACATAGTGTACAATATATAGCTTTTTAACTTGATGCCACGCCGCATCTCTACCCCCTTCTGCCGTTTTGCTCTCTGCCCCTTCCGTGTTGCGATTGCCTCTGTATATTTTTAATCTTTTTGTTTCTTTTGTGCTCTTCCGCACTATATTAACTTCCATTTTCAGCTGCATAAATCTGAAATACGACTGGCTCAAAGTTTGTTTCCAACACGATGGTTGGGGTAAGATTGGGCTCTCCAAGGTAGGAGACGTCTGGCAGGGAGCGCACCTTAAGTCCTATCAGGTGATGCAGGAAGAGTTTGGCCTGTACAGGTCTTAGTTTTTTAGATACTCGCAACTGTGCCATGCCCTGGCAATATCACTCAGTGCCACGAAATAACACGCCACATAATTACACTCTACTCAATACAATATAAATACACTACACATAACACCACTGAGTACCACATAATTACACCACGTAATTACACTCTACTAAATGCAACATACACTTCACAAAATACCACTCAGTGCCACATAATTACACGCCACATAATTACTCTTCTCAATGCAACATAAATACACTCCACATAATACCACTCAGTACCACATAATTACACCACGTAATTACACTCTATTAAAAGCAACATACACTCCACATAATACCACTCAGTACCACATAATTACATGACACATAATTACACTCTACTCAATACAATATAAATACACTCCACATAACACCACTCAATACCACAAAATTACACCAGGTAATTACACTCTACTAAATGCAACATACACTCCACATAATACCACTCACTGCCACATAATTACATGCCACATAATTACACTCTACTCTGCAACATAAATACAATCCACATAATACAACTCAGTGCCACATAATTATATGCTACATAATTATACTGCACTCAATGCAACATACACCAAATAATACCACTCACTGCCACATAATTACATGCCACATAATTACACTCTACTAAATGCAACATACACTCCACATAATACCACTCACTGCCACATAATTACATGCCACATAATTACACTCTACTAAATGCAACATACACTCCACATAATACCACTCACTGCCACATAATTACATGCCACATAATTACACTCTACTCAATGCAACATAAATACATTCCACATAATACAACTCAGTGCCACATAATTATATGCTACATAATTATACTGCACTCAATGCAACATACACTCCAAATAATACCACTCACTGCCACATAATTACACTCTACTAAATGCAACATACACCCCACATAATACCACTCAGTGCCACATAATTACATGCCACGTAATTACACTCTACTCAATGCAACATAAATGCACGTCACATAATACCACTACGTACCACATAATCACACACCACATAATTACACTCTACTCAATGCAACATAAATACACTCCACATAATACCACTCACTGCCACATAATTACACGTCACATAATTACACAATACTCAATGCAACATAAATACACTCCACAAAATACCACTCAATACCACATAATTACACGTCACATATTTACACTCTTTTCAATGCAACATAAATACACTCCACATACCACTCAGGGCCACATAATTACACTCTACTCAATGCAACATAAATACACTCAACATAATACCACTCAGAGCCACATAAGTACACGTCACATAATTACATTCTATTCAATGCAACAAATACACTCCACATAATACCACTGTGCCACATAAGTACAAAAAAATAGAAAACATTTTTTATGTTAAAATCTGTTTTTAATCAGGTTGTTCAGTTGTATATAATGTTGTCTTGGTTTTTATAAAGGTAACAAAAATGCTTAACACTTTTCATTATAACTTTTCAACATAATGCACATCAGCCACAATGCTCTACAACATACCCAAAACTTCAGGATAAACACATAAGGTCCCAAAAGCGAGACCTATTGGCTATGCCAATGCTTGTTTGTAATGTCTTGTACATGCATATATACTTGCCTTTTTCACTGATACCGGTTGAGATATTGTTGTTAGTTTTTGCTTACTTGCCCAGATCTCAACCTGGTCTATGGGTTATACTCCTGTTGTTTTTTTTACTACTAGTGGGCCTGAAGCACTGATTGTGCCACCCACTTCAGTAGACCTTTAAACATGGCTAAGGCCTGCCACTGCAGAGCCTGTGTGTGCTGTTTAAACTGCCATTTTGACCTGGCAAGTTAACCTGCTTGCCAGGCCCAAACCTTCCCTTTAATTACAAATACGTCACACCTAAGGTAGGCCTTAGGAAGCGTATGGCAATGGTGCAGTGTATTTAAAAGGTACTTTTGAGTTTTACATTTCCTGGTAGTGAACAACTGCTAAATTAGTTTTTCACTACTGCAAGGCCATCATCATTCATAGTTAGGGCTCCCGGTTTTATGGTATTTATTTTTTCAACATTTCCGCTGTATTTATCCATATTTATTTTTTGGCCATCTTATTAGTATTTATCCATATTTATTTTGTGGTTTGCGAATAAGTAGAGTAAATAATGGTACATTTCTACATTTAAATGATAAACATACACTCATACTTTGATGCCTGTCGCGTTTTAGCACATTCAACAGCCAAATATAGCAAAACCCTACACCCACAGGTAAATATTAGCAATTTACTCCAAATATATTTTAACACATGCCTGCAAGATATCTTATCCTGTTTTTTAACTCCCCATGCTGTCCATCTGCTCATCTGTTGTCTTGGAATTCACAACAGAAAGCATGGAATGTCACTCAATAGGAGCACAATTTTCAGTACTTTTCCACCTTAAAAAATAAATACAGACAGGGAACACACTGTTTTCTGTCTGTATTTATCTGTAAAAATGGAAAACTGGGAGCCTTATTCATAGGTTAACATTGGGATTGCCTTAAAACATCTTTTAAGTGTAATTTCCTATTGGGAAAAGATAGAGATTTAGAGTTTAGCATCTCTGGACTCACAATTTAAAATCACAACTTATGTTGAAGTCGCACTTTAAATTGTAAATCTGAAAATGCCACTTTTATAAATTTGTCATCTTCTTACCATTCTGTGCCTCTGCCCGTACCTGAATACACGTTTGGGTTGGGTGACAGCTGGGCTTTGTGCATTCCTCTAGACAGTCACACAAAGGGAGCTGGGGTGTGACATTTGCATCGTGATGGCCCATCAACAGGCTGATAGGCCTTCCTGAGGTAGATTGGGAGGAAGAAGCTGGCACTTGCACCTGAATAAGGCTGTGCCTATCCCCGCACAAAGAGCTGCATACCCCCCTTGTAGTGAGTCTGGAGCCAGGGCAAGAAATGGCAGGGACCTTGTGATCTTCAAAGGCCTGTTTGAAGTCTCCCCCACTTCAAAGGCACATTTGAGTACAAGTACTTGACCCCTGATACCACCAAATCAGAACTTTTCTGGAACCAAAAACATCCTCTCTGGAAGAAGAGCTGCTGTGCTACAGGATGGACTGCCACTTTGCTAACTGCTTTGGGCTACTGATTCCTGTAGGAGGGACTGTCACTTTGCTACCTGCTTTGCTGTGTTGGCCTGCTGCTTCTTGCTTGAGAGTGAGAATGACTGGACCTGTTCTCTACATCGTTGAACCTAAGTTTCTCCAAGGGCTTGTTGACTTGCCTCCTGTTCTCTGAAGTCTCAGGGTCACAAAAGACTTCTTTCAACTCTGTTGGTCTCTGGCGTCTGCGAGTCGTACCCTTGCCTGAGGTGCCCCTTCCAGTCCTGGGCCTCAGAAGTGGTTTCTGCAGCTGTTTTCTGCAAAAATTGATGCAGTGACCCCTTTGTGCCGATCGGAACTGACACAGTGCCATGAGGACAATGACGCAGTGAAGATTCAATGACGACGTGGGTCTCGACTGCAAAGTTCAGCAACAATGCAGCGCCGATCCGAAGACGCCTTTGCAAGGCTCGACTCTGACACAGTGCAGACCCTTCGACACCGACTGTAAAGCTTGACTTTGACGCATCAACCTGACTGCATGAATCAGAACTGACACAGAGAGCCCTTGAAGTCAATGCTTGCTCCATACAAGGTACTTTTTCAACGGGCCCTGCGTGGGTCCTGTAGCCGGCCTGCCCTCCATCGTGGTCGGAACTTTGGATTTACCCCGATCTAGAGCAACCTCATGTAACCCTTTAGCGCTATTGAATTCTGAGCACTGCTTTTGGATTTAATCTTTACAAATTCATATCTCTACTTATTGGGTTTTGTCGTTTTGGTCTTGTTTTAATCAAATAAATATTCTCTATTTTTCTAAACTGGTGTGGAGTCTTTTTTGTGGTGTTTTCCCTATGTGACTGTAATTAAAGTGTTGCACAAATACTTTACACATTGCCTCTTAAGTTAGGCCTGACTGCTCTGTGCCAAGCTACCAGAGGGTGAGCACAGGTTAATTTAGATTGTTTATCTAACTTACCCTGACTAGGATTGTGGCTGCTGCTTGGACAGGGTGTATACTCTGCCAACCAGAAACCTCAATTTCTAACAGACCCCCTGTGCTGGCACCTCCTCTATTGCAGCAAATCCTCCACCATTGCTTCCACAGCTTCTGCTGCACATGCAAATACATTTGACACATGTGCACTGGTGCAAGATCTCTGCCAGTGGTTCCAATGAATCTCTCTGCCTCCAGGGAGCAGACACCAACTGCCCGTCCCTAAGGGCCGCAGTCAGCAGACTGGTCCAGGCCTCCACAAACCATAACATTTTTTACTAGACCTGCAGGCCTAGTGACTTAAATATTGCACTTGACCTAACTGTAAAGCGCTTGACCCATAAACTTGTCCAAATTGTGTGATCGTAGGCAAAAACTTTATTTCATCGAGTGAAGGCGGGACTGACCGTACCGGGCATCGGGAGTTTTCCTGGGAGGCTGAAAGTGTGTGTGTGTGTGGGGGGAGGCGGGAAGGGGGGGCAGGGGGCGGTTTTGTTACTGGGGGCCGGTTAAGTAGCAGTGCAGCAGTTTTAAAAACACTGCAGAGTTCCTTCTATATCCAACAGTTTTCAGGCAACAATGAAAGTGCCAAGATAACTCTGATGATTAATGTACCTGCTGGAGAGAGTTCGGAGTTTTATCTACTGACAGTTTTGACTCACCTAAGGTAGCGCAGAGGGTTAATAAGCCTGCTGCAAAGAGCATGTACTATGCAGATCACAGAACAGTATTTTATGTGCCTGGCTTAGTGGGTTACTGCTTTTGTCACAGAGATCCTTTTGTTACTGTGCAGTTCATAAATTACAATCGTAATCTAGGTTAGAAAGATGTTTTTTTGTCCCAGTCCTTCATTATCCTAATTTTGCTAAAAAAGTATTTGTTTGGGTAGAAATGTAGGGTTCTGTATAGAACTGTGCGTATGATTGCTCGAGCAGGAGTTACTGTTAGAATGGTATTATGTGGACAGTTACAGAGGCTATGACCAAAATATAGAGCAGTGGTTCCCAAACTTTTTACAACCACAACGCAATTTTTAGAACAAAAAACGTTCGCGGCCTATCTAATTTTAATGGACGAGGAAGGCGATTTTTTTATGCAACTAAAGCATCATGTGGTAGCACACTGTTGTTTACAGACAGCACATTTTCCATGGAAATGACCACTACATTTGCACTGATATACGGTTTTACTGATGAAACTAGATTGTCCACAAACGATGTGAGGAAATTGGGTTTCAGTGAATATTTATCATTTGTGCACCACCAAGTACAGTGACATGATTTGTTCTGATCCTATTAAAATCTTTATTTCCATCACACTTCATAATTACACACAAAATGTGCTTTATTTTTGCTTTCCTAGATGCTGAATGTGTGCAGTTAATTTACAGGTATTTACATTTTGCTGTATTACAAAAAAAATGACATCCTGCAGCATTTCCTATCACACACTGGTGCCCCAGCAAGACTGTCACATAATGCAATTTAATTTTCTTTCTCTGACTACAAAGTGAGAAGTGTTTGCAAACACCAATCCCCATTTTTTTTCAAAAAATGCAGCAATTTGTCAGATGACATAACCTTACGTTTGACCTATGTCTTTGAAGCACACTAAATCTGACGAGATAAATATAGAATTTAAAAGCATCTTTATTTATTGATCAGACTTTTGCGACCCACCAAAAATCGGCTTGCACCCACAGTTTGGGAAACACTGCTATAAAGCATGGTTTGCTTGG
Organism: Calotriton arnoldi; assembly: GCA_963921515.1. NCBI lineage: Eukaryota > Metazoa > Chordata > Amphibia > Caudata > Salamandridae > Calotriton > Calotriton arnoldi. The sequence continues at coordinate 964,775 of CAWUFW010001100.1, forward strand.
CAGTGCCAGTGGTGTATAACCGTTCTTTAGTAAAATGTAAATGAATGTGTGCATTACCAGTTTAAAACGAATAAAACTGCAACATTACGTCTTACAGCGTATTGGGCCACCCCCTCGCTATGATATTATAGCCACCTAACACCTCACTGCAGACCCTACAAAGATGCTCTTGCCACTCTCAAAGAGTCTCCTCTAACCCCCAAGTTGACTCACTTGACTCTACTGAGATCTAAATGGCATTCGCCTCTGTCCACTATCTCCACAGACCATCCCTCTCTAGGAAGACATGTCTGTTACTTTTCACACCTAACAGGCACTCATCACCAGCAGACTGGACTATGGAAACACGCTCTACGCCGGCATCAACAAGTCCCTACTCCGCAAACTCCAGACAGTACAGAACACCGCCGCCAGACTCGTCCTCGGCATCCCCCGACACGAACACATCAGCCAACACCTACGAAGTCTCCACTGGCACCACGTGGAGAAAAGAGTCACTTTCAAAATACTCACGCCTACAAATGCCTACACAACAACGGACCCAAATACCTCAACGACAGAATCAACTTCCACATACCCAAAAGAAACCTCCGATCTTCCAACCTCGCACTGGCCGAAACCCCGCGCATCCACAGAGCCAGAGCAGGCAGAAGATCCTTCTCTCACATTGCAGCCAAGACCTGGAACGAGCTACCGGCAGACATCAGACGCACCCCCTCCCTGAACACCTTCAGGAAGACCCTCAAGACCTGGCTCTTCGGCTAAACAGATCTGCGGACCCCCCCCTCAGCGCCTTGAGACTCTCACTGGTGAGTAGCGCGCTTACAATTCCCTGATTGATTGAAGTATAACACTAATTCATAAAGGTAGTCGCTGCTAAAGTAGTTCCTATTTTTGTCGTTTTATATTGCACCTAAAAAGGCATCAGAATGCTTTACATGAGCAACAGATTACATTACACGATGCCAGGTTTTTTAAGGCATGGAGGAGATTTAAGTGATTTGCCCAGAATAACAGGATGTTGAGCTGACGCTGGGACTAGAGCCTGGTTCTCCAGTTCCAAGGTCGGTAGCTCAGGCCATTAGGACACATCTCCTCCCGTGTTCCTCACCCTATCTATCTCTGAGGGTACCTGAAGGGTTGCTGGCAGAAGTATTCTTACCCGACCGGCAAAGAACCGCTCTTTGCAGCCACGAAAGCGTCGCCATATTCGCAGCGGACCCAGACCGTAGAGGTAGCTGTGAGGACACCCGGTGTTCAGAAACGGACAGTAAAAAAAGACTACCTTCTGAAACTGTTCAGCCGGGTTTATGGCGGCCATGTTGGAACGGATATCGTGGCACTCTCCAGTTTAGCCACTGAACGCTTATTTACCATCTAGGATTGAACATCATTCTTCATATTTTGAAGTTCCGAGACACTTTGAATACATCTACTACACTCATTCAAATCCACGCGAAAAAAATGCTGCTTTCACTTTCAGTATGGGCCAAAGAAGGGCACTGTGGGCGTTACCAATGTACGTCGCAGTTCAGGTGGAGCAGGCCATTAAACGCGGGGGTATATTCTGAACAATTCAGTGCTTTGCCCTTCTCACCCCCTTTACCAGAGCCGAAGTAGTACTGTCCTCGCGTACGTTGGTCAAAGTTTGGGCTCCTAGCAACCGAGACAGCTAGGAAGACACAATGACACAGCTTTGGGGAAGTGCCACTAGTTGATTTCAAAGCATCGTAAATAAACAACAACGGAAAGAAGCACTCTGGACAGACAGGTCAGCGCGTACCGAAGAAGCAAAACATATAACCGACACACAACACTTTCGAGTGTTGAGCCTATTTGAGGCCATCTCCAGCTGAGACCATGACAGGAGGTAACAAACTTCACACAAATATGTACAAACCCATGGGCAAGCTAAGCTGTTCAACATTCCACTATCTGACTATGGAAGGGAAGATAATCAAGCAGTTCGATCTTTAGTGTTAACACTTGTTGTTTTTTATATCATTGATATCAGTGCTGGAAATGGGAAAAATATTCTGAGAACCCAGAAATTGGGGGTTAAGGAATGATAGCGAAACGGGGGTGGAGTCCTGAAAGCAGAGGTTGACTGTTAACCTGTGCATTTTTTTTGTGCAAAACTTTGCCTCTAGGCTCAGTGGTGCTGTGGCAATTTTCCTAGTGGGTGTGCTGCCATCAATGTTACATCACTGATCTCATAGGGATTGTTAAAAATTCAAACGTCACATAAAGAACAAGTGTAGCAAATGAGCCAGGCCCATTCAGCAAGAGAATGGTAAGGCCGTAGTATATAGCTGGTTGTAAATTTTGGAGCACACTGTCGCAACCATATTACTAAAGCATGGTGTGGTAGAACACTGTCATTTACAGACAGCACATTTTCCATTGAAATCAAATCAAGGGACATTTGTATCGCGCTCACATCACTAGAAGTCTCATGGCGCTCGCAAACGGCTCTGATAGATGAAATAGCTCAGATGTCAAATAGCCATGTTTTTAATCCCTTACGAAAAGCGTTGTGGTCCGGCAAGGTGCGCAAGTGAAAAGGGATTTTATTCCAAGATGCTGGAGCAAGGAAAGAAAAAGACCTGCCTCCTTTTCTGGCCAGATGAACTTTAAGGGGAGTAAGCAAAAATGTATTGCTGGATCTGAGCGTCCTATGTGGTTGGTACCAACATAGTTTCTGAGACCAGTATTTAGGGCCCTCAACTTTGCACAACCATGGTTTTATTTATATTTAGGCATGGTTTTACTTATAGTGTTATTTATAAAACTAAATAGTGCATAAATGGTAATGTGTGCAAATCGGGTTCCAGCACATATTTGTCTTTTGCGCATCACCAGGTAAAGTGTCTTGATTTGTTGTGATCCTATTAAAATCTTTGTTTCCATCACACTTCAGAATTTAAAAAAGTGCTGCATTTGTGGTTTCCTAACTGCTAACATATTTTGAAATACTTGTGCAGTTCACTGATAGGTATTTAAATGTTGTTGCATGTTAGAAGAAAACATCTCCCAGGTTGCTACATTGTTCGCTTTACAAAATCCTCTCACTTTGTAATCAGAGAAAGAAAAGTAAATACCAATTTCCATTTTAAAAGAATAAGCAGCAATTTTTCAGTAGGCACAGCCTGACATTTAAACTCTGTCTTTGAACGCACAACAAATGTGTCAAGATAAAAAGAAAATATAAATGCATCTTTATTGCTTATTCACCTTCAGAACACCAGCATGGTAATTCTGGGAGTGCTGCAGCACCCCTACTTCCAGCGTCTATGATCAGGACAAATATGACAATGAATCTGCTCTGGCCTGACTGGTCACAAAGAGACTGAATTTTAAAATATCTTATGGGGTCAAGCCACCTGCTGCATAAATCTTTGTGTGCTCAGTAATTTTCAGAGGATAATCACAGTAAGATACCTTTGGTGGTTAATGCATTTGCTGGAGAGATCAGTAGCATAGCCAGTGGGTTACAGACCTCAGTGCAAGGAAAGAAATGGCGTCCTGGCTACTGGTTGAGTTATAATCCGGGTTCAGTGGGCCCCACAGGCCTCTTATCCCGGTGACACTGCACTATCTGCAACAGTGAAAGCTACACCCCTGGAAGAGATCTATGTTTTGTCTAGTCACATTTTTTGGATCAAGCCTGTTTATTAAGTTTTGAAGAACAAGCATACAAATCTACCGCTTACAACTCAGAGGCGAGCAGGCATTTAGTCATACGTAAAGGAAAAGAGAAAATCAAACCAATTGAGAAAGAACAACTCACTCCACCACTCCTTATCCACCCTCCTAAACTCATAGCTCTTAAACTCCACTTATATTACCGCCATTGTTCTCCACTGTTGTAGGCCAAATGCTTCTTCGTCACTGCATTATATGCAACATGCTTGTAATTTAAGCTAATTACATGATTCTTCCGTGTCTTCTGGTTCAGTAGGTACTATATGCGGTAATTTAAGATATTTAGGGCATGTCAACTCATAAACTCAAAGGAAAGGCAATTAATCTATGGGACCTAGATCTCTTGGAATGCATCTGCCTTGTACCCTATGGAATGTTTGCTTTTCCATTTTCAATAATTACCAAAGTCTGATCCGAGGTACGATCGGAGCCCCAGATGGAGAAAATGGCTTGATGTGCTACACCTAACGTGAAGGTGATTTGTTGGCATTTCAAGGACTTCAGCAGAAATGTTTTATCTATGTTGTTCAGTAATGAGTATATTTCGGTGATCAAGCATTTGTCTTTCAGAAAAATGAATTTCTCAAAAGGTGCGGGTGGTTGGAATGCTTGTTCCTTAATGGAGGGGCGCGTGACCCAGTGTCAGATTTACATGTATTGCATTCGGTTCGCGTCTAGCAGCCCATAGTCAGCTTTCAGTCTGTCAAGGAAATATTTCCTTACACATCGAAAAGGCTGCCATTTCTCTTGCAACCAGTACTTTGCGAGTTAAAGAAGCTCTAGTCACAGTTTTGGCTCATAAAGTAGCATAGAGGGTAAGGTGCCTACTGCAAAGCACATTGCATAACATCCAAATCACAGGTTTGTGTTTTATGTACATAACTCAGTGGGCTACTGCTTTTGCCACAGAGATACTTTTGTTACTTACAGTTCATAAGCTGCAATCCTTCTAATATGACACAGTGTACTTTGAACCAGCATCAAAGAGATGCATGCGCACTGCAAGACATGGGTTTATACCTTTATTGTTTTTTCCTCATTCTTTTGTTATTCTAAGGTTACTAAAAGGGGTTCTTTTGGGTAGTAATAAAGTCTTATTAGTGCAGACAACCCCAATCACTGCATTACATCTCAAATCCTCACTTTAAGATTCTCTAGACCATGTTCTCTTAACATATAATGCCAACCAGTATGAACGATATGTGACTCCTAACCCTCATCTTCTTATGTAACATATCCTGTACATTTATTTACACACTGTAGGACAGTGCCCGTTTTGACATTGTCACCCCCACTTTTTGCCCACTGGTACTGATGTTCTTGACTAGATGTGTACTGGGTCCTTACTAAACAGGCCCCGGTGCCAGTGCTCTTTCCCTAAAACCTGCAACATGCTTTCAATTATAACCCAATTGGCAAGGGCTTTAGCACCCTTGTAAGTCCCTGGGAAGTGGTACCTATGGTACCCAGGGCATGGGTACTAAAGAGGGTCACTCTGGGCTGCAGTATGTATTATTCCACCCAAAGGGACCCCCACAAAAAACTGCACGCAGACTGCGTGAAAGGGTTCATGCCCTTCTGAAAACACGACATTGCACTCTCCCTGTGTGCAGTGCCCAACTACACTGCATATTTTATATGTAAGGCACACCTACAGCAGGCCTTAGAGCCCTAAGGCAGGGTGCATTGTAAGACATGTGAGGGCATATCAGCATGAGCAGGTATGCCCTTCTGATGCCTAGTACCATTACTAAGGCATTACACGTGATCAAGCAGCCATGTTAAAGGTATGTACTGGGCACTGGTCATTACGAGTTACCCAGCTAAATAATGGCTGCACTGAAAATAATGGTGTTTGGTATCAAACACCTTATCTTAATAAATCTATACTGATGCCATTTTCAGATTTATTGTGAAGTGTACCCAGAGGGCACCTTAGAGGTGCCCCTTGAAATACCTACTAGTCCTCTGTTGTGCTTGCTGACTGGTATCGTCCAGCCTGCCACCCCAGACAAGTTTCTGACCATCTGTAGGTGACCGCCCACACTCTCAGAGGCCAGAAACAATGCCTGCCCCGGAGGAAGGTGTTCACACCTCCTCCGGAGCACGATGGCTAGTGATTTAGCATATCAAGGCCAGAGGCTTCAAAGCCTCTGTCATCTTTGATATGTGACCCTGGCTGCCCCCCAGACCTGGGAAACGCCACCCCCTGCCCTGGGCCCATTTGGCACCAGAGCAGGCGTGAAAATTAGATATCAGTAGGCGTGTTGCACTTTCAGGCTAGGCACACCCCTAAAGTGGGCCACTTGAAGCGGACAGCCAAGAAAGGGTTTCACCATTTTGAATTTGGTGAAACTAGGAACTCCTGGTCAGGAATATGCCCACTTTCCACAGGAAGTGGTCATATAGGGGGTGTAGTCACACCAGGGGTAAGTAAGTAGCCCATTGGCTACTACCCTGCACTCCCCTGCATGCCCCTAAATTCAGTATTTATGGGTCCCCCGACACCAGGAACTCAAATTTGTCTACTGGGAACTGAAGGTAGGACAAAGAAGAGCTGAGGACATGAGAACAGAGGTCCTGCACTGAGATTGGCACCAAACACTGCCTGGCTGCTTACACCGTGACAATCACAAATACTGACTCGTCCAGAAGCTGAACAGCCTCCCCGAACCCTTGGAGAACTGTTCTCCCCTTCAACAATCAAGCAGAATCTCCTTTGGGGTGGAGGAGCTATCCCCCTGTATCTACAGGGACCAACCGCATCGACCCAGTACTTTATCTTGCTGGCCATCGGGCCCACCGAGGGAGCAACTCACCAGGAAGAAGTTGTTGTGAGTCCAGGAGGTCAGCCCTGTCGTTTTCACTAAGTCTTGAGACACTGACCCCTCCAGGAGCCTCTCAGCACCAATACCCTGGGCAGCGGAGCCTCGCATGTACCAAGGCTTGTTGTGTGTCTAGTCCAGACACCACTGACACTGGCACCGACCTGCCATCAAGGGACTTCCGGATCCATTAGGTCTTTGTTGGAAATGGCCCTTTTTGCAGGGTTATCCCCAAACCTTTTGCTTCTTCCTCCTACTTTTTCCTGACCTGTTTGTGTTGGTTTTAGGACTCTGGGCACTTTACCACTGCTAATCAGCGCTAAAGTGCATGGGCTCTCTGTAAATTGTGTTATGGATTGGTGTTTCCATGATTGGATATTTGATTTATTTGTTAGTCCCTAGTAAAGTGCACTGAGTGTGCCAGGGCCTGTAAATCAAATGCTACTAGTGGGCCTGCAGCACTGATTGTGCCACCCACGTGAATAGCCCTGAAAAGGTAACTCAGACCTGCAACTGCAGAGTCTGCACGCAGTTTGTAACTGCCATGTCGACTTGGCCAGTGCACACACTTGCCAGTCCCTAACCTTCCCTTTTCTTACATGTCAGCCACCCCTAAGGTAAGCCCAAGGTACCCCTGTGGGCAGGGTGCAGTGTATGTGAAAGTTAGGACATGCCCTGGTGTGTGTGGCATGTCCTGATAGTGAATTACTGCCAATTTCGTTTTTCACTATTGCAAGGCTACCTGTTCCCCATAGGACAGAATGGGAAGTTTGTTTATAACATCTTATAAACATAACTGGCCCTGGGAACTAGGTAGGAAAATAAAGTTTAGTATGCCTGAACTCAGAATCTAAAGATGCATCTTTTAGTGAAGGTGATTTTTACATTCTGTGTTTGAAAATACCACTTTTAGAAATTAGGTATTTTCTTGCTCAGTCATCCCGGGTGCCTCTGCTGGAATGTGGATTGCCTGTCTGGGTTTTGGATGACAGAAGGCTGGGGAGCAGCAGTGGCTCCAGATAGTCTAGGTGGGTCAGGAAAGGGCTGAATAGACCTGGGCTGCAACTGGGGAAGAGGGAGGAGATTTCCTTGCACCTCAAAGGGCCTGGTCTGTCTCTGACAATGCCGTCTCCACCTCCTGCCAGGAAATCACACCAGAGGAGGCAGAACTGGGTCTGGCTGGGCACAGACACTCTCTGCCTAAGAGATCAAAGGATTTTGGGATATAAATATTGGGGCCCAGACCCCTGAACTTTAGAACTCTTTTGGACCAAGAAGACTGCCAAGAAGAAGAGCTGGAGAAGCTGTGAGGAGGGACTACCACTTTGCTGTGTGCTTTGCTGTGTTTGCCTGCAGTGGCTGCTTCTGTCTTGGGCAGTGAAAGGACTGGACTGAACTTTCTGCAATCTACTTTTGTGAGTTTCTCCAAGGGCTTGAGGTAGAGCTTGCCCCCTGTTCAATAAGTCTCAGGCACAGCAAAGACTTCAAGCTCTTCTGCCCTCAGCACTGGGGACTGTGTGCTTTGTGCTGCAACAGAAGAAAAAGCAACCCGATGACGTCGATGACGACGCTGCCGACTCCATGTCCTGACGGCACCGCAGAGGGCACCGCTGCAACGTCGCACCGCGACCCTGGTTTCACCGACGACGCCTGCTGACGCCGCCACCGAGCAGCTGCTCGCACCGCGACCTGTGGGCACCGCACTCCGCACCGCCTCACTTCACCACGACGCCTTGGTATCCCAGACGACGACGCCCCATGCCGAAATCGACGCCGCTGCTTGCACCGTGGGTCGATGGCACCGCTCGTAAAGTTACACGATGCACCGCCCTCATCCCGCCCCGCAGCCTTGGCCTACCGACGCCGGTGCCATCGACTCCAGTTCGTCAGCTGACGACAGCGCTTCAGCAACGACGACGACGCTGCTTGCACTGCGACCTGCCAGCACCGCGACGAACACCGCATTCACTTCGCACCGCGACCCTGGTCTCACCGACGACGCCATCTGACGCCGCCACCGAGCCGCTGCTCGCACCGCGACCTGAGGGCACCGCACGCCGCACCGCTGCACTTCGCACCGCAGCACCCGACGCCTGCCGACGCCAGTGCTCCTGACTTCAACAGAGAGGAGTTCGATCTGCAACACGTGTGACTTCGAGGGCCCCGACGACTCCTGCACCGACCTCCGGAACCGACGCTTGCGGACGCCGTGCTTTCGGAAGCTCAACGAGGGGTCGCCGACGCCCTGCATTTCTAAAAGGTACTGTTTGCGGGTCTTCCCGACACCGTAGCTGGCCTGCGACGCTGCGGTCAGCCAGAACTGTTTGGATTTGTCTGTTCACGACGCCGTGATAAACCTGGACGGAGCTATCGACATCAAGGAACTGTTTTTCAAGCATATTTTGATAACTGAAGATTTCTAAGTACTGTATTGTGGATTTTTATCGTTTTTGGTCTTGTCTTAAGTATATAAAAATATTGGATATTTTTCTAAACTGGTGTGGTGTCCTTTTGTAGTGCTTACACTGTATTCCTGTTGGTTATGTGCAAATGCTTTACGCTCTGCCTCTGAGATAAGCCTGACTGCTCATGCCAAGCTACCAAGGGGGTGAGCAGGGGTTATTTTAGGAGTGTAACTCCCTTATGCTGACTAGAGTGGTAGTTTCTGCCTTGCTTTGGCAAATGCCCTAGCCTACTAAAAATCCCATTTCTAACATTGGTTGTCAGCGGTGAGAATAGGACTTGCGTTTGCACTTGACTTACAGTGATTGGTGTGCACTACTACCATATCGCAGACCATTACATGCCACATACTGGTTCTTTTTCTTTTTGGCCTATTTTTGATCTTGCCAGTTTGAACTTGCTACTTCATCATGCCGGAATCAATTGCATCATCTGTTGCATCCTTGGAAAAATCCCATTTCTAACAGTCTTCGAGAGTGGCCTTGCTGCCATGTTTTCTCTCCCTCTCCAGGTCACCAAAGCCATGTGAGAGCCTCTAACCACAGCGACTCACCGCACAAAACACCTCTAAACCGAGCCCCCCAGCCCGGGTTCACTAAAACCGACAGTGCCCCTGTGCTCCAGAGACCCTCAAGAGCCGAGCCCTTTGGATTCTGCCAGACTTGTCCCCAAATCCCCACTTGCAGCCTTTCTTTTGCAGGTACTTCTTCCATAGACTTTAATGCTTAGTGCTCGAGGCTACTAACGCAAGCAGCACCTTTGCACCCGAACATAACAAGGCAGGTAAAACCGAACTGCTGGCGGTTTCTTGTACCTTGGCCCCTAAGCACCTTAAGTCCTAGAAGGCACCCTCAAAAAACGTTTGCAAGTATATCTATGCAGTGTATGGTTCTCCCATAGGATAACATTACCACGCTTGAGGCTCATACCTCAAAACTGTTATTCAACTGTATTTTCTATTTTTACTAAAATCCATAAATCTGAAAGTACTTACCTGATTCCGATGATCTTGGTGTCTAAATTATACACAAATCTGTGCTATTTTTCTAAACTGGCCTAGGATTTCCTTCTTGAGTGTGCGTCTCATTTATTGACTCTGTGTGTAAAACAAATGCTTAACACTACCCTTTGATGGCTGCTCAACCACATTACCACAAAGAGAGCACTTGGGATTATTAATTTAAGCCCTGTAAACCAATAATAGTAGTCTGTACTTTTTGCATAGTGTGCCCTTACATTGGCACTACCATACAGCCAGCTTCCTACACACACTTGTATGAATTATTCTCTCTGTACAATGTGCGTGATGTAAAATGCTCTGACACCCTACATTGGGATGAGTAGCACTATAAAATAAATGTAAAAAAAATTGTAATTACTTCTTAAATCAATATTGGTGTAATAGAGAAATACAGCTTACATTCTTACAGTGCTCGCATATATCTTACATACAAGGGTTGAACTTAGTCAAAAACCAGCCTCCAAGTCATACTTGTGAAGTGATAATAAGCTGTGTGGCTTTGTTTCCCTCCATTCATTGTACGGGCATCTGAGTGTTAAGTCCCAGATATCTCTTAGCCTGGATGATCCTCAATCAAAAGGAGGCTTGATAGCCCTCTATATGAGGCCATTGTTTAGGCCCCGGTTGAAGGGAAAGCTCCTCATCCCCTGCTGGTTGCTAATCCAAATAAAAACAGTCAACATGTGGGTGTTGGTAAATTACGCTGGGACAAATTTTGAATAGTTCACTGGGGCCAGTCTGGATCCAGCTCAATAATAGCTACTGGATCTGGGATTCAGCTGGATTCTCCTCACTTCCTGCACTAATTGGTATACATTTTTTGTGTGAAAATTGGGTATTTTGATCAGAAAATTGTCATTATCTTTCCTGGCAGCACAATAATCTACTAAGGGTGAATGTTGAATGCTGCCTGCAAAGAGCATTAGTAGTTTAGAGGCGCTTGTGGCAACACTCACAGACAGCAGAACAAACATGATATTTATGGTGCAGTCACATGTCCTCTCTAAACATTTAGGGATCAATTCGCAAACAAAGTTGCACTCTTGCATACATGTAATCATTTTCTTTTTATTTTCTTATCCTCAAAATTTGATGCAGTTATATTACCCTTCACATCTGCGAAGACCTTTGTTGGAGCAAGTTTGCAACATTTCCAGAGTAGGAAGCGGTCATAGAGGAGCTTCTGCACGCCCACAAATTCATAAGTTTGTGAGCGTTCACAAACTCTCAAGGCAAGCTATGCCTTTATCTCCACCCACTGGATGGAGTTTATGTTATGTTGAAGTAAAGGTCGAGAGTATAATTCTCGAAAGACCTTTATTACAGTCCCCAGCCGGAGACTGCTCTATCAACAAACAACTGACATTGACCCTTCACAATAAGTGGGACACAGGAACAGGGGCACAAGACAATATAGGGAGTGCAGGGACAAGAACACAAGAGGTTGGGAGTGCAAAGGCTCACGACAACTCAAAAGGTGTAGGGAGAAATTAAAACATAGTTGTTCAGACCACAACACATTTCTTCCTGTAACTAACAAAATATAGTTTAAACATTGTCCATTGAGGTAGCTCGGTCTTTTACATAGTCTTGTGCTATGCATCATATTGGAGGAATGTGCAAAATAACTTGTTCCAGTATTTCATATATCAACTGTTTGAGAATTAGAAGTTCCATCTTCTTGGTTAGTGACGTTGTCATACACAGCTTCCTGGAAACTAGTCTTCTTGGTTACTGATGTTGTCATACACAGCTTCCTGGAAACTAGCACCAGAAGACACTGGCACTGTGAGTAATGAAGCATCAGTCGTATCACAATGAAGGATATATGTTTGATTCAATCCTTCAGATTCAGCTAAACGTTGAGAACATTTAGCAAAAGGAAGACGCAAAAAGAAATCTTAAAATGCATGCTTTAAAAGATGCATGTACTGATGGGTTGGTAAGGCCATAACAATGGCTTTACTAGGTTAACTAAAGTATCCGTACTCGGCTGCAATGTCCCTTGCAGGCCGTAGTGCTGCTTCAGCCTCCAGTTCTTGTTTCAGATGCGCACTGTGTGTAGCTGCAAATGTCAAGTGGTTCGGGCAGTATCCGCGGCTGTGCAAGAATTACTAAAGTGGCTTTGCTTTTATCAGTGTCCAATGTCTGGCTGTGGGCTATCACCTTTTGATGCCATTTTGCTTCTCAGTTCCCCACGTTGGCCTTCATTCTGGCATCAGATATTTCTAGGAACTTACGCCTGTATATTTAGGTTTTTTGTGGTCCCAATTAAATATGGCAATGAGAGCTTGCCTGCATGTTTGAATGGCGTCTTGGTTGAAGGCTCCACGAAGCAACTTTCTACGTTTGGATAACATTGCAAGACAGATACAGAGGGCATGGTGTTAAGCTCTCCTTTCCCATGCTGCAGAGTTTGCATTCTGTAGTCTCTGTGTTTTTTAACCAAATGGTTAGTTGGTCCAGATTTGGTCGAATCCCAAACAAAGGTGCATGAAGTTGAGCTTAATGTGGAATTAGAACCGAGGGTCAAAATAGTGCTGCTGTTTTAAGGACTTGCAGGTGTTGATCACTTGTCCAGTGTGGGCCCGCTATGCCAATGTCACTTTGTCTTCCTGCATGGAAAGTGATCTAGTGCCTGGCTTCACCTTGGGGGTGCCCAAGAGGTATTCTCTTGACTTCACCAGTTGATGCCTGGGTAATCCATAGGTTTGTGGTTTGAAGTGATTGCAGAGTGTCTACTAAAAAGCAACCGAATGTTAACTTCGAGTTCTGCTTGTTAATTTCTTGCCAGATGTATGCGGATAATGAGTTTTCCTCAGCCAATCTAAATCTATTGCACATCTTTAAGAAAGAGCTTTTTGTGGGCAGTGTCTGTTTTGTTAAGGCCAACCCTAGGCGCAGAAAACGGACTGGGAGGCGTGCTGCCTTGTCTGCAGTTATTTTGCAGCCGTGCGTAATAGTTGGAAGCAATTTTGCTACCATGGCCTTCTGTAGTGGCCCTAAGATTGGACCCTGTAGTGATCTTGAAAATGTGCAGAATCCTGAAGACAGAGAGACAGGGTTAGATTTCATTGTGTACACGTGTGGCGTGAAGGTCCCTCTTGAGTTGAATACCATTCTCAGGTATTTATATTTTGATTCAATGGATAGCTGGATCCCATCGATGTTCCATGAGCCATCTAAATGTAGTTTCTTGCCAAATTTCACGGCTTTTGTTTACTTGTGATTAATTTTGAGTTTGTGCCGTGAAACAAAGTAGGGCATCTAAGAGCCATTGCAACCCCACAGGAGTCTCTGCTCATTATGAGCAGATCAGCAGAGTATAAAATGTGGGTAAGGGGGCGGTCCCCTGGTTTTGGAGGAGGAACATTTATGTGATCCAGTTTTGTGGACATGCATGATATGTAGATATTGAACAATAAGGGGGTGAGAATGAACCTTTGTTGCATTGTTAGACGTTGTATAAGTTCTTTCTTTGGCACCGTTCAACAGGTGCACCAGGCTTGGGTTTTTCTTCAATTCTACTACTAGACTGTTTAGGAACTGTGTCAATGTGCTCATTTTTTCCAATATGGTTGAGTAGTGGTATGTGGTAAATGTGGTTTCTGGGTCTCTCTGAACTCTGGAGCTCCAATTTAAAACTTCCAGCTTCCTGAAATAAATACTGCCATGATAGCTAACAGGTCAACCTTTAATTCTAGCTTTGTTGAGTTGAGGTTCATAGCTTCCACGGTTGCCTGTAGTGTGTTCAGGAGGGTAGCCCAGCACTCTGAGTTATTACTGAACCCTTTCTCTGCGTTTACTGAGTGTTTGTGGGCAGTGACTGCCTGCTTGTTCAAGGGAGGACCCAAGTTGCTTGGGGATATGTGGTGGCGGCTGTGTGGCTCCAAGTATTGTGGTTTTAGGTTTTTTAGTTGCTTGCCTGTTGCATGTGCACCAGCTGTTCATGTGGCCTACTGGATTTTTGGAGGGGCGGCATAGATGATGTGGTTTAAATGATTACTTGCTTCGTCTACCAGAGTTTTTGCGCTGATTATGGACCCCTGGGGTGTCATGGTTGGTTCTTACAGAGTCGCGGTTAGGATCAGAGGGAATGAAAGGGTCTGTTGGTGGGGTTTTCAATGACTGTTCTACATCCTGAGGATTGGGAAAGCGAAACTGAATACAGTCTGTACTGAGATTCATAGTGTGGACTATAAATTGATGGATCATCCTCACTGCACTGTGCCCTATGGTGGCTGTTTCAGTGAGGTTTGCACTGGATGTATGTCCAAGTCGTTGATCCCGTCCCCATCAGGGAGTGTCTACACTGGCGGAGTTAGAGACATCCGTCCTTATCATGGCCTCACTTATCGGGGTTTTCATGCCCTGTGTGGCAGCTTTGCACTCCTCTTTGGATTTTTTAAAGAATTCAAACACTGTGGGGGGAAAAAAGCGTCTTCAAGAGTCTCTGAGTTTTCTTTTGTATGCTCTTGATGTAATTGGCCATGACTTCAGATGTATGTCCTCAACAGGTTTTCTTAGTGTTGTTTTTGCCTCCAGTTGGGCGGAGCTTAGCCTCCCGGACCTCATGATAACGCCTCTTATGCTTATACTTGTACTGAGTTGGTATAACCTTGTTAAATTGTGTTTGTGATTGAGCTGTGTTATGGTAGGTAGTGATACAAATTAATTGGCTCAATGTTGCAGGTGCTGTTGCAGCCGGTTGGACAGAGCGGTTTAAATGGTTGAACAACTGTAACAGTCAAGACAGTCAAGCAGGCCCAGTGATCTTTTTTCGTCTTGTAAATGTCTTTGTGGAACTGAATGACTGAGTGACAGGCAGGTTGGCAGATTAGCAGGGTGGCAGGGCTGGTGAGGCCTGGTGTCTGGAGAGAAACTGACGGCTGGGCATGATACCAGTGGAAGGTGAAAGAAGGCACATAAGTCTTGGGATCCAGGTGTCTGGGGTGCACAAGCCGCATTGGTACTTGGACCGGCTGCCTCTGGGGCCACTATCCCCTCTGAGGGGGGCTTCGATAATAATAATATAGTAAATAATATAGTAATATTAATATTACCTTCAGTAATAATTATATTATTCCTTTATGCTAAACCATTGCTTTGTGGTGAATATAAAGGAGTGCGCTTATGAGTATTGCCATGAGACCACAAAAAATTCTTCATTTTATACAAAGTAAATTGCACTCCATTGATAGTGGTGATGGGAACCGGAAAATCTTCCCTGTAAAAACAAATCTAAACTATCATCCATCTCTGCTTTACTCATAATTTTCCAGTCAACACATTTGAAAATCTATAGCTAAGTGATGCCATAGAGCTTCCGGAAATGGAGAGGGATAAATTGCTGTTTTATACCACACCAAACGTTTATCAGAAATGGAACATTTTGTACAGTTCCTCACAAAAATCATGTTGTTCATATAAAGCCACCAATAAGCAGTTCTTTCAATTTTTTACTAAGGGCAAGTTCTAGGATTCTCTTGCCGTCATTTACAGGTGGAACAAATTTATCTTCCCTTAAAACAATACTACTTTCAGAAGACAAATCATCTTAAACTTTCCTGCATATTTGTAAATCTTTGTATAAAGAACCCTCTCTGGACTATTTACTTAGAATGTATTCCCACACTTGCTTTAGCCTATTGTCTTTATCCATTCTTGTCCCCCAAGTATCCTCATCCAATAACTCCCTGTATGTTCAAGGGCATCATTAATCACTGCTTCAACACACTCATCCAGAAAAGTTTCATTCACTTTCGAATCACCCAGCAATCTAGATAAGCATTAAGCTCTGCACTTACTTTTCCTGGAAATAAATCAGATTCAGCCTAAATTACCAGCCCTGATACAGTCGATATTCTCGACGAAACATGTGTTGGCTACCCTGACTACTTTGAAGACCTTAACTTGAATAAATTACATATGGAGTCCAAGAATTGAAGGAACATATGAACTGTGGAGTGCATTATTACCCTAAATCAAATACTTATTATAAACTGTATGTGTGGTTGGGAATGTGTAAATTTTGTATTGGAACCTGTTTCCTTTTGGTCCCAAATTGTGAATGTAGGGTGAACATTCCTTCCTTGCGTGCACCACCTTTATGCCTTTAATCCTTAATATAATGTGTTAAATTTACCAGTTGAGCGCTGAGTCGTTTCCCATCTTTCACCCTCCCTTAGTTACTATCTCCTAGGAAAGGTATTGCAAACATTTGAAAAATTTCTTGATTTGTGACATTTAAAACATTCTTTACCCACAGCTGGCAGGCAAGTTAGATTCCTCTGTAGAATGGTATAGATTGCAAAACAAATTTTATTCAGTCAAATATATATTTTTTTCTCAAATATCAAATATAATGCAGAGCTCTGTAACCCAGAAGACTTCTGCCACAATAAACTTTACAGGGTCATGGCTTTGACATTTAGATTATATGTTCAAGAAGAAAAGAAAGGATATACAAAAAAAAGAAAACCATAGCAACATGAAAACCCCCCTCCCATTTCACTATTACCTTTCCTCAACCTGTACGCCACTCCTACACCACACCAACATATAGAATACATTACACATCTTTGGCCCCCTATTACAGGTAGTTGAATAATTAACCTGAGATCGTGGCATCCGCAGTGGATAATGGCTCCAACTGCAGGCCCCGATAGTCCGCCCATCGCTTGCAGATTTTGAAGTGTTTTTGCGGGCATCCCCTTGCTTTGAAAATTGGGATTTCCAACCCCATACAAAAGTCCAGGCCATTCTTCCAAGCGGACAAAGAAGGTGAAACAGATGCTTTCCATAGCCTTGCATTGTCCCTTTTTGCCAATGTAAATCCTAACAACATAAGATGACGTTTATAAATGTTGCCCCCCACCCCCTCCATAATATGCAAGAGTACCAGCTTTGGTGAAGAGGGGAGGTCCCACCCCAATACCTCTGCGAGACAAGCCATGACCCCCCTCCAGAATTTCGTGAGTGCAGAGCAGTGCCATATCGTGTGTATTAGAGTTACCTCCTCCTGCTCGCACCGTAAACATACAGGGGAGGCCACAAGGCCCGCTTTCCAGAGCCAAACTCTGGTATAATATACACAGTGGAGATATTTAAATTGGATGAGGCGTAGCCGCATTGCAATTGCAGCTTCCCGAGGGGAGACCAACGCCTCTGTCCAGTCCTCCCCCTCTAATGGGCCTAGATCCCCCTCCCAAGCCTCTCTGAGTTTCTGTAGCATGGTAGAGCTATTTGTGACCAGTGTTTGGTGAATTTTGGAGATTTTATGGTCTTGGAGGTCTCTCATAAACACTTTGGCCTCAAAAGGGCTAAATTCAGGAAGGGTCTCCAATCCCGCAATACTGGGGGAGATAGCATGTCTGAATTGAAGATATCTATAAAATTGGGTCTTTGGCATCCGGAAGTCTTGCTGAAGGTCTTGAAAGGATTTCAAAACCGGGCCTCGCATTACGTCTCCCAGGGTAGAGATACCAATATTGTCCCAGCTGCGAAATCCCGATAGGGTAGCCAATTGTGGCAGCCGCCCATTATACCACAGGGGGGTCTCCCTCGTCAATCTATCCCACCACCCCATCTTGTGGAGAGCCTGCTTCCATGTCTGAAATACCACCCTTGTGGCCGGCGGCAAGGAGTTGCGCAGGGGTGCAGAGTATAAGATAGTATGCAAGGTAGAGTCCCCCATGCACCATCGCTCAACTGCATACGTGGGGTCTGCTCCATCGCCATACCACCACTCATTCAATACGAGCAGGTGCGAGGCCATATAGTATGATTGAATATCTGAGGTAGCCAACCCCCCACAGTACGATGACTGGAAACAGGTCCGCAACGTGACCCTAGACGCTTCCCCCGCCCACAGGAATTACCCCAGGGCCGCATTAACCTGCCTAAACCATTTGGGGAGGACTGGATATGGATGGTTTTGTAGTTGATAAAGCAGGGGTGGCAGCGAAACCATCTTAAAGATGGCCGACCTACCATAAATGGATAGGGGCATATGCGACCAAGCCTTGAGATCCTCCCGTACTTGTGCCCATACCGGAACAATATTTCTGTCCCAAGACACATCGGGTGATTCCGATAAAAATACACCCAAATATTTCACCCCCCTGTAGTAACCTGCACTGCCGACGCCCAAGGCTCCAGTTCCGTCGTGTCCCCCAACACTCAGAGAGTAGATTTGCGGGGATTCATGAACAGCCCGACGACTTCCCGAAGATTTGCATTATGCGGAGTAGCCGCGGCCCCGTCCTATTGATATTAGTTAAAAAGAACAATACATCATCGGCATATAATGCAATGCGGTCCGAGAGCCCATGTGCCCATTCAAAGCCTGCCACCTGTGCATCCATCCGCACCCATGGGGCCAGGGGCTCCATCGCCAAAGCAAACAGATATGGTGACAAGGGACAACCTTGACGGGTGCCGCGCCCAATGGAGAACGTGGAAGAAGTAGAGCCCGCAATGCGCACTGATGCCGTAAGATCTGTGTAAAGCAGTGTCAAATAGGACAGAAAGCGTGGGCCCATAACCAGGCGATGCAGGAGTGCAAACAGGTAAACCCAACTAAGAGAGTCAAATGCCCTATCCATGTCCGCCAGTAACAATGCCGCTTGTTCCCCCAATCCCTGGATGGCGGCAATGGCACTATGCGCACAACGAATATTATGGCGCATTGCTCTCTGGGGCATAAAACCAGCCTGGTCGGGATGTGCCAGGGTAGTGATATGGGATCGAAGGCGATTGGCCAAAGCTTTAGCCAATATTTTGGCCTCTACGTTCAGCAGGGAGATAGGACGATACGAGGCGTGCTGGTCTGGGGGTCGACCCAGCTTGTAAAACACGACCACCTCTGCATGTCTCCAGTCACGGGGAAGACATGCTCGCTCTCTTGCTTCATCTACAACCCTGAGAAAGTGGGGCCCCAGTTGAGGGAAATACTTCTTGAAATATTCACATGGGAAACCATTGGGGCCAGGGGCTTTCCCAGAGTTCAAGTCCCCTAGGGCTGCACCCAACTCCTCCTCTGTGAGTGGGAGATCGAGCTCTGCACGTGCTTCATTGGACAGGGCCTTGGGCGGAAGATCATCAAGAAAGTGATAAATCGTGTCTTCCGGAAGGCATTCCCGAGGGGCATACAGCTCCGTAAAATATGCTGCAAAGCTCTCAGCAATCTCGGAGGGGTCCCCGAGAGGCTTTCCGTCACGGCCCGGTATACTTGGGAGAACCTGTTGGCGCAAGACTCCCTGGCACAATCTATGGAGAAGTTTACTGGACTTATCCCCCCACTGATAGATCCTGCTCCAGGTAGCCAACCACACTAGTCGGGCCTCGTCCAACAGGAGGTCCGCATGTGTCTGCTGCGCCAGCAGTAGCTGGCGACGCACCTGACTTCCCCCTTCCCCCCTGCTACTGCGCTCGAGCTCAATGATGTGTGCCTCTGATTTCAAAAGCGATTCCTTCCGGGCTCTGCGTGCTGCTGAGCAGAACGAGATATCAATTCCCCGTATGGTAGGTTTCATTGCCTCCCACAGAGGTTCGGCCCCTGCCACCGACCCCACATTGAGTTCCAGGTAGTGTTCAATAGCTTGCTCAATATGTGCCCTATATTCCTCATTCTGCAAATTCCAAAGTGATAGG
Organism: Calotriton arnoldi; assembly: GCA_963921515.1. Lineage (NCBI taxonomy): Eukaryota > Metazoa > Chordata > Amphibia > Caudata > Salamandridae > Calotriton > Calotriton arnoldi. The sequence continues at coordinate 984,443 of CAWUFW010001100.1, forward strand.
CGCCATCTAAAGGGGTGCCGCATCGGGCCCAGCTGTAACGTGAGAACGACCGGGGAGTGGTCCAATAATCCCCCTGGGAGGATTTCCGCCACCGTCACTCTGCTGGCAGCACCCGAAGGCACAAATATGTAGTCTAACCGGGAATATGAATCATGCACTGCTGAGAGATACGTGTAGCCCTGTTCCTCTCCGCGCAACCGACGCCAGGGGACCACCCAGTCCAGTCCCCTCACCAAGGAGTACAATTTGGTAATTTGACGGGCATTGGAGTGTCCCCCCGGTCTCCATCTGTCCCTAGCCACATCCATCACATCATTCCAATCACCCCCTACTATTGCCAGCCCATCCGTATTCAGTCAAATATTTTGATATGTTATTTTGTTACTGTGGTAAATGTGTGTATGTCACCAAAATGATTATTTTGGAATAATAATCCACAATATAAGTATACTATCCAATTTGGATGCTTTCAGATAATATTTTAGTTTCATGCTACAGTGTCATCAAAATGGGATAACCGAGGTGAGTGACACTCTGATCATAGCGAAACAGGATGCAGTTTCCATGTGGCACTAGCCTTATTGGGATGCCAGTATAAATAAGATTGCCATTTTGTGAACCAAGTTGGGCGGTCACAAGATCATGCTTTCACATTTTGCCCCGATTTCTTGAAGGTATGGAGACCTTTTAAGTGGGATACATGTGGGAATCTATCTTTCTGTTTAACAGAAGTAATTCTTACAAAAAAACGTTAATTGGCATTATTTGTTGAACTATGCTCAAAGTAGCATGCTCAGTATGAAATATCTCTGTTTACATAACAAAATAGTGGACCTAATGCAATAATAGAGAAATATGTGTGCTTTTATGTGCTTTCAATGTGTGATTGAAGCTGAAAAGGTGATTACCAACACTGTTTATTTGATTGTATTAATCAAAATAATAGGAATATATACATTATCACAGGAGTAAAATGATAAGTGATCAGGATGTGTTAGGTAAGCTATTGAGTCATAAATAGAAGAAACACATGTGAAGTGCAATATATACACGAAAGAAATGGTTAACAGTTTAAATTACATGTGATCCTATGAAGGAAATGTGGTAACAGAAATGGAGACTTAAAGATTTGGCCAAATAGGGCAACAGGGATGTACTGGAAGAATATGAAAGTATTGTATCTTGCAATTAAATTGTGTGTATATATCATTTTTTTAAGGAGCTGTTGTATGAAGTATGATTTGTTTTTCTATTGAAGTATTCAAGTGGGATAAATAGACTATGATGGTGGCATAGTTTGTCTCTCTTTATTTAAATTGTAGTGAAACAAAGTCATGAAACTGGAATAACTACTGAAGGTGTGACCCTGAAAAAGCCATAGGATTTTGCAAAACACGTTTGCCAATGTTATGAAATAAATGTTTGTTTGTATTCTGTGGAACTGAGTTTGCCTAATATGTGCTCCTCCTTTCAAATGACCTTCTCCCCTCCCAACTCTTCCCTACAGGTGAGAAATGTGGTGATAATTCTGTATCCAAATCTCAACTTAACCCCACAAATCACCATAGTTAAGAAAACCAACTGCCAGCTCTCTCCTTCAGAAAAGCCTTCTACTTCTAGAAAGTGATAATAAAATAGAGTTTATATGTGCTCTGGTGATGGCTTGGCTGCCCTCCTACTATATGTTAGGCTACACCGATCTTATAAAAAAAAAACTCCTCTCCAAACAGGAAAGCGTTCCAATGGCTCCCTATTGAATTCAAGATCTTATTCCAAGCACTATGCATTATGCACAAAACTCACTAGGGCAAAGTTCCAAACTACCTCTGACATGCTACTGTACTTCAGCCTGAAAAAGGCTCTCTTTGTGTGCACATCTGAAATAAAAACGCCCATTTAAAAGACTAAAGTATGGAGGAAGATCCTTGGGGTTCAGTGGTCCGAAATTATGGAACTGCCTTAGCCCCCACCTCCAGAATGAAGCACAAGAACTTCAGTTGAGGAACCACCTGAGAAATATACCTTCATTACAGTCCTACATCTACATGGGAACAATCGAACAATGCCTAAACTACTAGGTTCATCCTACTCGTTTAGCTGGATGCCACCTTTAACGCCATACCTTGCTGCTCAGACTAGGACATCATTCCTTGCTACCCGTATCAGCGTTATGTCGCGGGGATTCAAGAACAGAACTATGCATAGGATTATGGGACCTTTGTGCGTAGAGACTAAGTTATCCTACCACCTTAGTACCCATGAGCCCAGGACCGACTAGCTGTAGTGTCTCACTTGCCCTCCTACTCACTCACAGAGAAACAAGTGATTAGACACCCCAGAACACAACACTCCCAAATCTCTCAGGACTCGCGGTTGCAAGACACACCCTTTCGTCTCGCACTCTTGTACCTGTCCACAATAAGATCTGACAGAGACATGAAACAGTTTAAAATATTTATTTTAACTAACGTGCTCTAACATGCAGTATACGTGCCACAACAAGCAGGAAAATGCATAATACAAATACAGTCAGCATAGCAGCTAGTCCATAAATCATGAAGGGAGATGTCATCATTAAAAGACAATAGAGCCTAACCTCCCTCCCCTTGCTAAGAAGCAGTATTATTATATATTCGAAGTTCTCTGGGTTTTGCGTGCAGACCCCATACCTTAGCCTATAGATGGTAGTTCTACATCATAGGTGCTGTCTCGCTCTTCTCCCTGGAAAGGTCCCTCTCCAAGTGTCTGCCCCCTATGCCTGTATCCCCATAAGACCAAAGTACAGTTTCCAAACAACAGCTGCATTGGTATGTTTTGTCTAGGTGCTAGGGCCTGACCAGAACAGAATAACAAGGGGCATTGTTTATCGACCTTCCTTACAATGTTCAGACTAAATCCCAGGAACCGGCAGAGAATGCACCCAGCAGACAGTTCTCATGTGAAAAGTACGAACAAAGTCTTTGCAAAAATAAAGCCATGTAGTAACGTGCGCAAAGCCGCATAATGTCTGCAGAGCTCATGCTAACTTAGTGAAGATGACAATGTCTCCATGGGCCACGTGACCCCCCCCCCCAACCCTCCCCCACACCTCCATTTCTGATCAGGTCAGTAGATCTGAGGCAACCAGAACCCAAAGGTAAGCAGAGCCAAAGCGGGATGGGCAGACAAATAGTTGTAAAATTTCAAAATTCGGGATGTATAGTGTGCCAAGAAAAAAGAGAAAATCTTGTACGAATGTAGAGAAGAAAAAGCCTTCGCGATGTCTCCCAGATGTCATTTACAGTGGTTCCTCAGAATTAAAAATATCACGGGAAAGTGGAATGCCATTAGCTCCAACAGGCCATCAGAACCTTCCATTGTAAAGAGGTATGCCATCCAATTAAGTAAGTCGATATAGCAGACATGCTCCTCATATCCAGAGGCAGCCAGGAGCATTTCAGGGCAACCTGTGTTAAATTCAATGAAACTCTGATCCAAGAGGCGCTGTGCACGAGCACAGGTACTGAAGCCTGACATTGCTCCAAGTGTAGGATCGTACACAAAGTGCCTACCCACAGAACAGTCCTGGTCATAGGCCATCAACGGACCCATCAACAGTTAATAATCCAGGGCAGTGTGTGATGTATTGGAGAGGCAGACATCCAGGGCCCATTGAAAGGGGCACCAAAGGCAGTAGAACACAGGTTGCAAGCAGGTGAAGTAGGCATAACGGAAGGTCAGCCAATAGTCGATGTTAAGTGCTTCTAATGGCATTAAACCAAAGAGTTGCCGCATTCGTTCACAGTACAGCTGCAGTTGGTCCTGGCTTGGCAGCACGACAGGTCTGGCAGCCATTACGGAGCAGCAGGAAAAGTACAAGTACGCTGTAAATCAAAAGGAGCAGTAAGGGAAACCCTCCGAAGGCACTGGAAAAAATAGAATGAATAAAAGCTGGGATTACTCCAAAAATAGTCTGAAAGGAGGTGACAAGGCCGGATCCCACAAGTATAAAAAAGTGGGCCTGGCCCTCGGTATCAGACTCATTAAATATTTGGTGAATTAATTCTCCAAAATGTAGGTGTTTAGCAGTGACTGAATCTCACTTGATGTTCTCGTCACCTGCAATTCGAAGGTCTCACGAGCTGATGTGAGAGCAACTTCTTGATGAAACAATAGCGCTTTGAGTCTGCTTAGCTTATTGAAATCTGTTTTCAAAGTTGGAATGGAAGGCCACAGCGAATTATCTACAATCCCGTGTGGGGGTGGAAAGAGAACATTGCTGCAACATGTAACACGTTGTGAAACCCTTACTATATACAGGATGCCTGCCCGTAGGCCGCAGCAGTTGTGGTTACTTAGGATAAGATAACTGCCGTTAGAAAGCAGAGTGAGTGTGGAAATAATAGCCGGGACACCTTTTAAAAAACAAGCCAAATTAGGGGCCAAAACATTACAGGCACCATGAAGCTTCACTTGTTTACAGACCAGGGAGTGTCCTATCTTAGAATCACAATTCTCCCCTGTAAGGAAAACCTCCTTATCCGCTCATTGATAGCGAAATGTGAAAGGCATGGACCATAATTCATGAAGAAAGCTACTTCCAAGGGGCTCATACCTACCTACCGGATAATGTTTCATGCATGCTGTCAACTGGAACAGTGAGATGGGCAATGAAATAACCCTGTGTATTAACCATACAGCAGAATCAGTTTCCACTATTGAAAAAGGTAACTGTTCTAGTTTCTCAATGTGTAACATAGTGTATGTGACATCCTTTAATGACATAAGTTTCTGTTTATCAGTCAAGTTAAACAGTAAAAACGGGGCAGAAGCATTCAAATAATCCCATGGCACTTTCCCACTTTTCAGAGTTTGCAATGTCCAACCAAATTGTATAACAGAGCGGAACTGATTCTGACCATGATACAATACAGATACTTCATTCAGAACAATGTCAATTACTGATGAGACAATATTATCTAAAGTATATATACGAGAAGACAAAGTGTTAATACTGTTATCAACCACAGCAAGAACTTTTTCTAAATTATCTTGATCAATTTGCCGTAAGCGTACTGCAGCTTCCATCTGGGATAGTTTCCAAAATTCATTATATGCAGCATACGCAAAATGTTTAGTGCCAGGGGATTTCGGACCTAAAAGGAAAGCAGCCAGATCAATTTCACCTGACAAAAGTGAAAGGTGCTGTTTCACAGATGACAGTGTGGAATGTTCTAACCATTCTTGACACACTTTACCTACTGAATATGTAGTAACTGTATGGGAATGAGGAAAACGAGGATCAGGTCTACTGAGTGTAAACCCTCTGGAGGCATTAGAAAAGCGCAACTGACAAGCATTGGTATTAGTAGGCCACACTAACCAACCCAATGGATCAATATTGGAGGAGTTAATAGTACCATTCTGAAACATTTTGCTCAATTCGTCTAGTGTACGGTTGGTATGTGCCTGCCATGTATCATAGGCAGCCAAAGACTGAATTGAGGGCGCATTTAAATTTTTAGCTGTGGCCAGACCAAAACATGTAGTTTGTTGAACAGTCTGATTCAAAAGTATCAGCTGAGATGGTATTAAACACGCACGATGTAAAGATTAAATTCCCTGCACCTGCCAATCTTTGGTACCCCTTATTGATTTTAAATCAATCATGTCCTTCCAATAATCATAACCTTTTAAGGATAAGTCGGTTATGAAGGATGAAGAATATACCAATTCAGAATGGGTCAGCATGAACTTTGTGCGTGTAGGTGAATTCAGTTTGTAATAGTATGACCTCGGGTCTGTGAGATTGTAACCTGAAAAATATACAAATTTACTTTTCTGTGTTAGTGAACTCCCCGTGAATGGTGTCGGGCAATGTTCACATTGTGTATAATTAAAAGTTGGTCTCAAAGTGTTGGATTTGTGTAAAAATGATGGCCATAATGTTGGTAACAGAATAAATCAGCATAATTTGCAGAATTTAAATATAAATCTTCAGTTTCAAAAGCAGTATAATATTTTAAATCCGAAAACAGTGAGTAAACAGCGTTAACATCCCAGTCATCGGAATGTATTCCGGGCATTACGACATCACCTAAAGAAACTCGGAACACGTATGGAATTTGCAAAGTTTCCATCGGACCATAGACCTCGAATGGTACTTTATCCCAAACTATACCATCAACAATTGGAAATGCTGAGATATTAACTAGGGCTGGATCCCTTTTCATGTTATGAGACGAAGTTTGTGGGGCCAGAACACCGTCCACCAAGTCTGCAGCAGAGCATTCAGGTAAATAATGTCCATTTATCAGTAGGAAAAAAAACTGTCTCGAAACCAATGCACATGAAGAGAAACACCATCGTAAGTACCAGCCAGATGTATGTCCAAGAAGGAACAAGGTAAATTCTTTAAACCAGGAGATGAAAACACAAACACGTGTCGGGGGCTCTGCCTTAGAGGAAGACGATGAAGATGAATCGGAAGAAAAGTTAACCTCGTCCATATAGTAACCACTGGAACCTAGACAAAATAATGGGGGTTGCTCTTAATTGGAAGATGAATGGATTGCATTTTCAGGAATGTCAACTATAATTTCGACAGTTGGGGAGGCATACTCATTTGCCCCAGTGGTGGATGTCGAAGGTAAAACAGGCAACAAATCAATTGACGTCTCCATCTCCCCTTCCTGTTGTTGTGGAGTTGTCGGGGAGACAGAAGTCATTGGACGTAACAAAATATCCTGTGTGGGAATGCTTGTAGGCATACTATTGAGTATCAGCCATATGGTGTAACTTGACATGTTCAATGGAAATATATCGATTCTCCTTGCGACCAGGCAGTGGAGGTAAAATCACACTACGGGTACCTTTCAATCCAAGGACTGGGACTGGTGCACGGTATGAAGGACCACATTCTTTTTTGTTCTCCACCTTCTCTTGGACCAGATCTCCAACTTTAGGAAGCCAGCCAGTAACAGGAATCAGCATCGCTGCTTCTGTTGATGAGGGTAAATGATCTTTCGCCAGTGAATCACGAGCCTTTTGTAGATCCTGTAACATAGCACAATGGTTATGTACGCCAAACGTTGCGGTAACCGCCACAACATCTAGACCATCAAGGTCTGACACAAACATCTTAATGCCAAAGAGCAATTCGTATGGGGTCCGCCCACCCAGAGATCTTCAAGGGAGATTATTAAGTGCACGTTGGACTCCATAAAGATGAGTCAGCCAGCCCCTGCCAGTACCTAATACTCTAGCTGTTAAAGACTGCTTTAAGTCACGGTTCATCTGCTCCAGAACAGAATTGCCCTCAGTCCGATATAGAGACGAGAATTGAACCTGCACCCCCAGAGACTTCATAGCATCACGGTAAGCCTTAGAGGCAAAAGCCAGACCTTGGTCTGAATGGAAGGTGCCACAGGCAAATGTCCCTACAAAGATATGCAAATCTTTTATAACCGTTCAAGCGTCAGCACTGCGTTGCGGCCAAACCCAAAGGAATCTAGTACAGGAATCCACTGCAACCAAGATATATTTAAAAGCATTGTCAGAAGTCAAAGGACCGCAGTGATAAGGATAAATACAGCCAAAGGACTGATTAGAAATGTAAAGTTGAGTATGTGGTGGGCGTGTAACACACAGAAGGTTTAATTTGTTGACAAATGTCACAAGAAAGAACATATTTACACGCTTGCTGATCCACGCCACCAAAAACGTTGCTGTAAAAGCGAAATTGTCACTGTCACGCCGGCATGGGCAGAAGCCACGCCTTCATGTGCAGCAACGATTAAAGAAAGTCTGTGGTCCTCGTAGGGAATCAGCCGATCCCCCACGAACGGTATAGTTGCAAATGGAATTTGATCGGATGTCAAATGATATGCGTAACATAAAGGGAAACCTTGGGGAAAGTCCGTTCCCTCCTTCGTCTCGGCTATAGCTGCCAAGATGTCATCATCAATTTTAGTCATGGACCTAGTAACTACTGCTACTGAGCAAGTGGCTACTTCAGATTTGGCTGCCTCATCAGCCAGTAAATTTCCAACAGCGTATGCTCCCACACGCTGATGTCCCATTGTATGAATAAGATGTATGAGCGGCAAATGTTCCTTAAGAGCGGCCACTCGGACCCAAAGCAATTTATGCTTTATTGCGCCACCTTTAGAATCATGAAAATCATTTTGTGACCATAAGAACAAGTTGTCATTGAAGGATTGAACACAGTAAAAGGAATCGCACACTATAAGTGTAGGGACTTCAGGAGCAGCAAATTCGAGAGCCAAAACCAAAGCACGTAACTCGGCTAATTGAGCGGTACAATCACCAAGGGATTGTGTGTGCAAAGAAGATTTAAAATCCCCATCAACAATCATGCCTGCCACAATTGCGCAGGCTGCGGAATAAGCATGGTTTGAACCAATCGCCGGCTGTGCTGAACCATCCGTGTAAATGATGCACTTGTACTGATCAAGAGGAAGCAATGACAATGGAGGAGGATGAACATGGTCATATTGTAAAAACTCCTGTGTCTGCAAAGAAGGGTCAAAGATAAAATTGACATCAGCCGATGTCAATGAACTAGCCCATTGTATCCAACAGGGATGTAAAGCCTTAGAATTTGGAACACTCGCCTTCGTGGCAGCTTCTAAAGCAGGCACTGGTGAGACCATAAAAATGCATTTTCCCTGAGCTAGAAAGCGTTCTTTAAGAATCGCCATCTGCACTGCAGTCAAAAAAATTTCAGTAGAAGAAAAACGCAACTCTGCTGAAGTATACAAAAGAGATTTATAAGCTATGGGGACTGTGTCCCCTTCATTGAAAGTCATGTAAGTGAAACCTAATGCTCCTGGTACAATCCATATGACCAAATTCGTGGTATTGTTTCTTGTTAACAAGAACTGGGTCGCAAGCAGATCAGACTGCAAAGACCTAAGTATTGCGGTATGTTCCAGAAGCCAACTGGAAAAAGAAGGTTGTATCAATGCGTAAATCGGTTTGATACGCTGGGCATAATCAGGAATGTAAGTCCTCCTGAAATTTAAAAAACCCAGCAAAGATTTCAATTTTTTAAGAGTAGTTGGAGGTTGCAATTGAGCACATTTCTCCAGAAAGTGGGGGGCCACCCCCTACCTTCGTTATTGAGTTCATAACCAAGGAAAAGTACAGCCAAGAAGGCTATATGCGATTTAGCAAAATTCAATTTGTAACCTTAGTCAGCAAAGTTTGTGATCATTCGATCCACACGCAGAAGATGCAGATTTAAATCATCATCTTTCAAGTATATGTCATTGACGTACGAGAAGGCATCTGGGTCAATTTCATGCAAAATCATCACAATGCGTGCCGCAAATACAGCTGGGCTATTCTTATATCCCATAGGCAATCTCGCATATCTTTTTTGATTGCCTAGCGCACTGAATGCAGTCAAGTTGCGGCTTACAAGAGCCAAAGTTTGACTGAAAAATCCATTGGAAATATCCAACGTCGCTTTATATTTTTTTCAAACTATTTTGCTCATTAAAGCAGAGCTATGTAAGTTCTGTACCACAAAGGTACGAACATGACAGTTTAAATCTCTGTAATCCAAAACTATACGATATGAACCATCCAGTTTCAAGATCGGAAAAAGAGGATTATTTATTGACGAAACACAGGGTTCAATTATACCCTGATATTCCAACTGGTAAGAATTTCACCAACGGAAGCTTTAGCATCACGTTTAATTGGGTATTGGGGCTCGGGCTGCGGTATAGAACGCACAGGTACTACATGCTCAGGAGAATCTCTGTCCCAACCCGCTTGATTTCGATATAATGCCTTAGCAAGGGCTAGTGCCTACGCCGACGCATAAGCAATCTTAGCCTCTTCTGTGACATATTGCGAAAAACTTGGGAGAATAACATCCTCCCCTCTAGAGGAAGCAGGAATAAAAGGGGGACGCCAAACAACCTCCGCTAACAAAATATCATATGAAGATGTGAGGTTATCCCAAAAGATTGCTTTAATAGTGCGTTTAATATCACCTTTAATTTGGAGACCTATTTCATAAAGCCTATCAGGAGGGGCCACACGAGTGTCAGCTCTCTGCACGGTAATAAAAGTGTCAGTTGCTTTCAACTCCAGACGCTGGTGGAGTGTCTGTCGCACTATGGTAACCTCGGCCGCGCTGTTGAGGAGGGTTACCGCCCAACTCCTGTCGAGGAGCAGGGTTCTCACCTTCTGAAGCATACTTTGTAGTCAAAGCGGCAACTTTTTTCTTCTGAAAAGGGGCTCGATATTGAGGTGGTGTCTCCTTTTGGACTTTTACTTCAAACAGGTGCTGCGGGTCACGTCTCGTCTGCGTAGACTCGAGATCCTGATCCTGTCGCCCTCCTGCGCCTAATTGTTGATCCGATGATTCCTGAAAAGAACGAGGAGAATGAGGATCAGGAACCTGAAACCTCTCTGGCGTCTTAATTTTAGAGCACTCACGCAAATCATATCTACGTTCAGAAGCGTCAGGTGGAGGCGAACCTGCACGAGAACCTGGCTTCCGTTATTGCTGCCGCAGGGTCTTGTTCCAAGCCTTTTTAGGAAAGACTGGACGTACCTCCTTATCAAGAGGGGGTTTACTCTGTGCCTGTGTAAATGGCCGAATTCCCAAGCTATTGCGACCTAAAGATGTATACACATCCGCAATAATAATTGGCAACTGTCATTGCCGATCCACATCCACCACCGCCGCTAGGCGTTGGCGCACCTGCAAGCAAACTGCCTCACCTTTAATATTGGCCAGAATCATATCGGAGACAATAGCGAACATGCCCACCAACTTCATCCCCAAATCCAGGGCTGGACCAGCCCAGTGTTCATCCTGTACCTTTTTCAGAACGCTCGGCAGAACGCTCATGGAGGGGGTGCCAAAGCACAGTCTATACACTGAAGCAAACACCGTGCCCCAGTTGGTGCAGTCAGCTAAAGAAGGAATCAGACCACTCGACATACTCATTGTAAGGATCCTGTGTTTTTCAACAGGAGTCGTATGTAGAAAAACCGCCTCAAGCTGCTCAAATTTCTGTGCAAGCAAAAACGGCAAGTCATCACGATTTTGAGGATGTTTGCCCATCACAGAGTTAATCACTGACAGGACTAATCACAAGCCCACCGCCATGACCGGGCGGCGGAAAGGCAGCTCCACTTGGAGCTGCCTGAAGTGCATGAGATATAATCTGTATGACTCGTCTATGAAGATGAACCAACTGTGTGTATAATAGTCATAGCTCCACGATAGTAACATTGAGATAATTTGGATGTGGTGTAAAACCTGCCAAAACAGGCCAAGTGGCTCCATCGATAGACAAGGGGCCCATTCGAACAAAAGAAACAGGGTGAGGAAGGGCGCCATTAAACCAAATGGTATGCTCCCATGATGTCAACGGAACTTCAATCAACGCATATGGACGTACGCTGCTGAAGGAGCAGCAACCGTATATTCATGAAACAGGTTATCATTCGCATCGACTGCGGGAAAAGTAGTCCAAGAATATGATACCTCAAAGCGGTATACAGGATCAGCCTCAATCACGAAAATAATGTTTGCCCCTGCATTGGGGACTCCGTGTTGAGTCACCTATGCTGTAACTGCCGCGTGGTTATGTGCTGCAATAGCGACCGGTTGTGCCATATCTGAAATGGAGTAAAAGAACATGCAAAACGGTAGCGCAAAATTGGGTCTAAAAACCTTTTAAACTTCAAGCTTGTAAAACCTACAGAAATAAGTGTACCCTACAACTATAGGAGCTAAGCCTCCCCACCACGGACGTCTCCGGGAACCGGTGAGAGGGGACCGTGGACAAGCACAAGCGCTTCTCAGGGTTCTCGTGAATAAGTACCAGACCAAATGTTGGTGGCGCCATGTTGCAGGGATTCTGCCCAAGAAACAAACTATGCGTAGGATTATGGGACCTTAGTGGGTAGGGACTGAGACATCCTACCACCTTAGGACCCAGGACCGACTGGCTATAGTGTCTCACTTGCCCTCCTACTCACTCACAGAGAAACAAGTGATTAGACACCCTAGAACCCAACGCTTCCGAATCTCTCAGGACTCGCGGTTGCAAGACACACCCTTTTGCTCGCACTCTTGTACCTGTCCACAATAAGACCTACAGAGACACGGAACAGTTTAAAATATTTATTTTAACTAACGTGCTCTAACATGCAATATATGTGCCACAACAAGCAGGAAAATGCATAATACAAATACAGTCAGCATAGCAGCTAGTCCATAAATCATGAAGGGAGATGTCATCATGAAAAGAAAATAGAGCCTAACCTCCCTCCCCTTGCTAAGAAGCAGTATTAATATATATTCGAAGATCTCTGGGTTTTGTCTGCAGACCCCATACCATAGCCTATAGATGGTAGTTCTACATGATAGCTGCTGTCTCGCTCTTCTCCCTAGAAAGGTCCCTCTCCAAGTGTCTGCCCCCTATGCCTGTATCCCCATAAGACCAAAGTACGATTTCCAAACAACAGCTGCATTGGTATGTTTTGTCTAGGTGCTAGGGTCTGACCAGAACAGAATAACAAGGGGCATTGTTTATCGACCTTGCTTACAATGTTCAGACTAAATCCCAGGAACCGGCAGAGAATGCACCCAGCAGACAGTTCTCATGTGAAAAGTACGAACAAAGTCTTTGCATAAATAAAGCCATGTAGTAACGTGCGCAAAGCTGCGTAATGTCTGCAGAGCTCATGCTAACTTAAAGCAGACGACAATGTCCCCATGGTCCACGTGACAGTCATAGTGCCATTACCAAGCTGCTCAGATTAGAATACCACTCCTTGCTTTCCTTATGAAGTGTCTTAAATACACACCCTGATACTTTTTTCCTGAGATGATACAATTCCTTGATGACTTTATGAGGTGGCTTCTATAATATACTGACTCTCTTTATTCATTAGGATGTGAAGCTCCTTTCAATAAATAAGCTGGAATGATTTTTCAAATCAGACTGGAACCGTCCTTGAGAAAGTTTCATGGAATTATACATTGTGGAACGAAACTAGTACTGGCAGGAAGATTTTAATGGGCTTGAATATTGGACTATTTGAAATAGAATAAATGAGACTTGGATGAACTAATGTGGACAAAATATTGCCTGGTTCAAGAAACGTAATTCTTAAACAACCTAAAAGTGGGATTTTCTACAAATAGTTGGGGGGTGTGCTGAAAGTTTTTGCATTGTTATCTGCAATATTTAAAAAGTCCAGTGATCTTAATATTTTAAGCAACCCAGTATCCCTTTTTATGTCAGCACCAAACTACAGAGCTTGCTGTAAATCAAGGACAAAACCTTAGGTGTGCAGGCTGATTGCTTCTGAGGTTGCTGAATGCTTTACACAGGTCATTGTTAAAAACATGGATTGGAGCCCCATTTAATCTTTCGTGAGTGGCCTGCTAGCTCGCTGGGTTGGCATAGGACCTGGCCTCCACTCTGCTGGCAGACTACCAACCACCCTATCTCAAGATCCTCTCCTGGATGACGGGGATCTCTCTTCAGTTCATCCACCAGTGCTGCAGAAGCGCTAAATGCAGACCTGAATGCTGAGTAGGCTCCATGGTTTTTTGTTGTTGTTGTTTTACTCGCTTAGTAATTTGTTTGTGTTTCACAAAGTTGCAAAGCAGAAGTTTGTCAAATAAAAATAGTTCATGGCCCTGACTCTCTGTGAGTTTTCTCACTGCGTTTTGCGACCATTGATCAGTGCCCCTGTCTGTGAATGCCATACCTTGCTTGGTGGTCTGTGACCAGGAAGTTCAGTAACCAATCACTCCTTCCTCAATAGGAAGGAACAACCACTGCCCTGGTAGTTTGGTGGAAATTGAACTGACAGATTAAGGGTTCCACCAGCATTGTTGGCTCAGGCTCCACCGGTGGAGACCACTAATTCCCCCCCAAAGTATTTTATAATAACTGGGGGCTTGTAATTGTAATAAGGCTGTACATTATTAATTTCATTATACAGACTCATTCTGATGCGACAGCATGCCTGTAAAATAATAATACAGAGCTATTATTAGCTCATAATAATTTATTACAAGTGAATATTGACTTCACATTGCCACGTACTCAGAAGCTCTGCCTGCCAGATTTGATTGGCTCATTTCTTTCTTTTCTGTGACCTCACCTACAGATGCCCTGGAAAAATACCATCACACGCGGCACTTGTCAGAGCGTGCCTGCTACGCAGAGTGCACAGAGCGCATTGAGGCCTCAAACTGTCAGAAATCAGTGACCCTTCTCCCCTGCCCCACCACCTCCCACTGACCAACAGACATTTCCACCCCAACGAGTAAGGCTGCAGGGAGGCTTTCCATTAAAAACATTCAAGGTGTAATATTTTATTACAGTTTGTGATGCTCCCTAACCACATATTAAGACTGAGCCCCTATTTCAAGAGTTAATCTCCCCCTCTAGCCCCACAAAGCTCTGCAGTTGCCAAGGTCAAACATGAGTTGAACATCCAGTACTTTATTTTTTATGCTGCTCACTCACAAGCTTAGTCCTTTTGAAGTCATCTCAAAGTGCTGTGGCACCACAGAACTCATTGGTGACATTGTCATGGCATTGTAATGTACAGTTGGTGGTGCTTTGTCCCATATACTCATAGATTCTTGTTTTCACTTTGGCTTCTTGCTAGATACTGTGAGGAGGCCCCAGGAGGAAGCGCCCTTGATATCTGTCACTCTCATAGCAAGACGTAATCTGGATCCTCCATTGGAGAACTGGACCACGGAAAGCATGTGAGTATCATATGGTCTTGAGACTCAGTTATTGCACATTACAGGGAGTCTTTGGAAATCCCACTTGGTATGTGTAGTTTGCAAAACACACTATCACCCACAAGGGTATCCTGGCACTGAGCAGGTGTGTGTGTCCAGCCCTGCCTGTGGTAGGTTGGTCAACTGAAAAGGCAGGTCTTTAACTTCTTGATGAATTCAAGGAGAAAGGAGGAGGCTCTGATGTGGAGTGGGAGGTCGTTCTACACTTTAGGAGCGATGTAAGAGAACGCTCATCCTCCTGATGTGGTTCTGTGTATGCATGGGATATGTGTGAGTAGGAGTCCTACGGAGCAGAGGTGTCAGGTAGGTCGGGCCTGAGATGTATGGTGCCTTGAATGTGTATGTGAGGAGTTTGAATTGAGCGTGTTTGTGTATTGGAAGCCAATTTGAATGTTGAACTTTCCCCTGTAGTCTATGCCATATTTAAGTATGGGGGGTTGTGTAAAGACTGCCTGTAACCCTGTTTCTTGTATTTTAATTGACCATGTGATGTGAGTAATGTGTCATATCCCTGTATGTAGGTCAGAGGCCCTACGATCCCTTCACACGGTCAGACTTGACAGGGAGAAGCTCACTGCCATTGAAAACCTGGAGGGCTTGGAAACAACCAACAGCCTCTACCTTCAGCAGGTAAAATGTGATGATCTTACGAAGCAAAGCAACATCCCCTCTGTGCCTCACAGAATAAACACCTGATTAATGTCCTACTTAACATAAATGGTACTAGGGTCACAATCAGATCTATATGCCACTGTCCGACACTGCTACCCTTTTTCACTCCTAGAGTAATACTATTGCTTATAATTCATGTAGTTTACTATTTCCCTACCTACACCTTCTATAATTCACCCTTCTCGTTGTGTAGGCCTATTGTATGTGCCTCATGAGTTTACAGCTATTGTCAGGCCCCTTTGCTGGCCACGCTCTCCTTGACCTCAGTCATTCTTTAGTGTCCTGACCCATAGCACACATCTTCTTTCCAGTCTACATCCATGATGGTATCAGAAACATGCCTAATGCTATCACTTCTGTTTTTCTACAGAACAGAATCAAGAATATTGAAAATCTTGATCATCTCTTGAACCTACGGTAAGTGTATTTAGGACTGTAGTACTCTGTGTCGCTCTCCCCCCACATTCCTGAGAAGAGATATAACGTCTAACTAGAAGGAGGAAGAGAATAACCTCCCACTTGCTTGACCTGCTTTTTGATGCAGGCTACTTAAACTCTGTTATGTTACAGTAGTGTAGGGATTAGACCAATTATGTCACCATCAGTTAAGAGGCCCAGTTTGACTCTAAAAGCTGAGAATGATTACTAAAAAAGATACTTTCTAACTCTGTGTCAAATTACTGAGAATCTCCTCCCCTATACAAAACGGTGTTTGAACAGTGACAAGATGAGGGTAAATAGTTTAGGCTCACTGTCTGAACTGGCTTTATGTGGGGATAGGCATGATGATATGCTGACTGAGTCCTTATATAGATGTGGGTATGATAGGTCTGACCTACCATCGGTGATAAGCATGATGATATGTTGACTGAGTCCTTATGTACATGTGGGTATGATAGGTCTGACCTACCATCGGTCTAGGTAGAGTGTTCTTGATCACTGTCTGGTTGAGATCTTGGCAGCATGTCACTAAGTCCTTACATGGCTATGTTTAACCCCTTAGCTGCTGAGGCTTTTCCACTCCCAGAGCTGTGCCCTTTCTTTGATATTTGCGGTACTTCGCTCTTACGCCTTCATAACTTTTTTTCCACATAAGGTATCAATGCCAAATTTGCATCCTTTTTTCCAACATCCTGGGTATTCTAAAGATACCCAAGGTTTGGGGATTCCCCTAGAGGGAGCCGAACAAATTGGGCAAGATATAATGAAATTTAGTTTTCTTTTTAAAAAAATGGGAAAATATGTTTTGCAAGAAAGTATGTTTTTGTTTCTTAAAGTGGAATCAGTGCTTAATTTGAGCCGGTGCTTTCCGGTGCTCAGCACCAGCACTTAATTGGTTTCCGGTGCTCGGCACCGGCCCCTAATTGTCGACACCATACTTAGAACAGTCTACCACATGGTGGCGCTGCTCATCTAATTTAGAGATGAGCAGAACAACGGTTGTTTCGGAATACAATATACATTAAAATATTGCTAATACCTGCCTCCCCAACCATTTCTTTAGCTTTGGGGACCTGGAATAATCTGAACTGTCGCATTTACATGCGAGAGAGATGGTTAGTAGTTGTTTTGGCAGCAATGACAAGGGCGATGGGTGGTGTAAGCTGCGGTGGCCTCCTGGTCAGAGCCCTGGCACTTAATATTTTACAAATTAAGCACTGAGTGGAATCCACAAAATGTTTGCTGTGCTAGGATCACCATCATCCCAGCTTTCAAGAACAAGCAGAGTTTAAAAAACCCACTGTGTTTACATTTTTTTATGAGGTAGTCCATTCTTCTGAATTTTTGTGGTTTTAACCTACTTATAGTTTATGGTAGAAACAGGTCCAAAACCCATGGGTGATCACAGAAAAACTATACATTATAAAAAGCAGGCACAATTCTGAATCTTAGCAAGAGGCCATTTGTGTTGATCCCTCAAGGTTTTCCCAAAGAAACTAACTGTTGAAATAATGAAAATCAGTAGGGAAAAAAACAAAAAAATTTTAGCAATGTTTTCATCTGTAACTTCTTGTCATGATAGCCAATTTACAAAAGCAATATATTGTTATCTCCAATAGACCATTCTGGTCGATAGGGATGTAGGGGTTTTGGGGTCTCTAAAAACATGTGATACCCAGAGCCAACAATAGAGCTGCTCCTTAAAATTAGTTTTCATTGTCCAGGGACTACTGAGCAATTCATATGATAAAATATAAAGAACGACAACTAGGTTTGAAGGACACCAATCTGTTTCTGAAATGTGCACAAGATACTGAGTTAAGAAACTGTTGTTATTTGCACACCACTGAATTTGTGGTTACCCATACTATTATGTGATTCAGAAGACATATTGCAACATTTCTTCTTCTTTCACACTAGCTTACATGTGGAAGCCACAAATGCAGACAAATCCAAATTTGTAACAACAAATGTTCTATATATTCTGTCATCCCACACATCTACCAATAAAAATGGTAACCCACGTCTGTGGCTGGGCCTAGCACCTGTAACGCAAAATGCCACAAAACACAACCTGGAGACTTCACATTTCACCCAGCAAAATCAACATTTTTATTTTACAATATGGGTAGCTGCAGAATGTGTGTCCTAGGTCAGAGCCACCCAGAGAAACCTACCAGATCCAGAAATTTAAAAAAAGTAGATACCCGAGAACCTGGGGAAGTCCAGGGTGATATGACTTGCATGGATCTCACAAGGTTTTACCTAGAAGCCCTTGTAAACCTCATACTTTGGCTTACAACACACATTTCCTCACATTACGGTGAAAGAACGTTCAGGAACCTGCAGGGATCGATACATTTCCTACCACCCAGCGCTCCAGCATATGTCCTAATAAAAAAGGTACCCCACTTTTGTGAGTCGGCCTAGCTATCATGACAGAAAGAGTCTAAAATCCAACATGGACAGATCAAATGTTTTCACTCAAACCCAACCCTTTTTTTCAGTGTGGGTAGTTGTGAGTTTTGGGCCCTAACTCAACTGGCAAACCAAACCTACCAAACCCAGACATTTCTGAAAACTAGTCACCTGATGATGTTCACTGTGCTGTGACTTGCATGGATCTTACAAAATTATTTTACCAAGAACCCCTTGCAAACCTAAACAATTTGGCTAAAGGCACACATTTCCCTCACATTGCTATGAGGAACAGTTCTGGAAACTGCAGGGAACCATACATTTCTTACCTCCAAGCGTTTCCACACATCTTCCCATAAAAACGGCGCCCCACTTGTGTGGGTGGACCTAGTGCCTGTGGAAAGAAAATGGTCCAAAACGCAATTTGCAGATATCAACAATTCCTGACAAATAATGAACTGATTTGGCAATGGTGGGAGCTGCAGTATTTAGGCCCAGCCTTAGCGGCCACCCAGGATAAAAAACTAAACCCCGAAATTTCTGAAAACTAGAGACCTGAGGGAGTCCAGGGTGGTGCGGTGCATTCCAAGATGTTATCTTACCCACAATGCCCTACAGGCTTCAAACGTGGCCTAAAATCGCATATTGGTGTGACATAAACTGACGGATGCACAAAATTCCTACCCCCACTTGTCCTGATAACAACACTACCCCACTTGTGTGGGTGGGCCTAGTGTCTGCAACAGGAACAGATTAATCCAGGGTCAGTGGGAGGCCTCACAAAGGACTGGCATTGTCCCTGGTTTGATATCCTCTGCTCTGCGGAGGTAGCACCAAGGAAGTCAACAGGTCATCCTCCTTATTGATATGGTTAAGTTGACCCGCTAACATTCTGACTTAAGCTTCAAGGGGATCTGTGATATGAGATACCATTCTTGCATGTGGGTAAGATATGAAAGAGCCTTTACATGGGTGTGAGTAAGGTGTCCTTGAACTATGTCTGGGTTGTCTGTCACAATATCAAGGTCAATAATATCGACCTGCACATATATCAGCTACTACTATATCAAGAAGATTTATATAGGGAAGTATAGATTTACTATTTTAACTCCAATTCTACTAACCTAGACGATTTAGAGGTAGTTCATATTGTGGAGTTCATTTAAGTGCATATTTCTGTGTAGTGGTAAAACCTCTCCATGCATTTGAATAAGAAATGAGAGAGACCTTGTATGGGTGCGAGTAAGGCATCCTGATTATTGCCATTCTGACTATCAACTTAAATGGATGTGTTTATAATCTGAAAGACGCCTTTCACAAGGATGAGTAATGCATTCCTGATAACTCGCAGAGGCCTGTTGATAAAACTTGACTGTGGGTATGTGTAAGTGGCTTACTAACATTCTGACTGATGCTGTAATTGGATTGGTTAAGGATATCGGTAGGATGTAACAGAGAGAAGCAAGGTGACAACTTCTGTAGACAGCCTGTTTAGCTGTCTGCTGGATCTTGAAGAAGGAAAGTGGAGAAACAGCCACATTTTACAGAATGGAATTGCTGTGAAGAGAAAACAGCATAAGCATGACCGATGCACAGGGCCTGCCTGTCAAAAAATTCACTGCATTGGGACAAAGATGCCAAAAAGTAGTGCTTGCAAAAGTTGTGTGTGGAGTAGCTCAGTATTCACCCTACAGATTTCCACCATGACCACAAGCCTTTGATTAAATTACCTTTGATCTGTTGATTTATTATGAAACACACTGAAAACAGTGGCTTTGCTGATTTTCTATGAATGAAAGCTACAGGAAAAGATGCATTTAGCTTTAGTGGGCTTGGAATATTTGCTGATAAAGTTATAGTGACCAATGGTAATAAAAAGAAGACCCAAGTTCCTAAAAGGTTTATTTATTTCTTAAGTGAATGTTAATGGTAGTTGCCAATGGGGAACCACATAAAACAGATATGATGGTGGTAATCTGTAAATCAGATCTCTGTTTAGAATTCCACCTGCTAAGGAAGATGGGAAAATGCCAGGCCCCAGTCTGGACTACACTGGAGCCAAATTCTGACTCCAAACTCACCATTGTCACGTGTCAGGTTCAATACTGACCATATCTTTCTGAATGATACATCTGCCTGTGGATTCCTCACCTTATGAATATCCCCTGCGCCAGCATTCCGTGGAAATTTTTCCTAGCTCTCCACGCCGACGAGGTTGTCACGAAGCCATGGCTCCGCACGCGGCACCGCATGACGTCACTGGAGCCATAAGAGGACCACGTCGGCGTGATGACGTCAATTCCCTTTTTTCCGCGCTGTCGACGCTAACGTTTTTTTCTGGGACTCTCCATACTTTCCACTGGATACTTTGTATTTTGGATTGTATCTTTCTCTCTTTTGGCATGTCTGCCCCGAGGAAGTCTGGCTTTAAGCCCTGTAAGGAATGCGGAGGACATATGTCTATTACGGACCCGCATGAAGACTGTCTTTGGTGTTTGTCGTCTGACCACGACGTCGAGGGCTGTTCTTCCTGCAGGAAGATGAACCCGAAGGCTCTGAAGGAGCGGGAGGCCAAGCTGTATATGGCCAAGGCAAGAATAGAAAAAAGGGGTCGAAAAAGGTCCAAGTCTTCGACTTCGCATGACTCCAAGAGAAGGCATAAGAAGAAGAAGAGACATGCTTCTCGACGCCGATCGACAAAGGCTGTGGTTTTGAGATCGCCTTCTCCGGCACCTCGACGTCGAGTTAAGGACTTTATCTCTCCTTCTCCATCGGCGTCTCCTCAGGCGACTCCGGTTCATTCCCCGTCATACCAAGGGACTCCGGAGCGTTCTCCGGCGCCGAGATTCTCTCCGGCTTCAGAGGAGGTGTCGAATCCGGCTGATACTGAGGTGCCTTCGGCTCCTGCGGCTCCAGCGGCTCCGTTTCCAGAGGTGCCTCGTATGGATCTCGAGCCGGACCAACTTCCTCAGTTCCCGGCCCCGGGTTCAGACCCGTCGCGCTTTCTCAACGCTATGTATGGCGATTTCGCCAGGACCTCATACCCCTCTGGTGCACCTTCGGGTCCCATGGGTCCTATGGCATTTAATTTGGGTGTGCCTCAACAGTATCCACAGGCCCCCTTTGTGCCCTTCATGCCAGTGACGTCGTCCTGGCATTTACCGGCTCCGAGGATGTCGATGCCGTATGGGGAATCCTCGGCTCCATCTCGGGAAGCTTCACGCATTCGATCGGCGCCGGTTACGGCGATGGATCCTCCTTCGACGCCGCTCCCGGAGTCATCGACGCCGTGTGCGGCGCCGTCGACGCCGGAGCCGAAGATGCGCTCGAGGAGAGAGGCGCATAGGTTGTTGGAAGAGGAGCGGTACCAGTTGGAAGAGAGGGAGGAAGGAGAACTGTATGACACAGAGGATGTGTTTGAGGACTTGTGTGAGGCAAGTGGACTTGATGTTTCTCCTGAGTGGGACTTTGTTTCTCAGAAGGCTTCCCCCTCGAAAGAGGTTGTTCCGTACCATTCTGTGATCAGGAAGGCTGCGGAACTTTTAGATTTGCAACTTCCTATGGCTGAGTATAAGCCTAATCTTCTTACGGAGGTACTCCACTCTCCATCCTCGGTGGTTGAACCACTCTTACCCTTTAATGATGCTCTGACTGAGCCGATACTTGATGTTTGGCGCAACCCTCTTTCTGCACCTGCGGTTTCAAGGCCAGTGTCCAGAAGATACAGGCCTGCTCCTGGAGATCCAGTTTTTCTTTCCTCTCACCCCTCTCCTGAGAGCTTGGTGGTACAGGCTTCGTGTTCGAAGCAGTCTACAGGGGCTTTTCCGCAAGCTCCCGCCGACAGGGATTCCAAGAAAATGGAACAATCTGCGAAGAAGATTTTTTCTTCAGCTAGCATGGCACTGAAATCTACCAACGCAACTTGTCTCTTGGGTAGATATATTCATGCCTTAATGGACTCTGCCAAACAGCTTCTTCCTAAGTTGTTGGAGGAAGATAGGGGAAATCTGAGTGAGGTGTTAGCGGACTCTCAAGCTGCAGCTCGCCAGGTCATCCAGTCTGGCTTGGACACAGCAGACTCTGTTGCCAGAGTGATGGGTTCGTCCATTGCAACAAGAAGACATGCGTGGTTGAGGTCTTCTAGATTCTCTCCCGATGTGCAGGCTGCCCTTCTCGATCTGCCTTTTGATGGGTCTAGACTTTTCGGAGAAAAGGCTGATTCCACCTTGCAAAGATTTAAGGACAGTAAGGCCACGGCTAAATCTTTGGGTCTGCAAGCGCAATCGAGAGGTTATGGTTATAAGAGATACAGAGGCTTCGGGAGGTCTTCCTTTCGGAGCTACAGACAGCCTCAGCAGCAGCAGCAGCAACAACAAAACCCCTTGTATAGGTCCTATAGGGGTAAGGGCAGAGGTCGCCAACGTGGAGCCGGTCGCCATCTCTCCTCCTCCTCCTCCTCCTCC
Organism: Calotriton arnoldi; assembly: GCA_963921515.1. Classification (NCBI taxonomy): domain Eukaryota; kingdom Metazoa; phylum Chordata; class Amphibia; order Caudata; family Salamandridae; genus Calotriton; species Calotriton arnoldi. The sequence continues at coordinate 1,007,246 of CAWUFW010001100.1, forward strand.
TCCTCTACCTCCCCAGCCCCTCCTGGGAATGCGGGGAAGCAGCCCTAGATCCGCCATCCCGGATCATGTAGGTCCTGTGGGAGGCCGGCTTACCCATTTCCTACGAGATTGGAAATTGATCACTTCGGACCTTTGGGTTCTAGATCTCGTAGAGAATGGGTACGCCCTTCCCTTCAGGGAATTCCCTCCTCCTTACCCTCCTTGCCAGGGGTTTTGCACGGAGGATCATGTTCTTCTCCTTCAAAAGGAAGTTATTGCCCTGTTACAAAAAGGTGCGATAGAGGTGGTTCCAGAGCAGGAAAGGGGTCAGGGATGCTACTCCCGGTATTTCCTGATCCCCAAAAAGGACGGCAGGTTACGTCCAATCCTGGACCTCAGGGTCTTGAATTTTTACCTGAGGCAGGAGAAATTCAAGATGCTGACCCTTGCTCAGGTTCTTCTGGCTCTGCAGCAAGAGGACTGGATGGTGTCGATCGACTTGCAGGATGCGTATTTTCATATCCCCATTCTGAAGTCGCACAGGAAGTATCTCCGTTTCACGGTTGGGTCGCAGCACTACCAGTTTGCGGTCCTCCCGTTTGGTCTTACTACTGCACCTCGAGTCTTCACAAAGGTGATGGCGGTGGTGGCAGCTCATCTCAGGAAGTCGGGGATTCCTGTTTTTTCCCCTACCTGGACGACTGGCTGCTCAAAGCGGAGTCGCCGGAGATGGTGCTTCATCATCTGCGGATAACATCTCAACTATTGTTCGACTTGGGTTTTTCAATCAATGTGCCCAAATCTCACCTGGTGCCCTCTCAGCGCAACCTGTTCATAGGGGCGGTACTGGACACTACTGTGTGTCGAGCATTTCCTCCTCCACAAAGAATTCTCGACATTCAGGAGATGATCCCTTTATTCCACAATGGAGCGGTTGTTCCAGTTCTGAAGGTCATACGCCTGCTCGGTCTGTTCGCCTCCTGCATTCTGTTGGTCAACCATACATGCTGGCACATGAGGGCGCTCCAGTGGTGTCTCCGCAGGCAGTGGTATCAGCACAACGGAGATCTCCGGGAGTCTGTCAGGATCTCCAGAGAAGCTGCGGCGGATCTGTCTTGGTGGAGCGTGGAGGGCAATCTGTCTCAAGGAAAGCCCTTTCATCTTCCTCCATCGGTGGCCACAGTGATAACGGATGCCTCTACCCTAGGGTGGGGTGCTCATCTGGGGGATCTGGAGATCAAGGGTCTTTGGTCTCCAGAGGAAAGATTGTCTCATATCAATCTTCTGGAATTGCGGGCGATACGTTTGGCGCTCAAGGCCTTTCTCCTTCCCTTCGCGGTCAGTCGGTTCAAGTCCTGACGGACAACACTGCCGCGATGTGGTATGTCAACAAGCAGGGAGGAGTGGGGTCGCACCGCCTCTGCAGAGAGGCTTTGCGACTTTGGTCCTGGGCTCAGGACCATCGGATTTGCGTGATGGCAAATCATCTGGCCGGGGTGCTAAACGTGCGTGCGGACAGTCTCAGTCGGCAGTTCTCCGCCGACCACGAGTGGAGGCTTCATCCGGAGGTAGTTCGGCACATCTTCCGGACGTGGGGGACTCCTCGGGTGGACCTGTTTGCTACTCTCGAACGCGCACTGCCCGTCATTCTGCAGTCTCCAGTTTCCGTTGCAGGGGGGCGTTGGGGGACGCGTTTCAGTTGAGTTGGAGCTCACAACTCCTTTATGCGTTTCCTCGCATACCCTTGATTCCTCGGGTTCTGAGGAAGATTCGCCAAGACCGGGCCCAAGTCATATTGATCGCCCCGGATTGGCCAAGAAGGGTGTGGTACACAGACCTTCTTCACCTCTCGTCGCACCCTCCGCTCCGTCTCCCTCTCAGGGTAGACCTCCTCTCACAGTCGGAGGGGCAGGTTCTTCACCTCCACCTCCAGAGCCTGCACCTTCATGCCTGGAGATTGAACGGGGCAACCTGACTTCATTTTCTCTCCCGCCTGACGTGGTGGATGTTATTTTATCGGCCAGGCGACACTCCACCAAGTCTATCTACTCCTACAGGTGGTCAAAATTTGTTAAGTGGTGCGGAGAGAAGTCTATTGATCCCTTGAAAGCTCATCTTTCTGATGTTCTTTGTTTTTCGCTTCATTTGGCCTTGCAGGGTTCTGCTGTAGCCACTGTTAAAGGATACTTGTCGGCTTTATCGGCATTTCTCTGTCTGCCTGATCAGCCGTCTCTTTTTAAGTCTCCAATAGTTTTAAGGTTCATTAAGGGGCTTACTAACATGTTCCCGCCCTCTCCTTTTATTATGCCCCAGTGGGATTTAAATTTAGTGTTGACCTTTTTAATGGGTTCCACGTTTGAACCTATGCATAGCTGTCCTTTAAGACTGCTGACTTTCAAAACGGTCTTTCTTGTGGCTATCACTTCGGCTAGGAGGGTGAGTGAGCTTCAAGCTTTGAGTTCAAAGCCCCCGTTTTTGACCATACATGCTGAACGGATGGTACTCAGGACCAGGGCTGCTTTTCTGCCTAAGGTTGTAACTCCCTTCCATCTAGGGCAGTCCATTACCCTTCCTACTTTCTATCCTCCCCTCACCCTTCCAAGGAGGAGGAAAGGCTGCACCGTTTGGATCCTAAGAGGGCGATTAGTTTCTATCTTGATAGAACAAAGGACTTCCGTCAGGATGATCAGCTCTTTGTGGGCTATGTTGGACGTATGAAGGGCAAGGCGGTGCACAAGCGCACTTTATCCAGGTGGATCATCTTGTGCATCAAGATCTGCTACGCTCTGGCTGGTAAGGAGCCTCCTGTAGGCATTAGAGCTCACTCTACCAGGGCTAAATCGTCTATGTCTGCTTTGTCCAGGGGTGTTCCTGTGTTGGACATCTGTAAGGCGGCAACTTGGGCCTCCCTCCACACTTTTGCGAAGCATTATTGCTTGGACTCCGAAGTGAGGAGGGATGGCCATTTTGCGCGCTCTGTTTTGCAGGACTTTTTGGTATAGAAGGGTGGACACCCTCCTCCGGGAGAGGGACTGCTGTGGGATTCTATTCATAAGGTGAGGAATCCACAGGCAGATGTATCCATCAGAAGAACAAGTTACTTACCTTCGGTAACGCTTTTTCTGGTGGATACAGTATCTGCCTGTGGATTCCTCACTGACCCACCCCTCCCCGTTGTCCACCCTTTTATACCTTAAAAGAGGTATTCGTTAATATGTTATTTCATATTGTCATTATGTATTGCCTCTATTTGCCTTTGTGTAGGCTTATAGGAAATGCTTGCTTTCTTTTGCTTTCCTTTTTTTCACTTTACACTGTGTTTATTTGTGTGAATACTGTGTACTATGTATGCATTGTCTCTTGGTCGGTCCGCCCGTTTGCCTCGGTGGCACGGAAAAATGGGTGGAACTGACGTCATCACGCCGACGTGGTCCTCTTATGGCTCCAGTGACGTCATGCGGTGCCGCGTGCGGAGCCATGGCTTCGTGACGACCTCGTCGGCGTGGAGAGCTAGGAAAACTTTCCGCGGAATGCTGGCGCAGGGGATATTCATAAGGTGAGGAATCCACAGGCAGATACTGTATCCACCAGAAAAAGCGTTACCGAAGGTAAGTAACTTGTTCGTTAGTTTTCCATTGGCTATAAGCCAGTATAGGTATACCAATATCTCATTCAGAGCGCAGAAAGCAGCCAGGTAGTGTCCCAAAAATTGCTACTTAACTTACCTAGAAGGAGTCCACTTTAGGATTGTAACATTACCTGCTAGAGACACTGGTATTTGAATGGATTTCCCTCACCCTTTCCCGCAAGCAAGCGCACACCAGAAATCTGCTCTAGTATTCTAGTGCTGAACATATGCTAAAATATTTAAGCTGATATAAAAAAGCTTAGTTACTATGAATGAACAAAACATAAACAATATCAAAGCAGGTAGTGTACTACCTTAATTGAATTCCCTTCTTACTAAGGGCCTGATTTAGGTCTTGGCAGTCTTCCCGCCGGCCCTTGCCGGCGGCGGGATCTAATACTCTCCCGAGCTGATGCTCTTCCGCCCACCACATTTAGATGTATAAGTGATACATAGAAGACTTCTGTGTTGGCAAAACACCCGCCGTATCGATGGTGGGGTCCCGCTGAGTAGATCTGAAAGAGACTATTAGTTATAGATTCCTTACCTTAAAATTACCGCCAAGGGTCAGACTGGATCTGGAGAAACCTTTTCTTAGCAGTACCCCTGCGCGTCAGTAGGTGGCGTCGGTCGACTCCGTGTCCGATGTTGGCGTCGTGGTTGCCGGGATGATGTCACAGTGTCTACTTAGATGCCGCCCCTGTGCGCTGAAGTCAATTTACTTTTTCCGCGCCAGACAGCGCAGATCCGGAGAGAGCGTGCCCCTTAGTCACTTTTTAACTAACCCTTTTTTGACTTTTGTCGACCTCTTTTTTGAGTCTCCGACTCCTGGTAGCATGAGGGATGTCCCATTGTCGGACCGGCTTCAAGCCCTGTTACTCCTGTCACAAGTTGATGTCGGTCACTGATCCGCACCTCTTGTGACTTTGGTGCCTATAGCACGAACACGATCCGAAATCGTGCTCCGACTGCGGGGCCATGAACCCGAAGTCTTTGAGGGAGCGGTCCCGAAAGCTTTTGGAGGCCTGGCCGTCAGCTCTGCAACGCTTGAGGTCCCCGTCGAGAGGAAGGTTGCGGGACCAGTCGTGGAGTAATCACCATTCCTCTTCGAAGCCTTCGCACTCCTCCGGTAAGTCGAAGCACAAAAAGAAGGCGAAGAAGCATCGTCGCTCTTCGCCTTCTCCCCGTCCACCGGCCGATGCGACGCGGGACCCAGAGCGTCGTCGCTCTCCGGCTCCTTCCTCGGAGCCCGCAGGGACGGCTCCGCGCTTCCCTCCCTTTCCCGGAACAGGAGCGTCCCCTGCCCAGCTTCGTCAATTTTACGAAGCACTGCACAGCATTTTTGGGCAGCTTGACTCCGCAGGCGTGCCTTCGGGCCCCACGGACTCGGCTGAGGGCCCTAGGCCTTCAATGCCGGCGGCTCCGGCCCCGGTGCCGCAGGGTCCCCAGGGATCGAGGCCTGGATCCGGATCGGTGCCGTTCAACCTCACGGTACCTTCCCCGGCGCCGATTCCAGTGGCGACGCCGCTGATGCCGGTTGTGCCCCCAACCGGCGTCGACCCCAGCCTCACCCCTGACGTGGATATGTTGCCGGACCAACGTCGACCGACGGCGGTACCGGCGCTGGAGGGTACTTGTGTACCACTGTTCATCCCTGGCGTTCCCTACCACCCTGAGTGGCAGCCAGAGGAGGGTGAGGAGGACTAGGAGGGGTCTATTGACCCTCTAGCAGTCCAACTTGAGGAGCCGGACTGGCGAGAGGAGTTGGGTGATGCCAGTGGTCTGGATACCTCCCTAGACCTTGGTAGGCTTTCTTCCCCTTCTGTGGGCCTCCTACGCTGTGGTGTTGCGTAGGGTGGCTGAGGTCTTGGGCCTCGAGCTTCCTATGGTGGCTGTCAGGAATAACCTCCTGAATGAGGTGCTACAGCTGGCAGCAGCCTCTTCGGAGCCCCTGCTGCCTTTTAATGAGGCCCTCACTGACATCCTTCTGGGCACTTAGTCCAAGCCCAGCACAGGGGCTCCTGTGGACAGGATGATTGCCTGACGCCACCGCCCGGCCCCGGGGGACCCACTTTTCCTCTCCCAACACCCGTCCCCCGGAGAGCTAGGTGGTCCAAGCCTCATCCTCAAAGGGCGCATTCCCTACTGCTCCCCCAAATAGGGAATCGAAGAAGCTGAACCATCTTGGGAAGAAGATGTTTTCTTCCGCCAGCTTAGGACTGCGGTCGGTGAACACCGCATGTCTTGGGCCATTACACACACACACGGTGTGGGATACGGTTGCGTAAGTGCTGCCGCAGTGCCCGGAGGAGGCCCGGGCCGTGCTCACCAGCGCTTTTGCTGAGGGTCGAGACGCAGCGAAGTTCACCATCCAGTGTGGGCTGGATACCGCCGACTCACTGGGTAGAACGGTTTCCACGACGGTAGCCCTGAGGCGCTACACCTGGCTGAGAACGTCTGGCTTCTCTATGGATGTCCAATCTACCCTTTTGGACATGCCCTTTGATGGCCGACACCTGTTTGGTGACAAGGCAGACAACGCGCTCAAGCGTTTCAAGGATTCTAGGGCTACGGCCAGATCCTTGGGCCATGCAGTCTGTCTTTTGCCCCTTTCCTAGCTACGGAAGGAGTGCCCCACCACGTTCCACCCAGAGCCACAGGGCTGCGCAAGCTACCCAGCCTCTGCGTAGTCGGGGACGTGGGACCCAGCGTCGTGGGTCTGGGGGCCAGTGGGCGGGCCAGTCCACCAAAGCACCCCCTGCAGCACCCTCCAAACCTTCCTAGTCCGACCTTACTGGGCTACCAGTTGCCAGTGGGCAGCAGGATCTGCCATCTCCTCCCCCACAGGCACAACATTACGTTGGACAGGTGGGTTTTGCAGATAGTCTGAAGGGGCTACTCCCTCCCCTTCGAGACTACCTCTCCCTCCATGCCACCTACACTCCATCCCATGTCGGAAGATCATTTTGCCCTTCTCTGCCAGGAAGTCATGGCTCTCTTGGTCAAAGGAGCTATCGAACGCGTCCCTGTGCCAGAAGTAGGTCGTGGTTGCTACTCCCACTACTTCTTGGTACCCAAGAAGAACCTCCTATTTTGGACCTCAGGGACGTCAACCGCTTCCTCCGTAAGGGGAAGTTCAAGATATTAATCTTGGCTCAGGTCTTGTCTGCCCTCGACCCTGGAGACTGGATGGTAGCGTTGGACTTGCAGGACGATTACTTTCACATGCCCGTCTTGCCTGCCCACCAGCATTACCTACGGTTCACGGTAGGCCACAAGCATTTTCAGTTTACCATGCTCCCCTTTGGCCTTAACAGCGCCCCTCGGGTGCTCACGAAAATGATGGCGGTGGTCGCAGCTCATCTGTGCAGATCAGGGGTTCCAGTCTTCCCCTATCTCGATGACTGGTTGTTAAAGGCGGGCTCACCCCAGGCTGTCGTCGGCCACCTCCAGACTACGGCGGACCTCCTGCATTCGCTGGGGTTCACAGTCAACGTGCCGAAGTCGCACCTGATTCCCTCCCAGAAGCTCCTTTTCATCGGAGCGGTTCTGTACACAGCGCAGTTTCGGGTCTATCCTCCTGAACAGCGAGTCCGGGATATTCAGGCTATGATACCGATGTTTAAGCCCCTATCCCGGATTTCGGTGAGAATGACCCTGAGGCTGCTGGGCCTCATGGCCTCCTGTATCCTGCTGGTGGATCATGCCAGATGGCATATGCAGGCCCTGCAGTGGGAACTGATGTTCCAGTGGGCGCAGCACCAGGGGAATCTTTACGATGTCGCTCAGATCTCGGAGGGGACTGCAAGTCAGTTGCAGTGGTGGCTCACAAACCAGGATTGGGTCAACGGCAGATCCCTCTCCCTTCCCCAACCAGAGTTAACAGTAGTGACGGATGCGTCACTCCTGGGATGGGGCAGCCACATGGGAGAGGCAGAGATCAGAGGCCTCTGATCTCCGGAGCTTTGGGCGATTCGTCTTGCACTGAAGGCATTCCTTCCTTCTGTCAAAGGAAGAGTGGTGCAGGTGTTCACGGACAACACCACCGCCATGTGGTACTGCAACAAAGAGGGCAGGGGTGGGGTCGTGGACCCTATGTCTAGAGGCTCTTTGCCTTTGGACATGGCTGGAACATCAGGGCATATCTCTGGGGGTTCAACACCTGGCAGGTTCCCTGAACGCCAGGGCGGACAAACTCAGTCGCCGGTGCATGATGGATCACGAATGGCGTCTTCACTCTGAGGTGGTGCAAGGTCTCTTTCAGGAGTGGGGAGAGCCTTGGTTAGATCTATTTTCCACCGAAGAGAACGCGCAATGTCAGCAGTTCTGCGCGTTGGAGTTTCCAAGGCGTCTCTCGCTCGGTGACGCCCTTTGTCACAAGTGGAGTTGCGGCCTCCTATACGCCTTTCCGCCTGTACCACTTCTGCCCAAAGTGCTGAAGAAGATCAAGCGCGACCGGACCCAAGTCATTCTTGTGGCTCTGGACTAGGCACGAAGAGTCTGGTACCCCGAGCTCTTGAGTATGGCCATCGATCCTCCGATCAGACTGCCTCTTCAGGAGGATCTTCTGTTGCAGCAGCAGGGGACGGTCCTCCACCCGAACCTGTCCAGGCATGGAGATTGAGCGGCGACAGTTGACAGCTTTCGACTTTCCTCCTGAAGTCTGTAATGTCATCTTGACAGCCAGGCGTCCATCCACTAAACGGTATAGGCCTGCAGATGGAACAAATTTGTAGCACGGTGCACAGCAAAGGCTGTGGATCCCCTTTCTGCCCCTCTTTCAGATGTTCTCCTCTTCATTCTTTCTTTGTCCCAGCAGGGCTCTGCTCTGGGCACTCTTAAAGGCTATCTTTCGGCCATTTCAGCCTTTCTTCGCCTTCCCGAGCAGCCTTCTCTTTTCAAGTCCCCTATTGTTAACAGATTTCTGAAGGGCAATACTCATCTCTTTCCTCCTTCTCCTTTCGTAATGCCCCAGTGGGACTTGAATCTTGTCCTCACTTATCTTATGTGTGCTCCCTTTGAGCCCCTACATAATTGTCCTCTTCGCCTCCTTACTTTGAAGACTGCTTGCCATCACCTCTGCTGGCAGGGTGAGTGAGCTTCAGGCCTTATCTTCCAGACCTTCCTTTCTTGCTGTCCATCCGGACAAAGTAGTCCTCCGTACTAGGCCCTCTTTTCTGCCCAAGGTGGTTACCTCTTTCCACATAGGTCAGACCATCACTTTGCCCAACTTCTTCCCGCCTCCTTCCAAAGAGGAGGAGAGACTCCACCGCCTGGACCTAAAACGTGCGCTGTCTTTCTACCTTGACCAACTAAAGACTTCCGGGTGGACGATCAACTCTTCGTGGGTTATGTGGGTGCCAAGAAAAGTCGGGCAGTGCACAAACGTACCATCTCTCGATGGGTCATCCTATGCATCAAGATCTGTTATTCTTTGGCTAAAAAGGAACCTCGGGTAGGACTGCGCGCCCACTCTACCAGGGCGACGGCAGTCACTACTGCTTTGGGACTTGAAGTTCCGCTGGTTGACATCTGCCAGGCAGCCACGTGGGCATCCCTGCACACGTTTACTAAGCATTACTGCCTGGACAGCCAAGTCCGGAGAGACGGCTTTTTCGGCCGTTCTGTTCTCCAGGACTTCCTGGTGTGAACTTAGTTCGCAGACCCTCCTCTGGGGTTGGTATTGCTGGGGTATCTATTCTAAGGTAAGGAATCTATAACTAATCGTCTCTTTCAGATGTACAAGTTACTTACCTTCGGTAACGATGTATCTGTAAGAGACATATATTAGTTATAGATTCCTTTCTTTAAAATTACCCCCTGTCCATCAGCACTTTATGGCTACTCCCCTGCAATCATTCACAAACATGTTGTTTCTTACCTAACCACCAGTGTATTAGGATGTTCTTAATCAAATATGTTAATTGTCCTTGGGCTTATTGGGTTGCTTGGGGGATAGGTATAGTTTTTTCATACAAACAGCTACTATTGGAAACCAATTGCCCCTTTAGTTACATTCTATTTCTGGGATATACAGTTTAAAAAATACTTAAAATCCAGAATCTCTGCTAAAGCTTTTTAAATCCAGCAGGTCTTATCTTCTCCCTAGTGCAAAGAAAACTCATAATGAACACGTGCTGCAGAAAATAATATTGTCATAACCTGATATTAAAAGAACTCTGTGCCCTTTATTAAAGTGCTTGGAGAAGAATGTCCTGATTTAACACCTTGCCTGCGGCAGGAATTCCAGCCCAGTGCTGGACATTCCAATCGCGGGTGTGGTCGTGACGGAACCCAGCCGTCATGCACACAGGCCATCCGTGGCTCAAGACGTCTGGGTTCCGTCATGAGCATCGAAGGGGTTAAATGAAGTTTCAATTGCATGTTTGGGAAAACATGGCACTTTAAGGCTTGTTGTAGTGTTTTTATCAATAATAAAGCCTGGAACTTACTGACCAATCTAGTCAAAGTAATGCTATCAAGCAGCACTTTCCTCCTTGGAAGAAGATCACATCACATGAGGTCACAACCTGAGGATTTTATGCACGAAGAAGGCTACACCGGTCAGTTCTGGGTTAGAAGGGAGAGTGTTGTTGCATCAACCCATTAATGTGGTGTTTTAACATTTCATTGTGTGGCATCAAGAGGCTTGTTAAAAAGATCCTTATAATTAAAATATATTTGTAGAATCAATTCGGATTATCAAGAAACAACTCTAATGGTTAATCTTTCTATCTAAGATTCAATAACTAACCTGAGTCACTAGGACTAATGCAGCTTTTTTTAGTGTAGTCTTTACGTGAAGTAGCCATGATCTTCAAGTTAGCCTTTGAAATGTTCATGCAGGAATAACTTTCTTTACCAGTAAAACAGAAATGCATTCATTTGGAGCTTTGCCACCAATGCTCCAACTAAGCTCCATTTGTGCTTACTTACGCCATTAAAAGCAAACATCTGCAAGCAATTGCTGAGTTGTTAAGACAATTCTCTTAGACCCAACTCCAAGATTACGAAGCCCAGAGAAGAAAATATCCTGAAGCTGGGAGAGGAGACATTTGCCCTAGTGGCAGACTAGCCTCTTTTCTGTTTGATTGTCTATTTTATGGCTAGTACCCTCTCTGATGTGGGCCATGGCCAAGGAGGTATTCAGTAAAGCTCTTATGAACTAAAGCCTTTACCAAGCTCTCGGAACGACTTGTCTTAGGATAACAGGAAACCCAGATTGAGAAGTGCTGCAAACCGCATGAATGTCACATGAACCTCGGTAGATGCTTCATCAGGCAGTCGTCTAGGCAGGCATTTTAGATTAACACTTTAGAGGTAAAGATGAGCTTTTGCCCCTCAAATCTTCACTTGCTGTTAAATGTTTCCTCTCCATAGCACTGTTTTCCGTGGCTTTTCTGGTTCTCAGCTTCGGAGTTAGTTCCTGTGTATCTTATCAGTCCTGTTATATAGCTAAACGCTGCTTCCCGTTTCCTACCCCCTTCTCTGTCAGACCCCATGGGTATATCCTGGGCTTTATATTCATCTCTATTTACTCTTCTCTGTCATTAATTGTCTCTTCGTTACCCATGTACCCCTTCTATGCACATGACACTCAAATTTGCCATTCATTTTCTCCCTTTAGTCTGGACTGTACAGCATTTTAACAGTCTAACCGCTATTAATACTTGGATGTTTTCCCACTAACCACAAAGGGGGAGTAATAATCCCCACATAATGGCAATTTACCACCAGCAGTTTTCTTTCCAGATTAAGAGCCTGGAGTTTAAAAAAGAGGAGGATGGATTAGTTGACATTCATACACCGAGGAACTCTCCCAAAAATTTAAAGTTTGAAAGAGGCCAGGGACAGAGCAACCTGCATCTAATGCATGGTTCTCAACTAGTTTAGAGAGACGGAGAGCAGCACTACATAATACTGTGAATTTATCAAGGTTGACTTACGATCACAGCATTATGCTCACGGAAAGGTCTGTTGATTTTCCCTACTGCATAATGAGGAAGAAGATTTATGTAAGCAACTTCTCACTGTTCTCCGTAATGTTGAACTGTTTTTAGGTCTCGCCTACGCAGCGCGCATGCGCTGCATAGGAGGAGACCTTTAGCCGTCGGTTCCCTTTATTCCCCAAAAACGTGCACGCGTTCCATTGCCTTCAATGGCAACGCGTGCACGTGTGGCGATTGCCTTGCGGGAGCGAGCGGCAGCGCCATATGGTATCAATTATCGCCGCTGGCTCCCGCAAGGCAATCGGCAGGCCCCCTCCCCCTGCTGCCGCGCGAGGCGCGCGCTTGTGCTGAGCTTTTAAAGCGCCGGGACGTCGCGCTTAACTTTTAATATATTTTTTTTCCCAATGTGCCACATGCGATGCAAATTTAACATGGAAGCCGCACGCCTTTCATTTGTGCTGCAGCTTGCCAAAATCAACTTTTTAAAATCCTTTTTTCCCCAACTACAGCAAAATGCAGCGCTTTAACTTTTGTCAGCAGTTTGGCAGCTCCTAACATTTTCGCCCGCTTCCCTACATGACCGGGTTGGCGTTGTTGTGTTACCTGGACAAAGCTCCGAGATCCCTACATTCCCTGCAGACATGACGGACAGCAGCAGAAGGTTTGTTTACGTCAGATGACCCTTCTCCCTTTGTCCGAAGATAATCTGGGTAACTAGGAGGCCAGGTGTTAATTAATAGGCAGGGGTGGCTCGGCTTGTTATTAGCACTTTGTAGTTGTAGCGCGAACCCGACCGGAAGGTATGGAAGCACTTTACGTGAGCAGCACTTCTGTTCCAGTGCAGCTCGCTGCGCTTTGCTCCTCGGCTCACTTGCCGAAAACCATGACTTTTAGAAACGGCTCCTACTTTCTTTTTCCTTGATTTGTTCCCCTGTGAAATAGATCCAAAGACAACACTTTTGCTGCAAATGTCTTCAGATGTTTTTCTAATCGAACGTGCAGCCATGGGTTTACAAGTGAGGTGGGGGTGGTGGCTGATTCCCAGCTTTGGCCAGAGCATCAGTTCGTGAAATCAGATTAAAACTATTTACTTTATCACTTGTTACATCTACTCCAAAATTAGTGTAGGAACGTACACCAGGCTACTTGTGTGTCGTTGTTCCCTTTTCTTCTCAAGTTTATTTTCATAAAACCGGAGAAATAAGCATTCCTCTCTAAAGGGCACCTTTGAACTGGCAGACGCTTAATCCAGAAGGGGGTGGCGGAAGAGACAAAGGCTTTTATATGACACGTCAATTGCGGGGGAGGGTCGTGTGCGGTAAACAATTACAAATTCTTAGTGAAAAAGATCCTGCTGCTGGAACCCATGATGTTGTTTGAAGCTGTATTTGTAAATTAACAAAACACTGCTTAACGTATGCCCTAAAATGTCATTATAGCTAATGATTTCAAGTTGTCATTTGCTTTCCTTGTCTATAAACATATGAGTATGACACCAGGTAATCCTTTCCCCTAGGAGCCTTACTCGAGCAACTTGGTTCTGCTTATGCAAGTCCTCAGCTTTACTAGTGCAAACCATTATTTTTCGATTCAACTAATCCTGTTGAAGCGAAACAAAACTAAAACTCCCAGAGTTCTGTGGGTAGTTCAAACTTACTACCATTCTTTTGTGAATTTAGAGTTTTTCTGTTTGTATCTTTTATGTAACTCATGTACTCCGAAGTCCTTATGTAATGTAACTGGTCCTTTTGTAAAGCGCTCTGACACCTTTGGGTAAAGTTCACGCTATATAAAATCGCATTAAATAAATAAATAAATAAACAAGCATTGGCATAGCCAATAGGTCTCGCCTTTGGGACCTTATAAGTGTTTAGCCATGCAACAGATGATGTTGTTGCACCAAGGATATTCTACTGCATAACTAAATACTTATAAGGTTCCAAAGGCGAGACCTATTGGCTATGCCAATGCTTGTTGTATTTGTGTCCATTATTGCTTTCTTTAACGGTTTTTAATAAATTACTTCTTTCTTGAAAACCAATCGTCAGTGCAGACAGTCATCTTTGGTAGGAATGGTTATCACTCACAATCTACTTACTGGGTGATTTAAATGGGCTTTGTTCCTTAACAGGTATGTCATTAGCCAAGACCTTTTAAGTTTAATAAAATTATATGTATAATATACTTATTTACAGGGGCTTTCCGGTCGCCCTCTTCATCCATTGGTCTGTTGGTGTGTCATGCACATATTTCTTCCTCTGCCGCCCACTATAGCATATACCATGAGACAATGGGTTGGTGTTGCAAGTAGGAACCATGCGTGAAGGCTTAAGATGTAATTTATTTCATAACATCAAGTATTTGGTATAAATGCAGCACACGTCCTCTCGTCCCTGCTTCCTTCCACCAACTGCCTGCTCCCCAGCAACCTGGACCGTTATTCCCATATTCTAATCATTACATCCAATACATTCTACTACTGTGAAATACCATTACAACACATCCCCCTTTTAATCAATCAAAAAAAATTAAAACAAAAAAAAACACTGAACAGTATCATCGGAATGCAAAATGTACACAATAATTAATATGTGTTCTATAAGCTTTCATGTACATAGTCCTCTAACCACTTAGCTGGTTTTCTAAATCTCTTATTACATACATCTTTATCAATGTTACTACTACCCACATTTTCCTCTAGATGACCCTGTGCAACAATATCTTCACCTGAAGCATCGTCAGACGCATCATGCGAAGACACCATCCATTCATTAGTGATCACATTGTTTGTTTCAAACTGAACTCCATCAGATCCAGCAGAAACAGAAGTACTATTATGACAATGAGCAGTGTCATTTACATGTTTCTGGACATCAATGAAAGGATCACTGACATTCCTGGAATGTTCAACATCCATCTCCATCCAAGTAACAGAGTGACAAAAAGCTATTCTTTTAAGATTTCATACCTTTCCAGTAAGTCTCACAGAATTTTCCAAAATTTCATTGACTTCTTCTGGATCATAAAATTTACTCTGACCTTTTATAACACAACCCGGTTTCTTAACTCGGACCCAATCCCCTACCTTAATCTCCACCTTCTTAGTGCCATTTTTGGAGTCGTAGTACAGTTTACTTTTTTCCTTGCAGTTTTTTACGTTCTCTCTAACATCTTCAATAGACCAACTCTCACTGCTCGAATGAAACAGCCATCCTGGGTTAAATTTTGATCTGAGATTCCACCCTCTCATCATAACAAATGGAGAAACACCGGTAGATTAATTCATTGTAACTCTATAGGACCAGACAGTTTTTCCAAGTTGGGTCACGCAATCTTCATTACAAGCAATGGCCAATTGAATTGCTCTTTTTATGACACAGTTGACTCTCTCATCCATGCCATTACTGCTTGGATTATAAAGGGAAGTTGTTTTGTGCTTAATTCCTACTCTTCCAAAATATGACGCTTTAAGAGGAACAAACTGGACACCATTGTCGCTTAAAATGGCGGTGGGAATTCCCTCAGGCACAAACACTTGATCTAAGAATTCTAAAACAGTCAGTATCCACATGGTCAACAACCTTGATTACAGGCCACCTAGTAAACAGATCAATGAGTACCAAAACATACTTTTGTGGCGTACCGATAGGTCCCATGACATTCAGGGCTACAGATTCCCATGGGTTCTGAGAACTGTCTATAATACACATTGGAGGTCTGGTAATAACTAAAGATTTATCAGCATTTATGCAATTAGTACATTCCCTCACAAATTTCTCAATTTCACGGTTAATACCAGGCCACCTCAAAAAACATTTACAACGGCTTTCGTTCTTGATATACCAAAATGACCTTCATGAGCCAAATCAATAACAGTTTTGCATAGACAAAACGGAGGATCACTTTTTCACCTCTTAAAATGGTACCATTGTCTTCAGTAAGTTCAGATCTCACTGCCCAAAATGGTCGAATAGACTCTGTAATGTTACTCTTGTTTGGCCATTCGCTATTAACATACCTCAACACTTCATGTAAACATTTCTCCATTCTGAATTCCACTCATCCACTTTACCAGCAGGTGCACCACTGTCATGCACTAATGCAACCTGAAACCCATTTCAAATTTCATCCTCGCATTCTTCCATCTGAATAGGCATTCTGGAAAGGAAGTCAGCCATAACATTATCTTTGCCTGGAACATACAACATTTTGTAGTTGTAGTCTTTCATTTGCATGGATAATCGAGCTATCTGAGCTGAGGCCTTGATGGTACCTTCTGTAGATAATAATTTCACTAGGGGTTTATGGTCCGATCAAATAGTACAGGGTTTTCCCCAAACAAACGCTCTAAAATGTTTCCAAGCGCAAGCTAAGGATTCATGTTTTATAGGAGGATAGTTTTCTTCAGAAGGAGACAATGACCTTGATGCATAAGCAATAACATTTTCCTTTCCTGACATGTCAACTTGTGATAACACAGCTCCTAATCCGTTACTGCTGGCATCTGTGGTAACAACATTATTAGCACAGGGGTCAAAACTCTTCAAAGATTAAGCTTTTGCAATTGCAGCATTAACATCTGAGAATTCTTCCTCACACTGACTTGACCAGACACATGTTTTAGTTTTTCAAGAATTGTCTCATGTGGTAAGTTCTTTCGGAGAACCTCAGTACAAATTTTGCATGGTTCTCCACCATCCCCATAAAGAAACGTACATCATCCTCATTATTAGGACTAGAAGCATCATTCATGATCCTAACTAAAGAAGGTTTGGGTCTTACACCATTTCCATCAATAATATGACCAAGGTATGTCACTTCCCTCTCTGCAAATCTGCACTTAGTAAATTCAATAGTTAAACCTTTAGAATTCAAAATTTCAATATTTTCTCATGTTCTTCTTTGGTATCTCCAAAAACTGAAATATCATCTTGGAAGAACTTCATTCCCGTAACCTTGGAGAATAGAATAAACAATAAATGTTGGAATACCGCTGTTCCGGAAGCTAATCTGAATGGCATTCTCTTAAACTGGAAACAACCATCCGGGGTAATAAATACAGTATATTGTTTAGATTCAATGGATAAGGGTATCTGGGGATAAGGGGATGATAAATCAATGGTGGAAAACCATTTAGCTACTTTTAACGAAGCAACCATCTCGTTTATCCTTGGTAAAGGAAATTTGTCAACTACTATATTGTTAATGAGACGGTGTAAGTCAACACACAATCTCAATTTGCCATTTTTACATCTGGCCACCACTAATGAAGAAATCCATTCTGAGCTTTCTACTGGCTCAATAACCCCAGAGGACGCCAGTTTTTCTAATTCTTCAGAAAGTTCATCACGGACCATAAATGGTACATTCCTGACTTTGTGAATTTTCAGCTTCTGCGCAACTCTTCAACTATATTTTGTGCTCAAAACGTTTTAGCTTTCCTAACTTATTACTGAAAACATTAGGGAATTCTGACTGAATACTGTCACCAATTTTCTTGCCCTCATCCCTAATCAACACCTGTTCCTCCATGTTGGGATCAAAAATTGTGGATAATTTCTCTTGATCAACCCAACCTAACACAGGAGGTCCCTTTTTTGCAACATACAATTTTCCTCTAGTGGATCTATTCTTGAACCTAAACTTGAACCATCTGAACCCAATCATATCAATTCTTTGCCCACTATATCCTTCTGGTTCAATATCAGTTGGCAATAACTTTTCTCCTACCTTGCATACAATTTTTTTTCCCCACAAGTCTTCATTGATATTGGTAAATGGTGAGTCTGAATCTGCATAAATTGTTAAATGAACTCCACCAATGACCATTGAACATTCTGGTTTGTTTTTTTCAACTGTACCATGAATGTTTAACACTAAATTATTGCACAAACTAGCTACATTGCCACATCCTTCTGTATCACTAGTAGGTGATTCACCACACTCCACATTAACATCCTCACATACACATTTTATGCATTTCTTCTTTTTTCAACACACTAATGTCCTAAGATACCGTAATTGCTAAATTTTAGCTTGATAGCAGGGCACATTTTACTAAATGCAAGATGATCTTTACTATCACACCTATAACACGTTAGTTGTTCTTTAGGTTTTTTATCCTTGTTAAAGTTAGCGGAATTATTTACTGGTTTATAACGTACTTTGTAAATAGTTTCGCCATCCTTATGTTCTTTTTTTAGGGCATAAGCTGATTTACTAGATAATTCAGCTTTTTGCACTATTGCTACTACCTCATCCAAAAAAGAATCGCCATTTATCCAAAGACGCTTCTGAATAGCAGGATTGCATGCATTACCACCTAGTCACATATGAATTCATCTTGCAAGGTGCCAGACCTGCAATCCATACCTAGTTTTTTTTTAAACTCAGCAACATACTCATCAATAGATTCATCCCTTTCCTGTTTTCGTTGGAAAAAGTTGAATCTAGTGATACCCATACACACTTTGGGTTTAAAATAAACATCCAAATGGTGAATAGCAGCATCAAAAACATTAATATCCCCTACGATAGTAGCTTTTGTCATTTATGAACATACTTTGAGCCCATGAGGACCAATAGAGTGTAGAAGTATTAGTTTTTTCTGATCTGCGGACATCTTCGCATCATCTATAGCAGTAATATAATTAAAAAAATATTCTTTCCATTCGCCCCATTTCAATAGGGGTGTAGAACCTGAAGGCCAGAATGGTTGAGGTGCGGTAATATTGTAACTGAACTAACATAATGGTTCTCTACTGGATACATAAGTAATGGAAGGAGAGGGAAAAAACAACAATAAACTAATATTACTTTTTTAAAGTTTTAAAAGTAGAGTTTAATAAGTAGGAAAAAGGGAAATAACAAGTAGCAGGTTCACAATATAACATAATAACAATGTATTGAAAACATTTGAATAATAATAAGATAGAACAGGAACATTTTTGCAATTACATGTAGAAAACAGGATAAGAAGGGGAGGGAAAAAGTAGAATGGAAAGAGCAAAAAATAAAAGCACTTCTCATTTAATGAAATTAGCATAATTATAAACAGTAGTGGAATTACAAAAATCATAGAGTGCATATTATCAGTGAAACAAAAAAGCACAACATATTACAATTAGTATGGAAGCTCTAAGAAGAAAAATAATATATTCAAGGAGGTTTAGATACTTTATCAGTTAAGGGTTGATGTATGAAAGTCCTTGAAACTGAGGAATCTAGAAAAATGGTTACTGGAGACCAGAGAGAATTTCGTTTAATAGTAAAAGACATTGGGACAGTATAGGCTCTACCTAGTCTATGATTATAACAAACACCATACCACCATGCTTGAAAGGAGATCTTCAGAGCATTCTTCCAATTTTTGTAATCTGTTGAAATGCGACAGCAATTAAAAGTCTACAATTTGTTTATTAAAGTACAACAATGCCAATAATCAGAAAGACTACCTAAAATAAATTAGTAAATGAGAATGGTATATGTGTATGAAAAATAGAGGTCATTTGTTTCCACACTTGTAACCAAAATTAATAGGTGGTAGGACATTCAAATAAAATATGTTTAATATCAGAAATTGATGCAGAACAGGACCAACAAGATGATGAAGAGGCCCTATCAAATTTGTGTAAAGAAACAGGAGTGATTAGAAGGTGGTTATAAATAAAAAAGAGCGTTTGAGTTGTGTTGGCAGCACGTGATGTCTTGCGAATTGTAAGCCATATTTTGGTCCACAAAGGAATAGGAAAGGAGGTGTGAAGAACTGCTTCCCATTCTAATTCTAGGGTTGATTTGTGTCAATCAACAGTGGGAGAGGTAAGGTGGGTATATATATGAGAAGCAGCAAGGGCAGTTAGCAGTAATGTTGGTATAGGTGAAATAGGAAGAGGGGAAATGGGTAAAAAATAAAGTGAAAGGTATGTGGTAGAAATAGAAGAGATCAGTGACTGAAATGTGTGTTGATATGAAAAAGGAAAGTGAAAGATGGATTGAGCTTGCGAAAAAGAGATAGGTGAATGGTTATGTATCAATTGATGAGTCCATATCTCTCCAGGCTTTCCAAAAGATAGTTTCATTATTAATTTTAATTAATGTACTATACCAGATCGAGGATTGAAGGAATTGATCTAGAGGTGAAAGGGAAGAAATATAAAATGGACGTAATATTCTGCAAGCATTTTTGAGAATAGGAATAGACATGGAAAAAGACGTTTAGTAAAGGACAAAAATTCTGCAAAAGAAAAGGTTGAATAAAAGATAACTCCAATTCTGACCATAAGAAAGATGGAATTGTGGGTGGGCCATCTTGAAAATGTATTGACTGTTTTAAAAAGAAAGCATTTTGATAAGACTGAAAATGAGGAAAATTAACTCCTCCTTGCTGCTTTTGCCTTTGCAATTAGGACAAAGATATACAATGCTTTTTATTATTCCATAAGAATGCAGTGAGAATAGAATACGTTTTTCTTACAGTAGAGGTGGGAATGTTAATTGGAATTGCCGAAAGATAGAAAAGAATGATGGGGACTAACATTATCTTAATAGAATCTAACCTACCCCACCAGGAGAAAAATAGTGGATTCCATCTTGAAGTTAGGTTAGATAAAGTAGACAGTAACGTAGTAGTGTTGAGCGATATAGTGTCTTTTATAGAAGTAGTGAACCAAAGGCCCATTTTTGTTGTGCTCCAAAGAAATCCTGAAGGGGGGAAATCGTGTTTGAGACACCATTTGTTAAGTGGAAGGATTTCACATTTGTCAGAATTAAGTTTATAACCTGAAAGTGAGGCAAAAGTGGAAACTGCGTTTGAAAAGAGTTGTAAAGAAGAATCAGGAAAGGCCATAAATAAAAGAATATCACCAGCGTAGACTGAAAATTCAATTTGTTTATCTCCATATTTGAATCCTTGTCTGGCACTATTTTGTCGAATTTTAGATAGAAAAGGTCGAGAGCTACAATAACAAGCATTTGCAATGCAATGGGTCTCGCATTTGCGAGAGCTTGAGCTATTGGCATTATAAATGACAATGCCTTTACAATGCCAATAGATCAAACTCTCTCAAATGCGAGACCTTTGTGGCACCCGCGCTGTAGCTTGCAACATTGTAAGCAAAAGTGTGGGTGCCATGATAGCTTCCAAAGCAAAGAAATAGAAAAAAACCTTTTTTCTATTTATTTACTTTTGAAGCAATCGCGGCACTCGCACTTTAGCTTAAGATGTTCAAAGCTAAAGCGCGGGTGCTGCGATTGTAACAAAAGTAAATAAATAGAAAAAAATGGCGGTGCACGCTTTTTTAAATTCTATTTATTTACTTTTGTTACAATTGCGGCACTTGTGCTTTAGCTTTGAACATCGTAAGCTAAATCACGGGTGGTGCGATTCCTTCAAAAGTAAACAAACAGACAAAAAATGCTATTTTTCCCCCAATTTGTTTACTTTAAAAGCAATCGCGGCACCCGTGCTTTAGCTTAAGATATTCAAAGCTAAAGCGTGGACGCCGCCAATTAAATAAATAAAAGAAATAAATATAAAGGCATGCGGCCCTGTTCGGCCAGCAAGTAACAAAAGAAAAGCGCAGCTGGCATTATTCTTAACGAGGCGCGCGCTGAATAAATGAAAAAAATAAAATAAAGCATTGAGGGAGAGGGCGAAGCAAGAATATGATTATAGGTGGCAGGAGAGAGCGCGGTGTACAGGAATAGGCACGTGGAGGGAAGAACATTAAGATAAGTAGCTTGACAGAATAAGGCACTGGTGTGTGTTGAGACAGGGAGAATAAAACGCAAAGGGCTTAATAAAGTTAAAAAGGGAGCGAGCAACTAGGCGTAACCGAGGCAGAGCGCGTGCATATGTTTTGTTGTGCATGCGCGCAGAGAGGAGACGCCATGCGCGTGCACATCGCCTGTCCGTGCGTGCACATGGTTTGTCTCCCTTCGCTAGCAAAACCGACAACAATAGTCTCGCCAAGGCGAAGCAGCGCATGCGCTGCGTTCGCTAGGCGAGACCTAAAAAGCAGAGGCAATAGGGGACATCCTTGTCGTACACCTCTGTGTAAAAGAAAAGGAGAGGAGATTAGGCCATTGACAAATATAAATGCAGAGGGGAAGAATATAAAAGAGAGATTAAGTTGATAAACTTTTTCCCAAAACGAAACCATGAAAGTGTAGAGAATAAAAAATTCCAGTGTACCTGATCAAAAGCTTTCTCAGCATCCAAGGAAATGGCTGCTAAAGAATGTTTATAAGCTTTAGATTTACTCAGAACATCTAAGAAAAGCCTGGTATTATCAGATAGTTGTCTACCTTTAACAAAACCAGCTTGTTCACCACCAATTAAATTGGAGAGGAGAGGATCAAGGCGTAACCCCAGGATCTTGGCAAAAATTTTATAATCAGAATTAACTAAGGAAATCGGTCTATAATTTTTGCATAACTTATGATCTTTATTATCTTTTGGTATAAGGCATATTAAGGCTTCTTGAAATGTCCCGGTAGCAGAATTGGAGGAAGTAAAGAAAGTAAATAATCAATGTAATTTAGAGATTAATTTTGAGAGAAATGGAGGTAGAATTCAATAGGAAAACCATCAGGCCCAGGAGCTTTGCCGTTTTTTAGTAGAGGTAATAGCAGTATGAATGGCATAAATTGTGATATCAGATTCAAGGGAAGAAAAATCAGTGTTTAAATCAAATTCCTTATGGATAGAAGAAAGATGTGAGTTAATATCAGATTGGATAGGATCTAATTCTGGCGTATATAGATTTTGATAGATTTTAGTAAATTCATTAAGGATATCATTGTCTCTAAAACGAGGCATGTAATCATCTCTTAAAATAGTTTCTATTTTAGTTCGCTTTTTTTAAATTTTAAGATAATTTGTTAAGAGTTTACCGGCTTTATTTTGACCACCATAGTATCTGGAACTAGATTTAAGGAGATAAGAGTTAGCGTCTTCTGTGGAGAGTTTATTGAAATCAAATTTAAACTTAATTAAATTATCTAAACAAGTCTTAGATTTGGATACCAAGTAGGATTGCTCTAAGGATTTAATATGTTTCATTAAATCTAATGCTTTTTTGAATTTATTTTCTTTTTAGTGGAAACATAAGTCAGGAGATTCATTCAGAGCAAAAAATTCTGTTATAAAAGTATCAAAGCGTTGTGTGAAAGAGGTATCCAATAAAAGAGAAATATTGAAGCGCCAACGTCTAACTATGGGGGGACGGGAAGGAGGTCTAGATCTAGAATTACCGATGCATGATCAGAAATCAAAATGGTACCTATCTCAGCTCGTAAGATGTGTTGAGATTAGGGTTTAGAGACAAAAAGGTGATCAATCCTAGACTGAGAGAAATGTACAGGGCAGAAAAAAGTATATTCTTGTAAACAGAGGTTGCAAATTCTCCAGGAATCAATAAAGGATCTTTGTTTGATGGCTGTGGTGAATTGTTTGTGAATGTAGGAAGGGACAAAAGAAGACTTGGAGGAGCGATCTAAAAAAGGATCCATTACCAGATTGCAATCCCCACCAAAAACTAAGTAGTCATCAGAAATAGACATCAGTTTGGGTGTAATTGAGGGCCAAAAAGTGTTATCGGGATGTGAGGGTGCATAAATATTAAAAACAGATATTGGTATTTTGTTTACTTGTAATCTTACGAGAAGCCATCAACCTTCTTTATCTGATTCTTGTGATAACAAGGTAACATCCAAAGATTTTTTACACAGAATTACAACTCTATTACGTTTCCCATCACCTGGTGAGGAAAATGCATGTTCCACCCAATGTCTAACAAGTTTTTTGGTCTCCAATTCAGTAACATGAGTTTCTTGTAACAAAGCAATATCAGCATTTAATTTGGCTGAATGAGTAAGAACTCTTTGTCGTTTAAGAGGTGAGCCTAACCCTTTTACATTCCAAGTAATAATGTGTAAAATCATGAATAAAGAATTGCAGTGAAATCAGCGTACTCTAAAAGTAAAGATTAAAAATTACGTAAATTGTTTAATCGAGTACAAAATAAAATCATGCATTTCTTAGCAGAGAGAGAAATATTACAGAAAATAGCACATTGAAAGAGAAGGAGCAAGATGAAGAATACAAAATTAAGAAGAGAGAAAACATAGAAAAGAGTATGAAAATAGAAGGAAAGAAAAGGAAATGCAGATAGAGAAAAGAAAACATGAAAAGGATAAAATAAATAAGGGTGTTGACAGAAACAAATTAAGACAAAAGACAAACCAAATACCAGCACAAAATAATCAGGAGTGGTGCAACCACAAAAGGGAACATGACAACAACTGGGCTCCAGAGGCAGCCGGAGGGGAGACATCCAGACCATAGATATGGGTATAGAAATAGGAGGATTTGCTGGGCACAACACTAAAAGAGGGTACCTAAGAGGTGAAGAAAAAGATATACATTATTATCTTATACAAAGATATATCTTTCAAAGACTAATACAACATGAAATTAAATGGTAGGTTAACCTAGACATTACAAAATATAGCAACAACAATGTGAAACATATATGAAGCTTTCAAGTGAAAGGGTATTTACAGGTGTCCATTGTTTCCATTTTACAGTTGTCAATAAATTTCTGCAGCATGGAGGGATCTTCGTACGTTGTTATTTTGTTATTGTAGGTTACTTTAAAGAAACACAGATGGAAAAGTCCAAATCTGGCTCCAAGGGAACGTAGCGCAGGTCGCATGTCTAGAAATTTCTTCCATCTGTCTACTGTAGCTTAAGCCAGATCTTGAATAAAATATAATGGGTGTCCTGACCAAATAACACGTCCTTTGGTTTTTGCTGCTTTGATAACTGTGAGAAGATCCTGATATTCCAGAAAAATATTATAACACCCTGAGGTTTTTGTGATGAGGAGGCATGTTGAGCTCGATGACCAAGTCTATGAGCACGTTGTATGTTAAGCTTAGTGGATTCAGGCATATCCAGAAGTTTTGGAAGAAAATTCTGGAAAAAGGAAATAGGTTGAGAGCCTTCTGTTTCCTCTGCAAGTCCGTAAATGCGAAGGTTGTTGTGTCGATTCCGATTTTCTAAATCTTCAGTAACTTTCTTAAGATATGAGACTTCCGCTTTAAGGTGCGTAACATCTTGAACAGTATCCTGAATAGAAAGCATCTCATGTTCTATGTTCGCAACTCTATTTTCCATCATAGATCATTTGTCGTCCAGTTGCTGAAGCTTTGTATTAGTTTCCTCCATATAGGGTTTCAAGGCGTGAATCTCATGTAGAAGGAGCTCCATAGAAATAGAGAAAATAGGTTTAACAGGTGATGGAGGATCTTTTTTTGGCCTTTTGTTTGCTGTTAGCGGAGCTGTGGTTGGTATTTTAGAGGGTTGCTTAGAAGAAATAGTAGAGGTGCAGGCAGAGGACGAAAGAGAATCTTGAGATACCAGGATGTTCCATAATGGATTCCAGTTAAGAAAAAGAGTTTTTAGTATCCACTGTATACTGAGAGTGAGCCATGCCAGGGGTGGGTAATTTTAAATTCCTAGTTTTCCCCATATATAAATATAAATGATAAAATAAAGGGAAATTGGTATATGGAATTATCTCTAAATGAGCTGCAGTTAAAATGTAGTTAAAACAGTCTCACATGGCAGACTATTGCAGTGCTTCAGAAAATAGAAATGCTAACTTGAATAGATAAATTGTTTAAAATTAAACTTCGCAGGGCAACCTATTGCAGTGCTTCAGAAATAGAAATGCTAACTTGAAGAGATAAATTGTTGAAAGTGAAACTTCCCTCAGCAGTCTATGGCAGTGCTTCAGAAAATAGAAATGTTAACTTGAAGAGATAAATTGTTGAAAATAAACCCTCCCAGTACACAGAACAGCAGAGAGATTTATGAGGGCTGCAGGGTTGAAAGGTATGCCATTAGTACGGAAGCTCTGCTCATTTTAATGAACACCTCATGAGAGGAGATAAGATGGCGGTGCTGCTGGAGCTTCCAACTGGAAAGCATTTCTCTCAGTAAAGATGATAAAGAGCCCATTAAGCTGTCACCTGTGAATGCAGTTCTGTTCCAAAAGTATTCTGCTTCATTTGGAAATTAAAAGTATCAGTCTGGTGACAAAATTGTAGGTATGTGAAGAAGAATACCTCACAGCTGCCACAGAGCTCCGTTATGCTGCCGCCATCTTCAGTGGGTGCTAAGCCATGCCCCCCCATAAACTAATATTACTAAGAGTGGAATAGTTCAGTGTCCAATCTTCACCATGAAGCATGGACTAGGCCACTGTCCATTTTTCACCACTCGAAATGAAGGAATATCAGAAATGCCCGTAATTACCATAGTAAATTCCACAGTATATTGTTCAGTTCAAGCCTTAAAAGTAACAATATTCCAGTAGAAGTTCATCAAAACGATGTTGTAAAAGTAGCTGAGTCTTTGCACATGCGTACAATTGTGGATAGAATGGTGCGAGCTAATGCAAACAATAAAAAAATAAATTTAAAATAAAAAAAATATCTCTGATTTCAAGATGGCGGTGCGTAAGGTTATGCAGCGTGACCTCGCGTAGGGATTTCCTTCCTGTTCTGGCATAAGACACCCTGCCTCAATGACAAGTACACAGCACGTCACAGCAGCGGCGGTTCCAACAGCTTGCCGCTCCTGAGCGTTTGAAAGAACACAACGCAGTTTGATAAGTGGCAGCGCTACAGTTTTTGTACTGAAGGAAAGCGTATTGCTCCAATGCCGCCACAGCACATACCTCCTTGCACTTCCTATTCGTAGCAGGGCTCGTAATCGGGCTTCAAACGACTCCGCAGCATACCACAAACAATTTAGTAGCTCCAAAAGAAATGAATCCAAATAACGAGAAACAGTGCTGCTGAGTACTGATTAAATCACCAAAGTGGGTCCCACTAACCAGCTCGTCGCCAATTGTTGCAAGTAGGAATCGCGCGTGAAGGCGTAAGATGTAGCTTATTTAATAACATCAAGTATTCAATATAAATGCAGCACACGTCCTCTAGCCCCTGCTTCCTTCCACCAACTACCCGCTCCCCAGCAACATGGAACGTTATCCCCATATTCTAATCATTATATCCACTGTGCTAGACTACTGTGAAATCCCATTACAACAGTTGGGCCACTACAGCCATTGGCTAACTTCACTGTGAGTGACAGCCTTCTGCTCTTTCAAAAGGAGCACTTCCAAACCTAAACTAGTTCTCTTCAGTGCCAGGGACTACTTTGGCAATGTGTGTGTTTTGTCTTCTGTATCTAGGTTATGATGTTGTTTTCTGTATCTAAGTTATGATGTAGAGATCTGGAATGTGGGGTGGTTGCTAATGTGGAATGTTATGGGTTGATTCTTGAGCAATTGCTTTGGTACTTCGATGGGATGGGGTCTCTGCTGATGCTGTCCTTAATAAATAGGATCATTCTCACCAGGACCTAGCATGGCCTTATTTATGGACTTCACAGTGTACTTTTTGTAACAAAAAATATTTTTGGTTTTAGACAATGTTTTATATTGGTGAGGACACAGAAGCTCCCCCAACTACGAAAAACTCAACCATTGTAAATAAGTCTCCCGGTTTTCCGTTTTTTTACGGATTTTTACAGATAAATACAGACAGAAAACAATGTGTTTTCTGTCTGCATTTATTTTTAAAAGTTGATAAATACAGAAAATTGGGCTTCTTTTAAAGGAGGCTCTAAAGCCCCATACTAGTGTTAAGGACAAACAAGACTCAAATGCACTTGGCATCATTCCAACTGGGACGCAGTCGGTATTTGTCAGCACACTGTTCTTCCACAGGCCATCATTTAGAGCTGGCCAGGAAATTCAGAGTAACACCAGAAATTGTTCACTACACTACCACATCCGATATTCATGTTACCCCAAATTTAGAGGCTTCCAATTGCTCCTTCTTTTTTTGCTCTTAAAGCTGCAGCTTATCACCGCTGGCACTAATGGGCATGCTGTCCCTGCGCTATGAGGTAGTGTTGAAATATTGATCAATTGCTAATACCAATTTTCTTTAAATCGCTAAAGTTGTGGTACATATGTTCCTACCTGTAAATAAAACTTTTCGGTGGCGTTTTGCTTCTAAACAGATGGCGGTAGTATCTATCATCAACAGACTAAGGGGCCGATTCCGATTCGGGCCGGAAATCTCTCCGACCGAGCCGGACCCGAAGAGATTACCGACCGAATCGGACCCGTGCAGTCCGACCGAACGAGTACGATGCGCACGTATGCCATCGGACTCAATTCGGTCGGACTCCCATTGAAGTCAATGGGAGCCTGTCGTACAACGCGTACGCGGGCTCCCATTGACTCAATGGGTGCGAGGCGGACAAGGGCGCCCCTACAGCGTGTACGCGGCGAAGCGGCTCGCGCCGTACACGCACAGGTAGGGGGGACCCATGGGTCCCCCCTGTGTGCGACTCGCGCGGCTACACGTACAGGGGGGTCCGACAAGGACCCCCAAAGTACGGCTCCGACTGCTCTTTGGAGCCGGAGTGCGCGGCTCGGTCGGACTGCTCGCGGCGCGCATCGTACTTACCCGGCCGGGGAACGTCTCCATTGCGCGGTGCGAGTCGAGTCCGAGCGAGTCGGTCGGTGCGGTTAGACCCGGGAACGAGTCGGTCGGAGCGGTCGGGACGCCCGGACGAGTCGGTCGGCGATTTCGCATCGTACTCGCTCGCCCGGACGCGCGTACGAATCGGTCGGGAAATAGGGCTCTGAATCGGATCCGGTTAAGCCGAATCCAATTCGGAGCCCTACCGGCCGAGATCGGAATCGGCCCCTAAGTGTCACTCAACAACATCCCTTCCTATGCTAGGCCTCCACTGCTTTCACATAAGCAACGCAAATCTCCCTACATGCACCCTGTAATTTTTTTTATATAAAGTGTGAACTTGGCCCAAGGGCATTAGAGTACTGAGAGATTCCATTACACAAGGTAATATTTTTTGTCTACAAGTCTAGGGTGTTCATGGCCAGGGTCACCAAAAGGAGAAGACAGGATCTTGGTAAAAATAGGATCCGTGCTATGTCCCATCCAACAGAGAGTTTTCCTGATTAAAGGAAAACTACACTCCAGACAAAACAGTCGCTGCACAGATTTACCAACACTGGGGAAAGACTAACAAAGTCTGAATATGTAACATGCTGCTGCAATAATGCAACCCTCTAAGGCACACCCACTAACCAGCCAGGGGAAGGCAAGTGGTAGAAAGATAATTCAATGTATTTTCCAACCTGGAAACGAAATCATTATCACTTCCATTGGTAGAACTAACTTGCATGAAACATCCTGGCCATATGTACGACCCCTTTAAACTGAAAGCTCAAATTAAGATGCTGAGGTGACTGAACCGCGCTACTAAGTTGAGAATCTAGCAAATAATATGCCCTATCACAGCACTAAATCAAAAATGTAGATACATGGAAAAATGGTGATATGTGGGGATCACCATGAGACTTGTACCTAAAACGGCTTGTTTGCAACACATTTATGGCAAGAACTGACAAAAACATACATTTGAGTAGTATAAATTGTCTGCCTGAAGAGCTACATAACATAAAATTAGTTAACTATTTGTGCCAACATACATTTGTGGTATAATGCTGATATTTACCAGTGTATGTTTTGTTATATGATATTTGGCAGCTGAAATAGCTAAATTAGACAGACATCAAAGTAGGGGTGCGTGTCTATCAGTTAAATAAATATGGAAATGTACACTTTTACAACTTCATTTATCCGCAAAACACAAAATAAATATGGATAAATACAGATAAAGCAGGCAAAAAATAAATATGGATAAATACAGACGGAAATGCGAAAAAAATAAATACCATAAAACCGGGAGCCCTAATTGTAAAGCTAAAAGGCTGGCAGCCGATGCCAGTCCTATTGGCTTAGCCAATGTTTGTTTTTAATTGGATAATCAATCAGTATCTTGTCAAACAGATTTCTCCCTCCTCACCACATGTCCCTTTACCTTGGCGTGGTGCCAGTCTGCCCCAACTGATCTTTTTTCCTTCCTACTAACCCGTGAGCGATGCTTGCTCTGAAATAGAATTGTAGTTGATTCTGGGGAAAATATAGAATTTGTTTTCTAGTGTAAGGGAATTTTATCTGGCTGAATGTTACTGAAATAATTCTCTGCTGATTAGTATCTGTTCCATGTCCTTATGTTTTTCTGTTGGCTCTTCCTGCAGTAGTCGATTCCAACTCACTTTTTACTCCAAGACCTTGGAGCAAGGGGATCCATTCACGTTCTGTCCAGTTCTATGTATAGGTGTGGGTTTGGTGTTCATGCTTACATTCTGAATAGACCTTATATGGGGGAGCATTATGTGTTCACGCTCATCTTTTGACATCACTCTCTTTCCAAGACTTCCAGTGAGTTTGAATTAGGTGATCTTGCTTGCTTCCTGCCCAAGCCTTACACAAATGTGTTTCTGACAAAGGCCTTACTAAAGAGTGGCCAAGGTGCTCATGATCATTTTCTGAGCAAAGACTTCTATGGATGTGGGTGAGGTGTTACTTCTTTATTCCTAGTTATACAAAGTCTTTACAAGGGTGAGAGTAAAGAGTTTCAGCTCACTTTCTGAATTAAAAGGGTGAGGGTATTTTTTTGTTCAAAGCCTAATCAGAGTAAGGATAAAGTAACATGATTACCCTCCACTTAGCTCATTTTCTGTCCAAGCCTTCCATGGGTGTGGGTGCAGTGTTACTTTTCAATCACTATTTATCTATGGGCTTAAAAGGGTGAGAGTAAAGAGTTTCAGCCCACTTTCTGAATTAAAAAGATGAGGGTATTTTTCTGTTCAAGGCCTAACCAGAGTAAGGATAAAGTAACATGATCCTTATGCTCCTTTTAGCTCATTTTCTGCCCAAGCCTTACGTGGTGGTACTAACAGTCTGTCTAAGACCTTGAGTGCTCAAGTTATGCATGTTATGCATGGCATAGCATACACCAATTAGTTGCCATCTTTTTGCTTCTGGTAGACATTGGTCTGCAACTTTGACTTTTCTCAATAGAGGAAATTATGGGGAAAATAGCATAGGAAGGTCATGCAACTACTTCCTGTTTCACAATAAGTGTGGGTGAAGTGTTTTGGACAGTGTAGGTTTTTTTTCCATGGTTGTACTCTAGTGGGTGTGGGTGCACATTCATGCTTTACCTGTTTGCCTATGGTAGATGTCATAGGTAACCTCTGACGTGTGTTGTACCTTTGATCATGTCTTTAGGTCTTGCAGTCTATCTAAAATGTCAGACTGTCACTCAGAAGAAGGGTTCCCTTAACCCTCTACTGTTGTTTCTGATTTGGCACTAAATGGTGCCTCTCACACTTACCAACCATAGCCTGCTATTCCTTTGATTCCTTATCCTCCGAAATTCCCGGTTCTCTGGCTCTTCAGGATGTGGAACTTTAAGTATTGTTATATCTGAAATTTCATGTTGAGGACATCCCTATCTCTAAGACTAACTACCACTTTTCCAAGTAGTCTTAATTCTCCCCTACTCTTA
The DNA here is from genome assembly GCA_963921515.1 of Calotriton arnoldi. Lineage (NCBI taxonomy): Eukaryota > Metazoa > Chordata > Amphibia > Caudata > Salamandridae > Calotriton > Calotriton arnoldi. The sequence continues at coordinate 1,038,336 of CAWUFW010001100.1, forward strand.
AAAGCTACAGAGATAAAGTCCAGTGTCAATCCTGTCTTTGGTCCCACCCAGAACATCATCTGTATTTCCCTTTTTAGAGCCTTATAGCTCTGCTGCCCGGAGACAGTACACACAGCACTTCAGGCTTCCCAAAAGTACTGTCCACACTGTCCTTGCAGAGGTGATGGGAAGGGGTTCCTGCTTATTTCCTGACATAGGCCTGGGTACATGTAACGAGCTCCTGCTTGACGGTAAGATGTTCCTGTATACTTTTCTTATCTAAGACCTTACGTTTTGCAGGTTCCTAACCTTGGCACAAAACCAGATACAGAAGCTGAAAAATCTCCGATCCCTGCAGCGCCTGCAGTTTCTGGACGTATCCGATAATCAGATTGACAATTTGGAGACTGGTATGAGGTCTTGACTGTTTCAGCCCCTTCTCAATTGCTCTTTAGAAGCCACAACCCTTCTAATAAGTTGATGCTTCCATTCTGAATCTCATCCAGGATGAGTATCCCCACCAAAAAACAGCTGTGGAGCATGTACATAATGCTGGACAAAGACTCCTTACCTTTACATTTTTTTACACACGATCACAAGTTTTTCCAAGTACACAAAAACTGAAGATCCACTAGCTTAGAATACTCTCTGATCAGAGGTATAGAATTCCCATCGCTCAATGCCTAGGACATATTGTTTGGGTTCAAGGACATCAAGTTTTCATGTTTATTTTGTCCTTTGGACAAGTAGGCACAACCCCTGCAGCACTTTGGCTGCCAGTTCACAGCACCACATTATGGATCTGTGAAAGAGCATTGTCTGAAGTTAAAGTAAGATTTTTATCCATATGATGATGCTGTTATTTATGGTTCATTAATGGAAAGTTCTTATTAATAGGGTGAGTGCTCTAAGGAAATCCTGTGAGCGCGGCTTGCACTACTGACAGTGATTCCAGTATAAAAATGTACACACACGGTTGCAAAGTTTAACAATTTAAGGCTACCTATAATGCTCCCAGAACGCTCTCTGATTAGATGCAAGTATTCCAAGAAGACAGAACGTAAAATTGATGATTATCTGCTTTCAAAACGGAATGTACACATTACATAGCAACTGGAAAAAATTTGTTTTGTTAAACTATGCAATTTTAGATACCATTTCTTTGAGGCATCATTTAGTAAAATGTGTTTGATATGTGCTAGCATTTCCAAAAAATAATAATGGGAAATTAGTGTAAAACCAATTTCAGTAAGATTATACACAACTTGAAAATAAAATAAATAAGCATTGCCAAAGACTATAGGTCTGGCACTGATTGCCACCTTTTTGGTTTTGTCAATGGATGGTTTGTTATGACAGAGTTTTTGTAAAACTTTATTATTGTGAAAGCTCCTGGGCTCTCACCAATTTATCAAAAACTTTGGCTAAAAGCATAAATGTTTTTGGTCTCAAAAACCACACATTGCCATAGTAGTCCCTTGCACTGAAGGCAACTACTTTGTATGCAATGTGCTCCTTGTGAAATTGCAGAATACCCACATTAACAGTGAAGTTAACCATATATGAATTTATAAATATATCTAATTTTTATAAAAACAAAAGTCTTAGCTAACACCAAACACAATTAGGGGCCCAATTATTTTAAAAAAAGCCAAAAATTGCCTATATGGTATTTATCCTTGCGTTAATGCAGATTTAAAACTTTCATGATGTCAAAAGAATTTAGAAAAGTAGGGCTGGAAACCATACTCCTAGAAAAACTTTGTGAACTGCATTTTAGTGTGAGCAAATATGCATGTGTATGTTTGCTCATGTGAAAATCTGCTGAGCGTTGGCAAATCCACTTTGCCTACAACCTTTTCCCACCCTCCAAAATGTTTTTCTTCTACCCTTCAATTAATAAAATTTCTTGTAAAGCGCGACTACTAATCCGTTAGGGTCTCAAGGCGCTGGGGGGTGGGGGGTAGGGTCTGCGGTTCAGTCGAAGAGCCAGGTCTTGAGGTCCTTCCTGAATTGCGGCAGCAATGGTGTTTGCCTGAGGTGCAGAGGCAAGGAGATCCAGGTCTTTGCAGCGAGGTAGGAGAAGGATCTTCCTCCGGGTGTGGTCTTGCGGATCCATGGGATCGTGGTCAGGGCCAGTTGGGCAGAGAGGAGATGTCTGGTGAGAGTGTAGAAGGAGAGGCGGTGGTTAAGGTGTGCAGGTCCAGTGTTGTGGAGGGTTTTGTAGGCATGCGTGAGGAGCTTGAAGGTAATTTTTCTTTTTATAGGTAACCAGTGAAGATCTCTCAGGTGGCTGGTGATGTGGCTGGAGCATGGGATGTACAGGATGAGTCTGGCGGAGGAGTTCTGGATGTTCTGCACTTTCTTTAGGAGTTTCTGGGTGGTGCTGGTGTAGAGAGTTTGCTGCTGACGAGTGCATGGGTGACCGTTTTCTTGGACTCGGTGGGGCTCCATTTTAAGATCTTATGAAGCATTCGGAGTGTGTGAAAGCAGGAGGACGAGACAGTGTTGATTTGGCGGTTCATTGAGAGCGAGGAGTCCAGGATGATGCAGAGGTTTCATGCGTGGTCCGTGGGTGTAGGAGGTTTCTGAGCACTGTGGGCCACCAGGAGTCGTCCGAGGTACAGGGGCTGTGCCCAAGATGAGGACTTCGGTCTTGTCTGAGTTGAACTTGAGGCGGCTGTCCTTTATCCAGGTGGCAACTGCCTTCATCCCGGTGTGGAAGTTCCTCTTGGCGGCTGTGGGTGAGTCTGTGAGGGTGATAATCAGCTGGGTGTCTTCGGCAACAATGTTGAGTCCATGGCTTCTGACGATGGTTGCAAGTGGGGCCATGTAGATGTTGAAGAAGGTGGGGCTCAGGGAGTGGGAGAGGATCCCTGAGGCACTCTGCAGCTGATCTCTGGGGGTTCTGAGTTGAACGGTGGAAGTCTGACTCTCTGTTCTCAGCTGGTGAGGCAGGAGCGGATCCATTCTAGGGCTTTATCGCAGATGCCGGCGTCGTGGAGACTTGCGCAGAGGGTGTGGTGGGAGGTCTAAGAGGATGAGGGCGGCAGTCTCACCTCAGTCGAGGAGGATGTGTATGTCGTCTGTAGCGGTGAGGTGGTTGCTGCTGAAGCCCGATTGGGAGAGGTCCAGGATGTGGTTTATTTCGATGAACTCAGAGAGCTGGGCATTGATGACTTTCTTGATGACTTTGGCTGGGAAGGGGAGCAGAGAGATGAGTCTGTAGTTCTTGAGGTCCAGCGGGTTGCCCAAGGGTTTCTTCAGTAGGGGGTTGATCTCTGCGTGTTTCCAGTCTACAGGGAAAGTGGCGGACTGGATGGAGTAGTTGATGGTATGGCACAGTTAGGGTGTGATGGAGGTGCAGGCTCTATTGAAGATGTGGTGAGGGCAGGGATCCGAGTGGGCTCTGGAGTGGATGCTCTTCATGATCCTGAGGGTGTCAGATTTGAGGGTGGTCCAGTTGGGCAAGGTCTGCTGGGGTATGGAGTCATTGGTTGCGGTGGTTGCGGATGGGGTGGGTGGGTCTTGGGTTTCGAAGCTGTCGTAGATCTCCTTGATCTTGCAGTGGAAGAAGGTGGCAAGGTTGTCACAGAGGTCTTGAGAAGGGGGAATGTCCGATGTGTCTGTGCTGGGTCTGGCAAATTCTTTGACCACAGCGAAAAGTTATTTGCTGTTGTGTGCGTTGGCGTTGATGCTTTCTTGTATGGCTGCTTTCTTTGTTGTTCTGATGAGGTGGCGGTGTGCGGAGATGGTGGTTTTGAAGACTGCGTGGTCTGCCACGATCTTGCTACTTCTCCATCTTTTCTCAAGCCATCTGAAGGTGCTCCTAGACTCTTGGAGGGCAGGGGAGAACAAGCTGGCTTTCTTGGAGGGCTGCTTGTTTTAAGGTTTCCTGAGGGGAGCCAGTGTGTTAGCGCAGTCGGAGATCCAGCGGTGGAGATTGCGTGCTGAGGTGTTAGCGTCGTGGATGTCGGTGGTGGGGTTTCACTGAGGAAGGTGGTAGGCTGGTCTTCGGTGACCTTGTTCCAGTTTCTACAAGGATAGCTGTAGGCATGGTGGCGTGTGGTGGGTTTGGTGAAGGAGAAGTGAACGCAGTGGTGGCCGGTCCAATGTGGCTCGGAAGTGTGGCTGATGACGATGTGGTTGCTTGCTGTGAAGATGGGGTTGAGCGTGTGTCCTGCTGAGTGGGTTGGGGCTGTGACCAGTTGTTTGAGTCCAATGGTGGCAAGGATCTCCAGTAGGGATGAGGTGTTGTGGTCGTCGAGGGTGTCCTGGTGGAAATTGAGGTCGCCGAGGAGAATGTGTCTGTTGAGGCAAGAGCATGGTGAGCGATGAAGTCAGCTATGGCTTCGCTGATGGGGGTGGTGGGATCCGGGAGGTCTGTAGACGAAGGTGCCATCATGGAGGGATGTGTTCGGGTTGGTCTGGATCTGGAAGTGGAGGTGTTCCATGTCGGGTGAGTGGTTGTCAGAGCTGGTTGTGAGGCGAGGGTGTTTTTGTATACGATGGCGATGCCTCCTCCCTGTCGGTTGACGTGGTCCTTGAGAATGATTTTGTAGCCATCGGGGATGGCAGTTGAGATGTCCGGGGCTGAGGAGGGGTTCATTTAGGTTTCTCTGAGAAGGTGACGTCGGGTGAGATGGAGTCAAGCAGATCCCAGATCTCCACGGCGTGTCTTTTGAGGGAGCAGGTGTTGAGTAGAATGCAGCTGAGGTGGTCGGGTCCGTTCTTGAGGGTCGGGCGGTCGGTGGGTCTGGTGTGCGGAGGGAGGGGAAGGCGCAGTTGTGGCAGGTGGTGTTCTTCGGTGATGCAAGGTGGTAGGCGGTGGAACGTCCGGGGTTGAGTGCGTGGAGGGTACTGGTGTCGTAGCTGTGGTGGCTGCGGGAACCAGGGTCCGTAGCACTGGGCACGGTCCAGGCACGGACGGGTGCAGACGGGCTTGCCTTTGACGCACCCACGGCGCGCCCACTGCGCAGCCCTTGTCAGGAGTAAATTTCCAACCTTTTCCAGTGTGGGAAGAGATTAAAGAAGAGTCGGTGAAAAACTGTTAAACATGCAAGTTTGTATGTGTGCACAAACTGGAAAGGGTATTTCAAACCGGTACTACCACTTCTCCCTGCTTCCAACCCCAGTATGTAGATGTGCAAAAAGGTTGCAAAATCAGGGCAGTGCTAGAATACAAACCATGCCAATAATATGAGTCCTGGTATAATCAGAGTCTATTATCAGAGCTCTGATATAATTGAAAATGCTGCCATACCTTTTCACTTCACTGCATGGTACCAAAGATACAAGTGAATTTTTTTTACAGGACAAGTAGATTCAGGAAGCATCTTTTCTCAGAGACAATTAGATATGTTCTAAAATCCCACACCCCTGTCTGATGCCAGGGTGGAAGGCAGAGCTGCTGTTTAAAAAGTGGAGATGGCTCAAGATCTGTGAGTCTAAAACAAACCTTACAAAAAAGAAAAGTTGCTTAATTGTAACTATTGTTACAATTGAGAATTACTAGTTGTTAATATTTTTCATGGGGCTCATCAACACTGAGGACTAGCAACTCAATCACAATCAACTTAATTGTAATCTAAATGATGCTCACCATATTATACCCACTCCTGGTTACTGATGCAACACTAGTAGTAATCTAATATTATTATGAAATGCTAGTGGTATCTGTGCCTCCAGTACCCCCTAAACTTTCTCTACCCTTCAACTTGAATTGTGTTGGATGTACTCAATAATGTAACATTTGTGTGGCATTGGTTAATAGTGTGTGAGTTTGAGAGACATTTCCTGATCTGGGGGGTGTTTTAGAGAATACCACAAGATCAGAGGTTAGGAAGATAAGTAGTGTAGGGAATCCTTCACTGTCTTAACACATCTTAAAGGCCTTTTATATTATTTGCAGGTGAGCTACCTCCCAGTCTCATCATACTGCACCTGACTGGGAACCCCTGCACCAATAATACGAGCTACAGGTAAGAGGCATCACCACTGAAACAAATACTGAATGTAGAGGCCTTCTTTCACACACAACAGATGACACATCCTACTTATGTCACACCTTTTTCTCACACCATTCATATATTCCCCCACACATTTTCCTTTTCCTTACACTATCAAGTGATAGATTACATACATCAAATAATTAATGCATAAAGGTAATTATTTCCAGCGTCAAATTACTTTCACTACTATGTCAACCTCCTTATCACTAATGCACTCTTCTCAACTTTCTCTGCTCACACCAAAACCCAATTTTGCATCTTGTAGAGTAATCATATTACCCTTTTGATGCACGTCTGTTTCAGGGAGACTGTTCTGAAGGCCCTCCCTGGTCTCCGAGAGCTGGACGGGGAGCCTATCTCTGACTATGGTGCCCTGGATATGGAGGAAGAGGAGAACCCCACAAGTAGTAACGCTGACAGCTCAGATGAGGACTTTGAATTTATGAGCCCCTTAAATACAAACAGAGGTAAGAAATCAATATACATATTTTTGAGGGATATAGAATAGTTATTTATATCAGCTAAAATTGATTTCTGATAGTACCCAACCTGGGTTTACCATTCATAATCCTGTAATGCCATCTCGCCCCAATGTCTGGAGGCTCCTATACTCAAGCAATGGATTTGGGCATTAGTCAGCCATTCCTTCAGTCCTTTTTCCAGAGTCTCCTGCATCGCTTGAAGCCCCATGTCACCCAATCCCAGAGCCACCTGCATCTTCAGAACATTCCACAAGATAGAGATTCCTGCAGCCGGGTACCTCATAGCACCGTTTACCATTAAGCTCCACTCCCCAACAGATTCTCCCAGCCACTTCAGCTCCACATGCATGTCAAAGTTCCCTTCAGTAGAGTTTCTTCCACCATCAAAGCTGATAGATCTACTTCGATCCTCACCCTTGGCAATTTGATACCTTGGTGCTTCCTTCACTCCCGGTTTTCTGCATCTCTTGTGTTTCCGCATCCCAGAGGCCACTGAACCCCTACCTCCTCTTGTGCCCAATGCCCCTATAACCTTTCAGAAAGTCCTGGACCCTTCAGAATGTTCTTCACTCTTAGAGCCTCTTGCTACTTCAGGACCTCCTTGACTCCCAGAGCACATCCAGAACTTTCTGCAGATCAACCTGAGCCACAAGAATCTGTGCTAACACCTCTCATCTTCTTTCCCTGCCCAGGGTTTTTTGTGTCTTTTCACCAAGAGCTGTTGGGACGCTCCGAGCGGAGGAGAAGAAATGCACTGAGAGAACATGAATCACGAATAGAGGAAGCTCAGGACTTACCAAGTCCACCCTGGGTCACAGAACATTCAGACTCCATAGCTAGGACAGGTTCACTGCCCGAGAAAGAAGGCCTTCAGTGCCCAAGAACAACCACTAGTAATTTCAAAGTTACTACTTCCTCAAAAGAGCCAAAGTCAAACATAAATGCAGTATCCTCACCCACAAAACTTGGCATCACAAAGACAGGCAGCACTAGGGACAGACTTGGCAAGGCTTCACCATCGCCAGCTACTGGAAAGGTTTTGTTGTCGCCAACTACTGAAAAGACTTCATTGTCCCCTGCTACTGGGAAGGCTTCATTGTCACAAGCATCTGGGAAAGCTTCACCATCACTTGCTGCAACAAAGGTTCCATCTTCAAATGTGTTTAGGAAGACCTCACCATCTGCCATATCAGAGAAAGTTCCAGCAACTCATGCTTCTGCAAAGGTATTTTCTGCAGTCTCAGCGAAAGCCTCTCAGTCACCCACTTCTAAGAATGGTTATCCGTGTACTGCTATGAAGAAGGTTACAACGCCAGCTAGTCAGGGCAAGAATACACCATCGTCTGCTCCATCATCAGCCAAGGACAAGGCTTCTCTAAAGCCCATGAGAACTCCAGTAGCCAAGACTATTCCAGCCCAAACAGTAAGCAGGGGACCCAAATGAGAACCGCCCAGAAGTACTTCCTGCCACCAAAGTATATTACATTTTAACCCTAATCCCTCAAACTTTGATTTGACAGCTATGATCTTACACTTGCAGTGGCCTCTACCACAGCCCCTCTGACCTGTGGGGTGGATCACATACTGGGCACTTTTGCCCATGATGTATACTGCAGAAGGCCTAGGACCATCATTGCTTTTCACTCATGGTAGTGAGTGGTAGTGTACCAGAGCGATAAGATTTTAGCTATAAAAGTACAGCGAGAAAGTATTATTTCCTTCATTTGAAGTATTATTTTGGCACAGTTAACAAAATAAAAAATGAATTTTGGGCTTTCGTGTTTCTTCTTGAATTTGCAATTGCTGCAACGTTTAAGTACGTTTGTGGAGGCACAGTGAGAGGAGGTAGTGTACGATTATAAGTAGGCTTTCCTGTTTTCAGTTTCTATTTTTGGTGAATTCTGGTGGTTTTTTTTCAGTGTTTTCAAGTGATTTCAATACCTTAAAAAAACAGTGGTTATCAGTGGTTACACATTTTCGCACCATTAAAAACAACAGAAACAGTGTTTTTCCAGAGTTTATGGAACGTTTTGCTTTTATTATTGCTTGTTTTCTGCACCGATAGTCAAATGGTATATAGAAATGTACGTACAGTATATATGAGATCCAAATACATTTTTGCAAATCAAACTTATTGTAGTACACCATACAATACTTCTTCAGTAAGTCTTTGGTCATGTGCGCTCACTTTTTCCTTCCCATGTAAACTTTTTTCTGTGAAAAGGCCCTCTCAACATTGGCACTTGAGATGAGCAATGCCAAAACAGCCAGTACACAGTTTGCTAACTCTGGCCACTGACATAGCTTTCCATGCCAATAGTGGAGCACTTAAAGATTGCGATTCTCTTGGCAGGTTCGGGAACATTTGTGTTGAATTGGGAGCTTATGCCGTCAGAGATATTGAAGCGGTAAAAAATGAAGCAACACTTTCGAAACTTCGGAGAAAATTCCCCTTTACGGAAGGGATCTAGAACTTGTACAGAGTACCACAGTGAGGTTTCATTGACTTCAAATGCCATGGTTGGTGAAGGGGCACTTCTATGCATCACTGCAAGCCATTTCTCATACATTGTAAAATGAAAGTTCCTGAATTGCTTGTCAACATTGCTTTGCTTACCAAGTGGCAAGCAATCTAACACGGAACATGTTGCAGTGCCAAAGTCACTAATGGGGTCGCCCAACCTACTCTCAAGGAGATGTTTCACATCTACACCAATTATGCTGAACACTTGGCAGACAATGGTGTTTTCAGACTCTAGTTGTTTTATTATGTCCACTACAGCAGTTATGTTTTCCTGTAAAAATCTAAGAATGCAGTAGAGTGTACTTTTTCACATCACTATCAATATGTGTCCATAGATCCTCACATTTCTTGCCTTTGGCATCATCAATTCTGTAAACAGTTGCCACATGGATAATATAGCATTCACAGCCCCTTGAACTGAGAACCATCAGCTAAGTGACACAGTTGGAATGACTCTTTCTTTGATGCCACACAAAGCACAAAATGAGAAATATTTGCATTTTAGTTCCTGCGCATAACAAAACAGTGCACCAAAATGGACTAAAAGTCAATAGCATTCTTCATTAACTCTGAAGAGTGTAAAGATGCTTTCAGCATATCATCTAACAAGTGGCAAGGATCTCTTACAGGGAAGCACTTCAGCTCAGGTATCGATTTTGACAGGTCATCAGACAACTTTTTCATATACGTAGCTAAATCACTGCAATACAAACAATATCACTCCAATCTTTGTTGAACTTGAAAATAACCTTTTTGCAGCAGCATTTCAAAGTGACATTGTGTTCCATGTTTTCCAAAAGTCTGGTGTCATGTTTTCACCACTATCCCAGATGCTTGGTGATAGCACTCTTTTCACATATACTTGTCACTATACCTTGCATTGAATGTTTAAAGCCTGAGGTGTTGGCAATTCACCTACTATCAATACTGACTCACTAGAAACTGGGGGCTGATGTATCAAGGGTTTTTACCCATTCTCTGTAGGTAAATGTGATGGCACATATTGGGAAAGATTCTTATGAAACCAGTCATTTCACCTATCAGTGAAAGCATCAAACGCAGCCAAAGTGTCAAATATGATTTTGATATTTCCTGATTCTCTACAGTTTATAAAATCATTAAATAAGACCTAAAACATGCTTCTAAACCCTGCATCTTTAGACCGAAGACCACAAAACTGAAAAAAGCAAAAGGAAGAAGAAATAGTATTTTTGTGACATCCCTAAACAACAAAACGCAAGCAGAATAATGTTAGCCCAGTCTTTCTTGGTGCTAGCTTGTATCAAAAAGTTACATTGTATTGGCCCCTTCAGGAAGAAAAAAAATTACTCTTTCACTCTCCTTTTCCTTTCTTTGAATGGCATTTAGTTTGTGGTTCAGCAGGTGTTTTTTCAGTGTTTACATGTTTACACTGGTGAGGGCTATTCCCCTATCGGTAGGGTTTTATCAGTTATTATAAGTTTAAACATAAAACCGGACAGCCTAATTATAATGAAGAGGACAAATACATCTGCTGTCAGCACTAGAAGGCATTATAGAATAGGAGACTGATTCTAAAAGAAAACGTTTTAAAAGAAATAAGTGGTGGCATGAGGGCTCTGAGCAAATCCAGAACGAAAATAAATACTAGTAATTATTAAAAGTGAAATACAGTATTAAAAATAAAACAGGATCTAGAGTGTCTTTAATCTATACAGGTATTCCCAAACGAAGGCAAAATTTTATTTTTCAAAACAAGCCTGCTCAATCATTCTTGCTCATAAGGATCCATTAATATAGGCTTTTGTTATATCATTATTTACTTTCGTGAGACTGTTGGTGTTATGCTATAGCATATTAAAAACGCATGAGAAACGGGTATTAACTATTCATTTGCTGTACTCTTTGCCAAGTATGTCAATTAGATGTTAAAATTCTATATTACTCTTTTTACAAAAGCAAGAGATATTGCACAGTCCTTCAGTTTTTATATAATGCTTGCCAAACTCAAGACGCCATTGTTACAAGTGTATGTTAATTGCTACTTGGAGATGAGCACTCTACTGTTTCCTTTGCAAATTGCAGAAAGCCCACGATTGTGAATTTCTGATGGAGACTTCTAGCAGCAGATTCCTCACCTTTTGAATATTCCCCAGGCGTCAGACTGGATCGGGAAACTTTTCAGCAGTACCTCTGCATGCCGGTAGGTGGCTCTGTGATGACGCCATTTCACTTTGGAAATTACATGCAGCACCTACGTAGGCGCCGCACCAGCGCACTCTACGTTCCTTTCTTTCCGTGCCACCAGGCGCAGATCCGGAGCTCTCTCCTGTCACCCAGACACACTTTTACCTCAGGAATTTGTCAAATTCAAGATGCTCGCCCTGGCCCAGGTATTGTCTGTGCTCAACCCTGGAGACTGGATGGTGACGTTGGACCAACAGGATGTTTATTTCCATATTCCTGTCCTGACGGGCCATCAGCGCTACCTGCGGTACGTTGTAGGACAAGAGCATTACCAGTACGCTGTGCTCGCCTTTGGTCTTGCCAGTGCCCCTCAGTTAATAATAATAAATCTTTATTCGGAAGCAAACGCAACCATAATAGATACAAACCTACATTAAAAAGAAAAAGATAGCATCATTAAAACATTTCTGATAAAACACTGCACATCTAATTTAAAGATTAAGATAAAACACCACTCATTGTCACAGATGATAAAAAGGGTTGAAAAAAGCAATACTGAAACACAGAAGGCCAAATGAATGTTCAATCAGGTCCAGAAAGTCTGGAACTATAGGCGGCCAGCAGGAAACTTGTCACTGCACAGAGTGTAAGTTCATTAGGCAACAGCTGTAAATACATAACCGCCACTATGGCTTGCCTAAAATTCAAGCTCTTTAAAAGAGGGCAAAGAAACTGCCTTCTGGGGAGGGAAAAAAAATTAGGGGAAGAAAGCCAGACGGGGATGCAAGGAGGAGGTAGAGAAGGTGATGACTATAAACCTGTTGAGTGCGCTAGTCAGGGCAGAAAGGTAATATTCCATTCCCTGGACAGACTTTAACAAGGTGTGTGCCCTCACTGTTGGCTTCCTAAGCTCGGTGTTTTCACGGTGGGCAGAAATATATTTAAAATATAGATGTTTTATAATGTTACGGTCGTGAGGCCGTCCCGTGTCACGTGAGAGAAAAATATCTGGCCTACCTAGAGCAAAGAAAGACTCTTTTACATAACTTAGCCAGGGAATTTTATAAGCATGCTCTAGTGATAGGCAATCTGAGAGGATCAGGCGATTTAGGTCCTTATTTTCCCTCGACCAAATTTTTACCCAACACAATAAAGGCTTAACTGCCACCTGAGCCACTAGGAAGTTAACACCCAATTCTTCGTGCACTGCATTGGCGGGTGTGCTCTGAGGGACCCGCAAAAATCAGACGCAAAAAACTTGTTTTCAGCCACCTACAGCTTATGTGCTGCAATGTACCCCTATATTTCACTACCATATAATGCCTTTGAGGTGCTTATGGACTGGCACAATTTTAGGATCACCTCTGGTGCCCAAGATCCCAATCTGTGGGCATAGCTGGCAAGTGCACCTATAGATTTGTTCAGATCGCTCAGCTTGCCCTCCAGTAATGTTTTCCAATTTTATTGATCATCGTATAAAATACCCAGATAGGGGAAAGCCGGGAACCTTTGCTAGGGTGTGAGAGCCTACTTTAAAAAATTTCGACCGGAGACCCCGGGGGCCAACTTCCAAAACGTACTACTTTGTGAAGTTGACTGACAGGTCAAGCCTATCCTTAATAACAATAAACATGTCAATTAATACCTGCAATCCCAGGGCTGTGTGGGCCATAAGCACTGCATCGTCAGCATATATTAAAGCTGGCAAAGATCTCCTGACGACTCTGGGGGAAACAGACTGTACAGCCAGGAGGGCAGCTTCTAAACCATTATTATAAACAAAGAATAAAAAAGGGTCTAAAATGCATCCTTGGCGGACCCCCAGGGTGCAATTAAAATGTTCAGTTAGACCCCTCTCTTGGGAGAATCTTACTGCCGCTGTCATGTGGACATGAAGACTTACTAGTAAGGATAGAACTGAGGGATCAACACCCAAAGAGGTCAGTATGTCCCACAACGTCTTCCGGTTAACATGATCAAAAGCGGACGCAAGGTTCATAAAAGCTAAAAACAACGCTCCCGGTTGTGCAACCATATATTTGTTTATTAAAAGGTAGGGGTTGAGACATTGCTCAATAGTTGACTTTCCCGGGCGAAAGCCGAACTGGACCTAATATTTGATTGGCATCAACCCACGAGGAGAGTCTAGTTAAAAGTGCCCCTCAGTTGTTTGTTTGCGAAAGTGATGGCGATGTTGGCAGCTCACCTTTGAATGTGGGGGGCCCAGTCTTCCCCACGATGACTGTTGAAGGCAACCTCACCCCAGGCAGTACTCAATCACCTCTAGACTATGCTGTACCTCCTGTCATCTTTAGGGTTCACTATCAACGTGCTGAAGTCACCCCTGACTCCTTCTCAGACACTCCCTTTCATCTGAGCCATTCTGGACATGGTTTGGTTTTGCAATTTTCCTCCGGAAAAGAGAGTCCAGGACATTCAGGCTATGACCCAGGTCTTTCAGATTTGATACTGGATTTCGGTGAGGTTTAATCTGAGGCTGCTGGGTCTGATGGCCTCTTGCATCCTGCTGGTCAAGAATGCCAGGTGGCATATGTGGGCACTTCAGTTGGATCTGAAGTTTCAATGAACCCAACATCAAGGGGAACATTCTGACCATGTCCAATTGTCAGAGGGGACTGCAAAAGATCTGCAGTGGTGGATGCTGGACCGCGATTGGGTCAACTGCAGACCCACCATCCCTTCTCCACTCAGTGACAGATGCAGTGCTTGTGGGCTTGGGTGGCCATCTGGGAAAAGTGAAGATCAGAGGCCTCTGGTCTTTGAGCTGCGGGCTATCTCTCGGACATTGAAAGCTTTCCTCCCATCCATCAAGGGAAGTCTGGTTGAGGTGCTCACAGACAACAACACAGACATGGTACTGCAAGAAACAGGGCTGGGTGGGGTCGTAGGCCCTAGGTCAGGAGGCCCTGCACCTCTGGAAATGGCTGGACTGCAAAGGAATTTTCCTTGTGGCGAACTACCTGGCAGGATCATTGAATGTCAGGGCGGGCAAACTCAGCTGTCAATACCTAGTAGATCGCAAGTGAAAATCACACCCAGAGGTGACACAAGTCACACAAATGGGGAGAACCGTGCCCCAGTTTATTTGCTGCAGCCTAAAATGTACTGTCAGCACTTCTGCACGTTGGAGTTGAGGGTATCCAAAACTCCTGGGCATGAGCATCTGTCCTCCGATCAGGCTACCCCTTTGGGAACAGGGTAGCATTCTGTACCCGGGCCTATGCAATCTCCACCATCATGCATGGAGGTTTACTGATGACAACTGACCACCTTCGACCTTCCTGTGTAGATGGTTGATGTCATCTTGGTAGCCAGGCATCCCTTGACAAAAACTGTATGCTCCTATTGTAGGGATAGATTTGTAGTTTGGTGTGGGACCCAACATATCGACCCACTTCAAGCGACATTATCTGATGTTTTATTGTTTGTTTTGGGCCTAGCCCAGCAAGGCTTAGCTCTGGGAATTTGTCACATTCTGTAAGGTGTTTGACAAAATAAAGCGAGGTTCCAGTGACTCTGTGAGCTACGGGAGGGGAGAAGGCTTCTGTGTGCCCTGCTGCCCAGGCTCTGCCTTTCGCTTTCCCTTGCCCAGCCCATATATATTGGAGAAGCAGGGGAAAATGAGAGGCATAGGCATAGGCTGTGTTTTAGGACATTGTAATGTTGAGAGCAGCAGGCATATAAAAGTTTAATTAGGCCGTTGATGCTCCAGCTGGGAGAATACCCTGTTAATATTGATAAAATCGATGCCAGTGTTCATGATGATACATTTGCATGCACAAGCGAATTCTCATCACTATTAACAAACTCGCCTCTCATGAACTCTTCATCAACCCGATTCAGAAATACATGGTCAGGCAGGCTCTGCGACCTAGGCCTGAGGTTACAGATTGACAGGTCCAAGGTGAGGTGGCAAATAGCCGGAAGACAAATGCACAAAAAAGAAACTCAGGTCAATCCCCAGATAAGCGCAGCGGCACCACAGTGGTCCAGGGAGATTGGCCCCAATAAAGCACACATGGCCAGAGTGGTGCGCACCTTCCCAAAATATCATAAAGTCAGATGCCAAATAAAGTTAGGAATACATAGCCAATTGGGACACAGCACAAACAGTACTCATAGTAATTACGTGCCCCTCATGTCGGACATCTGGACACGTTACCCATTGGCCCCCATTGTGACCACGCAAGGCCAAGGCCCACCTGCATTCGTTGTCAGGGCCTTAATTATGGCTCGACAGACATAGCCTGCATTGTTTTACCAAAAAAGTATAATCGGAAGCTCTTTTATGGCACCCAAAAAACTGTTTAAAGACTTGTTCAATTTGATTGTACTTTGAGACATTCCTGAGACCCATTTCTGTAACTGTGCTCCCGGCCCAAGTGTTTAATTAAAGCAACTGTTCCTGTTTTGCAAAACGCTTCTTGTCTTTTATTTTTTCAAGGTAAATTCATATTCGAACAACATTTTGGCAAGCCACATAGGAGAGATTGGTACCTCGGACCCGACTGCAGCCAAAGGAAAGGTACCCTGTCTGGACAGATTCACATCTGCGCAAAAAAGAAGGTGTGCAGACGCCACAGTTGATTGGAAGTTCTGCTGAATACGAGGCGCAGAGGTCTGTCCTGAAGCCACCGTCAGAGGGTAAGAGTCCCCAGCATTTGGCATATGGCAAACTACGCCACTCATGCTTTAACTGTACATGTTCTGCGAGTGATAAAAGCTTGTACTAGTCTGACTTGCTGGATCTGTTCTGCAGGAAATTAAAGATTGCATTTGTTGCATTATATGAGATAAGGAAGCTTGCATTGCTACTGCCATGCTGCATGCTGTACTGTTCAGTAAGGAAGCAACACTTTCACTGCGGGGGCCGTATTATACATATGGCTTATTTTCCTTGATTGCGCCGGGTACACCTTTTAAAAGGTGTGCCCAGAGCAATCAAGGAAAATACACCGTATTAGGGTGAATGCGCTGCCCCCAGGGCAGCCGCGAACTCACGCTGCCCTAAGGGCTGTGCATTCATGTGAAAAACGGAGTGGCTGCTTTGAAGCCGCTCCATGTTTTCACAGTGCAGGCGGCACCTGCCTCCTCTTTTAAAGGAGATTAGGGATCCCCTTGCAGGCGGGTGCAGTGAGTGACTTCACCAGCTGCAAGGGCATATCTGGGGGGTCCATGGGACCCCTTTTCCCCCGCCAGAGGGCTGTAATCAAGGGACGCATTGACAGTGCGCCACCTTTTAGCTGGCACACTTTCAGTGCGCTTCCTGACAGCTTCTTTGCCCCTGGGCCTGCGTCATAATACGGCGCGGGTGCAGAGGCAAAGGGATTCTCTCATTTGCATAGGGCCACGCCCCCATGCAAATGAGGGAACGCTCTCTTGAGGAAGCGCTGGCGTTGAATGTGCACCAGCACTTTCAGTATTACAGAAGGAGATGCACAAGCGTCTGCGTCCCTTTTTGTAATACCAAAGTGCCCAAGGGGCGTGCAAAGCGGGCGTAAACGCTCATTGGGTGATGTCAGGTCTGTACGCTACACTCTCATCCCACATTTTTTCTCAGCCCCTATCGCCAGTTCTCCATACCAGATGTTAAGCCCGCCTGCTCGTTTCCTATGAAGAAGCTGAGTGGGCGGATGCCCTAGAAGCCCTGGACAGGGGTACCAGAGAGGCCCGACTGAAGGTCTGCCGTTTTAAGACACTGCATGATTGGCATTGAGCTCCAATGAAACTGAACGGAGCAGGTTTACTTCCACACGCAAACTGCTGGAGATCCGCGAACACCCGCTGCGATACAAGCCACATCATATGTGAATCCCCTTCGATACAATGCTTCTGGTCTTATGTAGGACAGGTCCTAAACAACTCCATGCCCCTCCACTTACCGCTCACACCCTCAGCTATTCTTCGCCATGACCTACAGAACGTACCGGAGCTATCGAGGCTGCAACGCCGCCTCTTCCACACAGCCCTGGCCACAGCCAAGATCTGTATCCTTCGACAGTGGAGGTCACCAACATCCGCATCGCAGGAGGCCTGGCTAGTGACCATGATCCATAGCGCCTCCCATGAATTTGTCATTTGCAATCTGCAAGACCAGTCATATCTGTTCCTACAAACGTGGCACCCTTCCTGCGCGAAGAGGGCGAGGACGGAAGCTCCACACCAAACGCCTCAGGCCCCCCTTCCCCACCCACCCCATAACTAATTCTTCCATAGCCATAGCTATAAGGACCGAAATGGGCACCATCACTGCGCACAACGGCCTACCCCCGCGATGCAGACTGTTTACACATCTCCTCCCTTCCTCCCGCCCTCCCGCCCTCCTTAGTGCACATTCCCCCTATTGCTCTTGCTTATGCCCTAAAATTCTCTTTCACCCCCCATCACCACTGCTGTTCCACCCCTCACCATACCACACCAGCCATCTCCGCTCTTCATACTCCCCCCCCCTACAACCCTACTGATGATCTCCCTCTTCTTCCCCTTCAAACCAGCCCTTCCGCTCCTCCCTCCCCCCCCGCCTCCCCCCGACACGCAGACCTGCAGACCCCCCCCTAGTCAACAGATCCCCCCCCTACACCATGAAGGCAGCGGTTGAGTCCACCGTCATCACCAGATAGAACCACTCATCCTTCCTTTCCTCTCCACAGCCCTCACCCCTTTCAACAGTGATTTATGACATCATTAATGATAGGGGGGCTGGAGAAAGCTGCTTCTAACCCCCACGGAGCCTCTCTTCTTATCCCCTGCACGCTTTATTTCCCACCCCGCTCATATACCCTGCACGTATCCTAAGATGCACGGCCCCAGCCGCCCTACCAATGCTCCACTTCCCTTGCTTCCAGCCATGCACATGCTTCTTCTCCGGAATACTCTCCCCCCGGGCCTACCCACTGACAAAAAGCACTGGAATGTAGCAGATAATCACGGTACCAGTCATCATCTAATTACCAGCACCCAATGAGTGACTGAAAGAGCTTTCAAGGTCACCACTCCTTCCTACTGCTTACTGAATATGGTTCCACATACCTCGTTGGTTGTGAGTATCTGAGCACCTCAATGGGCCTGGCCATGCCTTCTACAATTACTATTGCAAATGGCGACCATTAAAGGAGATATTTTCATCCTAACTTTCCAACAGTTTTACAAGTTAATGGCAAATAATTATACCTTTATGGAAAACAATATTTTAAGTAGCTGTGTAAAAATTGCTGCAATGTAAACACAGCGGAAACTTGTCTAACACTTTGCAAATATTTCCTCCTTTCCCTGTTTACCAATAGCTGCTAATGCAGTCTTTATGTGCAGGGATGTATGCCAGGAGGGCGAACAAGTGAGGGCCCATGAGCAAGGGGGAGATTCTATTGTACTTTGGCAGACTGGTGATCAGGTCAGCAGCTGACCCACGCTTCTACACCTAGCAGACGTCGCCTTGCAAGTGTGAATTTTTACACGCACTGATCTACATATTATATTGCCCTCTTACCATAAGGATTAAATACCAGTCTCCTGCAGTGGCCTTGTCACCCTCTGTGCTATGGAATATTCGCTATACAGCTGAACAAGATAGCTTTGCAGCCCAACACGAAAGGGCGTAATAGTTTGTTGGAGGTTCGTACCCTCTTAGTCATCCAAGGATTCATATGTAAATAATGTTTCAAATACTAATTCGTTGGACAATAAGTCATCTTTTTATTGTCATGTGTAAGCAACTTTAGATAAAAAAAAAAAGAAAGCAAAGAAAAACAGCCGACACGTGTTTTGCCCAAAGGCCAATCGGCCGGGGGCTTTTTCAAGGCAAAATATCCTGTCTCGTCAGAAGCACGAGGCTGATATAGCGAAGACAAAAAATCACGTCTCCTGGTGAAGTTAGTCTCTGCGGTCCGATGAAGATGACTTATTGTCCAACAAACTATTACGTGATTTCTCCCCTAATGGCCTTTGGGTGTAGCCATTGGTGAGGGACGTACATGGTGATCATGACGAGATACAAAAAAACAAGAACTGGCGGGAGAGCCTTTAGCGTTGCGGCGGCAAAGCTCTGGAACGACCTCCCTGTAGACATTAGACAAACTCAGGAACTGCTACCATTCAGGAAAAAGCTGAATACATGGCTTTTCCCAAGGGAGGATTAATTCTGAGCTATCACTCAATGCAGGCTGGGCTATTTGTCCACCTGTTTTGCATCCATACATCTTCTGGTCAGTCTCAGCGCCAGGATACCCTTGGGGTGACAGTTGCGCGCTATAAATATATCTTACATTACATTACATTACATTACATTACACCAATTTGGGTTCTAGAAAAAGTGCGTGAATCCCAATAGTACACCCTTTTTTCTTGTATAATTCAACACGAAAGGGCAGCAACATGATGGCTAAAGAAAAACCCTGGTACTGTTGGCTAAAATTACAAAATTGACCGAAGGTCTTATGCATAACATGGAGCTAGCTACTTGTCAGCTAAATTTTAACATTTTCCAAAGTTGTCTTGTCCATTTCAAAGTCCAAGATGCTGATTGGATGAAAGTTTTTGTTCCATATGCCTACGGTTCTGAGAAATTTCGTTTAGATGATGTCTGGTTGCTGGAGAGAAATAAAGGAGAAAGTTATACATAATCCTCACCTCTGTATCCTTAATAGAATTAAAACGTTCCTTTATGTTTGCTAGGAAATTTTTCATTACCATACATTCATGTACCTCATATAGAGATGTTAATTCTAACTAGCCTGTGTGGCTTCCACATCTGGCACTGGATAGCATTCGAGAGTCCTACTGTGCACAGATTGTACAATCCTCGGTTCCTTAGTTTGAGTGAGGTTATGTTCCTCATAATACATATATGTTCTCCCTTTGTTAAACGGTCAGACCTATACTAAAATTGTGTGCAAGATGAGCTAAAAATGTTTTTTAAAAGCATCTCTCTACCATACAATTAAAAACAAGACAGTCGAGCAACCATCCCTGCTTTTCTTTTCCAGTGACTTATTTCAGTGAGCACAAGTGTATTCAATGTATCCTTTGTTTTTCATAAAATGGCATAACAGAATTAGAAACACACTTTCTTTATAGAACTACACCATAGGTAGAAACAGTGCAAGTTTCACTCCTCTGGAAAATAGGTACCGCGAGGGTGGCAGCAAGGCAAACTTTCTTCATCAAAGGAAAGGTACAAATAGAGCACCAGGTGCCGTATTATAGAAGTGCCCTGGAGGCGCAATGAGCGTGAATGTATGTCGATACTTCGCATACCATTACTTCGCATGATTTTAGTGCGATGTTTGTTTTTACTTAGCATAAACCATTACTTCGCAAGTTTTAACTGCGCATGCATTTATAATGCAAATGGTTATAAATGTACTATGGTTTATTCTAATTAAAAACATCGCACTAAAATCATGCTTACACTACACTACCTTACACTACTTAAACATCACTACACTACCCGAAACCCTAATACACTACCCCCTACACGACCTTCCCCTGCCTGGACCCTACACTCTAACACTACACTTCACCCCCCCGACACTACCCTAAACCCTATAACACTACACTACACTACACAAACACCACACCACTACTCCTAAACCCTAAAACACTACTCCCTGCACGACCTTCACCCCTTCCCCCAGTCCGCTCCCTACACTACAACACTACCCTGCACGACACCTCAACACTACCCTAAACCCTAAAACACTACCCTACACTACACAAACACCACAACACTACTCCTAAACCCTAAAACACTACTCCCTGCACAACCCTCCCCGACCCTCAGTCCTGTTCCTACACCCAAACACTACCCTGCTCTACACCCCAACACTACCCTAAACCCTAAAACACTACCCCCTGCCCCTACCCCAGTCCCTTCCCTACACTGAAACACTATCCTGCACGACCCCCCCACACTACCCTAAACCCTAAAACACTACCCTACACTACACATACACCACATCACTACCCTAAACTACCCTAAACCCTAAAACACTAGCCCCAGCAAACACAACCCTACAACCTAAAAGACTACCCCTGCACGACACAAAAAAACTACACTTACCTCTCTCTCCTCCGTGGTTCCTCTCTTCTCCGGCTTCCAGCGGCTTCCAGCGACGTCAGATCTGCACGTCGTTGTTTGGAAACGGAAGCTCCTTCCAAACAACGATGTGGATAGCGCATACCATTACAACGCATGCGTAGTAACAACGCTTGCGATGTAACAACTTGCGTACTAATGGTACGCGTTGTAACATCGCAAGCAAAGTAACGCTTGCGAAGTAATGGTATGCGCACTAGCAGCCGCGCAGTAAATACATAATACATATATGTTCTCCCTTTGTTAAACGGTCAGACCTATACTAAAATTGTGTGCAAGATGAGCTAAAAATGTTTTTTAAAAGCATCTCTCTACCATACAATTAAAAACAAGACAGTCGAGCAACCATCCCTGCTTTTCTTTTCCAGTGACTTATTTCAGTGAGCACAAGTGTATTCAATGTATCCTTTGTTTTTCATAAGATGGCATAACAGAATTAGAAACACACTTTCTTTATAGAACTACACCATAGGTAGAAACAGTGCAAGTTTCACTGCCCTGGAAAATAGGTACCGCGAGGGTGGCAGCAAGGCAAACTTTCTTCATCAAAGGAAAGGTACAAATAGAGCACCAGGTGCCGTATTATAGAAGTGCCCTGGAGGCGCAATGAGCGTGAATGTATGTCGATACTTCGCATACCATTACTTCGCATGATTTTAGTGCGATGTTTTTACTTAGCATAAACCATTACTTCGCAAGTTTTAACTGCGCATGCATTTATAACGCAAATGGTTATAAATGTACTATGGTTTATTCTAATTAAAAACATTGCACTAAAATCATGCTTACACTACACTACCTTACACTACTTAAACATCACTACACTACCCGAAACCCTAATACACTACCCCCGACACGACCTTCCCCCTGCCTGGACCCTACACTCTAACACTACACTTCACCCCCCCCCGACACTACCCTAAACCCTATAACACTACACTACACTACACAAACACCACACCACTACCCTAAACCCTAAAACACTACTCCCTGCACGACCTTCACCCTTCCCCCAGTCCGCTCCCTACACTACAACACTACCCTGCACGACACCTCAACACTACCCTAAACCCTAAAACACTACCCTACACTACACAAACACCACAACACTACCCTAAACCCTAAAACACTACCCCCTGCACAACCCTCCCCCGACCCCCAGTCCTGTTCCTACACCCAAACACTACCCTGCTCTACACCCCAACACTACCCTAAACCCTAAAACACTACCCCCTGCCCCTACCCCAGTCCCTTCCCTACACTGAAACACTATCCTGCACGACCCCCCCAACACTACCCTAAACCCTAAAACACTACCCTACACTACACATACACCACATCACTACCCTAAACTACCCTAAAACACTAGCCCCAGCAAACACAACCCTACAACCTAAAAGACTACCCCTGCACGACACAAAAAAACTACACTTACCTCTCTCTCCTCCGTGGTTCCTCTCTTCTCCGGCTTCCAGCGGCTTCCAGCGACGTCAGATCTGCACGTCGTTGTTTGGAAACGGAAGCTCCTTCCAAACAACGATGTGGATAGCGCATACCATTACAACGCATGCGTAGTAACAACGCTTGCGATGTAACAACTTGCGTACTAATGGTACGCGTTGTAACATCGCAAGCAAAGTAACGCTTGCGAAGTAATGGTATGCGCACTAGTAGCCACGCAGTAAAGGCTGTTTACCCCCCTTTGTGTTTACCCCATATGTGGAGATAGGACACCTCTGGTGAGGCCTGCAAGGACCACAAGCGGGGGCCCAAGCACTCCTTCAAGCAGTGTTGCAGTTAAATTTAATGCCAGGACTGCGTTGTGGAAAGGCCAAACTCTTCCCTCAGCGGCTCAAACGGTTTGAGATCTCCGTTATGGAGGAGCTGGTCGAGGGTGTGTATACCCGCTTCCTTCCATTGGGTCCAGGACAATGCCTGTCCATTGATGCATATGCTGACATTCCCCCACAAGGGGGCTTTCTCATGGAACTGTGAGTTTGTCCCTAGTAAGCGATGTGCGCGCTGCCAGGTCTTATGCATAGCGTGTAACACTGGGTGGTTGGGATCGCGTTGACATGCCCCGGCCCTGTATAAGACAGATAGGCCTGTATCTGCTGACAATAGGTACCGCTCGATGTGCACCCACTGCGGCGGATCTGAGACCCCCGGCAGCATATATGTCTGTTGGGAGAGCTGGAGAGCAAGGGTGTAGTGTTCCACTGAGGAGAGACCCAGTCCTCCACTAGAAAGGCGGGCTATCAGTTTAGATGCAGCCAGTCGGGGTTTCGAGGAGCCCCATACAAAGGCTCATATCCGGGAATCGATGAGGCGAAGTCTGGCGAGAGGTTCAAGTGTGTATATGAAGCGTGGAAGCGTAACCATCCGCACAGCTTGTATTCTACCTCACATTGAAAACCCCAACACAGCCCACTTCTCAAAGTCCCGCTTCATCTGAGCAATCAGTGGATTCAGATTGTCCGGGACCATCCTCATCATACCTCTGTTCACCAGAATCCCAAGGTATTTAAGACGGGATGATTGCCAGCGGAAAGGGTATACATGTATGGCCGCTTTGGTGGTGCCGGTTGAGAAGGGAAGGGTTCCACTTTTGTTCCAATTTATTTTATATCAAGAAAACAACGGGAATTTGTCGATGATGTCCAGCAGGGACGGCAGGTAGCGAGGCAAATCCGTGAGAGTGAGCAGAAGTCATCTACATAAGGATAGAGCTTGGAGGTACCGGTGGAAAGAGAAATGCCTGTGATGTTGTCTAATTTACGGATGGTAGAAGACAGAGGCTCAATGGCCAGAAGAAAGAGTAGCTGGGAGAGGGGGCAGCCTTGACGAGTCCCCTGTTGGATCAGGAAAGGTTCTGATAGGAAGCCCCCGCAATTGACATGGGCAGTGGGGCATTCATACAGCAGTCGCACCTTAGCAATGAATTGATGTGACACTTGAAGAAGAACAAAGGGCGGTATAAGGCTGAACAAAGTACTTTATTTCTCTACAATAAACACGCTGGCGTCTTCGTTCCAAGTTTCTCGTTCCGGCTGTTTGGGGATCGTAGGTCCTCCTTCTCCAACTCAAAAAAAAAGAAACGGGGAACGTCCCACAAATAAAGAAAACACAGAGAGACTGTTTAGGACAAGTGTCCTACAAGTGCAGAGCATAAGGGGATTAAGGAGTGAGGGGGCGAACTAAACACCCAGTTCCATCACCAGTGTGGCGCTTTAGCAGTCGTGTTCAAGGTTCTCTGAGCCACGGAGTGCCTCTTCCCCACCAAGCCTCTTCAACCCCCTCCCTTCTGTTTTACCAATCTCTCGGCATTTTAAAGTGCCCCGGTTCAACCAACCCCTGAGGCGGCCACGTATCTCAGTGAGCCACGTCCCCCCAGGCACGTGGCTGGATGTCTTGTGTTGCCGGATGGGGTCCGGCTCCCTTCCCTCTCTCTTGTCGTTTCTCACCTGTCCCAGGTCCAACGCTGGAGACTCTTCTGCTGGGCCCTCAGAGTATTCCGCTCTCCGGTCACCGGTTTTGGGGTCTGGTGTGGGCTGGCTGCTCCTGCTTTTCTGCTCATCCGGGCGTGGATTCCCCTCTGTACTCGGGGAACTCTCCTTCCACACAGGGAAGGCGGATGTGTAGACCTTTTCCGGGTCCTCCGGCGTTCTCATTGGTTCCCGTGACCCTGTCACGTGGGTCGGGCTGATTTCCAAGAAGCTGAGCCGGTTAAAGGTTCCGCCGAGCATGTTCACAGCCAGGTCCATGGGAGACTGAAAATAGAGGAGAGGAGAGACGTAAGGGGGCAACACATCCTCATTCTCCTCCTCGATCTGAGCAGGCAAGTCATGACAAATCCCCTCCCTGGACAGTTCCCGTTCGGGGTACTGCGGAACCCGCAAAAGGAAGTCCGCATTCCCGTTCTCGGCTCCCTTATGGTGTTGTACTTCGAAGGAAAAAGGCTGCAAAGACAAAAACCATCTCAAGATGCGAGGGTTATTCCCCTTGTTGCGGCTCATCCACTGCAGGGGCGCATGATCAGTGTATAGGGTAAAAGGGGATCCCTCTAGGTAGTATTGTAATTTATCTATGGCCCATTTAATGGCCAGACATTCCTTCTCAATAACAGGATATCTTTGTTCTCAGGGGTATAGTTTCTGGCTGATGTAAACCACAGGGAGTTCATGTCCATCTTTGGATAACTGTGATAGTACGGCACCCACCCCAAACTCAGAGGCATCTGTTTGGAGGATAAAAGGCTTCGCAAAATCTGGGGAGATCAGGACAGGACTGGAGGTGATGGCTTGTATCTGAAAGAAACAGTTAGTTATAGATTCCTTACCTTAGAATTACCCCCAGGCGTCAGACTGGATCCGGACAGTTTTTCATCAGCAGTACCCCTGCGTGTCAGAAGGTGGCGTCGGTCGACTCCGCGTTCGTCGTCGGCGTCGTGGTCACCGGGATGATGTTGCAGTAGCTACATAGACACCGCCCTCGCGCGCTGACGTCAGTTCTTTCTTTTTCTGTGCCAGCAAGCGCAGATCCAGAGAGAGCGGTACCCCCAGTCAATCTTTGACTGAACCTTTTTCTTGACTTTTGTCGACGTCGTTGTTGTTTGAGTCCATCGACTCCTGGTGCACGAGGGATGCCCGGCTTTAAGGCTTGCGGTTCCTGTAACAGAATCATGTCGGTGATGGATCCGCACCGCGTGTGCCTCTACAATCTGGAGCGCGACCACGACCCCAAGTCGTGCTCCGACTGCCGGACCATGGCCCCGAAGTCTTTGCGGGAAAGGTCCCGAAAGCTACTCGAGGCCCGGCAGTCGGCTCCGCGCCGCTCGAGGTCCTGGTCGCGGAGGAGATCGAGGGACCGGTCGCCGAGCCAACACCATTCTTCGTCGAAGTCTTCGCACTCGGGGTCAGGTAAGTCGAAGCACAAAAAGAAGTCGAAGAAGCATCATCGCTCTTCGACTTCTCCCCGTCCGTCGGCCGATGCCACGAGGGATGCGGGTGGTGCGGGCGTGCGGAGCCTGCTGGGTCGACTTCGGGTTTCCCCCACTTTCCGGGACCCGGTGCGACCCCTGCCCAGCTTCGGAGTTTGTACGAAGCGATTCATGCCATCTTTGGGCATCCCGACTCCGCCGGCGCGCCTTCAGGCCCCGCGGACTCGGCTGGGGGCCCTGGGCCTTCGGCGTCGGCGGCTTTGGCCTTGGCACCGCAGGGTTCTCCTTGGATCCAGGCCTGGATCCGGATCGGTGCCGGTCGACCTCGTTACGCTTCCCCCGGCGCTGATTCCACTGGCACCACGTCCGCCACTGGCTTCGGCTGTGTCCCCAGCCGACGTCGACCCCGGCCTCCACCTCGAGGTAGACACGGAGTCGCCGGATCCGACGCCGACGGGTACTTTTGTGCCCCTGTTCTACCCTGGCTCTTTGAGACCAGATTGGCAGCCAGAGGAGGGTGAGGAGGACTGGGAGGGGACTGGAGATCCTTTAACAGACCAGATGGTGTATGAGCAGGACTGGAGAGAGGAACTGGGGGAAGCCAGTGGTTTGGATACCTCACCAGACCTTGGCATGTTGTCTCCTCCTACCGTGGCTACGGAGGAGGGAGCGTCATACGCAGTGGTGTTGCGTAGGGCGGCCGAGGCTCTCCGCCTCGAGCTTCCTACGGTGGCAGTCAGGACTAACCTCCTGACAGAGGTGCTTCAACCGGCAGCGAGCTCTTTGGAGCCCCTGCTGCCATTTAATGAAGCCCTGACAGACATCCTTTCGGGCACCTGGTCCAGGCCCAACACAGGGGCTCCTGTGGACAGGATGATTGCCCGAAGCCACCACCCGGCCCCGGGCGACCCCACTTTCCTTTCCCAACACCCCACCCTTGAGAGCTTGGTAGTCCAAGCCTCAACGTCCAAGGGCGCATTCCCTACCGCTCCCCCGGACAGGGAATCCAAAAAGCTGGATCATCTTGGGAAGAAGATGTTTTCTTCCTCCAGCCTGGGACTGCGGTCAGTAAACACTGCATGTCTATTGGGCCATTACACCCACTCCGTGTGAGACACGGTTGCGCAAGTGCTGCCTCAGTGCCCGGAGGAGGCCCGGGCCGTGCTCTCTCGAGCGGTTGCTGAAGGGAGAGACGCAGCTAAGTTTACCATCCGCTGTGGGCTGGATACTGCTGACGCACTTGGCAGGACGATTGCCACGTCAGTAGCCCTTCGACGCTACGCCTGGTTGCGTTCGACTGGTTTTTCCGGGGATGTCCAATCCACAGTTATGGACATGCCCTTTGATGGCCGTCGCCTTTTCGGCGACAAGGCAGACAACGCGCTAGAGCGCTTTAAGGACTCTCAGGCTACGGCCAGGTCCTTGGGCCTCTCCACCACCCACCCTGCGCAGTCTGCCTTTCGCCCCTTTCGTGGCTACGGAAGGGGTGCCCCGCTGCGTCCCGCCCAGAGCCACATGCCGGCGCAAGCTGTTCAGCCCCAGCGAGGCCGGGGACGTGGGAACCACCGCCGTGGTTCTGGGGGCCAGCGGGCAGGCCAGTCCACCACAGCCCCCTCTGCAGCAGCCTCCAAACCCTCCTAGTCTGACCTTTCAGGGCCACCAAACGCCAGTGGGCGGCAGGATCCGCCATCACCTCCCCACTGGCGCACCATCACGTCGGACAGGTGGGTTTTGCAAATAGTCCGAAGGGGCTACTCCCTCCCCTTCGAGACTACCCCTCCATCCATGCCACCTCAGTACCATCGCATGTCGGAGGATCACCTGGCCCTTCTCCAACAGGAAGTTTTGACACTCTTGGCCAAGGGTGCCATCGAGCGCGTTCCTGCCCCAGAAGTAGGTCGTGGTTGTTATTTCCACTACTTTCTGGTGCCCAAGAAGGACAAAGGCCTGCATCCTATCTTGGATCTCAGGAACGTCAACCGCTTCCTCCGGAAGGAGAAGTTCAAGATGTTGACGCTCGCTCAGGTCTCGTCTGCCCTCGACCCTGGAGACTGGATGGTAGCATTGGACTTGCAGGGCGCTTACTTTCACATCCCCGTCCTGCCGGCCCACCGGCGTTACCTGCGGTTCACGGTAGGCCACAAGCACTTTCAGTTTACCGTGCTCCCCTTTGGCCTTACCAGCGCCCTTCAGGTGTTCACGAAAGTGATGGCGGTGGTCGCAGCTCATCTGCGCAGATCAGGGGTTCCAGTCTTCCCCTATCTCGACGACTGGCTGTTGAAGGCGGGCTTGCCCCAGGCTGTCGTCTCCCACCTCCAGACTACGGCCGACCTCCTGCATTCGCTGGGGTTCTCCATCAACGTGCTGAAGTCACACCTGACCCCCTTTCAGAAGCTCCTCTTCATCGGAGCGGTTCTGGACACAACGCAGTTTCGGGTTTATCCTCTCGAATAGCGAGTCTGGGATATTCGGGCTATGATTCCGATCTTTCAGCCTCTATCCCGGGTTTCGGTCTGGATGACCCTGAGGCTGCTGGGCCTTATGGCCTCCTGCATCCTGCTGGTAGATCATGCCAGGTGGCATATGCGGGCTCTGTAGTGGGACCTGAAGTTCCAGAGGGCGCAGCATCAGGGGAATCTGTCCAATTGCGTCCAGATCTCGGAGGGCACTGCACACCAATTGCAGTGGTGGCTAGCGAATCAGGATTGGGTCGACGGCAGATCCATCTCCCTTCCTCAACCAGAGTGCACAGTGGTGACCGATGCATCACTTCTGGGATGGGGTGGCTACATGGGGGAGGCGGAGATCAGAGGCCTCTGGTCTCCGGCGGAGTCCGGGCTCCACATCAACCTTCTGGAGCTTCGGGCGATTCGTCTTGCACTCAAGGCATTCCTTCCCTCTGTCCGGGGAAGAGTAGTGCAGGTGTTTATGGACAACACCACCACCATGTGGTACTGCAACAAACAAGGCGGGGTGGGGTGGGGTCGGGTCGTCGACCCTATGTCAGGAGGCCCTTTGCCTCTGGACAGGGCTGGAACATCAGGGCATTTCCCTGGTGGTTCAACACCTGGCAGGTTCCTTGAACGCCAGGGCGGACGAACTCAGCCGCAGGTGCATGATGGATCACGAATGGCGTCTTCACTCGGAGGTGGTGCAAGGTCTCTTTCAGCAGTGGGGAGAGCCTTGGTTAGATCTATTCGCCACGAAGAGAACGCGCAATGTCAGCAGTTCTGCGCGTTGGAATTTCCAAGGCGGCACTCGCTAGGTGACGCTTTTCGAAGCAAGTGGAGTTGCGGTCTTCTAAACGCCTTTCCGCCTATACCACTTCTGCCCAGAGTGCTGAAGAAGATCAAGCGCGACCGGGCCCAAGTCATTCTTGTGGCTCCGGATTGGGCATGAAGAGTCTGGTATCCAGAGCTGCTCAACATGGCCATCGATCCTCCGATCCGACTGCCTCTTCGGGAGGATCTTCTGTCGCAGCAGCAGGGGACGGTCCTCCACCCGAACCTGTCCAGCCTCCACCTCCTTGCGTGGAGATTGAGCGGTGGCAGTTGACGTAATTTGACCTGCCTCCCGAAGTCTGCGATGTTATCTTGGCAGCCAGGCGTCCCTCCACTAAGACGGTATATGCCTGCCGATGGAACAAATTTGTGGCATGGTGCACAGCAAAGGCTGTGGATCCCCTTTCCGCCCCTCTTTCTGAGGTCTTCTTGTTCCTCCTTTCTTTGGCCCAGCAGGGCTCTGCTCTGGGCACTATCATGGGCTACCTCTTGGCCATTTCAGCCTTTCTTAGGCTTCCTGATCAGCCTTCTCTTTTCAAGTCCCCTGTTGTAAATAGATTCCTTAAGGGCATTAATCATCTTTTTCCTCCTGTTCCCTTCGTAATGCCCCAGTGGGACTTAAACTTGGTTCTTACCTATCTTATGTGCGCTCCCTTTGAGCAACTACATAACTGTCCTCTCAGGCTTCTCACTTTGAAAACTGCCTTTCTGGTGGCCATCACCTCTGCTCGCAGGGTGAGTGAGCTCCAAGCCCTTTCTTCCAAACCACCTTTTCTGGCTGTTCATCCGGACAAGGTTGTCCTAAGAACTAGACCTTCCTTTCTTCCCAAGGTGGTTACTTCTTTCCACATTGGCCAAACCATCACTTTGCCCACCTTCTTTCTGCCTCCGCATCCTTCAAAAGAGGAAGAGAGGCTCCACTGTCTGGATCCAAAACGCGCGCTTTCCTTCTACTTGGATCGCACAAAACAATTCCGGGTGGATGACCAGCTCTTTGTTGGTTACGTGGGCGCTAAGAAAGGTCGGGACGTGCACAAACGGACCATCTCCAGGTGGGTCGTTCTGTGCATCAAAGCCTGCTATTCTTTGGCAAAGAAGGCGCCTCCAGTGGGACTGCGCGCCCATTCCACCAGAGCGCTGCAGCTACCACTGCTTTGGGACGAGGAGTCCCCCTAAATGCCATCTGTCAGGCAGCTACGAGGGCATTGTTGCACACGTTCACCAAACACTACTGCCTGGACAGCCAAGTCCGGAGAGAGCTTCTTTAGCCGTTCTGTTCTCCAGGACTTTCTGGTGTGAACTTAGTTCGCAGACCCACCTCCGGGGTTGGTATTGCTGGGGTATCTATTCTAAGGTAAGGAATCTATAACTAACTGTTTCTTTCAGATGAACAAGTTACTTACCTTCGGTAACGATATATCTGTAAGAAACATAGGTTAGTTACAGATTCCTTACCGCCCCACCCATCCTCCCCGTTCTGCGAACTGACTTCTAGGGTTAAGGACATCCTTTCAGGGACCTAGTTTTGTGCACCAGTGTTCAGTGTCTTGCATGACTCTGCGCTTCTGGCGTGGAAAGTCGTGTACAGAACTGACGTCAGCACGCGAGGGCGGCGTCTATGTAGCTACTGCAACGTCATCCCGGCGACCATGACTCCGACGACGAACGCGGAGTCGACCGACGCCACCTTCCGACGCGCAGGGGTACTGCTGACGAAAAACTTTCCGGATCCAGTCTGACGCCTGGGGGTAATTCTAAGGTAAAGAATCTATAACTAACCTATGTTTCTTACAGATATATCGTTACCGAAGGTAAGTAACTTGTTCTTTAGGTCCTGAAAAGCTTGTTGGGCTCGAGGAGGGGGATAGAGGAGGTCTTTGGTCCTCACCTCTTTCTTTAATAGGTCGGACAGGGGGATGCTATTTCAGATTACCTCGGAATAAACCTACGGTAATACCCCAACAACCCCAGGAAGGCCCTGACCTCTCTTTTAGTTGTGGGGAAAGGCGTATTGATGATGGCCTTCACTTTTTCCTGCTGGGGTTCGATGACCCCGTTCCAGAGGAGGTATCCCAGATATCTGACCTTCTGAAACCCTACTCTAGACTTTGCGTTTATGTGGAGTCCTGCCTCCTCAAGAGCTTGAAAAACCTGTTGGCAATGTAGGAGATGTAGGTCCCAGTTGGGACTGTATATCACTATGTCATCTAAGTATGCGGAGGAATACACCTGGTGACCCTAGAGCACTGTGTTCATAAGCCTCTGAAATGTAGCGGGTGCCCCATGTAAACCAAAGGGTAATACAGTGAATTCATACAGTCCGAGGGGGTGGAGAAAGCTGTTTTTTCCTGATCTCGGGACCGCAGGGGGTTCTGCCAATAGCCCTTTGTGAGCTCAAGTGTGGTGATGTATTGGGCTTCTCCTAGTTTTTCAATCAACTTGTCTATTCGGGGAAAGGGATAAGAATCAAACTTTGAAATTGCATTGACAGCCCTGAAGTCAATACAAAATCGAACCGATCCATCCGGTTTTGGTACCAGAACCACTGGAGAGGACCAGTTACTATGGGAGGGCTTGATGACTCCCAACTTCAACATGCTGTCTGTTTCGTCTTCTAACGCCTTTCGACGAGCTGCTGGAGGCGATAGGGGTGCTGTTTTACCACCTTCCCTGGAGTGGATGGGATGGAATGCTCCACTAATGTGGTTCTCCCAGGTAGGTCTGAAAAGAGGGGAGAGAATGGGACCAGCATCTCTTGTAGAGATGTCTTCTGGGTTTCCGAGAGGGCCTCATTGATCCCCAAATTGGCTAGAGTGGATAAGACCTCTTTCTATTCTGGCATAACCAGATGGTTGTTCTTAGGAGGGGGCCCTAGCCATTTTTTAAGGAGGTTGATGTGAAAGATTTGAGATTTTCTTGGACTGAGTTGTAGGCAATACATGGTTAGGCCAATCTTTTCAACTATCTCGTAGGGGCCCTTCCATTCTGCTCTGGCCCTTGGGAGGGAGGATGGGAGAAGGACTAATACCCAGTCATGTACACTAAGGTGACGCCATCTCTTTCCCTTGTCATAAAAATTCTGTTGACGGACCTGTGCTTTCTCTAGGTTGGCCTGGGCAAACTCTCTCAACTTGTGGATGCGGGATCTTAAGCCCTGGCTATAGTCAAAAAGGGTTTTGCTTTTGTCTGGTTTTTCTTGTTCCCAGGATTCTTTTGTCCTCTCCAACAGGGTACGAGGCTTCCTCACGTAGAGGAGCTCAAAGGGGGAACAACCAAGGCTACTCTGTTTCTGGCACCTGATGACAAAGACGGCCAAGGGGAGGAGCATATCCCAGTCCTTTCCTTCTACCGTCATAATTTTTTTCAGTGTCAGCTTGAGCCTGCCATTGTACCTCTCGCACAAGCCGTCTGTTTGCGGATGGTACACCGAGGTCTTAATGTGGGATATAGACAGAGATTTACAGACTTGGGCCATTAGGCGAGAGATGAAAGGAGTGCCTTGGTCCGTCAGAATTTCCAGTGGAAATCCTACATGGGAAAACAGTTCGAGCAGCTTGTCACTGATGTTTGTGGTGGTAGGGGCCCTTAGTGGAAAGGCTTTTGGGTATCGGGTAGCGTAATCTATAACAACCAAGGCATATTGGTTACCCTTCCTGGATTTTGGAAGAGGTCCAATAAGGTCCAACTCTACCCTCTCAAAGGGTTTTCAGATTATTGGAAGGGGTTGTAGTGGAACAGCAGGAGGTTTATAGGGGTTCTTTTTCTGGCATACCTCACACTCTTGGCAGCATTTGGTTATGTGGGCGAATATACTTGGCCAATAGAAGTGCTCTAGAATGTTTTGACTTGTTTTCTGGGCTCCGCTATGTCCTGCTAGTAAATGGGAATGGGCAAAAAACAGTACCTGTTCCCGAAAACTCAGAGGGATAAGTAGCTGAGGAGGACAAGTGGGGTTCCCTATCCTATACAGCATGCCGTTCTTCACGATGAAGGAGGGGTAAGCGGGATTGGTGGAGGTGGGATTGGTAGCCTGCTGCCATGTGGTCTGGAGGGTGGGATCGTGGGCTTGTGCATATCTGAAGTTTTTATCGCTAAGCCAGGGGTTGCTATTCTCCTTCTGAGAAGCCCTAAGAGCTCTGGGTTGTCTAGTCCCAGTATCAGTTTCTCTGGAAGGGTAGGTAATACTCCAACTCTGACTTGCATATTTTTCCCATCTGGTAAGTGTACAGGGACAAAGGCTACTGGGTAGGTTTTGACGCCCCCGTGTACGCACCTTATAGGTACCTGTTGGTTCTCTAGGATTTGTTCTTGATCTACCAAGACCCTTTGTATAACCGATTGGCGGCAGCCTGAATCAAGTAAGGTTCTCACCGTCCCCCGTTGACCATCAAACTTACATAAAAGCAGGACCCTAGTTCCTCTGTATACAGGGCAGTTTTGGGGAGATAGCTAACGTCCATCGGTTCCTTACTGGCTTTCTTGTGGGGACAGAAGCGAGCTATGTGACCCCACTCTCCACAGTCGAAACATTGGGGTCCTCTTGTTGGGATGGGTTCTGGTCTAGGGCCACATATCCTTGGTGTTTCGGTTGGGGGTTTGTTGTATTTTTTTTCCAGGCTTCCCCATGGAGGGGCAGTTAACCCTGTCATTTTCCCAGGGAAGAGTCCTAGGTTGGGCTCTGGAGTACGTGGTTGCCATTTCTACTGCTTGTTCAACAGTGAGACGAGTGTGCTGCCTTAGCCAGCACTGGGTTGAGATGGGTAGCTCCTCCATATACTGTTCTAAATAGATCAGGGACATGATTTCCTCTTTCGAGTTCTCTTCAGGTTTTAACCATTTATCAGCCGCTGTTTTTAGCTTAAAGAGTTTTTTCGGATTATCTCCGGGTGACCCCCTCTCCTTCCTAAACCTCACTCGGTAGGCCTCGGAGTCCATGCCCATGTGATCCAATATTATTTCCTCTCTTTATATGAGGTGTTTCCTGAGGGATTGGCTACTTGATAAACCGCTTGGGCTTCCCCAGTCAATAGGGGGGCCAGAAAGAACGGTCATTTTTGTTCGGGCCAACCCGAAGCCTTAGCCGCTCTCTCAAAGTTTAGCAGAAAGGCGTCGGGGTAATCTCCGGGGGTATATTTCTGCAACGCTATATTGGGATAGCCCATTTGGCTTCCCTGTCGGGTAGGAGGACGTGAGGCTGTCCGGTCCTGATCTTCCGCAACCTTGTGGATGCATTCTAGTTGTTGAGCTATGGTATCCTTAAACAGGTCCCGGTCCGCCTGGGCTGATATCATTTGCCTTTCCAACGCCCATTCTAGCTTCTCCTGTCTGCGGATCAACTGCTGTATCAGAGTCTCCATACTGTCCTGCTATGGAGAGGATGCCCACATTCTCCACCACGTGTGACACTTGAGGAAGAACAAAGGGCGGTATAAAGCTGAACAAAGTACTTTATTGCTCTACAATAAACACGCTGGCGTCTTCGTTCCAAGCTTCTCGTTCCGGCAGTATGGGGATCGTAGGTCCTCCTTCTCAACTCAAAAAAAAGGAAACGGGGAACGTCCCACAAATAAAGAAAACACAGAGAGACTGTTTAGGACAAGTGTCCTACGAGTACAGAGCATAAGGGGATTAAGAAGTGAGGGGGCGAACTAAACACCCAGTTCCATCACCAGTGTGGCGCTTTAGCAGTCGTGTTCAAGGTTCTCCGAGCCACAGAGTGCCTCTTCCCCACCAAGCCTCTTCAACCCCCTCCCTTCTGTTTTACCGATCTCTCGGCGTTTAAAGTGCCCCGGTTCAGCCAACCCCTGAGGCGGCGACGTACCTCAGTGAGCCACGTCCCTCCCGGAATGTGGCTGGATGTCTCATGTTGCCGGATGGGGTCCGGCTCCCTTCCCTCTCTCTTGTCGGTTCTCTCCGATCCCAGGTCCAACGCTGAAGACTCTTCTGCTGGGCCCTCGAAGTATTCCGCTCTCCGGTCACCGGTTTTGGGGTCTGGTGTGGGCTGGCTGCTCCTGCTTTTCTGCTCATCCGGGCGTGGATTCCCCTCCGTACTCTGGGAACTCTCCTTCCACACAGGGAAGGCGGATGTGTAGACCTTTTCCGGGTCCTCCGGCATTCTGCTTGGTTCCTGTGACCCTGTCATGTGGGTCGGGCTGGTTTCCAAGAAGCTGAGCCGGTTAAAGGTACCGCCGAGCGTGTTCACAGCCAGGTCCACGGGAGACTGAAAGTAGAGGAGAGGAGAGACGTAAGGGGGGAACACATCCTCATTCTCCTCCTCCTCCTCAATCTGAGCAGGCAAGTCATGACAAATCCCCTCCCTGGACAGTTCCCGTTCGGGGTACTGCGGAACCCGCGAAAGGAAGTCCGCATTCCCGTTCTCGGCTCCCTTATGGTGTTGTACTTCGAAGGAAACAGGCTGCAAAGACAAAAACCATCTCAAGATGCGAGGGTTATTTCCCTTGTTGCGGTTCATCCATTGCAGGGGTGCATGATCAGTGTATATGTGTAAAAGGGGATCCCTCTAGGTAGTATCGTAATTTATCTATGGCCCATTTGACGGCCAGACATTCCTTCTCAATAACAGGATATCTTTGTTCTCCGGGTATAGTTTCCAGCTGATGTAAACCACAGGGAGTTCATGTCCATCTTTGGATAACTGTGATAGTATGGCACCCAACCCAAACTCAGAGGCATCTGTTTGGAGGATAAAAGGCTTTGCAAAGTCAGGGGAGATCAGGACAGGACTGGAGGTGATGGCTTGTTTTAGGTCCTGAAAAGCTTGTTGGGCTCGAGGAGGGGGAGAGAGGAGGTCTTTGGTTTCCAAGAAGCCCAGCCTGTTAAAGGTACCACTGAGTGTGTTCGCAGCCCGGTCCATGGGAGACTGTAAGTAGAGGAGAGGAGAGGAGAGATGTAAGGGGGGAACACATCCTCATTCTCCTCCTCGATCTGAGCAAGCAAGTCATGACAATTGGTCACCCAACTGAAGCGCTCCATCGCCTTGAAGAGATAGTTCCATTCGATACGGTCAAACGCCATTTCTGCGTTGAGGGATAAGGCCAGTGCGTCAGTTCGGAGGTCTTTGGCTGACTATACAGTGTGGGCCAAGGTCCGAAGATGATTTCTGGAGAAGCGGCCGGGCTCAAAACCTACCTGCGTGTGTGTATCGGAGAAGGGAGGACTTACATAGACGGGAAGCTAAAATACTGGCTAAAATTTTAATCTCAAAGTTTAGTAGGGAGAAGGGCCGGTAGCTGCAACAAAGTAGGGGATCTTTCCGAGGTTTGGGCAAGATGGCGATCACTGCCTTGTTAGAGAGGGGGCCCAGGGAGGACATCCGCTCTGCCTCTTGGTAGGAAGTCTGTATGGTGTCAACTATCTCCTTCCCTGACGACCGATAGAATTCAAGAAGCCCTCTTCCCCAGGGGCGTTATTGTCGGGTAGTTTAGATATCGCGAGCGCTATCTCCTCTTTACTGAACTCCCTGTCCAGGAGCTCTCTACCCTTATCTGAGAGGCGGGGGAGATCCGCCTCACTCAAGAAAGTGGTCAGTTTGTCTTCCCCAGCCGATTCTTCCAGCATGTAAAGAGATTTGTAGAACTAGGCAAATTTGTTCACAATGTCTTAGGGACGGGTAAGGGTCTCGCCTCTTGCTGCTTGTATAGCAGGTATGGCCATGGTTGCTACCCGTTGATGGAGCTGTGCCACCAGCAATCTTCCCGCTTTTTCCCCTTGCTCGTAATGTCACCTTTTCATCCGTTGCAGGGCATACTCTGCTTTGGAGGTAAAAAGACTATTTAGGGCCATCCGGGCTTCTTCTCAGGACCTACGGTGTTGTAAAGTAGGGTTGGCGGAGTAGAGGGGGGTATAAGACACAATATCCCTCTCCAGGTTCTTCTGATGGGTAACTGCCTGTTTGTTAGCCTGTGCAGCATCTCTCATACATTGGCCTCTTATACTGGCCTTCGTGGTGGCCCATGGGTCCTATGAGAGGCCATCGACCCATGATTGTCGTACGGGCATTCCGTAAGATGCGCCTTCAGTTGGGATTTGCCTTGGGCGCTTCGATGACGCTGTATATTCAAACGCCATGACTTACGTCCCGGCGAGGCCAGCCCTACCTCCAGGGATAGTAAGACCAGGGAGTGGTCAGAAAGTGCCGCCTCCAGTATCTGGGAGTCTTGAATGATCGCAACTGTTCTGTGGGATACGAGGAAATAGTCCAGCCTGGAAAGCGTGCCGGTGCCGTAGACTGGGGAAGTAAAAGTGAACTCTGTCTGCTGGGTGGCAGAGGCACCAATGGTCCACTAGTCCATTGTCCGACAGCACATCTTCCATCAAGGCCCTATCTGCAGCATTACCTTTGTCAAAAGGTCCTGTCCTATCTAAGACTGGGTCCCTTGCAAGGTTCCAATATCCACCAATGATGTATTGTGAGGCACCTATTTCTACTAAGAGGCGGTTCAACCAAAGGAGGAACGACCGTTTTGCCCCCGTCGGGGCATAGACCGACCCCACACATATAGAGTTGTCTCCCAGACGCAATTTGGCGAATGCATATCTGCCACCTGGGTCAGACCACGTCTTTGTTACTATGACCGGCAGGGATTTGCGAAGAAGAATCGGTACACCCCATTTGCGGGGAGCTCCTTCATCTGGAGTCACTCCAGTGTGCACACTGCTGTAGATCACCTTGCCCACCCAGCCCCGGCATAGTTTGTCCGACTCCAGGGCGTCTCCTGTAGCAGGGCCACATCCACCCATTTGGACTGAAGAGCGGGTGTGTGGCACACATATTGGGGGCAAGTGTGTCCGGAGACAGACAAGCCCTCGGTTGATTCTGTTAGGTCCCTTCAAAGTGGGTCGGGGTGATAGGGTGTGATAATAAGTGCAGAGCACGTATGCAGAGTGGATGCAGAGATATTATCTGAGGATATGGG
This sequence comes from Calotriton arnoldi, assembly GCA_963921515.1. Lineage (NCBI taxonomy): Eukaryota > Metazoa > Chordata > Amphibia > Caudata > Salamandridae > Calotriton > Calotriton arnoldi. The sequence goes on from CAWUFW010001100.1 coordinate 1,076,768, forward strand.
CAGAGGGAAAGTATCGGAGGTAGGGAAGATAGGAGACCAGATGTAGAAGCTGGAGAGAGGAAGAAGTAGGTTGGAGAGGTGATCACCAAGAAGGAGAGGGAAGAGATTGGGTAGGAAGGATGATGGAAAGGTGTGAAGGTAAGAAGTGGAGGGATGGGGTAAAGGGATGTCCCCGGGCACGCAGAAGGGGTGGGATGCTCTGGTGTGGCAGACGGTGCCTATGATATGCGGCCGCTGGTGTTTAGAACGAGGCAGTCAAGTGGGGTGACAATTGAATAGAAGAGAGAACAGTAACAACGTGGACACCACCTACCGAGTGTTCTGTTTCTTTCCTTCCTTGTAAGCACTAGCGTTCTTGAGAGGTGCCTGGCTCATGACGAGAGCCGCCATTTTGGACATTAGACTCCTCTATGCTGTGTATTAGGACACCACTGCTTCGCCTTTGAATTTCTTTTCTTTGTAGGCACTAGTGTACCCTGGAGTTGCCTGGCTCCTGATTTTAGCCGCCATTTCGGTAAGGCGGTTTTTAAATCTTTTTATGATTTTAGTTCTCATTGTTATTTTAATTATACTTTTTGTTCACAGTAGCTGAGTCTCACAAGGGAGCTTGTGAGCACATCTGAGGTAGTTGGGCCCGCGTTTAATCTTCATTTGCCCTCACTTTTTACCTGTCTTTTGCCCGAGCGCATCAGCGCCTGCAGCCACGCCCCCTCATGCCCTCAAACCCCCCCCAGATGCTGCACTACAAAGCCGGACCTCTAGCGGACACGTGCAGCGGGCACGCCGCTAGCATGCCAAAGGCAAGCCTGTCTGTGCCCCTACGAGCCTGGACCGCGCCCAGTGCCAGCCACTATGCTGGTTTTAGTGCAGATTCTCAACTCATGCCCAGACTCTACTATTCAAGGGAAAACCTTCTAAGACTCAGACCTACAGGTAACCGCTGTTCTGGATCATGCTATGATCCACAGCAGGGAAACTGTCTGCTGCGATGCCCTCAATGCGAAGGTACCTTTCATTCTCTCCCTTTGCTCAATGCCAGGCTTCTTAACCCCACCCCTGCATCTCACGAGGCGAAAAGAACGCAGACTTCTTGTGTGCTCGTCAACGCAAGATCTCTTTTAAAAAATGCCTTAATATTTCGTGGCTTTATCGAAGCACATCAGATAGACCTGGCCTTCATCACGGAAATGTGGGCAGATGCCTCCTCAGACCTAGATCTGCTTCAGGCTCTTCCCAAAGGTTTTAAGATCCACAGAGTTGACAGAATTGGGAAAAGAGGGGTAGGAATAGCCCAAATTGTCAGAACTAGCCTCAATTCATGGTTCAAGCCTCTTCCAGACAATCTAGACTGTAAGGCTTTGGCCTTTAAGATTGAATTGGACAGTCAAAATACTTTCAATGGCATATTACTCTATCGTCCTCCTAGAACCAAATCTTCATTTCTTGACAAGATTTGTCAACTCCTGGAAGCCAAGGCCGGGGAGTCCAACTTCTCCTTCCATTTGGAGAATGTCTCTGACTGTGAAACTGAAGCACTCCTTGAGCAAATGGCCAGAGTAGGACTTAGACAAATTGTAAAAGGCCCAACACACATAGCAGGGCATTGTCTGGATGGGATATTTTCGAATAATCCCAACCTTGAATGGACCAGCTCACTTCCCATAATTTGGTCGAACCATAAAGCGATTATGTTTGAAATTTCATTACTACATAAACTGTCCGCAAAACTCCCAGCTAAGGTAACTACCAGCTGGCCATCGCATAAGATAGAAGCAGAGCAATTAAAAACCCTGCTCAGTCAATCATTACAGGAGACCCCCCCGAATTAGATCTTGCAGTAGCGAATTATCAGTCTTGGATTGACTCTGCAACCCTGCAATTGGCCCCTCTGGTTAGCCGCCGACACCCCAGGCAGTTACCGTCGGAACCTTGGTTTAACAACTCACCCAGAGTTCAAAAACAAATTTGCCATAGATTGGAAAGAAAATAGAGATTAGATGATAACGCTCATACAAAAACAGAATACAAATTGTCCATTCAAGTCTATAAGAATTTAATTGTGAAGGAAAAGACATCATACTTTAAAGTTAAAATTGAAACAGCCAATGGCTGTCCGAACGATTTATTCGCCACAATCAATAGACTCTCGAAACTCCACATGATCATAAAGCTAGCCAACAATTTTGTAACTCACTAGCTGTGTCATTCCAGCAAAAGGTTAAATTGGTCTATGACACTTTTACGCCTCAGGACAATTGCTTAGCCCAGCTTCCGCCTCATCTAAGCCATTTAAACCCCCTATTATCCACCCACTGTGGCCCGGTAATGCCGACACTCTCCTTAACCTTAGATCAGGTTATACTAATAATCTCAGTAGTTAATTCAGGATCTCCCACAGATCCGTGCCCTCCGAGAATTATTTATCTATCCCCAGAGATTGTAGAAATATCCCTCTTGCCTATCTTTAATCTAATGCTCACTTCTGAATGCTTTCCCACTGAATGGAAAAAAGCGTCCATACTGCCACTTTAGAAAAAAAATCCAACTTGGGTGTCAATGACACCCTGAACTACAGGCCAATTTCGAGACTGCCGTTTCCTTCAAAGATAATAGAAAAGGCCATCAACCCGGAATTATCCACCTTCATCTCTGATAATGCTATACTTGATCCCTCTCAATATGGATTTCGGGCTCATCACAGCACAGAACTGGCCCTGATCACGGCCACTGAAGAGCTCAGACAAACCTTAGATGGTGCGGGGATCCTGTTAGACTTATCAGCGGCCTTTGAGACGGTCAACCATGATCTGCTGGTTGACTGTCTATGGTCACTCGGGATCAGAGATAAAGCGCTCTCCCTGCTGAGCTCCTTTCTATCAGATCGGTCCCAAGTGGTGGCATTCGGAGAATATGTCTCCACTCTCTTTTCTCTTCCCTGTGGAGTTCTACAGGGTTCTTCCCTGGTTCTAACCTTATTTAACCTTTATTTTATCCCCCTGGCCAAATTAATCAAAAGCTATGGCTTTGCCCTGCTGTCCTATGCGGACGACACACAGATAATCGTGTCAAATAATAGTGCATCCGATTCAACAGCAGTCAGATTTCATGACAGCATGTGTCACATAGGAAATTGGATGCAAGACAATTGTCTTAAACTTAATTCATCAAAGACTGAAGTCGTTCTTTTCGGGAATAGTTCTTCAATCTGGACAGACAGTTGGTGGCCCTCTCAACTGGGTCCTCTGCCAATCCCCTCAAATAAAGTAAAAAATCTTGGTTTTTCTCTTTGACCCCAATTTATCATTCGAAGCTCATATCAATCACATCACCTCCTCTTGCTTCTTTATACTCAAAGTCCTGAGGAAGGTGCTTCCTTTTATTCCTTTCGATCTGAGAAAAACAGTGGTCACTGCACTAATTGCATCTTGGCTTGACTATAAGCGAAGTATTCGTAAGCTCCAGATAGCACAAAATGCAGCAGCCCAAGTCCTTCTAGGGCTTTCTGTTGTAACCTTTCTTGTATTTATATTCTGCACCCTTTTTAACCTCCTCATCCTTTGGTTCCTTCCTCCCCGGTACCCCCCCTCCTTCCCTGTGTACAATGGAATGTTCCATCGAGAGTTGACTATAGAATGTTGACACTCTCTCAGTGTGGAGAGTGGATGACCAGAATAAAGAGCCTTTCTACTTACGTCTTGTCTTCCTTGAGTACTGACTTTCAACACTGGCGACGATCCGGCGCAGGGGGCAGCTGGTCATCTCCCCTTTCAGTACTCTCTCCAAGACTACGTCCTGTTGCCTGCATCGTGGGACTTGAAGTGCAAACTTTGATGTACTTTCACATCTTTGCTTAAGCTGTCTCTCTGTCGATTTCTCACGGAGCCCCGCGTCACAGTGAAGATTTGCAACCGCTTACCACTGTAAATTTCTCAGAACCCCGCGTCTCCGTGCAGATCCTTTGAGCGGCATTCGTGCTCTCCTGAGGCGTTCCTGAGGCATGCTCTGCCAGTGTGAGCATCTACCTTTCCTCAGCTGAGTACCCCTGTCGATCTTGGACCCCTCTTCTCCGTGAAGTCCCCGGAGCGGCATTGCTCCACGTCAGTCTGCTTTGCCCACAGCTGATCAGTTCCTGTCAGCTGCCTCCAGTTGGCAGCGTCTCTGCGCGGCCCAGCGCCTTTTGTCAAGAGCGTCAGTCCTGCTTCGCCCACAGCTGATCAGTTCCTGTCAGCTGCTTCCATGGACCCGCGCACGAGTTGTCAGCGTCTCTACGCGGCTCAGCGCCTGTTTTCAAGAGAGCCTCCGACGCGGATCTTCATCTGACGACGTTATCCTGAGGTAGCTCTGGGATTTCCTGTCATCAACGTGTACGTCTCCTTGGATTCAGCTTCCCGTCACGCTGCGACGACGCTACTCTCCTCAGCACGGTGGGCGTGCCGTGAAGAGCTTCCATGAATAGCGCTCGCTTACTTCGTATCCTGTTTGGTATTGCGTGAGCGCCTTCCCTGCACACCCATTTTTCATGGAGCCCACTGCACCTCTTCGTTGCTCCAATAGTGCCGCATTCTGAGGTACAATTTGTAATTCTTCTCTCACTCGGTGACACACTCACCTTCCCAGTGTGTCATCCATCTACGGTGACACACACACCATTCAACGCCTTGTACAAGTTATTCAGTTGTATTCCAGGGCACCTGCTATGGTAATTACGACCTTTTCTCCCCTGCGCCATCGGTGACACACTCACCGTGACAGTGTGTCAATCTCCCCGGTGACACGCACACCACATAGAGCCTCTCTATTCTCTTTTTGGCATGTTATTTCCCCAGTGACTCCCATGATGTTAATTCCCCAGTGACTCCCATGTTATCCATCATTACATACATCATTTTGTAAGAAATGTATTGCTTTCTCTTTTCCAGCATTGTTGTACCATTATTTCAAGCTTACTTTATCCCCTCTCGTAACATACCCTGTGGTCTAATACTGTATTATATTTCGAACCATTCCACTGTTATTCTTGCATTATGGGAATCCCAGGTATTAGCCAACCGCCATCCTTTTTAAATGATAATGGGGAGCCAGAAATTCATTGGAAAGATTGGACAAAATTATTTGAATCATATTTAATTGCAATGGGGGGGCAGAAGTTTTCTGCAGTACGCAAACAACATATTCTTTTGCATAACCTGGGAGTGCATGGTCGCAAGGTATATGAAACATTGCCAGAACCGGAAGTTGAAGATGATGATGAACTAGATGTGTATGATGTTACACTTATGAAGTTAGAAATACATTTTGGGGATAAAGTCAATGTAGTCCTTGAACGCCATAAGTTTTTCAGCCGTGTGCAGGGCAAAAATGAGTCTGTCAACAACTACATAGCAGCATTGAGGGGACTCACCCAACTCTGTGATTTTGGGGAACTCAATGACTCCCTTATAAGGGATCAGTTAGTCAGATGTACAAATAGTAGCAGAATACAAGAAAAATTGCTCACTAAAAACCCCACACTCAGAGAAGCGATTACTTTAGCGCAATCCATTGAGCACACAGCCAAGTGCATGAAAGAAATGAAGGTTACTGAAGAAGTAGTTGCTTCCTTCCAAGTAGAGGAAGTACACAGTGAAGTACTCAAAGTGAAAAACAAAGATGTACCTGTCAGCAAACCCATAAAGGAAAGTCATGGTTTGAAATGTTTTAGATGCGGCAGTAGTAATCACCTAGCTAACAGTCCACATTGCTCTGCCCGTAGTGTTACATGTAAGAGATGCAACAGAAGAGGGCACTTTGCGAGAGTATGTAGGGATGGGGACAACAACCAAGTTAAGATAGTTAATGTGGAGGGTGAACAACGTCAGAAGTTTGTATTTCAAGTGAAAGGTGAAGATGGTACTTCTAAACCTGACTATCCCAAATGCATGGTTCTACTTAATAATAAGCCAGTAGAAATGTTCGCAGACTCTTGTTCCCCGTTCACTCTACTCAATCTTGCTGATTACAACAAATCATTGGGAGATTTAAGTGTAGAAATGAGTCAACCAGATATTTCTCCGGAAGGTTATACTAAAGATCCCATTCCCCTTGTGGGAATGATAAAGGTACACATAGACTTTAAAGGAAGATCCACTGTGGGTAAGGTGTACGTTGTAGAGAAAGGGTCTAATCTCCTTGGCTGGCAACACCAGAAGGAATTGGGCATCATACTTAACTCTAACAATAAAGATCAAGTCATCCTTGTTGAGGGTTCCAGTAGTAAATGTACGCTATGTGATGCATTTCCTAAATTATTCGTGGATGAACTTGGATTATTAAAAGACTTCCAGCACAAGATAAAGGTTAAACAAAGAGCCAAACCAGTGGTTCACAAACCCCGCCCGGTTCCTCTCCTTATGAGAGAGCCTCTCAAGAAGGAGCTAGACAAGTTGTGCGAGATGGGTGTCATCCAACCCAAAGAATCCTCGGAGTGGTTGGCACCCATAGTTATAGCATCCAAGGCCAATGGGGAAGGCATTCACCTCTGTGTTAATCTGCGTAGCCTCAATGACAATATATAGGTAGAGAGATTTCCCCTCCCCAATATAAATGAGATGCTGAGCACCATGGGGGAGGCCAAGTTTTTTTTGGTCATTGACCTATCAATGGCATACCACCAAGTGGAACTACACCCTGAGTCTAGACCATTAACGGCGTTCACCTCTCCTTTCGGAGCCTATATGTTTGTCAGGATGGCCTTTGGACTTGCTGATGCTGCGGCAGTTTTCCAAAAAATGATGCAGCAAGTCCTCATGGGCATCACAAACACCCTGTGTTTCCAAGATGATGTATTGACTTATAGGTCATCTGCTGAAGAGCACAACATAATTTTTAAGACAGTTTGTAAGAGACTTTCAGAAGCAGGGTTGACAGTAAAACTCGACAAATGTAAGATTAAAGTAAGTTCAGTGGACTACCTTGGGCACACCATTTCTCAAGAAGGTTTTAGACCTAAATACAGTTTAATTCAAGCTGTTAGTGATGCTCCATACCCTACTAACAAAGAGGAGCTCAAATCCTTCTTAGGCCTTATCGAATATATGGCCAAATTTGTATAAAGAAATTCTGAAACGTGTGATGGGTTATGCGAATTATTGACGAATCACAAAAAATTCATGTGGGAAGAGAAGCACAGTAAAATGGTGGACATGTTGAAGAAAGAGATCATTGAGTCACCTGCCCTGGGATCCTTTGACCCCAAAAAGAAAACTATATTAACCACAGACGCATCTAACAAAGGGTTGGGGCGTCATTATCTCAAAGAGGGGAGAGTGGTGAAACCATCATAGCGTTCCCTGAGTCCTACTGAACGCAATTACTCAGTCATCGAGAGAGAGGCCTTAGCATGCTTTTGAGCCGTTAACCACTTTAAATTTTATCTATAGGGAACCAAATTCACCATCCGTACAGACCATAAGCCCCTAACATTCATGTTTTCGTCAAAAAAGTTCAATGCAGTTCCCCACGCATATCCAAGTGGGTCCTTGGATTGGAAAACTTTTGCTTTAAAGTTGAGTACTTACCTGGACTAGAGAATGTTGTTGCGGATTACCTTTCAAGGTCCTCCTTAAATGCTAGTACTCATGAAGAACAATTGGATGTCCCCATTCTAGCCATCCAACTACCGTCCTTTACTAAAGAAGAATGGGAAGAAAGTATGAGAAGAGATGTCAATATGAACACCTTGAAAGACTTAATTGTCAATGGCTGGCCTGAAAAACGTAGTGAGGTCGCAGAAGGAATGAAAGAGTTTTGGGAGGTAAGATTTGAACTAACACTTATAGATGACAAAGTGTATCGCAATGAAAAAATTGTTCCTCCTTTTGACCTCAGAAATAAAATAATAGATCTGGCCCACGAGGGACACCTAGGCAGGAGCATCACGAAGAATAAAGTAAGAAATTGGTTCTGGTTTCCCAAAATGGATTCAATGTTAAAGCTAAAAGTCAAAGAGTGCATCAGCTGTGCAAAAAATGATAAAAGCAAAACCTTGCGCAAAGTTCCCTTATCTCCGGTGGAGGTACCTGTTGTGCCATGGACTAAACTAGCCATTGACATAATTGGCCCAAAGGAGGTTTTGGGGCCCCAAAAGAGGTTCATGTTTGTTTTAGTAGACTATACCTCTCGCTGGATTAATTTCAAATTTACGTCTTCTACCACAACGAGCAGCCTTACCGTATTCCTAAAAAATATCTTTTGCAATGAAGGGAATCCTGCAATTTTAGTCACAGACAACGGAGTGCAATTCACTTCCGAGGAGATGAGAGAGTTCCTAGAGGAATTAAATATCAAACATGAGAAAACTGCACTCTACTGTCCCAAGGCCAATGACCTAGTGGAAAGAACAAACCGTATGATAAAGGAACGTATCCAACTGGCTGTCACTAATGGCCACAAGATAGATGACTCCGCTAGAGAATGCATATGGTCGTACCACACAGCACCTAATCTCGTCACAGGGATATCTCCCTTTGTTGCGCTGAGAGGGAGAGAGCCAAGCACCAAGATGAACCCCCTGTGGTTGGAGGGAGGTAAGAGAGTTGATTCCAACCGCTGGGAGGGTCAAAGGAAAATTCTACAACATCAAAGGAATTATAAAAATCGGTTTGATCAGAAACATGGTGTGAAGGAGCATAACCTCAGGACTGACAATCCCGTACGAGTAAGGAAACCCACCCATGTGCATATAGGTCAGAGCAAATTCCAACCTCCTCAACGATTGGTCAAGGTAGGCAGGAATGTGGTTCGTCTGGAGAATGGACAGACATGGAGTGGTGACAGACTTGTGAACTTAGCATAATTTCTCCCTTCCCTATATAGGGAGATGTGTTGTAACCTTTCTTGTATTTATATTCTGCACCTTTTTTAACCTCCTCATCCTTTGGTTCCTTCCTCCCCGGTAACCCCCTCCTTCCCTGTGTACAATGGAATGTTCCATCTAGAGTTGACTATAGAATGTTGACACTCTCTCAGTGTGGAGAGTGGATGACCAGAATAAAGAACCTTTCTACTTACCTCGTCTTGTCTTCCTTGAGTTCTGAATTTCAACACTTTCGCATTTTGTTTCCGTTTCTAAGGCCCTGATCCAACTGCACTGGCTGCCAGTTGCGAAGCGTCTCCAAATCAAAGCCTTATGCATAGCGTTCAAATCATTGCATGGACGTGGTCCAATGTAGTTGTCACACTATGGTAAGTCGTATACCCCGGCTAGACCACTCAGGTCAGTGGATTGTGGAAACCTGATCATCCCCAGAGCACGCAAAGTAAAATGAGGGGGTGTAAAACCTTTACCCGCACCACAACTAGATTTTGGAATACCATGCCAACAACCTTAAAAAAAGAAACCAATCTGTCGAAATTTAGGAGGGGGCTGAAAACTTGGCTTTTTTAGATTTGTTTTATTCAATTCATTTGAAGGAAGCGCCTAGACACCCTCGGGTATATGTAGAGCTTTACAAATACTTTATTTCATTTCATTTCAAGTAAAGGAAAGGAAAAGAAAAGAAAAAGGAAGTGTTAGGATAGGGATAAGGGGGCGAGCAGGGGAAGGGGTGGGTGCTTCTTAATACGCAGCACTGAGGACACTGGTCTGTATACTGTGGGTCTAAACTCGCTGAGGCAGCGCTCCGAGGGGGAGGGCCCTTTTGGAGGGGGGGGGGGGGGCAAGGCGCTGCTTAGGGTGGGGCTGTAGTTTGTCGGGATGGGCTAGGGGCAGTGAAGAGGGGGGACTCCGGAGAGTTCAATGTGAGCGTGGAAGACTGCTCAAGGCGGATGGGATGTAATGGGATCACGGCCAATATCGGGGAGGGGGAGTGATTACAACCGGGCTGTCTGACACGTGGGGTCTCCAGGGTATCCGGGGTGTAGTCGGTCTCTTATCCTTCCGCCGCTGTGTGGGTCCGGGCGGGAGGGCCACTGTTGGGAGCTCTAGATTAGCAGTCAGAAGCGGGGGGTTTCAGGGAGGCATTTTGCAAGATTCTGTGGCACTTACACGGGGCACTAAGAATAAAGCGGGGGGATCAAAGTGGGCCGAGACTCACGGGGGAGGTGAACCATGTTTTCTATGCACCTTCCTTGTAGTAGCTTCCAGGGTTGATAGGATAGACCAGAGGGGGAGAGGGGTGGCGGCACCAGTAACCCTAAGGAGGGAAGGGTGGGCGGGAATAAAGGTAAAGTCGTGAGATACCTACCATGAGTCAAACAGGTATATCAATAAGAACAACAGGAACCATAACAGTGTCACCATCGGGCAGCCTAGGCAATCACACAAGCGGACAAAATATTGAAAGTGATACTCAGCTGTCCGTCGCCTGGCAGCCGTTGATTCTCTCAGTGTGGTGCCGGCATGAGTGCGTGTCTTTAATGCAGGGCCATAGCCTAAGTCCCTTCTCAATCAGTCCGCTGCTGAAGTGGGTTTTAGGTTTAAATCTTTTATTATTATTATTATTATTATTAAAACTCTCCCGCATGCTCACAATTGCTATAAGCATTTCACAGTTCGTCAAGTACAACATGTATCTGTTACACCTCTATTTCCGTCTTTCAATGCGCATACCATCTACCATGAGCGGTGCCAAACATGTGCTGTGGTGCTAATCCTAAACTAAACAACAATATACAGATAATTCAAACTTTCCCCTCTCTCCTCCTCCCCCCTCCCTCTACCGGTAGTCTCATTCCTCTCATTCACTGTTTCTCTGGTATCCAGCGGACTATCTAGGCTAAGTTTCATCATTGGTCGGGGGTGTTTGTTCTGTCTCTGTTAGTGGTAGAAGGCGAACATATTTCGGGCATGTGATATCATTAAATTCCGTTGACAAGATGGTGAGGAGTGGTTTCCACACCTCTTTACATGCGGTTTCGGAATTATTCAGAGTGGCATTAATTTGTTCCATTCCAAGGATATACCATAATCTATGGAGCCAACCTAGGTATGTGGGTGCTGTTTGCATCCCCCAGTGCGTCAGTACATTCTGGAGAGCAGCCCCATGAGCTAGTCCCATCTGTCTCCCCCTGCGAGATTTAAGTGGGAATGTTAAAGGGTTGGGCAATCCTAACACTATGTACGCTGGAAATCTTGGGATTTGTGTGTCAAATTGCTGATCTATTTCGTCCAATATCATGGGCCAATAAGCTGTCAAGACAGGGCATTCCCACAGTAAGTGTAAGAGAGTGCCATCTTCCCCGCATCCCCTGAAGTTGGTTTTAAAGGAGAATGAGATTTGTCCTTTTTTGATCCTGAAGAAAGGCAGCTACTCATTGGAGGGACAACGCCTTGTCTTCGTGGGTGCGGGCTGACCTCTCCTGGTCTCTACCAAGGATCCGTGATCCGCTGTTGGTTCGCCGCCTGTTGCTCTAGGCAGGAGGGTGTGTGTGTGGGGGGTAATGCTGTGGGCTTGTCCAGACGTTGCACAAGAGATGTCCATGTCCTGCAATCCGATGTTATCCAGGAATACACACAGGTCCTCCTGAGTCATAAAGGTCTTTGAATATGCCATCTTTGGTGATTCGGAAGCGGGCAGGCTCAAAGAAGCCATACTTAATGTCCATTTGGTGTAGATGGGCCGGAAAGAGAGAAAGGCCTTGCGGCGGTCGTTGGTCTCCCTAGAAAAGTCCGCTGCCACATGGATTTTGTGTCCTTCATATGTGCGTGGAGCTTGTGATCGTGCTACAGAGAGTAGTTGCTGCGCCTGTTCATGACGTAGGAAACAATCAATGAGGGGTCTGGGGCGTGTTGCAGGGTCTCTACGTGGAGGGCCAATGCAGTGTGCACGTTGCATCTCCAGCGGGGGCTCAAAGGTAATACCTGTGATTCTTGGAAAGGTTTTGGCATTTGGTCCTTCTATTGATTCTGGAAAACAAAGAAGCGGACATTGTCTCTCCTACTGCAATCCTCTAAGTCGATCAGCTTGCTGCGGAGGAAAAGGAGATCCCGGTCTCTATCCTGCACCGCATCAAGCCGACCCTCCACCACATCATCCTTTGGTCCAGTTCCTCAACTCGTGTGTGGAACCCCCCTATGTCCGATCTCATCAATTTTGCTTCCTCCGTTAGTGTGGAGATATTAGTGTCCATTCATTCCAGTCATTGGCCTACTGCTAAGATTTCCTGCAGGATTCGATCCATGGTTTTGCCCTGCGTGGAGTCTGCAGAGGGCTGGGAGAGGTTGCCCATGGGGGTGGGGTGGGGGGGGAAGCGGGTCCCTTCGTGGCCATGTTGCATGGCTGTGGGAGCGCTTCTGTAAACAGGAGTCGCCGTGAGGACTTGCTTGTATGCTTACCAGTTGACATTCGACCTTGGTTGGAGAGCAGCGTTCTACTCCTTCGTTCTGTTGGACCTGTTTCCCGCAAGGGAAGGCAGACGAGGCAGTGGTTGGAGGTCGGCTTACTTTTGTTCTGGGATGATTGCACTGATGCAGTCCCTAGTGGTCGAGGGGGGAGGCGTGTGCAGGCTGTTGTAAGGTGCCCCACAGCTCTCCGTGCAGGAGGACCAACAAGGTGGTGCCAGTACCCAGATTTCCAGCTGATCCGTGAGTGACAGGAAGGTAGTGATTGCGCTGGGACACCTGTAGGTCACGGAGGTGGGGTCTCCTTGTCTGGCTCTTCTCCCTAAATACGCTGTTGTGGCAGACCCAGTTGTCTACCAGGTCCGAAGAATGCGGAACTGGGATACCAGGATGGCAGGCAATTTGAGGTTGGTCAGTGTGGTACTTGGACTGTCTCACTTCTCTCAAGGTTTACTCGTGGACAGGACGTGATGTAGGGCTTTGCAGGCTGTGGGTGTGTCTGTTTGAGCTAAATCACTTAGGCCGTTTTATGACAAATGTTGCGGGTGTGCCACTTCTCATCCAAACGAGTCTTGAAAGAGCCTGTGGGCACGTCCCCATTAGTGCGTCCCTTGGTTCTTTGGCGCCGGAGATGCAGATCAGGAATGGTGGCGATTGGTGGCTAATGATGGCAAAGCGGGGTGAGAATGAGGAAGTGTTACCAGACCATCGTGCCCCCCCGTCCCACTCCTCACCTTCCCAGGATACAGAGGCTCGAGCTGTTATAGGCCTCCAGTGGGGAGAGGAGAAGTCCTCTTCCAGCTGCCCGAGGTTGCATCGGTACACGGGACTCCCTCCCGATGCCTCTGCATCCTTATCTGACCTGCGGTGTGGTCCGGGGCCGTGCATGGGCACAGTGGTCCCTTGCGGGACGAGTTGTGGCTCCACCAAAGCCTATGTCGCAGTCTCTGGAGTCACCTCCACCGGCCAGTACAGCTGATCACAGGCCCCAGGTGTGCGTGTTGCGCGATGCAAGGGCTGACAGTGCGATCTGAAAAATGGTGGCGGGCCGGTTCTTCAAGCAAAGGCTGAGGATTCTGCTATACCTCTCGGTTCATGCCCAGCTTGTGGTGTGGTCTGGCCCCGGGCCGTGTGTGAGCCCAATGGATGCTTGCGGGGCGAGGCGTGGCTCCGTCAGTGCCACTGACGCAGTTTCGGGCTACACTACCGCTGGCCGCCATTGCGTGTCACAGGTCCCAGGTGCGGTTGCTGCACGAAGCAGAGGGTGGGCTGCAGGCAGCAAGATCTGGGAGTGGTGGCAGGCCAAGGCTTCTATTGTACCTCCAGGCCCTGCATTTGCGTCTCTCCCGGTGCCTCTGGGTTCCTGCCCATCTTGCAGTGTGGTCCGGGGCTGCACTTGGGACCAGTGACAGTTTGTGAGGCGGGGCTCCATCAAAGCTGCTGACTCCGTGTCAGGCTTCACTGCCGCCGACCCGTCCCGTGAGTCACAGGCCCCAGGTGTGCATACAGCGCGGAGCCAGGGCGGGCCTCTGGCGGCGAGTTCTGGGATCAAGGGCGGGACCGAACCTTCACACAAGGGCCGAGGCTTTTGCTGCACCTCTAGGCCCTGCGTGCACGCCCTGTCGCCGGGATGTCAGGGCTCAGACTCACCCCTGCGGATCCCGCTTTCTGCCTGCCTGTCATCCGGTGGTCTGGGCCGGGGGGGAGAAGTGCATTGCAAGCCCCCAGCCACGCCGAGAAGGCCACCGCATCCATTCGGGGCCCGTCTCAGAGCAGAGCTCACAGCTCAGGCGACCATCTTCACTCGTGGCCAGACCACGCCCGTTTTAAATGGGGCATGTTCGCTGAGGTACTAAAGTTACAGATACATGCTCCAAACATAATGCTGCATGCATTACAGTGCGTCAGCATGCTTAGTCGCAGAGAGTGTGAGAATAAACACATGTACGGACTTTATTAGGGGACTGCCTGTTTGCCTCAGGATGACTGGGCCTGAGGCATCCAGAAGATCTCAGTGATGCCTGTGAACAGGACCAATGCCAATAAAGAGGCTTTCCTGCAGCAACTTGTCTGGTCACCTGACCTGTGCTTCATCTTCTTGAGGCTCCTCTATTCCTCCCATCTTTCTGCTTCCGAGCGCTGTGGTGCTGCAGACTCACAGTGTCCCAGCCTGGTGCTGCAGCCTCACATTGTCCCCTGTGTGCACAGAGCTCAGGATAACCTCAGGCTCTCCACTGGATGTTCCCCTCCTTCAACCTGCACCTTAGGCTGGTGCCGCAGCCTGGCTCCTCTGAGTGTGACTTTCAACTGCCAAGAAAGATTCTTAGGGCTCTGCTGCAATAGCTCCACAGAAAGTGGAGGGCAGACTCTCATTGTGGGCCCTTGTGCTGTGGGTTTAAAGCATGCATGCACCTGCCCCCCTCAATCAGTTCCTGAAATGTGATGCGTATTCTATCTAAAAGAGTAAAGTAAATATTTGCCCAGTGAAATAAATTGGATTATTATTCGAGGTGGGTGGTCACAGGGTGAACCTTCAAAGTCACCAAATTAACCTGGGCTCAACCTACTGCTAGCTAAGGCACAGAGCGGACATGCTTAAATTAGAGCAATATGTAAGGTATTTATGAAGTACCAAAACAGTAATAAAATTTAAAATGCTAAACAATAAAAAAATAAAATTTAATAACAAAATGAAACTAGAATGACAAAAATCCAATAAGATGTGAATTTTTAAAGTTTTAAGTAGGAACAGTACCAAGAAGCACAAAGTGACAATGGTAGTCAAGGGTCGGGGTAGACCAGGATTTAGGTGCAATTTGAGGCTCATCGTGATAGGATACACCAACCAGGTTCATCTTGGTCAAAGATTTTACCTTTTGACTTAGTCCCTAAAGTCCCAGTCATCCACAGGAGTACACTTCTAAAGCCCCTAAGGCACTCAGGGGATGGTACTTAGAGGCTCACAGGGTGTCAGGTAGAAGCCAACAGCAGGGTCCAGTCCGGGTCCAGTTGTCAATAATTAGCTGGGTAGTTGCAGGAAAAACCCCTTGTAGCTTGCTATGTTCTTGTAGCGCAAACAAGAGGTCTGCTTTATGACCTGTGGGTCAACTTCTTTGTCCAGGGTACATGATCTAGCATGTCCAGTCCTTCAGGGATCTTCTCAAGTCGCAAACAGCAGGTTCAGTCCTATTGTGATCTTCCTCAGGTCCAAGAGTATTCTGAAGTGGGTGCCTGAAAGTGCCACATTTATGCCCGCCATGAGCTAGTGGGTGGGAATGACTCCTGTGCATTCCCTGATCAATGGAGTAAAAGTGACCAGGGCTGGCCTCACCCACTTTGAGCAAATACAATATGGCAAACGTCTTTGGCCACACTAAGCCTGGTCTCTAAGGGCTTGGGGTGTGTGTGGGGAGTCTGCTATAGTAATCACAATGTCCTCCCACATTTAGCACTAAAATCCAGTTTGGGGCAGCTACTGCACCCACAATAAAGTCAGAGACAGAAGTCTGGTAGAAACAAAACGTGTTTTCCAGCAATGCGACAGTGGATAGACCTGAATTGTTTTTGCATCCTGTTTTCCTTCCTTGCGCATCCTGTTTCCCTTCCCTTCCTTTCAAGTGCACTCCCGGGTGCAAGTCCTCTGACCTCCTGGTCTGAGAACTGCTCTTATCCCCAGCAGCTCCGCTGTTTGCGCGCACCCCGTTCACCTCCACCTGGTAGGTGTACGAGGCTGCCCAGGTTCAGTTTGGTGCCCGCTTTGCTCAGCCTCCGTTCTCCTGCTGTGCCTGCTTCTGGTGTGTTTTTTGTTTAATTTAGTCCTTGTCTATTCTTGATTCCTGCTATTGTCATTCTAATTGTTTTGGCCTGTGTTTTTATCCCGCCGCTGCTTCCCCTGCGGCCCCTCCCCCCTGCCGGTTCCCGCTCCCGCCTCCCAGCTGCACGTCCCTACCCCCTTCCCTATTTAATGGCGGCCGTTGCGGGGGAGCGCGTGCAAGTCCTCTGACCTCCTGGTCTGAGAACTGCTCTTCTCCCCAGCAGCTCCGCTGTTTGCGTGCACCCCGTTCACCTCCACCTGGTAGGTGTTCGAGGCTGCCCAGGTCCGGTTTGGTGCCCGCTTCACTCTGCCTCCGTTCTCCTGCTGTGCCTGCTTCTGGTGTGATTTTTTGTTTTTTGTTTAATTTAGTCCTTGCCTATTCTTGATTCCTGCTGTTGTCATTCTAATTGTTTTGGCCTGTGTTTTTCTCCCGCCGCTGCTTGCCCTGCGGCCCATCCACCTGCCGGTTCCCGCCTCCCAGCTGCATGTCCCTCCCCCTTCCCTATTTAATGGAGGCCGCTGGCACGCCAAATGCAAGCCCGTCTGTAGCCCGTCCGCGACCCGACCGTGACCAGTGCCAGGGACCCTGGATCTCCAGCCATCCACTGCTACGACCCAGCCGCCCTCCTCGCACTCAACCCCGGAAGAAACATCAACTGCCAGCAGTCCACGCTGAACACGACCCACGGCCAGTTCTCCTGCCGGCACTGCCGCCATCCCTTCACCACCGCTCCGGCCGCCAACCCCGCCGACACCCTAGGATGTATCCTCCTCAACGTGCGCTCCTTGCACAGACATGCTGTGGAAATCTGGAACCTCCTGGACACCCTCTCACCCGACGTCGCCTTCTTTACAGATACGTGGACAAACGCCTCCTCCGCCCCGGACATCGCCATCCCGGACAGATACAAGATCCAGAGGAAGGACCGCCCAAACCACCCGGGAGGGGGCCTCGCCATCGAGCACAAAAACGCCCTCCACCTCTCCACTTCCAGCGGCACCTTCCCTGCCGCCGAACACCTGCACTACCAGATTCAGACCAGCCCCAACTCCACACTTCGCGGCACCCTCACCTACAGATCCCCTGGCCCCCGGGCCCTCTTCGCCGACTCCATCACTGACCTCATCGCACCCCACGCCATCGCCTCCATGGACTACATACTCATAGGTGACCTGAACATCCACCTCGACAACCCCAGCGACCCCAACTCCACCACCCTACGAGACAACCTCACCAACATCGGACTGAAACAACTCGTCACCTCGCCCACCCACAAGGCAGGACACACCCTCGACCCCATCTTTGCAGGAGGAAGCAGCGTCCACTTCAGTCACACCACACAACCCCCGTGGGCGGACCACCACTGTGTACACTTCCTCGTCGACAAACCCAAGCCGCCCAAACCCGGTCCGCGCCCCCACGAAGGAACTGGAGCAGAGTCACTGAAGAGCAGCTCAACTCCACCCTCAACCGAAACACCCCCACCGCCGCAACCGACGCCAACCTTGCAGCCAGGGAATTCCACACATGGATCTCCGACTGCGCAAACAAACTCGCCCCACTACGCAACTCTGACAAACAACGCCCAGGAAAGCCGCCTGGTTCACCACCGACCTCCAAGAAGACAGGCGCACATGCAGACGCCTGGAGAAGAACTGGAGAAACAACAAGACACCTGAAGAATACACCACCTACAAGAACGCCATGACGGAATACCACCAACTCATCAGAAACACCAAGAGAACCTTCATCCACAACAAAATCCTCGCCAACTCCAGGGAACTCTACAGCGTCATCCAAGAGTTCATCAAACCCCCCAGCGAGGCCACAGACATCACCCCTTCCCAGGACCTCTGCGACAAGCTCGGATCCTACTTCCACCTGAAAATCAAAAACCTCTACGACAACTTCAACGACCATACACCTGATTCCGCAACCAGCCCGCCATCCGGCAACGACAGTCAGCCCACCATCTCCTCCTGGACACCGATCACTACCGATCACTACCGAAGACACTGCCTCGACCATGAAAGGCATCCACTATGGGGCCCCCACAGACCCCTGCCCACCACACATCTACCACAGAGCCACCACCTCCATAGCACCAGAATTACGACGCACCATTTTACTTCACCTTCGAGACCGGCATCTATCCGACGACTGGAAACGTGCAGAAGTCAGGCCCTTCCTCAAGAAGCCCTCAGCGGATCCGACGGACCTCAAGAACTACCGACCCATCTCCCTCCTCCCCTTCGCAGCGAAAGTCGCGGAGAAGACCGTCAACGCAGAACTGACAAGGTTTATCGAGGACAACGCCATCCTCGACCCTTCTCAATCCGGATTCCGCAGCAACCAAAGCACCGAGACCGCCCTACTTTCCGCCACAGACGACATCCGCACCCTCCTCGACCAAGGCCACACCACAGTCCTGATTCTACTCGATCTATCAGCAGCATTTGACACCGTCTCCCACCGCACACTCGCCGCCAGACTACACAACGCCGGCATACAATGAACCACCCTCGACTGGATCCGATCGTTCCTCACCGGCTGAAGCCAAAGGATCAGAATGCCACCCTTCCTCTCCGAACACACGAAAACCATCTGCGGAGTCCCCTAGGGATCATCGCTCAGCCCAACCCTCTTCAACATCTACATGGCCCCCCTCGCCACCATCGTCCGACAGTACGGCCTCAGCATAGAATCCTACGCTGACGACACCCAGCTCATCCTCTCCCTCACCAAGGACCCCACCACCACCAGACTTAACTTCCAGGAAGGAATGCAGGACGTAGCAACTTGGATGAGCAACAGATGCCTGAAGCTCAACTCGGAGAAGACAGAAGTCCTCGTCCTCGGAACCACCCCATCGGCATGAAACAACACCTGGTGGCCCACCGCCCTCGGCACCCCCTGACCCCCGCGGACCACGCCAGAAACCTTGGCATCATACTCAACTCCTCCCCCCATGAACCGACAGGTCAACACAGTCGCCTCCAGCTGTTTCAACACCCTCCGCATCCTCCGTAAGACTTTCAAATGGATCCCCCCCGAGTCAAGGAAGGCAGTCACCCACGCACTCATTACCAGCAGACTGGATTACAGAAACGCCCTCTACGCCGGGATCAACAAGTCTCTACTCCGCAAGCTCCAGACGATACAGAACACCGCCGCCAGACTCGTCCTTGGCATCCCTCGATACGAGCACATCAGCCAACACCTAAGAAATCTCCACTGGCTCCCCGTCGAGAAGAGAATCACCTTCAAGATACTCACCCACGCCTACAAAAGCCTACACAACACTGGACCCCAATACCTCAACCACAGAATTACCTTCCACGCACCCAAAAGGAACCTCCGATCCGCCAACCTCGCACTCGCCGAAACCCCACGCAGCCGCAGAGTCAAAACAGGGGGAAGAGCCTTCTCCCACATCATGGCCAAGACCTGGAACGAGCTCCGATCGACATCAGACGCGCCTCCTCCCTGAACACCTTCAGGAAGGCTCTCAAGACCTGGCTCTTCGGCTAAACGGAAGTGCTCACCCCCCCCCTCCAGCGCCTTGAGACCCTTACGGGTGAGTAGCGCGCTTACAATTCCCTGATTGATTGATTGACTCCCAGTATTATATGTAAAACCCAGAGACAGAAGTCAGGTGGAACACAAATAGGGTTTTCCAGCAACTAGACAGTGGATACACAGGAATTGTTTGGCATCCTCCTTCCTGCGTCCCCAGTTTTATGTGTAAAACCCATCAGACCTGTTAAGCAAGATTTGACACTGTAATGTCGAAAAGCCCCCACACTGCATACTGGGACGTTCAGCAAAGTCATCACGGCCCATTCGGATCTGCCTATTAAATGCTCCTGAGAAGCATTTCACACCTTTTTCATTCCTATTCAATTAATCCCATACTGGGAGGAATTTGAGAGCACATGCAAATTTACGTCCAGGAACCCCAGGCAAGGAAAAGGCAACTTTCTTAAAGTTATTTTTCCTTTACAATTATTAAAAATTTAACTTCACCATTGAATTGGATTTTTAACAACTATCAAAGATAGTGGTTTTATAATTTTTCGAGCTAGTCCCATTCCCGGGATACAGTATTACGACTTTAATCTGTAATCTAGTTTTCTACATAGGACCACTATGCCTCCCACAGTGAAAAATTGCTTTTGGGTGCTAGTCAGTGTAAGGATATGTTAACATTACATTTCTACATGTCCTACTTTTAAATACCACGTACCCTCGTATCCTGCCTTGTGGACTACAAGACCTACATTGGGTGACTTATTAATATTTAAAAGGGAGGTTTTGACCTGTCAAAAGGGTTTATTTTGAAAGGTCAAATTTCAGTGTTTAAACTGCCACAGTAAGGCTACAATCATAAGTTTGAAGCCATGTTTTACACTGTCACTGTAGTGGATGGTGCAATATGTGTTGCAGTCCACTAGTGACATTTAAGATACAGGACAACATTATATTGGTAGCACTGGAAATGATTAACCACACATCCTTAGCAAATGTATACAGGATGTAGGTCACAGAACAGTATAATAATTGGAGAGGGAGTATGGAAGGGTGTCAGAGAGCTCATTCCTACCAGAAGGATGCAATTTAAGAAAAGAAGGAGAACCTTTCCAGAAAAATGAATAGTAAGATGCTGGAGCACACCTGGAGAGTACCAACAAACACTAAAGTATACAAACGCAAGTTCAGAGAGTTAAAGAGATTGACCGTGAGGCCCCTTTTATTATGTACTTCAGGATGAAACTTGTACCTATGTTATTTTCACATAGGTTATATTACAATCTCCAATTGTGAACACAGATGATTTCATATGAACAATGTGTGATACATATGCACCAGTCCTTATGGCAAGACAGGAAGAAATAAACAAGGGAGGTACCCTTCAATTCCAGTCAGGGACAGGGTAAGTATAATCAAAAAAACACAAAAGTCCCTAAAGAAAATAATTAATGAAAACTAAAAATTCTACACAGTACTGGTGGTCAGAATATCAATAGAAGTCCATACACTTTAATATACTTAAAAAACAGTGGGTCAGAGAAACAAAAGACAATAAAATATTTAAAAATATTAATATTTATTTGCAAATATATACACAGTCAGTATCAAAAACATTTCATCATTAAAATACAAAATTTGCCAGAAAACAGAATTGTCAAAAATAAAAAACATATCATAATAAAATTCCCAAATACAAGAAAACAAAGTTGTCGACGCTGCGTTTCGGTGACTAGACAAATGTACACCTTCTTCAGGACAGTTTTCTAAACAAAAAAACATTATATTATTATCAAAACATTTATGTTGCTGACCTATTATACACTGTTATCTAAATTTTTGTTCTGACAATTTCACAGTTACTCAAGTTGACACCAGCACTCAAAATTATTAATGTCCACCCTTCGTAGTGAACAACATTTTTAACAATAATTTTGCTTAATACTATAAGAATTAATCCATAATCTTTCTTAATCCTAATAAAATAAAATTAAAAAGGACAACATACCTAAAAACACTTGTTTTCTTGTATTTGGGAATTTTATTATGATATGTTTTTTATTTTTGACAATTCTGTTTTCTGGCAAATTTTGTATTTTAATGATGAAATGTTTTTGATACTGACTGTGTATATATTTGCAAATAAATATTAATATTTTTAAATATTTTATTGTCTTTTGTTGCTCTGACCCACTGTTTTTTAAGTATATTAAAGTGTATGGACTTCTATTGATATTCTGACCACCAGTACTGTGTAGAATTTTTAGTTTTCATTAATTATTTTCTTATGGCAAGACAGCCAGCAGTATCAATTAACAGCCAAATGATTATGTAATGAGTTTTGAGAGCAATCATGATAGAAAAAGAGTCAGCCGACACGCGTTTCGTCAATAAGATTTTTCCAAGGCCATAATGGTTGATCAGAATGCAAGAAAGACGTTAATAGACAATGGTCCAATGAACTGCTAAGTGAGGTACGTAACAAAGTGAAGTGCCTGCAGTAGTTGGGTTTAGAGGAAAGTGACGAATAGTAATGGTTTACAGTGGACAGCAGAAGCATTGTGGTCCGATATTGTTAGTGAAAGGTTGCATTTGCCAGGGACAAACAAAGGTGCATATTTACAAAGTCATATCTATGAGGCCACGCAAAGCCACTATGTGTGGAGTTGAATGGCGCAAATTGCGGCGTTGCCTTACTCTGCGCTCGGGAGGCGTTCCGGGGACGTTGCAGTGGGTTTTCCCATGCATCACGCATGGATTTTGACACTTCTCCCAATTTACAAGAGCATGTAAACCTGGGGAAACGCCAAAACCTTATGCCCCCCGAGGTGAGACGTAACGAGGAGAAATAACTTTATTTCTCCTCATTTTTTCCTCTTTCTATATGTGCTGCATTCTGCAGCACGCATAGAAAGAGGAAAACGCCTCTTAGGATTGTTTCTGTGCAGGAAGGTGCCCTTTCCTGCACACAAAAAAATCCTGCCCACAACCCAGGCACACTTGCACCATGGTGCAAAGGTGCCTGCATTGGCGCTAGGCAGCCAAAACGGCACCGGTGCAGGGGGAAACGACGGGAATTCACCATATTGCATCAATACAGTGCATTCCTGCCCTTTCACTTTTGCGTAGGGCAGTGCAGCTAGCTGATGAGCTACACTGCCTAACGCCAAATCTGCATAATTGAGGGCCAAAGTATCAGTGAATGCTTACATTAACAAGGTGTGTATATATATATATATATATATATATATATATATATATATATATATATATATACATACACATACACATATATAAACACAAAAACCAGCTCCCACAGAAACATCCATGGAAGAAGGCACGGACTCGAGGCAGTCAGGATACGGCATCTGTTTTATTTAGTCAGGTCACCCTCAATCCCAGAGATAAAAGAGAGACGCGTTTCGGCTTACTGGAAGCCTTTATCAATCTGATATATATATCAAAAGAGAGAGAGAGTCAGAGTTTCCAAAGGAAGAGCATTTTTTTTTTGCTAATAATTTTGCCGCCGTTTGATATAATCTAAATGAAATGTTTAAAAGAAAATGTTCCTCCACCTCCGCTCCTTTCTGGAAAGTTTTGAAGTGATCCATCAAGTGGGGCCCAAAAAAGGGGGAGATCCCAAAACACTTTTTCTCCATGCATTAGCCATAGGAAACAGTAGCCATGGATACAAGAAAAATGGCAGAACAGAATTACACCAAATTCAGCAGAAAGCTAGACCTTTACTCCGTATTAGAGAAATTAAAGTTAAAAATGTATAGATATCTGTTGCCACAGGACTCTTGTGAGAGTACTGCAGGGTCATGCCACAAAATAAAGCGGTCTGATTAACATAGCACACGTAAGTCCCTAGATATCATATAATCTGATTGATGGCTGCACCATGAAAAAATTGGTGCAGCCACCATTACAAGACCAGGGATTCAGTTCCTGAGTCCTGAAAATATGTTAAAAAACATATAGTTTGGGATTTGTGCTTTGACTTTATTACTGTTTTGGTACTGCATGAATACTTTACACATGGCCTTTAAGCTAACGTTGTGTGCACTGTGCCATAGCTGCTAAGGGGTTGAGCTCAGGTTTATTTATAGACTTTAGTTCTTCACCCTGACTAGGGTTGTGGTTATGACTTGAGGTGGGTACTAACCTTCACAACTCATACCCCAATATCTTACAATACATACACATTTATTTTTTTAAGCAGGGGGTTTGGAAGATCCCCTCCTCCCTTCAAGCAGGAAGAAAACACTATATATGTGCATATATATCAGCACTTGCCAGCAGTTTTACCTGCTAATACAATGTATTGTAAAAGTCAACATGTTGCATTATGAGTTGTAATCTTCCATATTGTAAATGTTTGAGCAATAACGACTGATATTCACTATCTGCACTCTACATGTTCTCCCTGTGTCTTTCATGGTAGTCTGAAAATGCTTCTTCTTTAGCTGTATAAACTATCTACCAGCTCTAATCCCCCAAACCCATTTCCCCTAAACCCTCCATCCCCACTTAAAATAAAGTTATTTTACTCTGGCTTTCAGAGTCAGACTACTCTGATTTATACACTTGTGTAAGCTTTCTACAAACAAAACTATGAAACATTCAGTCATCTTACATTTAAAAAAAGTAGGCACAATGTGCAATTGCAGTTTTTTTTGGCCCAAATTTATGACCGTTTTTAGCAGTCACAAACGGAAAATCTGGCCGTCTGTGACCGCTCAAAAGGGTTGTAGCAAGTACAAACCCTATTTTGCAAGTAGGTAACCTATTAACGACTTGCAAAATAGGGTTTGCGAGTCGCTATTAGGAGGGGCCTGCCAAGGGTGTCCCATCCTAATAGCGAGTCGCAAGTTGATGTACAATTGTTTTGCGACTGCAAATGCGGTCGCAAAACATTTGCAGTTAAAGCCAGTCACAAACAGGAAGGAGTCACCAGGGGACCTCTTTTCCTTTGTGTTTGGCAGCAAAAATGTTTTTTAAGAACAGGCTGTGGTTCCACGGACCACTGCCTGCCCTTACAAAGAGAAAAGAAAACGTTTTGTTTTTTTCTTTTAAACGCATCCTGTTTTTCTTTAACGAAAACGGGCTGCGAATGAAAAACAAATGTTGCTTTATTTGAACAACAAACACAGACATGTTGGTCTGCTGTCCCCAGCAGGCCACCATCCCTGTGTTATTGCCTATTACTAATGGGTCACAAATTGCGACCTGCCTCATGAATATTGATGAGGCAAGTCATTTGCGTCCCCATTGGGAATTGCTAAATGTGTCTGAGATACATTAGTACATTACATTTTGCGAGTTGCAGATTGCGAGTCACAAATAAAAATCACAATTTGCGTCCCGCAAAACGGAATGGTCGTACATCTGGCCCTTAGATCCTAGGGCCTATACCTTTTGTGACTTTGGGGCATATGTATGAAAGTTTGGTTTTGCGATTCTCAAATAGCGAATTTTAGAGAATCGCTATTTGAGAATCGCAAAACGAGATGTATGTAGGATTTGCAAAAAAATGTGCAAATCCTACATATTCCTTAATTGCGAATCGCAAACTGCGATTCGCAATTAAGGTAACCCTCCCCATTCATTCCTATGGGTCTAGAGGCCCATAGGAATGAATGGGAAGACATTCTCAATTTGCGATTAGCAATTAGAGGATCGCAAATTGAGAATGCAATTTCAAGGTTGCAAGGGTGTCAAAAGGACACCCTGTTGCACCCCTGAAATAAGCATGGGTGCACATGTGGCGCACATACATGCCCTAAGGGCATGTATGTGCGCCACATTGCACTTTGAAAAATGCAAAAAAATGCATTTTTCAAAGAAATTGCAAATTACCACCAACTTGAAGTTGGTGGTAATTTGCGATTCCGTAAGGCCAAATTGCACTTTTTTAGTGCTTCTTACATTGCATTTAAGGAATCGCAATTTGCGATTCCTTAAATGCAATTGCAAAATAGGGAATCACAAATTTTGCGATTCTTTATTTTGCGAGGCAGTTTTTCTTTAATACATACCACTAAGCCCAATTGCAATAGCAAACGCCGAAATTCTGCGAATTTCGGCGTTTGCGATCACAATTTGGAATGATACATATGGCCCTAGGTGTTTAAAATTGCTTTGAGGCACTTTTAAAATAAATACCTTATAATTTCAAAAAGTTCAAATGAGGTGCATACCTGGTTCTTCAACAAGAGGTGTTTTACATCAAATTGTAACTTTTCTAGAGAGGGACAATAAAATACTTACGCTGCTATTTTCCTGCACTAGACTTTTGTAGGGTGTTCTTTGCACGAAAAGGATTTAAAATATAAATAGACCTTTGAGAAGCATGGCATATGACAAAGAAACCTATCAGACAAAAAAAGTGCTTTCCAAAAATCACCAAGATATAACAAATTGTTTGCAGAATTCTGTGTGTGACGTCCAGTGGTAGTTGGCCGACTCAGCCTTTCAGAATTTCAAGGTCTAGGTAATAGGACTACTATTTTGAGGGCAGCCAACTTTACCACATCCACTTCTTTTGGAAAATCCTATATATTGTATTTATTCTGTTGACAGACAGGTCAAATAAGTCATGTGGTATTTACTCACTTTGAAATAGAGGAAGTTTTAAGATGGAGAAAGCTCATGGCTGGACTGGCCAGCCGGAAGGTTGGAGCCCCGGGAGGTCGGTTTTGACACTTGGAGGCCGTTTTCGGCCTCCAGGAGTAGTGGTGCACGTTACGCGATCCAGGCAGCAACTTGAAAGAGTTGCTCTGGTTCTATAGCACATTAGCAAGTCTGCACATGGAGGCTGAATATAGAACTTTTGCCCGGGCTGCTTTAAGTTTCATGTCCAGCCCTGAGAAAGCTGAAATACAGCCCATTTGGCTTAAAAAACACATGAGGGGGCTAAGCCTATACAGTGGTGAGGTGCGACGTCTCCATCTCTCCTCCACCTGGGCCCCGGAATGTGGGTCCCGGGGGAAGCGAAGGCGCAGCCTAGTCTTCCCCTGGGAGGCTTCGCGAGGTTAAGTGACACGGCAGGACAGGATTGGCAGTTTGCGGGAAGGGTGGAGTTTGGGGGATCATGATATAAGGAGTCAGGAGAGGGGGTTTCAGCCTCTTTCTGACTCCTCACTCTACCGAGGGGAAAAAAGTTTGTGAGCGAGATGGGAAGGTGAGGGCCTAGCTGAGGCGAGTGTGGGGAGGGAAAAGTGTCACAGGGTCAGAACAGGTGATACTGGACGGAATCCCCTGTTACACCCTCGGTGAGCTGGCCCTCGGTGTGTCGCATTTGGTAATGGGGTAATTTTCCTATTGCGTCACTGAGCCGGGGGAGGAGGCCTGGGGTCAGTCGCGCCAAATAACCAGTCCACGCTGTCGGTGAAGCGTAAAAGGCCATTTATTAGGACAGGCTGTAAACATAACTTTAATCACAGTAAAATACTTAACGATAACATAACAACAAATCCCCCCCACTCCATTTTCACTCACTCCGTTCTTTTCTCTTGCACCCTATCTCTCTTCACCTTCCACACCAACCCCTTTCCGTTCTCCATCCATTTCTTCATTTGTCTCCTGACATCCTCTTTTTCATCACCTGCCATCCCATTCCTGCATCCCGCACCCTCGTCCATCACTCTTCCCCCCCCGAGAGATGGGTGGGCCCGTCCAGGACTCCCCCCACCCCTCCAAAGTACTGCCTTTCGCCCTACAACCTGCCCTAAACTGGCATGCTCCAACCAACCCAAAGTTCCCAACCCTTTCTCCTTTTTCTGTAGGGTGGGCGGGTGGTCCAAATATTTCCTACCCTCCCACTGGCGCTGGGAAGACAGGAAGAGGAAGTCTCCTTCCCCTCCTTCTCCCTTATACCCCCCTCTTACACCCTCCCCTTCCCCTCAGCCTTTCCTTTCCGGCGCGAAAACCCCCGGGGAAAGACTAGACTGCGTCCTGCTTTCCCCGGGGGCCATCATTCGGAGCCGGTGGCGAGGGCAGTGGGACGTACACTACAATTCTGGGCTATGATGGCATGGGTTTATGGAGGCATCGGGCATGGGCAAGACACCCTCTCCGGCCTTGCGGGACATAAGTGACAGCCATCCCTCTTGCTTTGGCTGCAGATGGACAGACACGTCACCTCAGGAATCGGAGGGGGGCAGCCCGGCTGCATGGTGTGATTTTTCCGTTGGTTTGCGACGTTGTTTTTGCCCTCACACGTCATTGGTACTGCGCCTATGACAATCTGCCACTAGGTGGCGGTGTTGGTTTGAAGTTGTGTATGACACGAGGTGTGCAGTTTTTCCGGTGTATAATGTTTATTTATTTATTTATTTATTTATGCGTTTTTATATAGCGCGGACTTTACCCGAGGGTGTCAGAGCGCTTCACAACAGGATCAGCAACATTACATAAGGAGGAGGATACAAATGAGCATAATACAAAGACAAGCGTTACATTGCATGAGGAAAAAGTGACAATTGTGCAAAAACAAACAAACCAAATACAAAAGAGGAATGAGTTCCAATAGGAAAAAGTGACAGATGTGCATGAAACATGGGATACCAAATACAAATGGAGGTATAATACTGCAATAAATGGCAGTCACACATGACACACTGGGAAGGCGCTTCTATAGGCTTGGAGTACAGAATTTCCTATAGTGGAAGAACTTCCTTGAGGTAGTAGAGAGGGCGTGGATTCAACAGGGGGTACATGGGGTACAAAATATATGATACATGGGGTACAAAATACACTAAAGGCAAAATACTGTAATAAGTGGCAGTAACTCGAAGCACACTGAGAAGGCCCTTCTATAGGCTTGGAATACAGAATTCCTATCATGGAAGAGCTTCCTTGAGGTAGTAGAGAGGGCGTGACTTCACAGGGGACTTATAATGGGGGAACACGCACATAAAAACCAACACAACACATAAAATAAGGAATGAACAGACACAAGTACAACTTTATACTGACGAGCGGACTTCCTAGAGGGGCCTAAGACCGAACGTATTAGTTCTGGAAGTGTCTTTGGAATAGAAGAGACTTGAGGTCAGCTTTGAAGATCCGGGTAGAGGAGGTGGCACGGAGCAGTGGGGGAAGCGAGTTCCAGATTCTCACCGCATTGCCCGAGAAGGATTGAGCCATCGATCTTTCCCTTTTGAAGACGGGGGCTCAAGCAGAAGCTTTTCCGCATTGCGAGAAGGGCGAGAGCCACCGGACAATTTCAGTTTATTCGCCAGGTAACGAGGGGAGGACGTGTGTAAGGCTTTGTGTGTGATGCAGGCAGTTTTGTAAATAGATCTTGCCTCGATCGGAAGCCATCGCAGAGAGGACAGGATAGGAGTGATGTGGTCGCTTCGTTTAGACCCTGAAATGAAGCGAGCTGCTGAATGGAGGATGGATTTGAGAGGGGAGAGGTGGGATTTGGGTAGGCCAGTCAGAAGAGAATTGCAGTAATCCAGTCTTGAGAGAACCAGAGATTGAACCAAGGTTTTTAAGTCTTTCTCCGGGAAGAACCGACGGATCCCCCACAGAAGGCGCAGCTGGTACCGTGCATTCTTAGCAATAGAGTTGATGTGGGCGATTAGGTTGAGTCTTTTGTCGAGAATGACACCTAGGGATTTAGCGCTGTCAACAATGATGGGTTTGTTGTTGAGAAGGTTCAGCTGATCCATCCAAGATTGAACAGGAGGAGGTGAGAGAGAGGTAGAGAGGAGGAGGAATTCAGTTTTGGCGGGATTCAGAATGAGTTGGTGAGCAGACATCCAGTTGTGAATAGAGTTGAGGGTAGAATTGAGTAGGGAGAGATCGTGTGCGGAGGACACCTTAAGGTAGATTTGCGTGTCGTCCGCATACAGATGGTAAAGGATCCCAGATTTGCTTAGGAGGTTCCCTAAAGGTTCCAGGTAGAGATTAAACAAGGTGGGTGCCAAGATAGAACCTTGAGGGACGCCTTGACCTACGGCAACAGGAGATGAAAGACTGTTCCCTATCTTGATCATTTGGGATCTGTCCGAGAGGAAAGAGGCAAACCATTTGAGCACTGTGCCATCCAGTCCCATTCTCTGTTGAAGAGTGTTGAGGAGGGTGCTATGATTAACCGTGTCAAAGGCTGCAGAGAGGTCTAGAAGAATCAGAAGACATGAAACCCCAGCGTCGAGTATATGCAGCGCATCGTCAATCACTTGCAGCATGGCTGTTTCAGTGCTGCAGTTTTGGATGAAGCCCGACTGGAAGACGTCGAGGAGGTTATTGTCCATAATATGTGAGGAAAGTTGTTTCGCAACACATTTTTCGGTGATTTTCGACAGAAAAGGGAGGTTGGAGATAGGGCGGAAGTTGTTGAGGTCGTTCGCATCCGCGGCGGGTTTTTTAGAAGAGGGGTGACCTGACCTGATTTGAGGGTAACTGGGAGGGAGCCTTGACTGAGGAAGAGATTGACTAGCCTGGTCCAGTAAGAGAGAGTATAGGTATAGAAATCGATGGCGATGTCGCTAGGGATGGGGTCGGAGGAATGGTTGGAGGGTTTAGTTTCGCGGATGCATTTGAGGAGTTCCAAGCAGTTTTGTCTTCCTCTGTTAAGGGCAGACATAAATTAGTTTAGCAGTTGGGGAAGATTCTGTGCCTCTGAGTTAGGCCTCAGTAAAACATGGATTAGGCGGATACTTCACGTAATTTCGGCTTTAGGGTAGGTTTGGTACACATTATATAGGCATTAGCAGATTACTCACAGGCACCTCAAACGCTGTTTTAGCGTGCACCCTGTGGTTTGGCTCTACACCATTGTTCAGGGAAAGGTTGATAGCAGAAAGGCATTTCCAAATGGATAGCTCCTAAGCAGAGTAAAATGCGAAGAGTCAATGACATGTTTTTGCTATTGTCTCAAGCACCACTGGGGCGGGGGCAGAGGGAGCTACAGGGAATGTAGTGCAACTAATTGAAAGGATCACATTTAAATATCACTATTTTATGCACAATTAAGGTGCTGGAATAATGGTCACCAGCTTCTTTCCTAGCCTACACATAAGGCAGTATGCCAAGAGACGTATGAGGCAAGTATATTGAACGTGGGGCACTACTCCATAAGGGATGCACTGGTATAATAGTGGTTATTTCTTGGCATAAGGGTGGCACTGGCGAAGGTGTGCTAAACTGGTCTTTGCGTAATCGTGCCGGGCCTACTTTTTAGAGTGGTTATTATACAGTATGGATAGTCCTAACAACCAATGACTATTGGATGGGTTCATTGATGTTTTACAAAGAAGGATCGGTGGGGGGCTGGGTTTGGATCAGGTACACGTAGCACTATAATGTCAGCGTTCGTCAGGCACGTTGGTACATTTTCTGGGCCTTGGCAAGCCACGTCGAAAAGCGGTGACCCGGTGTTGCAAGTTTTGTGGGGTCGGGGCCTGAGTATGGCGAGCACATTCCGTGCTGGTAGAGGCTGCAGGGAGTGCCTAGTGCAAATGGGTGCCTTGCCCCCCCCCCCCACTCCCCCTGCACGGGAGGGGTTTTGGGCTGTTTCGCCACCAAGGTGAGCCTGGGGTAAGACGGCAGAGCCGGTTAAGGGCCTGTCGGTTACAAACACGCGGGAGAGGCATAGCTCCAGGGCTTTGGGGAGGATAGCGTCCTGCAGCTCTGTGAGGGCTTTCATTCAGACTGAGGGGGAGGTCACAAGGCCGCCAGGGCCCCAAGCGAGCTGGGGACAGAAAGCAGGCTATAAGGGTGCGGAGACCCACGTGGGGGCCAGGACGGCGTGTCGGCCTGGTGGTGCGGGAAGACCGCCTGGTTGGGACAACCAGGTGATAGATGAAAGGGACAATGCCTGCAGAAGAGGCGGGCAGGTGGCTGGGGACACCAGCTGGGGTGCATGACGGCTCCATGTTTCTTGGTCAGAAAAAGTAGGGGCATCTATGACGGCGTTCCCTACATCGTTGGATTGTCCGCGTAGTACCTCAACTGCACTACCCACCTTGGCGGCAGGGTGCTGCATGGTGTAACAAAGGATGTTATGTCGTGCAGTAGATGTTTGCTGTGAATGCTGGGGTGCATGGGTAGGTTTGAGTGTCAGGGGATGGAATAAGTGAGGTGGTAAAGGGCATGGGGACGTGATTGTGAGGCTGTCTGAGGTGCGAGGCCCTGCGGGAGGCAGGGCATTTCCACATGTCTGATGGTGTCTTTACAGAAAGCAAAGGCAGGTGGAGGGGACAACACCGGGCAGCGGAAGGAGGTTTGCAGTGGAAGTCACAGCAGGATGGACATTGGAGTTTTTTATCGCAGGTGAGATAGGCTGGTGGTCAATGTGATATGCACAGGAGGTTGGGGCCTGGTTGGGTATGCAGTTAACTCAATTGGGGTTTGACCCGGTAATTGAAGGTGTGGGAAAGGAAACGGAAGGGTGAAAAGGGGGAGGCCAGAAGCACGGCTCTTCCACATTGGGCCGAGTGAAGCCCTGGGGTCTCCTGCACAGTTTGGTATGGGACTAACTGTGGAATCAGGAATGCAAGAATGGTGGTCTTCAATACCTCACATGGGCATCGATGCCGACTTTTTGTGGGCCCGGTAGCAAGCTACAGCCTCGATCAATACAGCGAGTGCCTTTAAATTACAGATATGACCTGTCAACCCCGGCCGGGGCAACAAGGGCCAAGTATGATGTTGGTAATTCAAATGCATTTCAAGGGCCACATTTGACTCGGGTAGAGAGGGGCGTGGGGGACAGGGTAAACATGAACAGAAATTTTGGGAAGACATATTTATGCAGTTATGAATCAGTGGATGGCCACGGGACGGTCTTCAGCCTCAACCGGGGCGGGTAGGCCTTGTCTATTATAGTTAAGAATGTCAAGACTGGTCCGCCCAACGAGGACAGGCCCTAAGAAACTATGTATGTTACTGGACCCACAGGATGAGCCACGTGGGCAAATCAGTGCAGCCAGAGGAATGTACTTCGAAATGGGTCTCAGGTTTATTTGATCATGTTCACCTCACCTGAACGGGAGGGTGGGCCTCAGTATAGTTTGACCTGATGGACCCTGATTTGCCACAGTGGGTGGGCGGTTTTTATGCCATTTCTGGGATACAGTTCAAGTCCAATATATGCAGCAACAGCTGCTGTATGGTTTTTGGGAGGGAGCTGGTCTTTGATTCGCACCCCTGCCCGCACAACTAGGGGCAGGTGCAATGATGTAAATAGGCATTTCAGGGGCTATGCTTGGCTCAGGTAGTGGGGAATGTGGGCCAGGGTATGTGTGTCCACATACATTGGAAGGAACTGCCTTGAAGAAAACAAGGCCCTTGCTCCATACGGCAAGGGTTTTTTCCTTTACGGATGGCCATTTCAGCACTGTTCTGCTGTTGGGTGGCAGTACTCTACCGGGCGGTGGCAGTAATCAGGGACTGTCGGGATCGGGCCAGCAAACGCGGCTGCGTGCTTGGGACACAGTTGGGCATGGATCCACGGGATACATGGGGACAGAAGGTTTCATGTTGCCCCTGGTTGGCGGAGAAGAAAAAAAAGGGGTGTCATAGCTCGTGCTAATATTTCCTTTCTTCGTAGGG
This sequence comes from Calotriton arnoldi, assembly GCA_963921515.1. Lineage (NCBI taxonomy): Eukaryota > Metazoa > Chordata > Amphibia > Caudata > Salamandridae > Calotriton > Calotriton arnoldi. The sequence continues at coordinate 1,109,999 of CAWUFW010001100.1, forward strand.
TGTGAGCAGTATCGGGAACCGTGGGATGGCGATTGGATAGTGGGGGCAGCTGTCGCCTCTGGGATACCAGGAACGGTATGGCACCGTTGGACTGGATTTTGGAAGACCAAGCAACGGACATGATGTGCCCTGGTGGAGAATACTTGGGGGGAGATGGTGTTTTGTTTTGCCGGTTTGGGCGACCATGGTGCATGAAAAGGGATGACCAGACTTGCTTGTGATACATTTGAGAGGAGGAAAGATTTTAATCCGGCGCTCAGGGCGAGCGGTAATGCAACTTGGGGATGTGTTGTTCTTCACATGGAAGCTGGCGGGGACTTGCTTGGATGGTCTGCATTGGTTCCTTTGCAGAGATGGATGGGAGGTGATAGCATATGCGCCCCTCGAGGTAATGAGGACGATCTATTGAGCACTGAGAATTTTGGTCTGGACAGGGACATTATGGTGGCAGCCTATATGGAAGCAGTAGAAGGGAAAATGGGACTGTTTTGTTACAGTCGGGTATACCTCTCTGATCTGGGGCACCATTCACTATCTGGGGACTGAGGGAGATAATGGGAGATATCAATGAGAAGTTGGTGATGACTGGAAGTGCGGGCACAGTGTGCAGCAGTTTGGGGTGGGGCAGCAAAACGCCCTCTGGGGTTTTCCTGGGTGGCGGTAGTTGGGGGGGGGTGGAGAGTCAGATGCGGGCGTATCCACCCCTCGGAGGGGGGAGGGAGCATATGCGAAGGCAGATGGTGTGCGGGATGCCTGGTACAGGACAAGGAGGCTTCATTGGAGGATGCTCGGGTAAAAGAAGTGTGAAAGAGACTGGGAATGGAAGGAGGTTATTCAAAGAAAGGTGAAAGGAGGAGTGAAGCAAGATGGGGTGCTGAGGTGAAAGCTGGGGTTGAAGAGAGAATGGTGGGAAGAAAGGGTTTACGTTTAAATATGTTTTGATAATCATGATAAATTGTTGAAGTGTTTTTAAGGTATGCAATCCTGTCCTAATAAATGGCCTTCTACGCATCATGGAGTGCAGTGTCTGATTACCTCGCGAAATGAACGACTCCGCAGACTGAATTGAAACCCCACGCAGCATAGCATCTGGGAGTACAACTCCCAGAAACCTGAACAATGAGGCTGACAGGACCAGAGATTTAGCAACAGCAGCCCTACGAGAAATGGTGCAGGGAGAGCGGCACACGCAAGATGGCATCCGCAACCTGATCCGCTGTCGGAGTGGAGAAATACACACTAGGGGGCCTTTGGGAAGTGCCTCTGATTCATCTGATGCCTAGGGGAAGAGATCTGCAGCTGAAGGGGAGCCCGTCTGAGCAAAGGAGGCCTGGACCACGGTTAGCAAGAGTGGGGCAGTCCGTAGCAGAAGTTGAGGAGGTCTGCTGGAACCGCATAGCCTACTGAGTGGTGTAGGGTATGGCTGGGAGGCTGGCCCTTAATTGATCCTTGTCCTGGTGGCCACAGCTGCGACTGACAGCCACAAAGACTCAGCCCCATTTGAAGACTGGAGGCCCAATTAGAAAATCAAAACTGCTGCTTGGCCATCTACAAAAGGTCTTTTAAGTGAATCACACAAGAATGGCTGAGCTGGCTAAGATGCTTAAAGAGGAACGCATATCTTTATATGCAGATGATATACTATTGTATGTGACTGACCCTAATGTGACCCTCCCCCAAATTTTGCGGATTTTCAAGATATATGGGAAATATTCGGAATATAAGATTAATTGGAGTAAATCCACACTATACCCAATTGGGGGGGTAACAGACCCGCAGGGGTGCCCTGACTGTATACGTTGGTCAATAGAAGGATTCACGTATCTTGGCCTTTATATTACCATTGATGTTGCTGAGAGCCTGGTACGTAATGTTAAGAGAGTTATTCTTAATTTTCAGGAGGATGTAAAGAGGTGGCGCAAACTCCCACTAACTATCATGGGGAGAGCCGCAATGTATAAAATGATTACGCTCCCCCAGTTGCTCTATGTGCTGCAAAATATCTACCATAAAATACCAGACACAATGTTTAACCAAATAGATAGTGAGGTACGTCTGCTTCTATGGGATGGGGCCTACCCAAGAGTAAGTGCTACTCTTGGGTAGGCCCCATCCCATAGAACCATCCTGTAGAAACCCTACAGAGAAGTGCTTATAATGGTGGTTTGGCCCTCCCAGATATCAGGGCATACTACAGGGCATCCCACCTTATTGTTCTCAATGAGTGGATCCATATAACAGGTGATCATTCAACATATAGACTGGAGAGACTCCAATTTAATAATCGGACATATCTCCATTACATATATGGCGGGAAAGGTAGTAGTCAGCTACTTCAGGCAAGCCAGAGGACGTTGGAGGCTTGGAAACACACTGAGAGACAAATGCAATGGGATAAGAAACGTACCAGGGAGACACCATTGTGGGAAGGGAATAGACTGCCCGAAATATGGAAGCTTAGAGGCTTTAAACAATGGGACCTAATTGGAATTTCCAAGATAGGAGACCTTCTGGAAAAAGGGGTGCTGGCCTCGTTCGAGACACTTAAAGATAGATACCAACTTAATGCCACACAACGATATGCATATCTTCGCCTAAAACATGCATGGATGGCGGAGGGACTAGAGGGGGAGGCACTACCTGAATATGCCCCACTAGAGGGGCGCCTATTGCAGGAAGAGATTACTACTAAAGCTGTCTCATACACATATAAAACCCTACTTAATAATATGCCAGACAAACTTGGAACACTTCGAATCAAATGGGAAGGGACTACTGGAACATTGGAAGACATTGACTGGGAGGCCGCACTCATGCACCCACGGGAAGTGGCAATCAAGCTTCGACTACGCCTCATCCAATACAAGATTTTACATAGAACATACTTTGACAGAGCACGACTCCACAAAATGGGGAGGGCGGATAGTCCGAAATGTCTTAGATGTCATGGGACAGATGGGACCTTCATACATACCTTATGGGAGTGTTGCGAAATACAGGAATACTGGGGTAAGATCGTGAAGGAGCTTAATAGCATACTTGAGGTTCAGATAGAAATGGAGCCGAAATTCCTTCTATTGGGTATTCCCACAGAGGTGGATATTCCGAGACAGAAATTATAACTAGCTAACCTGGGAATAGTGGTGGCCAAGCGGGACATAGCGAAATACTGGGGAGTGCAAGAAATACCCACATTGAAGGAATGGAAGACGTGTTTGGATCTTTATATGGTGGCAGAACAGGTGACATACAAAGCTAGGGGGTGCCCGCGGAAGTTTAAGAAAATATGGACGCCATGGATGAAATATTATGGATTAGAGATGGACGGGGAATCAGAGAGTCAGGGTTCACTGGCTGGGAGGTTGTGAGAAAAAACCTGTTGGGATGTATTGTGACTCACTTGGCGCTGAACAGGAAATGTGTATTTTTGAGGTTATGATGTATATACAATTGGATATCTTATGTCCCGAAATCTGTAGTCCTGTGATGGACATTCACTATGAACACTGGCCGGCTGAAATTGCTATACAATCCGTTGTGTCGAGCACTCATGTTGTGTTATACATGTTATTTTATTGGCAAAACAAAATAAAAATATTTTTTTTTAAAAAGAATGGCTGAGCTGACCAGCCCTGTCAGGGGGACAGTCAAAGACTACTCAAGCTGTATCAGTCGCTATACAAGGGAACATCAGCATTTGGCTACCACAGTAAATACACAGATCTATCTCCTCTGAGGGAGAGGGGCTGTTCACAAATTGCAATCTACCTCAATAGTATTCATGAGGTAGGTCAATTTGCGACCAACTAGGGATCGATATTTTGCAAACCGACCTATTAGTACTTAAGTCGGTTTGCAAAATACGGTGCTGGTCGCAAAAATACGGATTGCAAATTGCGACTAGTATTTTGCGACCAGTGCTTCATATATCTAGCCCTAAAACTTGAATCTACTGACTCAAGTAGAGATCTTGAGAATCGCTTCGGGCGACAGAACATCTGAATCAGAGGAGCGCTTCAAGATGCAGAAAGGTGGAACATTGAGGCCTATACCAGAAAACTGTTTTTTGCACATTGAACTGGACCTCGAAGAGGATATTATACTTGATAACACAGAAGACTGAGCTCACGTTCTGCAGAGGGAATAACCTACCAGACATATTGACATACCTCCAATATTTTCAGCAGAAAGAGTTCATTATGAAAGCAGGTAGGTCTGACTGTCGCACTACTTTTGAAGGCAATGCATCTAGCATCTACAAAGATCTCTCTTTCATCACTCTCCAGCTGGTAAGTGACTTCCTGCGAAGTAAAGACACTAGGTATAGGTTGGGGCACCTTTTTAATCTTATTTTCACCTGGGATGAGTCCCTCACCAAGTAGGGTCCCTCACAGAAGGAATAAATATCCTGAATGTGGCTAACCTGTTGGATCAATCTCTGCCTCTGAAGTCATCAATGGTGCTCAGCAGCCTCAAAGCCTTTGAAACATACAGATGGGCGAGAGACCAACATAAATAGAATAGAAAGACACCTATAGTGGATATAATAAAAGGAAGGTGTTGCTGACTGCGCTGTGGGAGACTAGTTACCAGCACTCGTCCCAGGTTGAGGGATGAGGACTGGCCAGCTTCCATTTGTAAAAAAACAGGCTGTTGTTGCCGCTGCTGCATACAGGTAATGTTGGGACGACTGTTTAGGGCCTGGGTAGGGTGAAGCTACAGGGATCAGGATGCACAGTTCAAAATCTGCAAAAAGGATGGGGACTGCATTCGTTATTCTCTTGGTGGGACATGAAGTTTTGAAGCTCTTATGGTGTTTTAATTGCTGTTTAGTTAGGTTTAGGGGTGTGAGGGGACCACTAGTCGCTATGGATCACAATAGTGTTCCTAGTTATCCCATCTCATATTATATCTCATAATAGATTTCCAGTGCCAAACAAGTAGTCCAGTTAATCACAGACCCATGTCCTCTTGATTACAAAAAGGGAGACCTGCTGAAATTAACTAGCCTAAACATACAAGGTGCCAATGCACCATTGAAGAGAGTTGAGGTGCTTGTGAATCTGAGGAACTCCAAAACTGATATCTGTCTACTGCAGGAGACTCACTCACTTGAAAAAGCTCGGCAGCGCAGGCTTTTACTATGGTTTCCATGACAGTATATGTCCTCGGACCATAAGAAAAAAGGAGGCAGGGCCCTCCTACTGACTAACTCATTCTAAGGCAGAGTGAGTCTTTGCCATTAGAATAACTTGAGACTACACACATATATGGTCGCATCCATATATGTCCCAAACAAGGGCCAAGAAAAGTTCCTGATGTTGAAGTTACCCCAGATTCTGCAATCCCTGAACAGGGATCTTATAATAAGGGGGATCTCAACCTGTTTATGGACGGTAAACTTGACTGTTAAATCATGAGAAATTGGCACACAGGTGAGTTCTACCAGAGATACAAAGCCTAGCTGAAGGACATATGACTAACACATGTTTGGAGATACATGCACCCAGAGAGAGAAGTCTTTTCAATCTCGACAGGCGCACAAATCATGCGCTAGGCTGGATCACTTCCTGGGATCCTCCCATTTAATGGACAGAATGAAGGAGGCGGAGATTGGGGTGAGGGCGATTTCAGACCACACTCCGATTCACCTGGCTATTCACGTTCCTCAAGGTCGTGCATCATTAGGGAGGGGGCCACATAGAGATAGTCTCCTGTGCAGCAATTGTAACAAGTCCAAATTCCGGTGGCAACATTGGCAATCCTTGAGGAGACTGCCACGAAGGAGATAAGGAAACACATACTTCAAGACAGATTAAAGGCATTTGCCCATGGGCTGTTAATATCATTATCTGCTTAGACTAACAGATAGGACAGAAGAGAGGGAAGAGCTTGGGGTCCAGGTCAGAGAATTAGTGGAGGTTCATAAAAAGACAGGGCACAGCTGATTCGGTGTGAACCAGAGGGTGCCTGGGCCTAACTCAAAGCATTAAATATCATCAGAGCTGAGTATGCATTGCTCAGGCTGAAGCGAACATATTATATAAAGGCGGGAACAAAGCAGGGAAGCTGCTTGCCTGTACACTTTCTATGATGAGTTTTACACAGCAGAGCAGGAGGATGCAGAGGTGGCAGCAGGGTCCCTTCGGAACGCAGTGAAACACAGCTCACAGATACCTAGGCTGCCTCAGTAGATAAACCCAGCACCATAGATGAAGTGATAGCCTGTATTTCCAAATTACCAACTCATAATGCCCACATGAACAATGATTTTATAAAACATTCTGTCATATGTTGGTTCCAATTCACACCCGCCCGTGTACCTCGTTTGCAGACTCAGGATTAATAGCTGACTCTATGAGAGCGGCATCAATAGTGGTCTTACCCAAACCGGAAAATGAATTTATTTAACCTTGTGTTCCTTTTTCCTGCCAGTATCCCTATTAAATACAAATATCAACCTCTTCACGAGGATCCTAGCAAACAGACTAGGTTCTCCTGTGCGAAGGCTCATTGACCTGGACCAAGCTGGTTTTATAACAGGGAAAACTGCTCAGAATACACTAAATGCATCCTCCATTATATTGAAATGTTAAGAGAACAAAGAAGGTATCCTTACTCTTATTGGTAAATTTTGAAAAAGCATTAAAAAAGGTACATTGACCATTCCTCAGGAAAGGACTGGTGGTGTTTGGCTTTGGCCTCAGATTCTGTACAGGTTATGTTATGTGTATTTGTAAAGTGCACTCTCACCCGGCAGGGTATTCTGGCTCTGAGCAGGTATGTGTGCTCCTAGCCCTCTATATGGTAGGTAGGTTAAATGAAAAGCCCGACCTTGGCTTCTTGCAGAATTCAAGAAGAGAGGTAGCCCATCCTCCTGATCTTGTTCTGTGTATGCATGGGATGTGTGCAAGTAGGAATCCTGTGGAGCGGAGGTGTCTAGGTGGTTGGTGGAAAGAGACGCAACTGATCGGGTAGGCGGGGCCTAAGATGTGTAGTGCCTTGAATGTGTGTGTGAGGAGTTTGAAATGAATGCATTTGTGTGTTGGGATCCAGCGGAGCTCCCTGAGGTTTGGTGTGATGTGAGTTCTGTGTGAGAAGTTGAGGATCTGTCTGGCTGCCAAGTTCTAGATGGTTTGTAGTCTTCTAGTGAGTTGCTTGGGGATCCCAGCATAGAGGGTGTTCCCATAGTATAAATTTGCTGGTGACTAGCATGAGTGACAGTTTTTCTAATGTTGCTTGGGAGCCATTTGAAGATCTTTCTCAGCATTTTTAGGGTGTGGAAGCAGAACGCAATGACAGTGTTGACTTGTGCGGTCATGTCCAGTTTGCTATTGATGGTAATTCCGAGGTTCCATGCATGGGTGCTGTGTGTAGATGTGGGTCCAAATTCAGCCGGCCACCAGTTGGAGTTCCATGGTGAGGTGTTCTTGCTGAAGATCACTACTTCTGTCTCGTCGGTATTGAGTTTGAGGCAGTTGGCTTTCATCCAGTTAGATACTTCCATCATGCAAGTGGTAAACTTTTTTCTAGTGTTGGCGGTCTTGTCTGAGAGGGAGAGTATGAGTTGTGCGTGATCAGCGTAGGAAAGGATGGTGATGTTGTGTGCATGGATGATGTTGGCCAGAAGGATCATGTATGACTTGAAGTAGGTGGGGCTGAGTGATGAACCTTGAGGCGCTCCGCAGATGAGTTTGTGGGCTTCCAAGGAGTAAGATGCTAGCCTGACAGCTTTTGTTCTATTTGTTATGGAGGGCAAATCCAGCGGAAAGCGGGTCCTTGGATGCCAGTCTTGTGCAGGCGCCTGATGAAAATGGGGTGTGAGACCATGTCGAGAGAGATCCAGGAGAATGAGGGCTACTGTGTCTCCTCTGTCAATCTTCATACAGATGTAATCTTTGGCTGCATTGAGTGCTGCTTCTGTACTGTGGTTGGGCCTGAATCCGGACTACATGGCGTTGAAGAGCTGGTGGTTGCTGAGGTGGTCGGTGAGGAGTTGGTTGATTCTTTTTCTAAGACTTTCGCCTGGTGTGGTAGGAGGGAGATGGGTCTGCATTTGGAAAGCATTGCTGGTTTCTCGAGCAGTGGCATGACAGTAGCATCTTTCCAGATGTCCGGGAATGTTGCTGAGTCGATGGAGACATTGAGGATGGGTGTTAGTGCTTCACTGATCAGTAGATCTTTGGTGAAGGCATGATGGGGCAAGGGTCAGATGGGGCCCCTGAGTGGATGGTCTTCATGGTAGAAGTGATTTTGACAGTGGTGATGGCGGGCCACATGGACACTCTGCTGGTATAGAGTTTCAATTTCCAGTATCTCTGTCAATGGAGACGTTTCTGACTTCTTCCTTATTGAGAGGGCCACCAGGCTTGGCTGCCTCCTTTCGCCCCTCCTCTTCGCTATATATACGGAACCTCTGGCCAATACATTGCAATAACAAATCGAGTTATCCTACTGCCACCTTTTGTGGAGGATCTGGGGAGGTGCTTTGGCCTAGCCTCTGGGCTCAAAATACATTTGCAGCACTCCGTCCTGTATGTGGGCGCTGTTCTGAGGACGCTGCCCCCAGCGACTGCCACGGTTTTTGGCCTTTGGAGGCATACCCTTCGGCAACTGGGGTGGTGGGGCAGAATAACTAAAGAGGCTCCCCTTTGGGGCAACGGTCTACTGCCACAGCTGGCCGGCCTTCCCGGTTTTCTGGGATGGGATAGGTATCTCAACTGTCGGGGATGTTCTTCACGGGCAAACGCTGAAATCATTTCAGGAGTTGCAACAAGAATACGCGATGCCTAGATCACAATTCTATAAGTACTTGCAGCTTCGCCATGCCTTTGCGCCCTACCTAGCACTACAGGAGTCCGTCCCTGAATTCAGTCCCATTGAGGCTAAGGTGTTTATGGGAGATCTGGGGGACCACAAAATTGCCAAAATCTATTGCACGATAGTTACCAACAGCCACACGACACTACCCCATGCGAGGGAGGCTTGGCAGACTGATCTGGGCCCATTAGATGATGAGGATTGGACTGAAGCGCTGGAGTCCCCGCGTGGTGCTGCTATCGCGGCACGACTGCGGTACATACAGTTCAAATATTTACACAGAGCGTACTACACTAGGCACCGGTTGTGGTGGGCAAGACTAATCGCCTCCCCGCTGTGCTTGAGGTGCGGGACATTCGACTGCACCTTCCTCCACACGGTCTGGTCCTGTACATCCCTTTCGAAATTTTGGCATGGTGTTCTTTCCTGTTTGTCACAGGTACTGGGGTGGGATGTCCCGCATACACCCAGATTAACCATCCTACATATTATGGACGAAATAGCGAGTAATATATATAAACGACACTTATTGTTTCTGGGCCTCACGCTCGCATAGCGCGACATTGCGAAACATTGGAAGGACACCTTCTCACCTTCTTTAGGGGTTTTGAAAAGGGGCTTAGATTTCTGTATGGGGCTTGAGGTACCTATTTTCATTGCCCGGGGCTGTCAGTGGAAACATTTCAAGATATGGAAGAGATGGGCGGACTATAGGGGGATTTATGTGGAGCCTCCTCCTGATTCACCGGTGAACCAACATACATAGATTGTTATGGTGGGATTTACAGATGACTGGGATGTGGATTCTCTGGTGTTAGATGGCATGTCTATGCATTATATTCACAGTGGGTGGGTGACACTCTGGTTTCTTGTTATCATGACCAGTTGTCATGTACAGAATTTTTCACTATGTATCTTGTTGCAAAATGTCGACATCGGTATCCGGGATCTGTATCCAACTCTGTTCTTGTGTAACGCCCTGCTGGACATTTTCTGGCTGTTGACAATAAAATTTTGTTGTGAAAAAAGATTTGTAACTTTTTTTTCTCGTAGAACAGAAAGTCCTCTTGCAGTAGCGGTTTTCATTGGAAGGGTCTGCCAGACTCCTCTAGGAGTTAAAATATTCCCCTCTCTGAAGAAAATAGTAGATGAAAAGTCCAGTAAACTTACATGTTCCCTAAAGACAAATCTCCAAGCATCGCACATAGGATGCCTTTGTGGATTGGGCAGAATTGCAGCTGTCAAAATGACGGCTTTGCCTCAATATTTTTAGATTGCGGAGATCCTGCCTCTTCAACCTCTAGGAGGCACTCTGGAGAAAATTCAACAGCTAACTAATACATTTGTGTGGGAAGGAAAGAATCCCAGATTAGCTGCACAGACAATGTTTGCTCATTAGAAGAGGGGAGGCTCAGCATGCCACACATACTGAGTTATTATCACGCAGCACAACTGCAATATATTGTTGAATGGAACATGGCAGAAAGTGAAAGGTACTTATGTTTCAATGACCAACTAAATGCTGGTGGCTACATCTGGAAAGCAGCTTGGCTTCATAAAAAAGTGTGGGGGCGCCATTCCTCCCATGTTACAAGGGCCACAATGACTTCTTGGGATTTATTTATTATTAAAAAAATCCTGTCTCTTTCTATTCACGTTGTTTATAGGTGATCCAGGCTTCACTCCAGCTGAAGACCGGGCCAAACGCGACCTGGCAGGAGGCAGGATGCAGAAGATGGAAGATCTCTATGATACTGAGGGCATCACATTTTTGACCAAATTAAGGCTGACGTTGGGGTACTGGAGCCCAAAACACTGAGATATCTGCAGATTAGGCACTGGGTAGCACACAAAGCACTTAAAGAACAGGCCAGAGGACCTTTGACCCCATACTAAAAATGGCTAATCACTAAGGGTGACAATAAGCACATTCTGGATGAGATCTGCAGTGTTCTCATGGTAGACCCCACAACACAGTAGCACTCTAGGACAGAGGAGATGGAATTTAGAGTTAGGTAGAACTACAGATGAAGAGTGGAAAGAGAACTTTTATAGGGGACGGTTGAGTGTATCTAGCTCATCCAACGAAAAGACACCGACTAAGATAGCCACATATTGGTATTACACCCCTGCAAGGATTCATGCCTGGGGCAGATACTGGAGCGAGGAGGGTATGGAGGCACTGGCTCTATTCTTCACTTACAATGGCAATGCTCTAAACTCACAATTTACTGGCAAGAAGTTCTGATGACGTAGATTTAATATCCAATATCACATTCAACAGGCTTAATAACCAATATTATTTTAGGCTACCCAAGCAGGCTCACGCACCTACTGAGATCCCCAAGGGAATTTCTAATCACCTTACTGCTATGTGCTGCGAAAAAAGTGCTCCTAAGACTATAGGGCAAGGAGGATGTACCTAGCCACAGGGCCTGGCTTTATATGATTAGGGAACTGATAGAGAAAGCGATGTCCATGGCACTTGAAGAGAAAGGCGAGCTGTTTGAAACACTGTGAAAATGGTTTGTCACTCTTGGCGACAGAATTTAAGGAGATAAGTTGCCCTAGGTTCCTTAGAGTGTTAAACATTACTGGGTCAACGTAAACATACAGGACTCCAGGCCTGCGGTTCTGTGGGCTGAACATGCGGAACAAACAATGGAGACTCGGGCTTTGCAAAGTGTCAATGGAATGTTATGGTGGGAGGGATGTGAGAGGGTTATGGAGGAAGGTTTGTTTTCTTGCTTTTCATAAAAGTCATTTTTATTCCTTAAGACATGAGGTGTGGCAAGAGTTTAGGGCCACATGTATCAATATTAGGAATAGTGATTACCTAATGGCTAATTGCTATTCCTAATGTCTGAGACTCCATGAGTTTCATTTAGCGATTCCTAGGGGGTCACAAATCGACCTACCTGGTTAATATTAATGAGGTAGGTCAAAATTTGCGATCCATTAGGAATTGCTAAAATCACGGTGATCGTGGCCTGCTGGGGTCAGCAGACTACCATGTCTGTGATTGCTTTTAAATAATGCAATCTTTTTTTAAAATGCAGCCTGTTTTCATTCAAGGAAAAAGTGTTGCGTTCAGAAGAAAAAAATGAAAAGTTTTCTTTTCATGCTTTTAAGAGCCTTAAATAACGGTTTTGCCACCATTCACGAAGGAGAAGGGGCCCCTTGGGCACCCCTTCCCATTTTCAAATGGGTTACCATCAGATTGAATCTGATGGTGAACTGCAAATGTTTTGCGACCGGTATTTGGTTGCAAAACATTCATACATACCGCTGCAATTCAGTATTTGGAAGGGACCCCCTAAACACACCCCTTCCAAATACGGAATCGCAAACCCGTTTTGCGATTCGATAACAGGTGACCGAATCACAAAATAGAGGTTGGCACATTGGAAAAGCCTTTTTTGCATTTACAAATGGGCTGATTCTGCGAATCAGCCTGGTTGCGAACGCAAAATAGCTTTGTACATGTGGCCCTTAGCCACATCTAACCCAGGAAGCGTCTCATAGTTTGAGTTTCTCCCCGATGGCTGATGGTTGTAGCCAGGTGTATGTGTATTTGTTAAAAACAACAACATAGAATTGATCCTAAAAAAGATTTGAGTCTGTTACATAAATGATCCACTTTATGCTTTTCTACATTCAAGGTGATTTAAAACATTTCAATAGGTGCAAAGATCTGTGTCCTGCACCCAGTTTAGGGTAGGTGTTCCTTGTTTTTTCCTTGAGGTAACACATTTCTGGTAATAAGGCTGTATATAAAGCCTTTTTTGTAGTCTGGGTCAATGTTGGAGGAGAGAGCTGCGGTCAGGGAGGCACTCAGAATGCTGTGCTCGGCTGGGAGGGATTACTTAATAAAGCCAGGGGTGCTGAATCAGGCATGGGTTGGTGTTGACAGACTGGGGCATTGTTGCACGTGTATATTTAATGCACCCGCTATGTACTTCTTGTAAAGCCTATATGTTTACTTTCAATATTGTATGTGTGTGTGTGTGTTCTGTTGCCCTGGTTGCTACTGTTGACCAGCTGACATTCTGTTATATCGTAGGTAAGTAGTTCCAGTAGTCTTGGTTAGGTTACAGATGATAAGTTTATTGATCTTAGATGTTCAGATAGGTTTTCCAGTATAGATGTAATAAAGCCCCACCAGGAGCAGCTTCTCTGCTGCTCAGCCCAGGATCCAACTGACAGTCCCACTCACAGCATACCCAACATTCCAATGACATCACATTCACACCAACATTCTACTCTCACTGGCTGAACAGCAGAGGCAGAGAAACAGGGAAGATGTAAGGTAGAAACCTAGATATAACACACCTTCCCTCTTTATAAAATGAACAAAGAGAAAGCAAATATAAATAGTAACATTGCAGTAACATCACTGTAATACTGAAGAAACTTGCCAGAAGAAGTATAGCAAATTGCACATAAGTTATGAAAAACATGCTAAAATAAGCAAGTAGAAAGGTGATGTAAAAGGAAGCAATAAGTAAAAGAAATTGCAAAATATAAACAGTAATGCAATGAGTAAACACGAAGATAGAGTAAAGGAAATCGAAAACTAGAAAAGACACACATCTCCTTCCTTAGCAGAGCAAAAAATGAAGCAAGAAGTTTCAAAAGGAAGGAAATTGTAAAAGAACGTACATACATGAACAAGAAAGAGGTATACCATGAAAAATTAACAAAGAAATAGTGCACCAATGTAACCACCACAACCACACCAACTGGCCAGACTGGCGAGGAGGATGGAAACACTGAACACAGCAGGAAGAAGGAAAACGACAAGAACAAGTGTAAGCAAAAGGTGACCAGCACCCAAAACAGAAAGCAAGCAAAGGTGAATTACAAAAGCAGGAAGAAAAAACACCCAAACAGAAAGCAATCATAAGTAAATAACGGGTGACTTACACCCTACCAGAAATCAAGCAGAGGTGAAAACACAAAATAGTGAATCCCCAAGCAGAAAATGCAAGGAAAATGCGATCTGGGAGAGCTGCACAACATATAAAGCAAAAGTACAGTCACACCTCAAGTTAGACCACATATGAAAACCTGCGCACAATAAAACAAAAGCACTGAAAGTAAAATCGTGTTAAGAATCAGAGGAAAAAAGAAAAAAATGCTCCAGGGAAAGTGCGATCTAAGTGAACTGAACTACACAGCAAATAAAATTCAGTCACACCTAAAGTAGACCACGTATGAAAGTGCAAGGTAAATGCGATAAGGGAGAGCTGCACCACTTAGAAAGCAAAAGTACAGTCACACCTCGAATTAGACCACACATGAAATTGCAAAGAAAATGCGATCTGGGGGAGCTGTACCAGGACACAGAAGAGAGAAAATAGTACGTGTTAAGTGGTAAGTAGACAAACCCTCAAGAAAAAACGCAGAAGCTGAAGTCTGTAATAGCTGAATTGTACGCCTACACACAACCCGCAAAGAAGAGGTAATTACGTAAAATATAAACTGCGCAGTAAGTCTGTAAAGACTGCAATGAGTAATGTAAACTCAATAAACAACAAGAGAAGTATAAACTAGGCCTTAAAACTGAAAAGGTAAAGCACCCCAGTCACAATAGAGTACACACATATTCATGCACGTGAACTGAATGAAAACAATGACTTAATAAGAGGAGTGCATAGGAAAGTATGTAAGCAGAAAGCAATAAGAGAGGTGGTAAACAGCCTCAAACACAGTATAAGGAGAATGGACAAGCAAATAACTCAATAGCGCAAAGGTACGCTGTACACCTGACAGGACGAGAAAAATCTCAGGCAAATCAAGAATACTTCAAAAATAAACTCTAGTGCAGTACAAGGAAAGAGAACACTCAGAATCAGGAATATAGAGAATAAAACCCAGAAACAACGAACTTAATGAACACAATACAATATAAAGAATACATTGCAAAGTATGAATTAGTCAAATACGAAAGCAGGAGACAGCAAACACCGGTGAGCGATATCTCACCCGGGTTCTACATCCAGTGAAGGAACAGAAATAATGGTGTCTGCCGAGCACAGTTCACTGCCAGAGTGGAGAACGCAGAAACTTGCAAACGAAGAAGAAAACACCTTTGAAAATGATTCCTCACGCGTAAAGTCAGCAAAGCGTCCACTGCCAGCTCAACGACAGTAACGACAAAACGTCAGCAAAGCCCAGGTACTGCATGACATCAACGCTTGAAATACTTTATTGGCACGCAAGAAAAGAAAAACGTGGTTGGCAAGATGCTGAAGTAAGTAGAATCCTGCGAGACACTTCATATGCTGAGAACAGCTTGATGAGTCCAACCGCAAGATGGCGGCACGTTCGGTGACGCAGTGCTGGGTGGTTGTAGGCAAGTGCGTGCACCCAACATTGCTGCACAGTAACACTGAGAAGGATTCCAAAGCGTCACTGAAGATCAGAGGATCCACGAGAAGGTAAGAGCGCGTGCTGAGCATGGCGCGCGTTGTGTTTCAAACCACGACAGGACGGTTGAACTGCCAAAAGTAGAGGGAAACCGAGGCCCATAGTTAAATGAATAAAATTTACCTCAAAATGTTCACAATACTTGCCACCAAACAGGATTCATGTAAAGTGTCAGCGAGTAAGCAAAGCTCAGTCTCTGGGGTGTCCAAAGTTGATTCTTGGCATAGTTGATGCTAGTCACTGGTTCCACGAAAGCATCCCAAAATACACAACGGGTTTGGGAAGTGCTCGCAAAATGAAGAGAAGGTACACCTCTGATGTAGAGCCAGGGTACATCGGCAGTTTGTATGGATGGCGCTTGCTCAAATTGCTTGCTGGGTGCAAACGTTAGTGTTTCCCATGTAGAAAGAGTAGGTACACAGGATGAGGTACAGGCAGTATTTGGCAGACAAAGGCAGCAGGAATCAGGCAGGAAGAAGATGTAGCAGGAAACATGCGTCCTGTAAAATGGGTTCTTAGATATAGTGCCAATTTTTGAAGATGCCGGATCCACACAATGGTAGAAATTTTAAAGTAGCAGGAATCAGGTTGGAAAGACATGTAGCAGGAAACATGCCCAGTAAGAAGCAGGCAGTAGAAATCAGGCAGGAAGAAGCAGGTAGCAGGAAATTTACGCCTTGTCTATGGGCTGTCCGGTGAATATGGACACTGGTGGGGCGGGAGGGCGTAAGATCCTTAGGTAAGTTCTTTTTTTAAGTAAAATCTTGTATAAAAGTACCTTTTCAAGCTTGAAGTAAGTCCTCACGCATGGTTTTGAATCCAACTCGTCGCCAATTTATGTTATATCGTAGGTAAGTAGTTCCAGTAGTCTTGGTTAGGTTACAGATGATAAGTTTATTGATCTTAGATGTTCAGATAGGTTTTCCAGTATAGATGTAATAAAGCCCCACCAGGAGCAGCTTCTCTGCTGCTCAGCCCAGGATCCAACTGACAGTCCCACTCACAGCATACCCAACATTCCAATGACATCACATTCACACCAACATTCTACTCTCACTGGCTGAACAGCAGAGGCAGAGAAACAGGGAAGATGTAAGGTAGAAACCTAGATATAACACATTCTTACTGGATTATTGGTCTAGACAGTAGCGTTTCCAGAGGCTCCTGCCTACTCTTTGTGGGCGCTTGTATTCTTCTTCAAATAAACCCTGCATTTACACAGGACATCCTATTTTGTGTGATTTATGCGACATCGATCACTACAATTTGGCGACGACGGGAAATTGCATTTGTCCACCGAAGATATATATTTTTGGCTGTTTCGTTATTATGGGAGCATCATCTTCTTCAAGCTGCGTCTACCAATTCACTGTGCTGGCTTCAAACTGATCTTTGGATTACAGGCTAATTCACTGGTTGTGTTTACTGCGCTTTGGATCCGAATTTTATTTTAAAAGACGCGCTTACCAGCCTCAACGCGCTTGGAACTTCAGGCGCATCAGCGCTCTCTGTGCTTCCAAGGGATTTGCGCTAGGAGTTCTGGGGCGCTTTGTCCTGGCGTCACACTTGGAAGTGTTCTACGCGCAAGGCATTGTGGTGTGCGCTGTGCCAGACGGATAATTTCACCTTGATATTGACACGCGAAAGGCATTGTGGGGCGAGCTTTGTCCAATGCCTGCTTACTTCATGAAATTGACACGCGCATAGTATTTCTGGACATGTCGTGTCTGATGACTGGTTGCTGTTGTGGTGAGATTTAAATATTTTGCTGCATTCATTTGCTCACATTTTCTGTGCCATTTTTCAAGTTTGTTTTGCACTACAGGAATCAGCTACAGCACTATTTTGACTCAGGTTATCATTAACAATGTCCAATCATTTACATCCCGTACAAATTAATCCTTTTTTACAAAATCCAGGGAAGCCTTTAGTAAAGTGGCAGCAATGGTACAGGGCTTTTGAAAATTATATTGTGGCTATTGATGCTAAGAACTACTCTAATGAAAGAAAAAAGGCTTACTATTTGGATTACTTGGGGATGCAGGACAAGAGATTTTTGATAACGTACCGGAGTATGAACCTCCTTCAGGGCAGTTTATATCTTGGGATGTGTTTACAGAAGCAAGAAAGAGGTTAGAGAAAAGGTTTTCTGAACAACCCAACATAATGATTGAGAGGCACAGTTTTCATCAGAGGAAACAACGTTTTGATTAGAGTGTTAAGGAATATATTTCCATTCTATGTATAATAGCGGCCAAGTGTGAATTTGGGAATTACCTTGGCACATGCTTTCAGGATCGGTTCGTCTTCAGTTGTTACAGCAAAAAAGTACAAGAACGTCTACTTGCATGTAGGAATCCTACTTTAAATGAAATGTGGGATATTGCTAAGAGTATTAAGCGTGCATCCATCTCTTCTAAAGATATCACTGGCACTGAACTCAATCATGATGCTGTATGTGCACTTTCAAGTACCAGGATATATCTAAATGGAGGAATACCACAGGCAATCCAAAGAAACTGTCATGCTATAGATGTGGATCCAAACAGCATTTGGGTAAAAATCCAATTTGTCCAACAGTTAACCATAGATGTACTAAGTATAAAAACATTGTCACTTCCTAAGTGTTTGTAGATCCGCTGGGAGATCTAGTTCTGCACCTGTAAGAGTTAACGTTGTCTGTGAGTTACAGGATGATATGATTAATAATTAGCTATTGATGATAACACCTCTTTTACTTCCTTCAAGGCACCACTAGGAACTGCATGTATTGGTAAGATGGAAATAGAAGGAAAGGCGAATTCGGGTTCACCAATTACTATTTTGTCTGATGTCACTTTCTTTGGTAAACAATGTAATTATGAGTTGAAAAACTTAGATGTGCACCCGAAAGCTTTCGTAGGCCTAGATATTGAAATGTTGGGTTACTTTGTGGATTTTTTTTAACTTACTTGGACGAGAGATTCTAACCAAGTTATGTGTTGCTAAGAAAGGACGTGATATAGTTGGTTGGCGGGAACATGGGAAATTAGGTATTATCCTCAAACCTGGCAGTGATCAACCTATAGTTTTGGGCAAAATGCCAGTTGTGTCCATTGAAGTGCATACTGATAACTCGCTAAGAGGAATTAATAGCATAATTGATAAATTCCCAGGTGTTTTTGAAACCAAAGTGGGGTGAGTCAAAGGGGTAGTACATGATATCAAACTTAAAATGGATGCTTTACCTGTTAAGCAAAAAGTCAGGTCAGTTCTTCTTAGTGTGAGGATTGTTTTAAAGACTCTTCTTGATGAAATGTGTGGTGAGGGTGTTTTACAAACTAATGACTCATCAGAATGGGTTTCGGCTATTGCTTTAGCTAAGAAGAAAAATGGAAAATGACGTCTATGTGCGGTTTTGTGCTCTCTTAACAAGAACATTGTGGTAGATTGCCACCCGTTGTCGAAAATTCAAGAGATGTTAATGGCAATAGGGGGTGCTACATAATTTTCGATCATCAACCTTAAATCAGCGTACCATCAAGTTTCTCTGACACCACGCTCACAGGATTTAACTACGTTTGTTACACCTTTTGGCACCTTTACATTTCTGAGGTTAACATTTGGACTAGCATCAGCCGCTAGTGTGTTCTAAAAATTAATGGACTGGTTGTTTATAGGTGTCAGGGGTGTACAAGCGACTCAGGATGACATCCTGATTTTTGGTAAGGCTATAGCTGCACACAATTCTACATTAGAGAGTGTTCTGAGAATTTTGAATGAGAGAGGAATGACTGTATCTAAGGAGAAATGTAAGTTTCTAGTTAAGGAGCTTGAGTAACTTGGGCACACCATTACGGTGGATGGCATAAAACCCAAGAAAGATCTCATTGATGCCATTTGCAAAGGGCCCCCCCCCCCGCCTACTGACAAAAACTCACTTAGGTCTTTTTTAGGCCTCAGTGAGAATTATGCTGGTTTTGTCCAAGGCTATGTTGAACCATTAAGATTTCTTGTTGGAAAAAAGGAGAAATATATTTGGACAAAGGAGCAAGACAAAGCATTTCAAGTGATTAAAGATTGTTTCTGCTCCCGTGTTACAGCCATACTGTAGTATGGACAAGTGTGTTGTTTTTGTTGATGCCAGTTCTTTTGGGCTTGGTGCAGTGCTTACGCAGTCACACTTTGGTAAAGAACGTACTGTAGCTGTCATTTCACGTACCCTGAGCAAATCTGAATCCCATTACAGAACCATCAAGAGGAAGGCATTAGCTTGTGCATGGGCAGTGGGAAAATTCAAGACCTATCTTTGGGGTAATTGTTTTGAATTAGTGACTGATCACAAACCGCTAATTTATCTTATGAATGGAAATGGGTCAGGAACAGCTTCCGCCAGACTTGTAAGACTACTATCTAAACTACAAGAATATAACTTTAATGTGAGGTATATTCCTGGTGGCAAAAATTATAGGGCGGATTGTCTTTCTCGCATGCCAGTTCAGAGTTCAGTGAATGATGAGTTTGACAGAGAACAAGAATGTGTGGTGTCTTTTACTGATGCGTCTGTACACTCCATGGGATGTATCACTGAAGAGGAATGGTAGCGTATGACAAGGACGGTGTGCTTTCTAAAGTAAAAAAACATGTGCGAAATGGTTAGCCACCTGCGCGAAATTTGCAGAAAAGTTTTGTACCTTATGAACAGGTTTCTGCAGACTTATCATTAGAAAATGGTTTACTATCTAGACAAAATCTGTTTATACCACCGGAAAGTTTGAGACAGGTTAATTTGTGCAGCACATGAAGGGCATCCTGGAATGTCTGGCATTAAAAGATTTCTTAGAAAGGGTTATTAGTGGCCTGGCATGGATGTTGCTGCTGAACAGTTTGTAAATAAATATTAGGAATGATTTGTGTCTGATAAGCACTGGAAACTCAATAAGCAGAAGGCTAGAACTAATCTTTTACCAGAACAACCTTGGTTTAAAGTCACAATTGATTTTTCACGACCATTTCAAGCGCTGCCACAGGACATGACATTTTTGCTTGTGCTTACTGATTATTATTCTAAATGGAAATCTTATGAATTTGTTTCCATGCCTACCTTTTTTTATTTTTTATTGATTCAATCCATGTCATAAACATATAACATAGCAATTATGGTCAAAACTAACAAAATCATCGATAAATGCCATTAACAATCATAGGATAAATTTGCAAGGGAAGCAGCACCGAGACAGATTATAATCATATAGTCATTAAGCAACCCAAATCGATTATCTATTTCATATACTGTATCATAGACTCCCATATCTGAATTCCGAGTTTTTGCCGTTTGGCTGATTTAACAGCATATAAACTATATTCCATATTAAAGACATGATAAAATTTCTCCCGCCACATCTCAAATGTGGGAGCCTCTCTTTGAAGCCAGCATGAGGCGATACAAAGACGAGCCACTGCTACAGCAATAAATTATAGGTATTTAAATTTGTACATTGTTTGCTCATCTAAGTGGTTCCCCCCTATCCCTAATAACATCATTGCCTTTGTTATAGATATGGAGATACCTGTAACTTCTTGCAGAAACAGTGCTATTTGTTGCTTTAATAGCGACAGTGCAGTGCATTAAAAAAACGTGCACACTATCTGCACGATCGGAATGGCATCTAAAACATTTACCATCATTGTTCCCACCCCACTGCATCATACGTTCAGGTGTGTGATATAAATCAAAAATGGTCTTAAAATGCTGCGTTTGTAAGTTTGATGATAACAATATTTTCCCTGCTGTATCTATGGAAGTCTGCATCACCTCTCCCTCAACCCCTAAACGTGCGGCCCATTTGAGATCATAAGCAACTAAGTCATCATTTTGAGATTCAATTAGCATATCGTATAATACCCTTATCTTGGCCGTCCTTCTAATAGCCTCTACCATTGGAAGCATCGTAATTCCCTCATGCAGGTGATGTCTAACAAGATAATCACGCAATTGCAGGTACTTAAAAAAATCATGATATTGAAGTTGATAATCTTCAACTAATTCCTCAAATGAGAATAGCACCCCTCCCTTGTATAAGTCACCCAAATATCGAATCCCCTGCATCTTCCAACACAGCATCTTAAAATCCCAAAATATTTCCGGAAACCTGACAGCTGAATCTAGTGGAGTATAGTAGTTAATTTGTGGAATATTCAACCACTTACATACCCTTTTCCAAGCCTTATAGGCAGAAATCATGATCTTAAACCTAGTTTTTAGGTCGAGCCTCGAGTAGCGCGCAAGCGCTGCTCTGGCGAGACTTTAAGTAAGGGGGTTTCGAAAGCTGACCACACGCTTGTGCGTCGTGGCCTTTTTCGGGCGGTTACGCGCAAGCAAAAGGCCATGGGGCACGAGCGTGTGGTCACGCCTGCTGCTCGCAATCGCACAAGCGCGCGCGACGTGCACCACAGCGCGTGAATACCCTCCCCCCTCCTCCCACTCCCTCCTCGTCAGCTTCATTTTCCTTTCACTTTCGCGCCGCGCGGCCGTGTCACTTTCACGGCCGCGCGGCTAACAGCTTCATTTAAAAAAAAAAATGTATTTTAACTTTCAGCGCGAGGCGCGCGCACCACTCGCGTCGCCCCCCCTCCTCCCCGCGCGTGCCTTCAAATGCTTGTTAAATATTGCACAACGCATGGAGTGGCCGGCAGCCATGTGGTTGGGTTAATCTGCTGCCTGTCATGCATGGGCATGAGGCAGGCGAAGGGAAGGGATAAACCAGGTGACAGCGGCACCTGGAAGCAGCACTGTGACACCTGAACACGGAGGCTAACCACTGGTTTTGATCTGTCTGTCCAAGAACCGGTTCCCCTCCCAGATGTCACGAGGCCCCGCTCTCTTCCCAGCCGCTTGTGAGCGGACTCCGCGTCCTGGGGCCGCACCAGTTTGCTGCCATTTGTGAACGAGTTTGGGACTGCAGAGATGCTGAACGCTGTGTTTGGAAGGGACCGCTTCTCCTACGGAAGGGTGCCGGCACAGGAGAAGGTAGGGGAAGAACTATTGCACGTAGTATTTGTGCACGTTTCGGGGAGGGAAACTGTTTATGAAAGTAGCTGGGTGTCAGATGGCAGCATGTAACAGTGGCCGCCTCCTCGTAGCTCCCCCCCCCTGCTGTTGCTCCCTTTGCGTGGTTCCCGGGCGGAGTAGGAAGACGCTACAGTCCAGAGAGAGGGATGCAGCGGCTGCGAGTTTATAAACTCTAATAATAAGCACCGGCAGCCTCACTGTGACGCAGGCGTTTGTTTACAAGCGTGACTGAGAGGAGGAGCTGTGTCATCACTCACTGCTCAGCTCTCACAGTTTTAATTCGTGCTAATAAAACCCTCCCCTATGTTAGCCAAAGATCCTTTCGGCCAAGCAGAGAATGGTATAAAAAAAGGACTCTAATAAAGCTGTTTTATCATCATCTGTGCTTTTTGGTGACACAGTGGCTAATTTTTAATTGAATAATGTAAGAAATAAGATTTGCTCCCTTATCCTCTGTTTTGATAGTAAAAAAACAACCATTAATTAGGATACAGAGGGCCCCTCACACACCTCTGGGTTTCGGTGCCACTGCCCCTGCTGCACTATTATTTACTACACCCCTTTGCTCATGGCACCCGACGCAGTTGGGTCCCGCTCCGGTACTTGCCTTTGCTTGGCTGAAAAGCTGTGTTTAACACAGGGCTGCCATGCACTGTAAGGTCACAGAAGGGGTTCTGAACACGGTGGCTTGCATTATATACTTTTTGGGGCCAATCTGTTGACAGAACAGCTGATGCGTGGCAATAAAGGGCATCTTCTATATTTGTTGTATTAGTTTATTGGTCACTTCAACAGTGGAAAGCAGATTTCCTCTCTCTTAAGTTAAGTTCTTCTTTTGCCCCGTTACACTGATGTGGGACCAGCCGCTGTTGGGCGAGAGGGTACAGCACAGACACCGACAACTTGAAATGTGAAAAAGGCCGCTTTATTGAAGCAAGTTCACATTATAAACTTGAACATTCCTAGGCAATTTGCCTTACAAAACTAGCAACTTCACTATACATCAAAAGTCATCTATCATTTTTCTACCCCCACCTCTAATTTCCCCCCACCTTTCCCCCAACGTGACAGTCACTATATCTGTACTCTACAACCTGATCCAATCTTACTTGTCCTACTGTAAACTAAAACTTACTACCTTCTGCAAGTACAAACTTACTGCCATCCTCCCCTTCAAACTGCTTCATCCACCTCAACAGCAATAAAACTGATTCAACCCCTGAAAACCTGTGGGCTAACTGTCCATTCATCACGTGCTCATCTGCGACAAGCACTTAACTACCTCCTTGTTTGTGCACCTGTTTCACCATGGACCTCCAAACGAAAACCACTCCACCAAACCTTAATAAAGAGGAGTGGGTGGGTGGGCCGAAAAAAAATTCCTCCTACCCTCTGTTGAGCTACCAGCTACAGTGTCACCTAAAGACAAAATGGTGGCTGATAGCCCCCTTAATTCCTGCAAATTATCCTTCCCTATCAATTCTAGCCCAACATGTGGACCGTCCTCTTGTTCAGGACCACCTCACCCAAATAGCTCCGGGGACAAACCCTCCCTGTCGGCTGCCCCCAAATCCCTATTGAAGCCTTTTGTGTGCTACTGACGTATAGTTTTAACTCTTTTGTGTCTCAATATATCACTTGTCATCTCTACCCTGTTGTAAATTCTGTCTAACATTGAACATGTTTCGAGAAATAACTGCCTGCTAAAACGGACACATACCATGTTTGCACCGGTTTTTGCTCATGAACTGAGCACAGATTATGACTGCTCATGCTTTGCTTAGGTTGTAGCCACCAGCGCTTAGCAAAATGTAAAACAAGCATTGGCATAGCCAATAGGTCTCGCCTTTGGGACCTTATAAGTGTTTAGTTATCCAGCACAATATCCTTGGTGCAACAACATCAACTGTTGCATGGTTAAACACTTATAAGGTCCCAAAGGCGAGACCTATTGGCTATGCCAATGCTTGTTTTTATAGTAGCTTGGCTCGGAAAATTTCAATAGCACGTTTCTGACTTCTTCCCCTAACATTAATTTATATATTCAGGGGACTTCTGCCTCTATCGCGTCTTCCCCAGTCAATAGAATACGTATATTTTGCACTAAACAAACATTTTTTTTTTTTTTTAAGTTTCAAAGACCTTTATTGTCGCCGACTTGGTCGACTACACAGCATGATGCCTACATCCCAATGGGCCGGCATTGCGTGGCAGTGTACACATTCAAGGCAGTAGAGGCGGGAGGGGCGATACACAGCAAGCCGCCTACAACCACATCGGGCCGGCCGCGTCAGTTGGGCAATCATCACGAGTGACCACAGCTAAAGGTCTCGAACATTTTATGCATTAGAGTAACAAAAACAGGTAACAGAACAGTAATGCCACAAGTCACCAAGAGAGAGTAGGTAAAGAGTCCCTCATTCATGAATTCCTGCTCCTTATTTACGTGTGTGTAAGATATGTTCCAGTCCCCATTGCTACATTGCAGATGCCCTATCCAGCCTCTTTTGATAACTCCCAGTCCTCATTGTTTCTCCCCTCCCTGTGTAATATTCCCAGCCGCACGGGGTTCCAGTAGTAATTCAGTGGTTGTGTTGTGGTCTAGTAGGTAACCCTGAAGAGGAGCCCAGATGTCGCGTGGGCGAGAGGAGAGTGGTAGCAGTTCAGCATAGAGATTGAGCTGCTCTTGGCAGTATATAAGGGCATGGATCCAGTCCTTAAATTTAGGAGCCCGTCCCCTGCCCCACCTACAAGCGATTTGTCGCTTGGCCAGAAGCAGGGCTAGTGAGGCATAGCGCCGTATGTTAGCGGGCAGCGGTTGGGTGTACCCTAATAGGGCGGTGAGAGGGTCTGCCGGTACGTGTGTTCCCAACATTTGGTCTAAAGCAGCCATTACCTCCCCCCAGTAGCGGCGGATAGGCGTACAATCCCAAGCCAAGTGTTTGAAATCCGCTCCTGGCTCCCCACAGCGATCACATTGATCGTTATCGCGCAAGTGCAGTCGGTGTAGGCGCGCAGGTGTAAAATATAACCGGTGGACGTATTTGTAGTGTATGATGCGTAGCCTGCTGCTGGCTGTGACCTCCCCTGTTTGGCGACAGCAGAAGGACCATTGCTCTTCCGTGAGGGGGTGTCCCAACTCTCCCTCCCATTTGATCTTGGGTGGTGGGGGGTCCCACTCGCATTCATTTTGATGGGTGCGATACAGAAGTGACACCACATGAGTAGGGGTGGTTTGTTGTAAAAGAGCATGAAGGGGGGGCATGATGGGAGGTTCCTGTGGGAAGCATGAGGAGAGGGTCCGTATATCTTGCCTAAGCCTGACGTAATAGAATCGCTCCAAAGGGGTGGGAGAGTAGGCTCCAAAGAATTCCTCGCTAGAGCGGAATGTCCCGTTCCTATAGAGTTGTCCCCAGGTGAGATTAGACAGTTTACGAAGTAACTGGCGCCAGCCCCCCTCTCGTGTGACCGGGATGTCAAGTCTCCCTTGTAGGGGTAGTAGAGGGGAGTACAGTAGAGGACAGCGGGTTCTTCGGGCTAGGTCTTTCCAAGCGCTAGTAGTGCATTGTACAGTGGTGGAGGTAAGATGTCTAGGGACCGTGGGGGTGCTCAAGTATGCGGAACATGGTGTGGGGGTCATGTGGCCATCCTCTATTGCTAGATGAGGCATATATGGGGGAGGATGCATCCAGTAGGCTGCAAAGTGAGCCTGGGCACATGTGAAATAGAGTTCCAAATCGGGTATCTCGAATCCTCCGTCCGCGAAGGGTCGCGTAAGGACATCCCAGCTTAATCTGGCTTGTTTCCCGCCCCATACCAGTCGAATCATTTGGGTTTTGAGCCCCTGAAAGAAATGGCGGCTAGGAGCATAAGGTATATTCGTAAATAGGTAGAGCACTTTAGGAAGTATAACCATTTTGATCAGTGAGGCTCTTCCAGCCATGGAGAGGGGTAGCGCTATCCATCGTGTAACCTTGTCAGTGAGGAGATCAAGCGTCCGTCCATAGTTAGACCGCATCAGTGCAGCTCGGTCCCTGGAGATGTCGATGCCGAGGTATGTAAGTGTGTCTTCACACCACTTAAGTGGATAATCCGGGACAAACCGCGTGGTGGCATCTGTAAGAGGGTATACCTGGGATTTCCCCCAATTGATGTTGATCCCTGAGAGGTGGCCGAACCGGATGAGGAGTCTAAGGATGGGGTTCAGACTTTCATCTGGGTTGCGCAGGTACAGAGTAAGATCATCAGCGTATAAAGAGATCAAGATTTGGCGTTCAGGGTAGATCAGCGCATGGTCCTGGTAATGTTGTCTGATTTTGGCCGCCAGGGGCTCGATCGCTATTGCAAATAGTAGGGGTGAGAGGGGGCATCCTTGACGGGTGCCCCTAGCTATTGTGAAGGGAGAGGATTGGACCCCGTTGACCATAACACGTGCCTGCAATCCCGTGTACAGCAAGTCTATCCATGCCAGGAAGGGGGCCGGGAATCCCATGCGCTGTAAGACGAAAGCTAGA
Organism: Calotriton arnoldi; assembly: GCA_963921515.1. NCBI lineage: Eukaryota > Metazoa > Chordata > Amphibia > Caudata > Salamandridae > Calotriton > Calotriton arnoldi. The sequence goes on from CAWUFW010001100.1 coordinate 1,136,816, forward strand.
TAATCCCACTCTAGTGAATCGAACGCCTTAGTGGCGTCAAGGTATATGGCAGCGGCGTTCGTGTCAGGGTCGATGTCCTGCAGAACTGCGAACAGAGTACGCAGATTGTGAGACGTGCCTCTATTGGGTACAAAACCCGATTGATCTGGGAGTACAAGGGCGGTCATGAGAGGGCTGATGCGGTTAGCAATCAATTTCGCCAGTATTTTGGCATCGACGTTAATCAATGAGAGGGGCCGGTATGAGTCACATTGTAGTGCCGGTTTGCCTGGTTTGGGCAAGGAGACTATGCGCGCCTCCCGCATGGTGGGGGGTAATATGCCTGTTTCACGTGCCTCTTCAAAGACTTGTCGCAGTACCGGGATAAGTAAATGGCGGAATGTTTTATAGAACTCAGCCGGGAGGCCGTCTGGCCCCGGGGCCTTGCCGGATTGGAGTTGCATGATGGCGGAGATGATCTCCTCATCTTCATGATGTGCCAAGAGCGCTTCCCGCTGGCCGTCGCCCAACCATGCTATAGCAGTGTCCTCAAAGAATGGGGTGAAGTCTATCGGGTGAGTTCTGTGCGTTTTATATAGGGCTTTATAAAAACTGCGAAACGTTCCCACTATCTCCGAGGTGTTTCTATGCAGCTGACCATACTCATCTTCAACCTCAAAGACCGTATTAGAGAAGCGGGAGGGGCGAATCAGCGAGGCAAGCGCCTTCCCCGGCCGCTCGCCCTCTCCATACCGGCGCGCCTGGTGGTATTTCCCCCGAAATTTGCATTCACTCTCAGCTGTTTTCTGGTATTCAGTAATTAAGGTTCTCAATTGAGCCTGTAGTTCTGGAGTGGGGGCGGTGTGCATCATAGTTTCCGTACTCTTTAGCTCTGTCTCCAGTTTGCGGAGCGTAGAGCGGATGTCCCTAAGAATCCCTCCGCTTTTTGCGATGCAGCTCCCACGAATGGTGACTTTGAACGCCTCCCATATTGTGGAGTATTGCTCGACTGAGTTTTCATTTTGTGGAAAGAAGTCAGTTATGTCTTGCTCTAGCTCCCGTTTAAACACCGGGTCCAGCAGGTTCTGTGGGTTTAAGCGCCAGGACATAAAGGGCGAGTTGTTATGGGGGGAGCGAGGGTGAGAAGCGCTGGGGAGTGGTCTGAGTAAGTGCGGGGAAGGTAGGAAGCGTGGGTCAGCCAAGGGGCGAGACCCCTGGAGAGGAGCCAACCATCGATTCTGGACCAGGAGGCACGTGCAGTGGTATAGCATGACCCCTCCCGAATCTGCGGGTGTAAATGTCGCCAGGCATCGATCAACTCGCTTTGAGTGCGTAATGTGCATTGGAGTAGTGATGTGGTTGGGGAAGTGAGCGGTCTAGTGCGGGGTCTAGAGTGACATTGAAGTCCCCGCCCCATATGATGTGTGTGGACCCGGCATCTATGATCTTCCCCCAGAGTACCCGAAAGAAATCAGGGTCATCTGTGTTTGGCCCGTAGCAAGAGACAAAAGTGATAGACTGAGCTTCTAGTCGGCCCCAGAGGATGTTGTAGCGGCCCTGCGGGTCTTCGTAGGACCCTATGGGGGTGTATGGTAGAGAGCGTTTCACCAGTATCGCCGTTCCCCGTGCATAAGAGGAGTATGAGGAAAAACGTGTGTAATCTGCCCACCGAGATGCAAACTTGGTGGGGGCATGAGGACTAAAGTGCGTTTCTTGTAGCATAGCACAGTGAATGTGATGTCGATCCAGATATGAGAGGATGTGTCTTCTCTTGCGGGGGTCACCCAGTCCGCGCACGTTCCAAGTTAGGAAGTTATATGTGGGGGGTCTGGGTCGGTCTGTCATGGTGGTAGCGCTGTGTGTAACGTTAGGGGCGTAAATATCTTGTGGTGTAACATTATACTGTGGACATATTCGAGAGCATTATAGCGTTGATATGTGGCATGCGAGAATTTCCTGCTCCATCCAGCAACTGTGCTGGATCCCCCCCTCCCCCCTCCCACATTAGCAGCCCAATCCTGCCGTGGTTTATCCCCCTCCCCATTGTCCCTCCCCGTGCGCCAGGTTCCCAACTGGGGAAGATGGCCTAACCTGTAACATAAGAGCAAAGTGCAACATTTAGGGTTCACCTGTCCGGTGGTTGGCTTAGAGGGCGACCAGAGTCTCCTCGCTGAGCGAGGGTGCTCGGACGGTATTATAGACGTCCATCTCAGTATGTTAATCATCTCGGTCTTCCGTGGCGAGGGGTCCTGTCAGCGAATCAGTGCTGAGCATGTGTGGCGTTTCGGGGGTTGACACTCCGGCCCAGCCCGACGAGTGGGGATGCTTGTCGAAGGCTGAGTAAAAGTTCATAGTTCGTGACAGCCTCACTTCGTTACCGTGCAGGGCCCGGAAGTCAACAATGCTAACGTGCCCCCCTACGTTTTTGTTTGTGCCTTGTTAGGTTTCAAGTCTCTGCGACTCCTTGAGTTCTGTTTTACAGAACACGTCCGCGCCGCCTCCTGGTTCTTAGTTTACATGGCAAAGGTGGCGTTGCAGGAGATTATTCAATGTCAGAGATGTTGCCTATAGCCACCGGTCGATGTGTCGGAGAGGAGGGGTTCGAGGGCTGTTTGGGTAAAGTCTTAAGGAAGTCCTGGACGTGTTGCGGATTAGTAAAGAAATGCTGCTTCCCTTGGTGCGTGATTTTGAGTCGAGCCGGAAAGAGCATAGCATAGGGGAGGTTGAGCTGTTGTAGTTTTTTCTTCACCTGGAAGAATTTCCGCCTTTGCTCCTGTATGGCCAAGGTGAAGTCAGGGTAGATTGATATTTCTGTCCCTTCATGTCGGAGTTGCCCATGCTCCCTGGAGAGGCGGAGAACCGTATCTCGGTCCCGGTAATTGAGCATTCTCGCGATGATCGGGCGAGGGGGGGCTCCAGGGGCGGGTCGGGCCGCCAGCGACCGATGTGCCCTCTCCACAACCAGCAACGGCGAGAAGGCCTCTCTGCCAAACAATGTTATAAGGAGGCGCTCCACGTATTCCTCCATCCTGCCGGTGGCTGTTGGCTCCGGTATTCCTAGGATGCGTAGATTATTCCGCCGTGAGCGTGATTCTAAATCTTCGTTCTTGGCCGCTATTACCTTGAGGACCTTTTCCATTTCGAGCGTGCGATGAGCCATGTTAGTGGAGGTGTCTTCTAGATCGGAAATGCGCCGCTCCGCTTCCGTCAAGCGATCTTCATGTTTCTCAACTCTGTGAGTGAGTCTGTCCAGCCTGGCGTTCATGGTGTCCATTTTCGATTCAATTGATGTCAGGCTAGACTGCATCGTCAGTAAGAGTTCTTTTAGATCCGCTGTAGAGGTAGTCGGGGCGACCGGTAGATCCTCCTCAGGCTCCGCCTGGGAACGGGCTGATTTGCGCGTGTCGAAGTTCAATTTCGGTTGGCGTCCGTCTAGTTTCCCCATATTGATGGATTGGCGAGGTCGATGGGGTGGTGAAAGGTCTCGGTGGCCCCACCCGGAGCCCACAGTGCCCACGACCAGCGCCCGGCGGCCTCAGGGAATGGAGGGACGTGATGGCGGTCTATTAATTTGTTAGCGCCAAGTACACTTTAACAGTGTGGGCCCTCCTCCCGTTCAGCGGGGTCTCCCGTTCCTGACACGAGCGGGGGCCGCGGTGTTCCACCCTTCAGGCGCGCTCCAGATAGAGTTGAGTTCCGAGGGGCGGCAGGCGTCGCCCCCCGCCATCCCCCTCCACCCCTACCTCGCCAGGCGGGATGGGATGGCGTCTTCTGCCCAGGGTTCCAGGCAATCCTATGCAGGCGGAGGCAGGAGTCTTCACGAGGACAGCCCCACCGTGGCTCCCGGGTTGTGACTCGTCGTGAGCAGTCCGTGGGGGAGCCGGTCTCGTGTGTCCCAGTCCCCAGGCCCCGATGGCGGTAACTGCAGACGGCCGGCGACCGCGCCGCGGAGCTCGCCGAAGGCCCACCCGCGGCCACAGCGGGGCAAAGTCCCCGGCCGGTCGAGGAAAGTAGGGTAGCGGTGCAGGCCAGCGGGAGCACAGCAGCGGGTATATCACCCCCGTCAGGTCACCCCCAAGGGTGCGTTCCTCAAGGCCCGACTCCCACCGCAGCGCAGTCGCGGTGTAGCAGGCCTCCCAGCCCCCAGTGCGCACAGGCGATGCAGGGCACAATGACCCGGTGTCTGGTCGAGTCGCAGCGGGCCCTGCCAGCCGGCCAGCAGGTCAGTGGGAATCTAGCTGTGGGTGTTTGGCAGTCAGGCAGGCCCCGCGCAATCCCCGGGGGCAGCGCTTCACCCACCAGTCAGTCCAGGCGACAAGATGCGGGCGTTTCTGCCAGCTAGGGAGCCCGGGATGGCACCGGGGGTCGCGTCGTCCGCCCCTCGATCCTCGCTGCTGCGGCGCCCCGGTGGCCCAGCCTCTCCCTCCTTATGGGCCGCTCCACAGGGCCCGCAGGGTCTCGGCGTCCCCGACTCGGGGGAAATCTGCGGACCGGCGGGGGATCAACCCCCCGGCCGCCAGCCGCCCGTCCCGCGCCAGGCAGCCCCGCCTCTCCGGCGTTATCGGTGGTGTCCCTGCTACCAGGAGCTCACTCTGGGCACAGCAGTGCTGTCTCGCCCGGGTGGCGCCATTTTGCTGAGTCCGGGCATGGGAGTCAAATCGCTGTGTGAGTGTCCTCCAGGCGTCTCGTCAGTCCCCAGAGGCGCTGGTGTGGGCACGGGGAGCTCAGCGATTCAGCTGTGCTGTTTGTCGCTGGATAAAGCGCGAGATGGGCAGGATCTTAGACGGATGAATGTCCGAGCTGCAAGAGCCTCACGCAAGTGCGGCCATCTTGCTTGGCGCCCTCTAGCGCCCCCCTTGCACTAAACAAACATAATAGTAAAAGCAGAAATTCGGAACAGACCACCCTGTCTAACGGTAGCATCATGTACTTAAAAGCTCTCCTAGCTTTACGTTGACCCCAAATAAATCTGTCACATATAGATTGAAGCCCTTGCAATTGTTTATTTGTTAGCTCTAAAGGCACTGCTCTAAAGTAGTAGAGTACTTTAGGAAGGACAGTCATTTTTAAAACATTGCGTCTCCCTACTAACGTCAGATGTAAACACTCCAAACGATCTAGCTGCTGCTTAACCGCTGAGGTAATAGTACCCCAATTAACCTCAATGAGTTCTTGTAGGGACATTCTGATTTTGATACCAAGATAGCAAGCTTCATCCGTTACCCGACTCTCCCCTGGGCAAGCCTGTTATGTACATACTTTCTGAGTCTTGGCCGCATTAAGTTTGTATCCCGACACCGCCCCAAATTCTTGAGCCAAATTTTCTATCTCCCTTATGGCCTGTGCAGGATCAGCAGAGGCAACAACGATATTGTCCGCATATGCTAGAACACGTACCTGGTAAAGCCCACATTCCACTGACTTTATCTTACTACTTTGTTCTAACATCTGCACAAATGGGGCAATATATAACGCAAAAAGTAATGGGGAGCAGGGACATCCCTGCCTTGTTCCCCTGTTAATACAAACTTGTTGGGATTCCCTCCCCATGACACAGATTCTAGCTCTCGGAGATTTATACATACTTTGAATCGACTTAATAAAATCTGGCCCAAACCCCATCCCACGCATAATACCCCACAGGAATGCCCAAGATATGCGATCGAACGCCTTCTCGGCGTCGAGAAATATTAAGCCCAGCGTTTTATGATACACATTAGCAAAATCGATGAGAGTAATAACCCTATGAATATGATTAATAGTGCTTCTACCAGGAATGAATCCATGTTGGGACGTTGAAACCAAGGGCGTAATAACCCGCATCAGCCTATTGGCTAAAATCTTAGCGTAAATTTTCCCATCCGCATTTAGCAGAGATATCGGTCTACATGACCCTGGTATATTAGGGGGTTTATCCTTTTTTTTAAACACTGCAATATTAGCCTCATCCCAAGACGGAGGCGCATTCCCCAACTGCGCTTCCTGAAAAACGCCCAACATATCAGTTTTCACGACTGGAAAAAGCAACTGATAGATTTCCAATGGTAGTTTATCTGGACCGGCAGCTTTCCCCTGTGATAACTGACCTAATGCTGCCTCCATTTCCTCAATAGTTATTGATTCTTCCAATAATGCTTGCTCCTCATCACTTATCCGATTCAATACTAATTCCTGACAGAAATGTTCAATATCTGATTCCTCGAGATCGTTTTGTTTATAAAGCTCTTGATAAAACTCATGAAAAACCCCCATAATACCCTCCTCAGTTTCAACCGTATTGCCCGCCGCATCAATCATGGCCAAAATTCTTTGAGAAGATTGTCTAACTCTAAGTCTCTGTGCAAGCTGCCGCCCGGTCGACTCACCATATTCGTATCTACTTTGTTTATAGGTATTATATTGGAAGGCGATATCCTTACACCAAATCGAATTGATTTTTGCTTTGACTGACGCTAACTTGCTATTTATAGCTTTAACATCTAGCCCCTGTCTAAGTATCTTAATCAATTCCAGTTCTGCTTCCCGAAGCTCATCCAACAATTGATAAGTTATTGTTTGCCCTTGTTTGAATTTAGCTAGCCCAAAACTAAGTGCCTCGCCACGTATTCCAGCTTTGAAAGTGTCCCATACAATAGGACCCGAGGCCGATCCCCTATTTATAGCAAGAAAATCTGTTGTCCACTTGATCATATGATCTCTAAATGCCTTATCATTCAATAGTTTCCTGTTGAAAGAGAATGTCCTTCCGCCCTTCAACTGCCTAATCATGTATAAATCCAACAAGAGAGGACCATGATCCGCAGTGATTCGAGGCCAGACCTGCATTTTTGCACCAGGTATGAGTGCCCTAGGCATAAATATATAATCTAATCTTACCAATTTTTGATGTGGATGTGAGTAAAACGTAAATCCAGGATCTGCCTGATGTATTGCCCTCCATGTGTCCACTAGCCCATGATCCCTCAATACTTGAACTAGGGCCTTAAAAACTTTAGGTTTGCGGCCCACATACTTATATTTGGGACTTAAAATTTGCCCATCTAAATGGATATTGAAATCCCCGCATAAAATTAGCGGAGTAGGCCAAGATGCCAATTCAACATTTAAATCTTCCAATATACCAGCATCATCAACGTTTGACCCATAAATAGAACAAATGGTATACTTAGTTGTTCCTATTAAACATTCGGCGATCACCCATCTCCCATAATTATCCATCTTTACCCTCCCTGTCCCAATGATGCCACCCTGTACCAAAATGGCGACCCCCCCTATTAGTGGAAGTCTGCCTGGTTGCAGCCAGAAGTGTGTATCCTAATTCTTCCAACAATTTATGTTTAGCCCATGGTATATGTGTTTCCTGGATACATAAAATGTCTGGTTTAATAATACGTAACTCTGCAGCTATCCTACGCCTTTTATTACTATTATTTAGACCACAAACGTTAAAAGAACATATACGAATTCCCTTAGCCGCCATATCTCCCAAAGTAAACCAGTAGTACCTGACTCATTCTTAATCTTAATCTTAATCTTAATCTTAGTCTGATACTGATTGACCATCCTAAAAAATCAGACATTTTTGCACATGGATTGATTTTTGTGAAATGCACCCCCCACCATCCCCTCACACCACACCCTCAGCCCCCCCAGTACCCCCAACCCCAACCCTCCCCCTACCACCCCCCCTCCCCACTCCCTCTCCCCAATTGGCAGGCAAACGGGCGCATGGCCCTATTGATGTAGAGCGAGTTCTCCCCCCTATGTGTTCCCCCATCCTCCCCATCACTGTCTAGCTAGCACAAAACTAAATTAAATACATTGCATTGGGTTTCCCATACATTACCACATTCTAAATCGGATAGCCATGCACATACCCCGAGCATAATACTACCACCACCAGGTTGTACTAGCTATAAAATTCGAAGCCCTTATACACGGCTGTAAAGGCGGTAAAGAACAGAGATACAAAATTAAACATTATATAGAGGCCAAGTATTCCTTCGCTGTCAATTCTGTAGTAAAGAAGCGTGTTTGACCTTTCACAATCACTTTAAGGGTGGCAGGATTTAACAAAAACACTTGCGCTCCTTTCCCCTGAAAAGGAGTGATTAACTAACGCAGCTGGCACCTTTTCTCCACAGTTTGATGACAAAAATCCGGTCGCACAAAAAATTGAGTTCCCTTCGCAGCCCGCTTTTTATCTGGCCATGCCAGGTCGGATATTGCCTGGCGTGCCAGAAAATTACTCAGACAAATCAAAATTGCTCTCGGTCTGTCATCCTTATCACCGGATTTTAAGGGCCTCTGTTTGAATGGGAACCTTTGCGCCCTCTGCACTTCATTGGACCAATTCCAATCTTTTAATTCTGGGAAGGCTTCAGTGAATAGTTCCACAACAAATTTGCGAATATCTTGTCCCTCAATACCTTCAGGAATTCCTAAAATCCGCAAATTATTCCTCCGAATACGATTTTCCAAATCTACAAGTTTGGCTTGCACATCCTCTTTATATTGCTGCGAGTTATCCACCAATGTCTTTTGCCTCGCCATATCGTCTTCTAGTGTAGAAATTCTTGCCTCCGCCTCATTCAAACGTTCCGTGAACTCAGTACATGATTTCGCTATCCGCCTAACGGCGTTCTGCAATTTTCGACAGGCAGCATGTGTTTTAGTACTTTCCGTGTGAGTCTCAGCCCTATGCTCTGTAATGCATTGGTAAATTGATTCTAATGAAATCTCCCCTCGCTGATTTGATGCTAGCGATCGTTCATCTCCTTTACCCCCCTCTGCCATTGCTAGGGGTGGTTCAGTTGCAATAGAACTAGAAAGGCCATCCCTTATGTTGACCTGACCTGCAGCTTCAACCTCCCTGCAAGCCCTTTGTTTTTGCACCATGGTCGTTTCGAGATTATCCTCATCCGGATTTGAAGTATTAAGCTCACTACCAGAACTAATCCCAGATCTTTCCCCCCCAAAATTTTTCAAGCCTGATTCCTCATCCTCATCACCATCAGATGAATGATCCGACAGAGAAAAGAAATTACCTTCCCCTGAGTCACTGTCCCTATTAGCACCTTCAAGGCCCAGATCAGTTATTACGTCCGATGTAGTAGTCTTCTCTTGCTGCTCTGTTTGTGCTGCTGCTGCAAAATTGATCATTTTCACAGTCCCTCCTTTATCCACAGGTACAGTCTCCTGATCTATACCTTTTTGGTGATTATGGTACTCCCTCCTCTGTACTCCCTCAGAATGCTCACTCATAGGTATTTCCTCGTTATCATTTATTTCCTTTGCGAGACTCCGAGTAGATACCGCAGTAAGTTGTTTTTTTGGCAAGAATATTTGATGTATCTGGGGTGCCTGGGGTAGCTTCCTATTGCTGAGCGCTTGAGCCGTAGTCTCTACAACAACTTCATCTACCCCACCTTTTGTACAACTTGCTGAGAGAGCGGCCCTACTCACGGCGTCACTTACTGGCTTAGTTTTACCTCCATGACCAGATTTTGGAGGCATGTTGTTAAATATAATGTAGCAAAGTACCGTATTTGATAACAATATCTTAAATTTCCAGATTCTCTGTTAGGTAAATCAAACAAAACCTCCCTTTAAAACGTTATTGCTACAGCAGTTGCTACAATTGACTGGATATGAATCTCCTTTTTCCAGATGGCCACTGATATCGAAAAGTTGTTTTTTTTGCCCTCTCAGACAGCCTGTCTCACTAAAACCAACAACAGCATTCACTGCCACGATCTACCCACCACAAAAAGTCTCAGGGGGGTTAGGGCAGTTTAGGGCGAAACAGTGTAGCAACTCGCCATTACAATTACCGCTCTTGACAAACCAAAGCAAAAGTTCAGGCGGTTAAGGCAGTTTATATGAGAGAATGTAGCGGCTCTCTGCTACAATTGACGTTATTGCCGGAGTACAGTCACCATAGCCCGTTCAGCACTTTGTCCTCTTTAAACACGCTAACACGCTTACACGCTTACCGGGTGTCCTACGGGAGTAATCACTACTTCTATCAAGCCTCCAAGCCTTCGCAATCTCCCTTCCCCCGTAGGGTTCCTTTCCGCAATGCGAGAAAATTCCCGCCGCCGTCACTGATCGCAGCTGAAGCGCTCCACGTTGGAACGCGGAAGCCCGCTGCACTCACTGAACGCGCTGAACACACTGAAGATTACGCTGCTTCTTAGCCTCCACGCTCCAGCTGAGCTGCCTGCCGCCAGTCCGATAACCGTCAAGCCACCAAAATCACCATCAGTAGATCACTGTGTGAATAGACCTTTTCTGCCTTTATCCACGCTCCTCCTTTGCTAGATCTCGATGCCCGCTCAGCCGTGCAGCAGTTGGAAAGGGGAACAACGCCGGAGCTCCTCACTCACACGTCCTGCTCGGACGCCATCTTGCCAGACTGTTTCCATGCCTACCACTGAAATTGTTATTGATTTCTTAGAACGAGTATTTATGAGTGAAGGAATTCCCAAAATACTTGTTTCTGACAATGGCACTCATTTTGTATTTAAAAGAATGGTGTCATTTTTGTAGAAGTATAATAATAAACATGAGAAAACACGTCTTTACTTGCCAAAGAAGGTATACAAACCGCATTAGCATTCAGGTTAGATGTACGCACGTTTTAACAAAAAAAAGTTTGCAGCTATCTTAATACCTGTCATTCTGTCACAGGATTTTCACCATTCTTTCTATTAAGAAGAAAAGATGCGAGGACTAGTCTTGCTCCCAGCTCGGTTGATGTTTCGGGTCAACATTTGATTGAAAAGGGGTTAAAACACATTCTAGTGTTGATAGTTGTGTTAGGGAAAATTGTGATCGCAGATACAAAATGGCTCTGAGCGATGTGGAAATAGGCAGTCAATATAGACCTCCCCCTTGACTGTCTCCTTGGGAATGACCACACAGAGGTAGGTCTGAGCCAAAGTGAGGTACTGGCCCAGTGCCCGTCCTCCCCCCAAAAATACTGGTGGGCTAAACCTGCCACTAGTCAGCATATGCCTCAAAAGGAAAAGAAGAAAAAGTGTAGGAAAGGTGGACAACTGTTAGCCACAGTTCCAGTGGACCAAGGATATTCTACCCCAGAAGGGGAGTACTCCATAGTTGGCACTGGTGAAGTCATACCTAACCCACAAAAACACCTGACTAGTCAGGCAACTGGCCAGCCTGAGTTGGTGGCTCCTCAGCTGACAGAAGAGAGGGTGGAAGAAGGGTGTTCATTACAAGGTGTAGTGACCCCCCCACTCTAACACAGCAGACAGGCAACCAGAACTGAAAGAAGCCTGTACGTTAGCCCCTTCACCTATCACTGAAGAGCTAAAGGTGTGGTTCTGGGCACTGACAGCTGTCAGTGGCCTCTGCTGGGTGTTAGCCTTCAAGGCTACACTGTCCTTGGCATGGTGGCCTAGCCCCATGCCAAATAGAAAGTTAGGCCCCCTGACCCTGTTGGTCATGGTGAGGTTACTCAAGCTGTGGGTAACCTCTGTGGGTAATCTGGGTTTTGCCCTGGCTGAAATAGAATTTGCAGAGGTAAATACCTTCTGATCTCAAACTAAAAAGATTGGGTAAAGATACTAAAGAGTTGGAAAAGGGGCATTGGAAGTTAGGTCCAGAAACTGGTGAGGTAGGCCAGCTCCCCACAGGGACTGACCTGGACAGAGGGATGTAAGGCAGAGTAGGCCTTGCAACTTTCAAACCACTTCCTCTACTCTTCCTCGCCTGACAGACTAGGAAGACTCTCCCAGGTTTGGCTGAGTCTCCTGGCCTTTGGGCTGGAGGGAGGGAGGGTTGTGTCGGAACGTTTGTTTCTGTTGCAGTAACCCCCCACTTTTTGCCAGATTTCTGACGCACTTTGACTGAATGTGCCCTGGGTCCCTGACAATCAGGCTCCCAGGGCATGTGTTCTTTCCCAAAACTGTACCTTTGTTTCCACAATTGGCACACCTCTGGCCTACATATAAGTCCCCTGTAAAAGGAACCCCTGGTACCAAGGGTCCTGTGCCCCTGAGAGGGTCTCTAAGGGCTGCAGTATGTATTATGCACTGTCAGAGAACCACTCACCAAACATATACACACTGACATTGCACAGTGTGCGTTTTGGTGCAGACAAAACTTAAGAGTCTACATGGCACACATCCCTGTGTGCCATGCCCAAAACCACTGCCTGTGGCATAGGTAAGTCACCCCTTTAGCAGGCCTCATATCCCTAAGGCAGGGTGCACTATACCACAGGTGAGGTCATAGCTGCATGAGCAATATGCCCCTACAGTGTCTAAGTCCATTCTTAGACATTGTAAGTGCAGTGAAGCCATATTGAGTACATGGGCTGGGAGTTTGTCATTATGAACTCCATAGCTCCATGATGGCTTTACTGAATATTGGGGAGTTGTGTATCAATCTTCTCAGCACAATAAACCCACACTGATGCCAGTGTTGGATTTAGTGTAAAACATACTCAGAGGGCATCTTAGAGATGCCTCCTGAAAACCGACCAACTCCCTTGTGTCCAGCTGACTGGTCTGCACCAGCCTGCAACACACGGACATGTTTCTGATCCCCTGAGGTGGGAGCCCATGTGCCCTCATGGGTCAAAGACAAAGGGTGCTTGGAGTAGAGGTGCTTCACACCTACCCCCAAGCAGGAACAGCATTCAGGGTGGTGAGCCTCAACGGCTTCCTGCCCTTTGATATGCTAGCCAGTGCCACTCCAGCTAGTGGAGATGCCCGCCCTCTTGACCAAGCCACAGCAGGAAAATTAGTAGTCGGGGGAGGTGTGTCCCCTCTATGCCAGGACCACCCCTAAGGTGCCCTGGACTGAGGTGATCCCCTCCTTAGGAAACCCGCCATTTTGAATGAAAGGATTCGACCCAATTAGGTTAGGGGGATGTCCCCTACCCAAAGGGAGGGGATATTCTCAGGGTATAGTCACCTTAACGGTAAGTAGCCCATTAGCTACCATTTGCCAGTACCTGTAATGCCCCGAAATTCAGTATTTAGAGGCACCCCTGAACCTTGATCCTCAGATTCGACCGACCAAAAAAGATGACGGAAGAGGACCGCTGCCGGATAAGGAACTGAACTGCTGCAGACAGAACTCGGCAAGAACCCCGCCACCTGAAACCAGTTCGACAACTAGACCTGCTGTCCTTCCAGAAACCTTGTCAGGCTTCCAAGAAACCCCCAGAGACCTTTCAGCCTTCACCCAATCGCCAAGAACCTCCCTTTGGACTAGAGGCTCTAGTCCCCGGCATCCGCCGGTATAGAAACCACAGCAGTTGAGGACCGCCACTTGTGTTGATGCAACTCACTGCTGAAAAAGAACCCCAAGACTGTAGTGGTAGAGGACTGACACTTGTGTCGACGCGATTCTGCCAAGCCAGAAAAAAATACTGCAGCTGGACGGCCTCCACGACCTAGAGCGATCCTCTCGGCCCACGACCCAAGCTGTTCACAGCTCTGTTCCCGAGAGACTGTACCCTCCTGCTAGTGGCCCTGTTGGCCTCCTCCTGCATCGCCTGCACGACTGCTGCCTTTCTGTTACGGTCCGATGATGGTAGAACTCCTCCATCCCCTGCGCATCTCCTTCCCCACGACCGCGACTGCTGGGTTGCTTGTGCCTCCCTTCGATCTAAAGTAACTTGCTGGTGACAACCACAACGGTAAGGGTGTTGGAGGTCTAATGAATCCTATTCATCTCCACTGCTCTCCCCTGACCGCGAGGGTAAATATCATTGCTGGTATCGTCCGCAACGGCGTAGATACTGAATCTTGCACCACTTCAGGTGCCCCCAGTTTCCATTGACTAACACTAGGCTCAGTGACCTCTGCACCCGGCCGCCCCAGTGCCACTGCTAGTGCAGTACCTACCTTGAACTGAACATTGTTGGTCTAAACCCTCGAAGACTGGAAGAATAAGTCGGGTACTTACCTGCTAATGCATAAGACTGTTTTCCTTCCTTAAGATTGCCTTGCATTCGATGTATTGCATACAACTGTCTATCTTTTTCAAGTACTAATTGTTACTGTTTCTGACTGACAAGACCAAAGTATTTTCAAGAATGTAAAGCATTTCTACTGCCTTGCAAAACTATTCCTTCTGCATTTTGAAAAGTATTACTACTTTCAAAAGTTTTATTTACCTGCATCTGAGTACTTCTAGGTTCTAGAAATAAAATAACCAAATAATAACTTTTTATGCAAAACTATTGGCCTGGATTCATTCTTTGAGTGTGTGCTATCATTTCTTGCCAGAGTGTGTACAATAAATGCTTAACACAGCCCTCTGATAAGCTTAACTGCTTGACCACAGTACCACAAATAGAGGTTTTGTATTATCTACTTAAGCCTCTGGGGATCCACTGGACTCTGTGCACACTATACCTTACTTTGGTATAGTATATACCTACAACAGGACCACATCTCTCTCTGGTTGTGGCGACCCGAAGGACAACATTGGGAGAACCCTCGTAAACAAGGGCAGGCAAAGTGAGCAGCAACCAGCAAGGTTGGGGGTGACCTATAGGCGCTGGACCGAAGGGAGGGAAAGGTTTGATACAAACTTCATGACGGCGAGGGAGCAAGAAGAAGAAGAGACAATACAGGATTCAGAGACAACAATAGAATGGAGAACTTTTGATGGTGCTTTTGGGAGTTGTGAGTGTCCTGGGGTGAGTGGAGAAACGGGTATATGGGATGCTGATGAGGTGTGTGAATTGGATTATAATGCTGAAGATGCGGATTTAGAGGAAGCGGAGATTCCGGCATGGCAACAAAGTTCCAAGGCCATAAGAAAGGGAGAGATAGAGGGGAAGATAACTATGACTAACATGTCGGAAAAAAGAGCTGTTTTACAGAAGGCAGATTACCAGGCTCACGATTCAGAGGATGAACATGGCAGAAGGGCACAGGTTGAATAAGACACGTGATGGGAGGCAAGCAGAACAACAAAAGCTACAAACAGGTGAGCAGTGATGGTGGCACTGTTGGGGTAGCGGGCTTAAGAAATCACAGACACCAATGGTTGAATCAGGGGTTGGCCCTATGTCCATAGACAAGGGTATTGGAACTGGGGACGAGTTGTAGGGAGAGGTAAGCGAAAGAGAGATAGGAAAACTGGTGAGGGCAGAAAAGAGTGTGCTAGCACGGACAAGGTAGACAAAGAGCAGGTTACGGACGGCAGTGATGGGCAAAAGAAGGAGGGGGAGAATAGCCACATTTGGCCACAAAAACAAAAGATAAGGTATGAAAAGGGGAATTTATTAACGTACATAAGCTCTTATACAGTAAAGTGGAATTGAAAGAGGGCTTTAAATAGGGAGCGTGCGAATTGGCACGACGCCGTAGGGTACCAACTAATGTTGATACTTGGACATCAGCTTTTCTCATATATGCCAGTATATACTGCAAAAGGTTTCCTGAGCGATCTGTGTCCATTTTCAAATACATGGATACCATAAGACAGGCCCAGATGGACTTTGGGGGCATGGCCTGGTTACTCCAGTATTGGAACTTTCATAGATTCCCATAGCTTGTATCATTCCCTGTCGTCGGAAAGGGAGTCCCCGGTAAATAAAAAATACCATAGCAGTAGGTACAAAAGAAGAAAAAAGGCCTAGGCCTCATCTCATTTTGTAGCATATCCACCTCTTTTTGTAAAAGAGACCAAAAACACTGAACAGCCAATCAGTACAGCCTCACCCCATAGAACCCTCCTGAGAGAGCCTCAGAGCCTCAGATTTTCTACCGCACGTTGTGCAAGGGAGTCTCCACTGAGCTCTGCTCAGTTTTTCTTCATTCTTCAACTTCTCAACTCTTCAAATCTACACAATGTCTGAAAAGGAAAAAGAAGGCTCTGTTCAAGGCTTGTGCCACCTGCTCCAAAAAGAGACTTTATGTGGAGGACAGACATAAAGACTGTATTTATTGTCTGTATCCGGACCACAAGGCTGCTGATTGCAAGATTTGTAGGACCTTCTCTACAAAAACCTTGCGGGACCGTGAGGGATGTCTGCTCACCTGGCTACAAAAATTGAAGTCACGGAAAGATCCTGTTTCAAGTGACAGTGATGATGCCTCCTCTGCGACATCTTCGAGGAGATCACAGAAAAGGGGTAGGTCTTCACCTTCAATTTCTTCAGACCCCCTGCCAAAGCCTTACAAAAGACCTCTGATAGGTCTGACAGGCATAGTCCCATCAAATCTCCTCACCGAGGTGTAAAGGAGAGGGAAGGACTAGTTTCTGAGGTGGCATCAAGTAAGAAGACGAGCCATGGGTCTTCTGTTTCTTCTCCACCCTCTGAGAAACAAAATTTTTTCAAAAAACCAGTTTCTGTCCCACCTGAGGTGAAAGCTGACAAGAAAATCCGTTCATCGACGATGACGACATCGGTTCCGTCGACGACGGCTTCGAAAATTCCACCAACATCAACTTTGGCTCCGTCGACGGGCTCGTCGACGAGAGTTTCTTCGTCTCCATTGACTTCGTCGACGACGACTTCGACGACGACGCCACGGAGTGAGGTACCTTTTAGTATGTCATCGACGTCTACGATGACTACTTCCACGTAGACGAGGATGTCGACGATGATGGTGTCGACGGCGACCACGTCGACAGCTTCCAGCTTAATACTGACGACGGTCTCGACGACGATCCCGTCGACGATGGCTCTATCGTCGTCGATGGTTCAATCTTCGTCGGCGGCGGCTCTGGCGACGACCTCGTCGACGACTCCGTCGACGATACACAATGTGGCAATTTCTATAAGGAGGCGACGCATTACTCCGGAAATGACTTCCCCAAGGAAGGTAACACCCCTGCCTCCTGCACTCCTTTTGGAAGAGGAGTTTTCTGAGGATGATGACGGACCTTATGGTGATGCAGATAGCCCATCTCAACTGCATGTGAAGTATCAGGACTCGGACTCTGACGACTATTATATGGAGCAACAACAATATGGGCCGCAATCTAGGTCCCAGGATTAGTATCAGCAGGACATGGTCTGCATGCCATCCTCACTTGTTACAGATCTACAATTCATGCTGTCGGACTACAGGAGGAGATTTCCGACTCAGTCCTCCGGCCAAGAGTCAGGGCAAATGCCTCCAACTCAACATCCAACGCAACCTCCTTGTCCGGTTACACCCCAGCTCCCTCAAACTCAGGTACAGGATCTGTCAGAACCGCAACAGAATGTGGTCACTGTCCAGGACGTCTCATCGGACGATGACCAGGGCACTATCACAATCCCAGACCCGGATAGGGAATGGGATGACTACATTATTCCGGATCCCGCCTCTCCAACTCCTGATCCGGTAGATTCTCCTCCAGCCGATATAGGAGGGTTTCACAATTTAATGGAAAGGGCTTCTAAACGTTTCCAGCTGCCCATTCCATCGGTACCATCGGAATGTTTCCTATATGACTTCAAAGAACCTTACAGGAAGTCTGTTCGCTCTATCCCAATAGTGGGCCATGTCTGGGATGAAGGGATAAAGGTCATGAAATCTCCAGCAACGGTTGTGCCTGTGCTTCCTCGTCTGGAGAAGAAATACAAAGCTCCAGAGGATAGCCCTGCTTGTCTGGTCAGCCAGCCGAAGCCGGACTCTGTAATTTCACAAGCGGCCCAAAGAAAATCGAAGAATCCGGCGGCACCTCTTACCACGCCACCTGATAAAGAGGGAAAACGGCTAGATAATGTTGGGAAGAGGTTTTCTTCCATTTCCAGCCTCCTGGTCTGAGCGGCCAATGCCTTGGCTATTCTTGGACGGTATGATCGCCATATGTGGTGTGATCTATCCCCATATTTAGACCAGCTACCCGAGGAAGCAAAGGTAGAAGCCAAAAAGATCTTGCAAGAGGGGGAACGTTCATCCTCTGAAATAATTGATTGTGCAATGGACATTGCTACTACGGCTTTCCGCTCTCTCGCAGGAGCAGCTGTCCTTCGAAGGCAAGGCTGGCTTCGGGCCACTTGGTTTCGTCCGGAGGTCCAAAACAAAATTCTAGATCTTCCGTTCGATGGTGAAATGCTATTTGGAAAGCACATTGACGATGCGCTACAAGATATAAAGAAGGACACGGACACTGCGAAGTCCCTGGGGACTCTGTAATACCGCAAGGTTCCTTTCCGTGGAGCGCGAGGAAGAGGTTTTTCTTCATACAGAGGCGGATACCAACAGCAGCGCTATTCCTCCTACTCGCAATCTTCTCAGTCCTACAGGCCACAATATTCACAGCGTCAAGGCCAATCATCGTCTTTCTCTCGACCGTCATCTAGAGGACGACAAGGGCGCATGGGGAGGGATTCCTCTAAGCGCCAGTAGCGGCTTCCCGGCTCTTCCTACTGTTCCTTTGTCCCCTGTTACACCAGTGGGGGGCAGGATATCACAATGCTTCCACAACTGGCAACTTATAACATCGGACCGGTGGGTTCTCAATATCGTCTTGTCAGGCCATACACTGGAGTTTCAACACCAACCACCATCCAGAGCCCCTCGCGCCACCGAATCCAAACATCTACGCCTTCTTCGTATAGAAGCCCACTAA
The DNA here is from genome assembly GCA_963921515.1 of Calotriton arnoldi. Classification (NCBI taxonomy): domain Eukaryota; kingdom Metazoa; phylum Chordata; class Amphibia; order Caudata; family Salamandridae; genus Calotriton; species Calotriton arnoldi. Next base: position 1,155,356 of record CAWUFW010001100.1, read on the forward strand.
CTTCTTCTCAAAGGAGCAATAGAGCCGGTGCCTCTATCTCAGCGGGGCAAGGGATTCTATTCCCGGTTCTTTCTCATTCAGAAGACCATAGAAAAATGGCGCCCAATTTTAGACCTGAGGGAGCTAAACACCTATCTCATAAAGCTCTCTTTTCGGATGGTATCCCTACAAGACATCTTGCGGCTCCTCAATCCAGGAGATTACATGGCCACCCTAGATCTCGAGGACGCATACTTCCATGTTCCCATCCACCCGGCCCACAGGAAGTTTTTACGCTTTACAATAGCCAAGAGCCACTTCCAATTCAAGGTCCTGCCTGTCGGACTCAGTCACCTAGGGCTTCAGCTCAACAAGGAAAAGTCAGTCCTGTGCCCGTCCAAATCGTCCAAGTTCCTAGGTGCTGTGCTGGACACAACTTGTGGCAAAGCGTTTCCATCAAAAGAAAGGCAGACAAAACTGATGGCCTCTGCCCGTCAGTTGCAAAAAAGGTCACTTTCAGTTCGCCTATACAAGTCCTTTCTAGGATCGATCTCATCCTGCATTCCCTTAATTCCGCATTGCAGGCTAAGAATGCGCCCTCTCCAAGAACAACTGGATTTGCAGTGGCGCCAAGCGGAAGGCTCTTTCGACGACAAAATAAGGATAACTCAGCCTATGATACAGGCTGCCAACTGGTGGACGATCAGAGAAATTCTCTCAGGGTCTCACCTTCACTGTCAGCCCAGCTCCTCTAATACTTACAACAGACGCCTCTCTAGAAGGCTGGGGAGCGGTTCTACAAGACCTTCAGGTAAGCGGCCGCTGGCAACCCCAGCAACGCATTCTCCACATCAATCTGTTGGAGCTCAGAGCGATTCGTCTGGCCTTACAAGCTTTCCTTCCGCGGATCCGCAGATCCACCGTCCTGGTCCGTACGGACAACACGACGGCCATGCATTATGTGAACAAACAGGGAGGAACAAGGTCTCTTCTGCTATCAAAGGAAGCTCAGGAGCTTTGGGAGTGGAGTATCCAACATCAGATCTCTCTTTCGGCGGAGCATCTTCCGGCTGCCCTCAACAAGACGGCGGATACACTAAGTCGCCTCAAATCGGTGAGCCACGAGTGGGAACTAGACGGTCGCACTCTGGAAAAAAATTTCAATCTCTGGGGCACTCCGTCCATAGATCTATTTTGCCACCACAGAGAACAAGAAATGCCGACTCTACGCAAGCAGGGAACACCATCAGGGATCATTAGGGAATGCGCTTTCCATGGCCTGGTCAGGCGCCTTTGTTTACGCTTTTCCTCCGATTCCACTTCTTCCAAGACTTCTCAAGAAGCTCAAAGCGGAACCCTGCAGGATGATTCTGGTGGCCCCGGCGTGGCCCCGCCAGTTTTGGTTTACCGAGCTTCTCCTGCTCTCCCTGGACCATCCAATTAATCTATGCCCAATTCCCTCTCTGTTGACGATGTCCCAGGGCCAAGTGGTACATCCGGATCCGAGCTCACTTCAGTTAACAGCGTGGCTCCTGAGCACAGAGAGTTTCAAAATGTAAATATCTCTCAAGAATGCAGAGAGGTGTTAGCTCAAGCCCGCGCACCAAGTACGAATAAGACCTATCGCTTGAAGTGGAAGCGTTTCTGTCTGTGGTGCCGGCAAGAGAACATTCATCCTTATTCTCTGCTCCTCATCAAATTTTGCCATACATTTTGACTTTGGCTCAGTCAGGTCTCGCGCATTCCTCTATCAAAGTGCACCTGGCAGCTATCTCTAGATTCAGACCTTCTTCTGGTCCTTCCCTCTGGTCGGCAAGAATTGTGAAAGAATTTTTAAAAGGACTTTTTAGAGTTTTTCCCACCAGTTAGACCTCCACCACCTCTGTGGCAGCTCAACTTAGTCCTTACTCAACTCATGAGGCCGCCTTTTGAGCCAATTCATAGGGCGGACCTTAAGTTCCTCTCATGGAAAGTGGCCCTCCTTCTCGCTTTAACATCAGCCAGGAGGGTAGGTGAACTACACGCTCTTACTATCGAAGATTCGTTCTTGCAGTTTAAAAAGGACACTCTGATTCTGAGGACCAATCCCAAATTTACCCTGAAAGTCCCTTCTGACTTTCATTTGAATGAGCCGGTCATTCTCAAATCCTATTTTCCTAGTCCCTCTACTCCAGCGGAAAGGGCTCTTCATTCTTTGGATGTTCAAAGGTGTTTAAAATTCTATCTCCAGCGCACCAAAGATTTCAGAAGATCTACACAGCTCTTCGTTGCTTTCAGTGCCCCTCGCAAAGGTTTCCCTCTTTCGAAGCAAGGGGTTGCACAATGGATTGCCAGCGCGATCCAATACTGTCACCAAGCGGCCAGTAAGCCCCTAGAAGGGCGGGTCCGGGCGCATTCTACAAGATCCGTCTTCTTTTTCTGTGGCTCTCTTCGCGGGAGTGCCTATCAAAGACATTTGCAGGGCAGCAACATGGAGCAGTGCCCATACTTTCACAAAGCATTACTGCTTAGATGCTTCCACCCGAAGTGATGCTGCAGTGGGACAGGCGGTCCTGAGGAATCTCTTCCAATAAGCGGTGAGCTTTCCCCTCTAACCCTCCTTCCTATTACTGCTTTTGCACATTTTGTATCTAATGATGTTTTTTTCTGACTACTGTTTGGTAACTGTTATCCCTGTGACGATATACATCTTGCAAAGTTATACAAAGTACTATTTCACAAAATGTGCATTTTTCTCCTAACTGCTAGCTATTCTGATACAAGCTATGGGAATCTATGAAAGTTCCAATACTGGAGTAAGAAAACAAGTTACTTACTTGTAACTTTGGTTCTCCAGTATTGGTAACTTTCATAGATTCCCATGCGCCCACCCTCCTCCCCTGGGAAAGCTCAGCCTCTAGCATCTTCTGTTATACTGTTATACAACGGCTACGAAAATCTGAGGCTCTGAGGCTCTCTCAGGAGGGTTCTATGGGGTGAGGCTGTTCTGATTGGCTGTTCAGTGTTTTTGGTCTCTTTTACAAAAAGAGGTGGATATGCTACAAAATGAGATGAGGCCTAGGCCTTTTTTCTTCTTTTGTACCTACTGCTATGGTATTTTTATTTACCGGGGACTCCCATTGCGACGACGGGGAATGATACAAGCTATGGGAATCTATGAAAGTTACCAATACTGGAGAACCAAAGTTACAGGTAAGTAACTTTTTTCTTTCATTATGATGAAGAATTTAGAGCGAGGTCGGGGGGTAAAGCCAGACAAACCATGGGTAGACGTGGATAACTAATTACGGCTACAATGGATGTATCCCACGAGACCACCACCGGCGCTGCCCATAGCCAGTGGTCTGGCAGTTCAATTTCGACCTTTTCAGAGGCCTCCCACCCTTGGGGGAGGTGGGAATTCGGGGAAGAGGACAAGGGCCTAATTCTGGAGCCTGTTGGGGTTTTAACAGGGGATTTTGTGCACGGAACCCATGAAAATATAAACACAAACGTGCCAAATGTGGAGTACTGCAATCTTGTGGGGAACAGGTAGAAACAACAAACATGGGACAAGGGAGAGGAAGGGGCGGCAACATCAACCTGGTAACAAGGGCATTTACACCAATTAAGGTGGAGATGCTGGTGTTGTGGCTGGCTTTATACCATGACAAGGAGAGTTTGTGTTTGCTGGAATGGAGTTTTCAGGCAGGTTTCAGACTGGGATACAAAGACGCTTTACAGAAAATCTACGGTCGGCTAGAGAAGAAGTAGCAGAAATTAGAATGGCAGGCCCCTTTGATTATTGTTAGTTACATGACCTAATGATATCTCCTTTGGGAGTGGTCCATAAAACATCAGCTGGTGAATTTAGAATGATCCATCACCTTTCATGGCCTGAAGGTGCATCAGTTAATGATTTCATTGCTAAAGAAGACACAGTTGTGCAGTTCGTGGCACTTGATGTGGCAATAGAATTTATCAGAAAATGTGGAGTGGGCACAGAGCTAGAAAATGTGACATAAAGTCAGTCTTTTTCCGGTACACCTTAGGGATTTTTCCTTACTGGGTATACAGTTTGATGGACTCTTTTATGTGGATATGGTATTGCCGATGGGTTGTGCATTAACTTGCAAACTCTTTGAGGCCTTTAGCACTTTTTTGCAATGGTGTTTTTTTGCTTTTGGGAGCAGGAGGTACAGGTGAATGGGAACAAGCACTACAGCAATTTCAGGCAATGGCAGATATTTTAGGTGTTCCTTCAGCCCCATAGAAGACAGACAGTCAGTACATTCTTGGTATTTCTGGGTATTGAGATGGACACAATTGCTATGGAAGCCAGGTTACCACAGGTTAAGAGTCAGGAAATAATACTGTTGCTCGAAGAAGCGATAGCTGCGTCAAAAAAGCTGGCTTTGTCAAAGGTCTAACGTTTGTTAGGTCACCTGAATTTTGCTTGTAGGGTTGTCAGAGCAGGCAGATCCTTTTCGCAGAGATTAGGGTTTATGACAGCAGGAGTTACACGACCACACCACAGAATAAGGATTTCTGCTGCTGTAAGATCAGATCTTGAAGTTTGGTTGTTCTTTTTGCGGAATTTCAATGGTGTGACGATCTGGTCATTGGATATGGACTTTACTTGGATAGCGCAAATTTTTTCAGATTTAGCATGCGCAGGTGGTTTTGGCCTTTTCTGGGAAGCCTTAGAGCCCACTGCAGCGGGCTCTACTGGCCATTAAAGGCCCGCTCCCTTGCTAATGGCCCTTGCCTTCGGCTCGGGCCTTTAACGCTGGAGCGGGCTTTAATGGCCGGTAGAGCCTGCTACGGTGAGCTCTAAGGCAATAATAATACCCCAAAAGTAATAAAAATTCAGGCTCCAAATGAAATTCCCCATTAAATAATAACTTGATTCTAGCACTACTGGATACATTTGGTGAAGACTCACATAAATTTCAGAGTTTTATGTCACAGTGTTAGTCATACTTCCTTGCTAGACCGCATCAGTTTTCGGGCGATACTTTTAAGGTAACATTTGTCTTATCTTATTTAACTAAAGATTCTCTCACTTGGGCAACATCTCTAACTTTGAACCACAGTCAAATCACAGTTGGGTTCAATTAGTTGAATAATTGAACCCAATTTCTCACTCGTTGTAAGCTTTAGGGGATTTTCGAGGCCTTTGGATTAAAAAGCCAATTTTTCTGCATCTGGTAGCAAAGGTGAGACCTGTTGGTTTTGCCAGTACTAATTCTTTTTGTATTTTACTGTAAGAAAGATTATGATTAATACTTCAACATCAAATTTAACTTGTTTTATGTGAAATGTTCCATTGTGCTGAATTTGTGTATTGCAAGAACAGGCTCAAAAGGCTTCTAGGTTCTTGGTCAAATTAGGGTAGTGCTCGTCCTAGCCCTATCACCTTGACCATTCCCTCCCACCTACTTTTGGTCTCTCTCTTGCGCTTAAGTATTATCTGTCACCCCCTCCTTTCCTCTTCTGACTCGTTTGAACTTCTCCCAGGGCATCCAGCTTGGCAGCTAGGTGAAGGGTGGAAGGTTAGGGGCATGTCCCTGGCATCTTCCCTGTTAGGGCCTGGAAAGTATCTTGGGAGAGGACCAACACCCCTACAATTTGATATTTGCTTTGACAGCTGTTCTTTGTCCCCCTTCCATGATGTGTATAATCTGTCATCTTACACTGACAGGTGTTCTTTATCCTGCCCATGAAGATGGTGTGATGGCAATTAACGTAACTCATGGCTGACACCTCTTTAGTGTGTACTTAATACTTGCATGTTTCCTTAACAGCACCTCCAGGAAAGGGCTTATGCACCTCCTTGGAAGGCTTTACATATCAACTCCAGGTGGCTTAACACTGCCTCTATGGGTTGTGCTTCTGATGCTCGTGGGTGGACACGCAGGGGCAGATTTACAATTTTTTCACGTAGTGCACTGCAGCAGCCGCAAATGCTGCACTGCGCTACGTGAAAAGGAGAGAGGAGGAGAGCACCCTATTTCCTGAAATAAGGCACTCTCCTCCCCTCTCACTACCGCCGGCGCTGAAATCAGCTGCCATGCGCCACAGAGACACCTTTGCGCCATGGTGCAAGAATGTCTCCGTGACTCTAGCATAGGTTTTGTACTGAAAGGAACGCTTCCAGTACAAAATACTATGCACAGACTCACTTTAACCATTTTCCCACTTTGTATGTGTGCTGTAAAGTGCAGCACACATGCAAAGTCGGAGAAGGAAGAAGAAATGAAAGCATTTCTCCTTCCTTGCGCCTACTTGAATAGGGCTCAGTTTTCTCACGCTCAAACCAATCTATTTTATTTAGTAAATTGGGTTTAGCGTGAGAAACCTTGGGTGGTTGCATGGGAACGCCCATATACCAACCTTGGTACACCCCCATGGCGCAAAGTAATGTGAAGCAGCACTATGCGCTGCTTCGCATTACTTTTCCGTTATTTCCAGCGCTAAACAAGTTTAGCGCTGGAAAGTAAATTAGGAATAAAAGATTTAAGCCGATTTACGTCACTTTTGTGACGCAAACACAGCGCAAAATGTTAGTAAATCTCCCCCACAGTATTTACTTGAGGCTTATTAAGCTTCAGGGGTAGGGCGCGTCCAGATTCTGCTTGATCTCTATTTAGATACTTACTGGTGCCATTAGGGTTGCTTTTTAGGCTAAGAGTTTATATCGCTACTGGGTGCACTTCATGTATCACTTCTTAGCACTTCCTTTCAATCTAAGCACTTATATCATTCTTGGGCAGGCTTCATACATCATTTTAGCTTTCCATGCGGACTAACAGTCCATTCAGGGGTTATTCCCAATAAGTCCATGGTGGCCTCCATGTGGGACTTACTGCCTCTGAGTGTACTTTTATAATACTTACTAGATGGCTTAACATTCTCTTTCAGGGTAAGGGTCTTTATCACTCCTAGGAAGACTCCATATATCAACCCTACTTGGCCTAATAATGCCACTATGGGCTACGCTTCAGTAGCTCCTGCATGCAATATTTTACCAGTCGCTTAGCTGTGCCTCCAGGTTTGGGCCTGGTGCTTCTTGGGGACTACCTATATTTTCCCCTGGTTGATTATTGGTATATAGGTTTGCCACCTTTCCTAGAGCAAAATACTGGCGATCTGTTCATGTTTTAACATTCTGCAAAGGCCCGGACATGGTCCCTAAGTAGAACTTTATATGAAATTGTCTGTATTCATTTTAATATGGCCTTTCTGTCTTTGCTTACTTTAATTATTACTCAGGGATCATTTAGGCAGCAGTAGAACACGTTTTAAAGTATTTTCTTCTCGCATTTACTGTTTATAATATGTAATCATAGGGCGAAAAAATACTGGCTACAGATGACTTTCCTAATTTTTGTATCAGAAGGGACATTAAAATACCTGTCATGCTGGTGTAAAGTAAGCCAACCCTATTTGTACGTCTATCGGTAGGGCCTTTGGCACTCCTTGGTTCACCCATATGGTATATCACTTGCCCATCCCTTGAATCCTCATTCTCATCAATTATGGGTTCTGCTGTAGGACACAGCCCTCTTTTAACAAGGATAACTATCCTCTTGCAAGACTGCTTCTTTTCTAATCTCACACTCTCCACATCTCTTCAAGGTTAAGCGCTGCATTGTTTGCTGCACCATGTTTTAGGCATGTCTCTGATCTCACTCAACATCTCCTGTACAGGACATACTACATCCAACATCCTAGTAGCCACAAACTCCGAAAGGGCACCCAGGTACCGGATGCAAATCAGAATGCTCTGCGGCCATCTTATGAACGTGAGATGCTCTACAAATGCTGCAATAAAAATAGTACAATCTGCTATGTAACATAGATTTTAGGCTGTGTTGCAGTATACTTCCTTTCACACAATTGGAGAAAAGATCTAATGTTGTGTCATACCATGTGTGAGTAGCTCATGCATTCCTGGTTTCACATTGAATTCTTTGGCTTGTAAGTTTGCTTTTCCTCTCATGGATAGAGGACTTCAAGTATCAAGAGGCAAAGAAGATAAACCACAAATGTCACATAGCACAACTTCAGTTGATATAGACTGCATGTAGTAAGTGGAGCCTCACAAGAACTGGTAAGTATAAAAGAGGCTTTATTTGCTCTAGTGCATTGCCAGCGACGTTACAATTCCCATCAGCTCGGGTCCCCAAAAGCAACTGCTAGTTGCTGCTGGAATCCTCACACACTGTTCCGCATACACGCGAGTCAACGCTTAAAACATATCATACTTACATCACATTACATCACCATCCCACTTATGAACCAAATGAAACAAACTACAGCACAAAATTGTACATGAAAATAAATACCCTACAAAATTATGATAGGCCATCTACTAACACAAGATCCAACAGGTCTCCTGACTTCACTCTCGTGAACTTGACTATCTAATGCTGCTAAGGATGGGCACTGAGCAACTGAATCATTGACTCCAGCATCAAATTTTTCTGTCACCGTCTGTATTTTATCCACAGGTTGTAGGTATTGTGCCCAACAGAGTCAGCAATGGAATGGCTTATCTTACGTATAATGTTGGCTTGTTGATGTGTAAGTTTTACCAATTGCCTTTTATTCCACCACCCTTTGCCTACGATTAATGCAGCACCCTTACTGACTTTACATACTTGCACAGGCAGCGAGAATTTAAATTCACCTTTCCTGGCTGTGACTGGACTCTTAATCAACACCCAGTCCCCAACCATTAAGTTCTGATCAGACACACAGGGCCAGATTTACCCATTTCTGACGCAGTGCAGTGCAGCAGCCGCAAATGCTGTGCTGCGCGGCATGAGAAGGGGAGAGCGCCAAATTTACTGAAATATGGCACTCTCCTCCTCTCTCCCTAGCGCAGGTGCTGAAATTAGCTGTCAAGTGCCACGGAGACATCTTTGCGCCATAGTGCAAGGGTGTCTCCGTGAGTCAAGCATAGGTTTTGTACTGGAAGGGTACCCCTATGCTTGGACTAATTTTAAAAAAAATTCCACTTTGTATGTGTGTAATACAGTGCAGCACACATGCAAAGTCGGAAAATGAAGGAGAAAAAAAGTATTTCTCCTTCATACCACCTGGTTGAAGGGTGCACTATTTTCTGACGCTAAACCCTCTCTACTTAGCATCAGAAACCTTGGGTGGTTGCATGAGAATGCCCATGCACCACCCATGGTCCGCCCCCTTGGCGCTAAGTAATGCAAAGCAGCGCTACGTGCTGCTTTGCGCTACTTTTACATTATTTACAGCGCTAAACAAATTTACCCATGGAAAGAAAATCAGACAAAAAGATTTTGCGTCACATTGCGACACTTCTGTGACACAAACACAGTGTAAAATCTTAGTAAATCTGCTCCACGGTGTCTTTTGTCAAAATCATGTTTCATTTGAGCTTGCTTCAAAGTCACATTTGAAGCTACATTGTCCCTGTTTAACATCACATTGCTGTTGTTCTTATGCACTTGTTCTTTCAGCCAGGTTGGAAATAAAGCTGTGTGCACTTCTCTCCCCTTTAACAAAGAAAAAGGAGTCACACCAGTTGTACAATGTGGAGACGTATTCTAATTCCACACTTTTTTTTATTATTAAATCACATAATCCAAACTTGATGCCAAAGCAGTTTGAATACCTTCTTTTATAAGTTTGTTTCCACGCTCAACTAAACCATTAAATGACAGTGAATTGAGAGCTACCTTCAAGTGTTTAATGTCATGGTGTGACAAAACTCACATATACGTTCTGAAACAAAATGAGTACCATTGTCAGTAATAATAACTTTCGGCAATCCCGCTAGTAAAAACATTTCTTCGAGAAACTTTATGGCTGCAACGGTACTGACTGATTCAACAAATAAATAGTACATCCACTTAGAAAAGTAGTCAACTGCAAGTATCCAATATCTCATATTTCCTGGTAGAATAGAATATGGACCAGAAAAATCTAAACTTAGTTTTTCCCACGCTGCATCAGGAAAAGGAGCTGGGTGCAAGGATGTTTGAATGCTCTTCCAGTGTTTTTCAGAAAGTAAACACTCGGGACATTTGTCTATCATGAATCTTTTTTGGTTATTTATTGCGGTTTACCAATAATGTTGTTTAAGTTAACCCCAGACAGTTCCCCTGCGACCTGGGAAAAAGTCTTCAGCTCACCAGCTAAACATCTACTCTCAGACCAACCATGTACAATATGCTCAGTGACTTTACTTAATGTTTGATCGGTTTGATAAGCTTCCATCCAACCTCTTTCAGTCAACACCGAATAATTTTCACTTACATCATCCACAAGAGCTACACATTCAACAAAATCGACATAAGGTTCATTATCAATGTCTTCTAGGGGCATTAGAGATAAACAATCTGCGCAGAAATTTTTACCGCCCGGCAGGTGTTTTATTACGAAATTGTCCTTCTAGAAATTGGAGACTAATATGGTCTGGCTGAAATTTTGTTCGGATTGCAACTGTTGAAAATGTTCACTAACGGTTTATGATCAGCCTGCAACTCGAATTTGCAACCCTAAACATACATCCTGAATTTGTGTATGGCCCACACACGCCAGTGCCTCACGTACAATGGTAATGTATTGACTTTCTCATTGCTTTAGTGATCTTGATGCGAAACTAGTTTGTTCTTTACCAGCCACTTTTGACTCAACCAGGCACTCTAACCACAGAGACTTGCATTAACAGTTATAATGGAAGTGCAACCTTCACAAAAGCACTCAAGGCTGGCATTGTCTCAAGCAGATTTTTTACAATACTGAATGCAATCTCCAAGTCAGCAGATCACAAAAATGTTTTACCTTTCCCGAGTAATACTCTTAATGGTTCGAATGCATGAGTGTTTCCTGGCACAAATCACGCTTAATACTCAGCTAAACCTAGAAATGACCATAAAGCGTCTCTATCAATAGGTGCTTTGGCGACTTTGTTGGCCCTGATAAGGGTAAATTTAGGTTTTTTATCAGACGCCGATATGGTGTGACCTAAGTGCTCAAGCTTGTTGGTGTTTTGCATGATTGTCATGCCTCTGTGTAAATAAAAAAGACAGCACTTTCTTCAGAATTTGATTGTGCTCCTCTAGACTATCAGCAAAGACTAAGATGTCATCCTGATATGCCTGTACTCCACTGATTTCCCCAAACAGACTGTCCATCAGCTTCTGAAAGACGCTGGCGGCTGATGCTAAGCCAAAAGGTAGCCTAAGATATTTAATGGCACCATACGGTGTCACCAAAGTTGTCAGCTCCTGAGAATCAGAGGTCAATGCAATGTGGTGGTATGCAGATATCAATTCTTGAATGGAAAACTATTTTGCTCCTCCAAAGCTGGCTAAGAGCTTATGTATCATGGGCATAGGGTGGCAGTCCACTACAATATTTATATTAAGAGTGCGTAGGTCAGCACACAATCTGATTTCCCCAGATATTTCTTTAGTTACTGTGCTACCCACAGTGTGGATTCGCAGGATTCATTGATACCCTGAGAGAACTAATCCTTAAGGATTTGTTTTATTTCTTGCATGACACTTACTGGAACCGGGCGAACCCTATGTGCTACAGGTTGTGCCTGGGATTTTAGTCTGATACGGTGTTCGAATCCTTTGACAATACCAACCTGTTCACAAAATAGGCCATTAAACTCAGACAAAATCTCCTCAACTGTCTCATTGACGCAACCCACATAGGCTAAAGGCAACTCTCTAACATCTACTGGGTTGTCAGACCCTGGAATTAAATACAAACCCATTTTTGCCAGATTCTGCCATCCAGCAGTCTCTTTTCCTTTTATAGCAACATAAACGTTCATATAGGTCTCTCTCCCAAGAGACACTATTTTAGATGTGAAGTAACCCAGCATTTCGATGTCTATCTCCCCAAAGGCCTTGGGATTTATATTTGAAGGTTTTAATGACTTATCCCTGCTCTATTTTTCATAAATGGTGATATCTCTAAGAATGGTGATAGGAGAACCTGAATCCGCCATAACATTATCAATAATTGCATCACAAAGGGGACCTTTAACAGGTGTGCTTACAGAATTGCATTCTAATGTGAGAACTACATTGTTGAGAGATTCAGTACCAGAATCAACATCCACATCAACACTTCCTATTTTCACAGGGTTTTTCCACGGTTACATACAATCTAGAAATGGCACATCTTTTTACACAATAGACAATGTTTGCCTATTGCTGGACAACTTGTAAAATTACTGAGATTGTTCCTAGAACCACATCTATAGTATGCGCTTAATGGTCATTTTTTGATTGCTTTTTGTTGTTTTTCCTTTTGTGTTTACAAAACACGACGATTCTTGTTTGTTTCAAACCTGTAGATGATATGGTGTTAATAGCAATCTCTGCATGCAAAACCTTTGATGAAATTAAGGATCTTTAAATACTTTTAGCTAAGTCAATGACCTCTGATAGTGTAGGGTTTCTGCAAATTAGCAATCTTTCTTGGATTTTTCTTGAAACTCAGTTAAATACTACCTTGTCAAACATATATGTGTCTAAATTTGGACCAAATTCACAACTTGCAACCAAAATCCTAAGAGCCGGTACATACTCTTCTACGCCTTCCTCAGTAGTTTGCTTACGTTACAAAAAGATGTGCCTCTCAAGCATGATACCCGGCCCTTCAGAAAACTGTTTATGAAGCCTCGCAACAGCTTCTATATACATGTTCCACTGAACGTCTCCAGACTGCCCTTGTGGCATGTGCACAGGTGTTAAACTGTCAAAGATTTGTTCAGCAGTTTGACCTAAATTGCCAAACATTAGCGCAAAATTTACGTGCAGGGCTATAGTCACTGGCATCAATTGCAACAAAGTGGTTTTCAAATAATCTTAGCCATTGAGACCATTTCACTTTTGGTTTACCAGGAAGAGCTAAAAATGGTGAGGGTTGTGTGATTTGGTGAGGAGAAGCCATAACAACAGAACTGAAGAGGAGCACCAGACTCAGTCACGAAAATGTATAAGTACTAATTGAGAAAGGGATAGCCAAACCAACCCACACCTCCATGTCTGGAGTTGTAAAAAATTGCCCAAAACTTCAAAAATACCAGACTGTTTCTTAATTCCAGTGTCCAATCGTTGTTCTCTGCTCCGCTTCGCTGCTGATTAATTTAAGGTGAGTGAAATGACAGCACATGTACATGCGGCTGCTCCGCTGCCAATTACTTCAAGGCGAATGAAATGACAGCACTGGTAATTGCGAGCTAACACTCCGTACCCCCATTTAAGATGGCCGCCACATACAGCGTCATCAGCATGATTAGGTAAGCTGGCGTGTGTCGGGACATGTGGGCAAAGGAAGGAGCACGTTCAAATTAGCTGACGCATGAGTGCGTTCAAGTCAGCTGACACGCGCTGTGGAATGCAGCGGCGTACATTGCAGTTTGGGAGAAGGCATGCAAGAGCACTGTTTAAAATATTTAAAAGTACCTTAATTTTAGGCAATGTCCCAAGTACAACGAGCAGGCTGCAATCTCTGTGTACACCCCAGATCAAGGGTGTAAATGTGATGCAAATTTTGCTTCTCAACAAAAGACGCCGTAACGACTGCTGCAATGAAGTAGCCACAAATTAGACGTCGGTGGGCGATAGTGAAGGTTCTTGTTGCCAAATTTAGTAAGTGGAGCATCACAACAACATATATGCCAACCCTCCCGATTCAGGCGGGAGACTACTGATTTCAAGGCTAGTCTCCTGCCTCACAGCAGCAGCACACTTTCAAGACCTGACAAAAGACCTGATTCAGGCCTCTATATAAGTCAATGGGAGAAATACATTCTCCCAATTCTTTTTCTAAAATCTCCCACTTTCCTCTTCTAAAATGTTGGCATGTATGCAACAACTGGTAAGTATAAAAAATGCTTTATTTGCTCAAGTGCATCAGATCAAGTGCGGTCAGCTCAGATCCCAACAGCAACTACCGGTTGCTGCTGCAACCCTCACACACCGTTCTGCATACGCATGAGTCAACGCTTAAAACATAACATACTTACATCCCATTACATCACTGTGGTATCAAAAGCAGTCACCCACAAAGCATAACTACCCATTGGAAAGGTGCCTTCTCTGATACCCTCAGCCAGTCCTTGGTTTTCAGCCAATTACAATTAGAACTTTTAAGCTCAGACATTCAATGATGACAGTTCAACTACATATACCACAATGCAAAGTGATGTTGGGTAGCATAATTATTGATTTGCTGCCTTTGCCACATGATCCATCATCTGCTGCATAACCTGCACATAAAAAATATTTTGTTTTTAGCTCAGTTAGACCAAAAGTTAAAAAAAATGTGGCATCCACAACAAGGAGCATAAGCGGGAAAAAAAAGCAGTCAGGTAGCCCTCCACTCAAAAGTGCAATCCAACAAAAAGACCTAACTGTATTAGGACATATTAAAATTTCTTAGGAACCAAGGGGAACCAAGGTTTTTTTTTCCTGATATCTCCACCCAACCGCTGGCCTGAACCAATTGCCAGTCGTATCCGGTCCTAAATATCCCGCCTAAAAAAAGGTGTGGAGGAAAGAAAGTACCTCACGTAAGCATCACCAGGGGAGCTGCAGGTAGGTACTCACCAGTTTGCCCATGTTTCTCATCATCAGTAACTTTCTTATCTGTGAAAAGATGAGAAGAAGTGTCCAGTATAAAGTATAAGAGGTGAAAAAATGAATAAAGTGAAGTACGCACAACAGTGTGTCGTGTCAAAAGAAAACCTAGCACTGTGAGAAAAAGTAACCACTTTTCTCCAAATAAAATAGAGTTATGACTCACACATCCAAGTTTTATTCCATGGTGTGAACCTGCTCAAATTTAAAAAACAGAGTGCATGTTTCAGACCACTTTAAGATGGGCCAACATGTTTCATTGCCACTCTTCTTTACGGCAATTTCTTCAGGGTTTGGGGCCACACTGCACCTCACTGGATCTCAAAATCTTTAACCACGGGTGACTGGTAAGCAAAGAACAAAGAACATATTAAAATTACCAACCATTCAGGACATCCGACATCACGTCTATTGACGAGCTTATTGAAGGTAATGTGTATTACACAGGGTTCATAGTATAATTACCAGGTGGTAGCCATCAATATTCATACCGGCTCCCCACCATATCGAGAGGGAATCCTTCACTCGTAAGCCCCCTTTGCGGCACAATCCGTTGCCGTCCGTATACCTGTGAATATATGCATATAGGTTTCAGCCTTTTCTCAACTATTGACAAAAAAAAAGGGCCGCTAATCGATTCAATATAAGCGGCGGCACAATAATCATGCTCCAGCCCGTGGGCTACCAGAATGCACAAGCTGATAAATCAGTACAGATTTGCCACGTTTACAAACCCAGTTCTCAAACGGGAACCCATATCCCGGCTGACCATCCCCTTCAGCAATAAGACGGTCACTTAACCCACCCTTCAACCTTCAACTGAATGCCCGGTGCTTATGTGGGCATCCCTCAGTGCTCGCTCACCGCCCATCACACTGTCACGCATACCCTTACCGCTTTTACACGTGTATACCGCTGTATCTCATTCCAGCATCGTAATGTTTCTCCTCGCGCGCTACTTCAAGTGCGCGTCCCGGAAGTATACTTCCATGTGACCTTGCTTGTGATAATACCACATTAACAGCCTGGCGTGCGCGCCATCTTGTAATGGTACTTTTCAGTTAGGATATTGCAGATTGGCATTGGATTTTTCCATTACCATTTCTCCTCACTTCACGCTGGGCGGAACATTGGTCTACAGACCTCCGGGTCCCGCAGGCCTTTTTCTTAAAGCCCTGGATGATATTATCATCCCCCGTGCTCTTCGCTTTTCCCATTTTCTATTTCTTGGTGATCTGAATATTCACCTAGATTGCGTTGAGGCCGGGGAAACTCGGGAGTTCTTTGACTCTCTACATCTCGCCCAGCTTTCCCAATGGGTCAGTTTTCCCACACATAGCGGAGGACACATCCTGGACCCAATATGTTAAAAAAAAATAATATGTTCTAACTTCCCTATCTCTGTCAAAGTGCCCCTGCAAGTAACTTGGACCGATCACAGTGTGGTCCTATTTTCGTGGACCGTAAAGGACTTTCATTCACTGAACCGGTCGTGTCTCGGCAGACAGTCTCATAAAATTGACCCGGCTGCTTTTAGTCTGGCCCTGGCAGGGACTCGACCAGCCTTGGCTAAGGATTTGGAGGGAGCCCTAGAGAATTTTACTAGCTGGATTGCACAGGCGGTCGAGCTTCTCTCCCCCCCTTACCTCCTAGGTGAGCCAGAGACTCCCCCTCGAAACCATGGTTTTCCAAGGAGCTTAAAATGCAGAAACGTTCCTGCCAAAAATTAGAACGGGGTTGGAGACTTACTTATTGTCCACTTGCTAAGGCGTCTTTGAGGAAAGCACATAAACTGTATTATGCAGCTATAGTGCAAGCTAAGAGCCTGTACTATGCAGAGAGGATCGCCCATTCCAAAAATAATGCTAAAGAAATTTTCTCTATAGTACAGAGCTTCTTAGCCCCCAGTGCCGAGACTAGTACTCTGCCTACCTCGGCCGCCTGGTGTGAGAAACTGTCGAGTTTCTTTATTGATAAGATTCAGGTGATTCAGGAAAATTTTAAAAGTAGTACAACCACCTCAGTTGGGAGTTCGGCCCTTATAGTTCCTTCATTGGGCCCTCATTTATCACCTGTCTTGTCGGCCTTCTCACCTATTACTCCGCATGATTTCCTGATAATTCTAAAATCCCTTAAATCTGGCTCCCTGTCAGATCCTTGTCTGGCTAGGCTGTTAGCCTCAGTTGCGGAGGCAGTTAATTCAGAGGTCAATACTCTGCTACTGTCCCTCTGAAATGGAAGCAGGCCAAACTTTTGCCGCTGCTGAAAAAGCCTTCCTTGGATCCTCTGATTCCAGCTAGCTATCGCCCGATCTCTCTGCTTCCAGCCGTGGCGAAAGTTTGTGAAAAGGCGGTAAATAAACAGCTTACTAAATTTGTGGAGGATTCTGGCTTGCTCCATCCAGCGCAATCGGGGTTCAGGGCCAGCTATAGCACTGAGACGGCTCTTGTTGAAATCACGGAAGCAATCAGAGAGTGTTTGGACGCTGGCGGCAGAGCGGCTCTGATTTTATTAGACCTCTCTGCGGCCTTTGACACCGTTCCTCACTCTTTGTTATTGGCCTGTCTTTCAGACATCGGTGTTACGGGATCTGCCTGGAACTGGCTTAGATCATTTCTAAAAGACAGATCGCAGCAGGTTTGGATGCCCCCGTCCTCCTCTGCACCTCAATCTGTGACCACTGGAGTACCGCAGGGCTCTACTTTGAGGCCCCTCCTTTTTAATATATATGTGACCCCACTGATTTATTTGGCGGAGGAGCTGGGAGCCAAAATCATCGCTTATGCTGATGATACCCAGCTCCTCTTCACATGGAGCAAAAACGATTCATCCCCGGCTCAAGCTAGTGCGTGTCTTACGGCCGTCTTTCAATGGCTCCTTTCTGCACAGCTCAAGTGCAATGAGGAAAAATCAGAAATCCTCTTGTACGGGACCTTTCCCTCAGAGTTTAAGGAATCACTCTGGCCGGCTTAATATCCACTACCAAATTCTGAAGGTCAGCCTGTTAAAAATCTAGGGATCTGGTTCAATGAAGATCTTAGGTTCATAACTCAGATCAAGAAGCTAGCAGGGCAATGCTTCGGCACCCTAAGATCACTTAGGAAATTTCTTCCTCTTCTGCCTAGGGCCGCCAAAGAAATGGTCACCCGCGCCCTGATACTCTCGCGCATTGATTACGCGAATGCCCTCTATATTGGCCTTCCTGGGTATCAGCTGAGGAAATTGCAGGTAATACAGAACACAGCGGCAAGGTCCCTACTGAATATCCCAGGAAGATCGAGCGTAAAACAACATCTGCACGATCTTCACTGGCTTCCTGTCGCTGAAAGGGTTAGGTTCAAGGCCCTTACTTTGGCACATGCAGCCTTGTATCAATCTGGCCCGGCATACCTCAGGAAACGATTTAAGTTTTATGTGCCCCTGAGACAACTGCGCTCTGCGGCGCAGTTTCTGGCGGTGATTCCGCGCTTTCGCCTCACGAGAATGGGTGGTTGTTACTTGGCCTATAGGGCGGCAGTGGCCTGGAACGCACTCCCCCTAGATCTTCGCTGCATCCAGGATGCAAAGCTCCTCAGGAAACGGCTGAAAACGCTGCTTTTCATGTGATTCTCTTCTGTTGACCCTCAGCTCTCTTGCAAGGTATCGCGCCGGGACACTCTTGAGTAGCCGTGCGTGCTATAAATGCATATAACATAACATAACATAACATAACATTGTGATTCTGAGTCCTTTCGTAAATACACCTATACGCACACTCACTCTTTAAAAACTTATTCATGCGTGTTATCCGATTCTGCCTCACTCCGGCACCCCTATTTATCGCAGAATCCCTAAGTCTCAAATAGTTTCCAATTACTATCTCTCCATTGGCAACGGCCGCAACCACGCTTCACAGCCGTGCCCGAAACCCTGCTCACAACAACCACATGTAACCAGCCTGGCGCGCTCATCGCCTTGCATTGACTTCCATGCCCACAACCTTGAAAGTTGCAAGGTAAAAATTGCAACCGTAGATTCCTTCACACAGGGACCAATTTTTCATAAAACTTCTTATATAGGCACATGGGCAATTTTGTTACCATTATAGAATCTTAAATAAAGGCGGTGTGCCATGAGGCCAACAGCGCTTGGCTCTGGTCACGTGACAACCATGTAGTGGACCTCTCTCAATGAGCGTTATGCCATCAACATCATCATGATGCAAGGTTCTAACCCATGGACCACAGCCAACCACCCCACAGTGATACACATACCGTGAGATCTACTCACATTTTGTCACTGTTGGTAAATCTTAAAGGCAGGCGGTGTGTCATAAAGCCAGTAGCAAGGTGACCCCAACACCATCTAGAATCATCAGATCTTATTATAAAGGCCCAACCTGTCAGGCCAGATCATTTCAAGAATGTATTGATATTTACATAACCACCATCACTGACATTGATGCTCCAGACAGTGCAATAGGAGGACCTTAGAGCAGAGAGCGCAACAAACCTGATCTCACCAGAGGCTCATTTACATTTTATTCCACTCAATGCAATCATTCAGGCCCGATTGATCTGCCTTCTCAGAGAAAATCCAACGGGCCTCCTTTCTTGCAAGTGTCCCTTCTATGATGTATGTATCACCTACTACTCTTTCTAGCACCGTCCATTTTAATGCTCTAAAATTATGCCGTTTTTCCTGAAAATGGCGAACTAGTCGTGTGGTTAATTTTCCGGCTTTTATTGTGCTAAGATGTTCCTGGATCCGTATTTTTATCTTTCGCGTAGTTAGACCAATGTAATGTAACCCACACTCACAGGTCAATCTATACACCACATTGGTAGTGTCACAGTTGCTGAATTTGTTGAGATATTCGCATGCAATGGAAGGCCCTTCGCAAAGGTTGACTGGTCATCATTCAGCTGCTTATTTTCTATGTGGTTGTTAAACTGGTACTAATGATGTAAATATTGATAAAATCGAAGCCAGTGTTCGTAATGATAGAAACAATGGTTCTCTAAAGACAATAAATCATGTAAACAAAGAAGAATCTGTTCTGAAAAACATTTGTTCCAGATAATTAGTTAATACACCAAGGCAAATGTTGAAATAGGCGCACAACCGGTATTTTTTACTGCAAATGATTTATTCATTGCATATTTTCTATTGAAGAATCTTTGAAGTATATCACTCAAGTAGTATCAAATAAGATCCAGTGCTCACTGTTAAGTGAAAAGAGCGTGCAGTGACGTGTGTAATAAAAACCATGCATCATCTAAAAAACGTATGGCTCATTGAATTATTTTTATACAGTAAAAAAGGAGTCAGTATGCATATAGTCAACGGCATTTCAACCTTTAAGAATGTGAGGTCATCATCAGGACAAATTGTGTGAGCACCTAGTATCTGGTAAGTAAGTGGGGATTTAATCCTACCCCTGGGTCATCCTGGTGGGGAGGACACCGAGAAATGCCTCATCAACGGGCCTGCACAAGTACTCCCATTCAGTGACCCACTAGGAAGATTCCACCACCAAGCCCCAAAGGATTTCAGTATAACCATAATGGTATAAGTCAGGGAGGCTAGCAACAGCCCAACCTTTTTTATTTATTTATTGGCATTTCAAACAAGAAAAGCAACAGGTCGCATTTCGAATCATAGTACAAGCAATATGGTCAGTTATATTTGCAGCTCGAATGCGTAAACGTACAACAGATCAAAACAGTCAGGAAGCAGTATGCTCTCGTTCAGCGTTGGACAGCAACTCTTGATAAAAACTGGTTCACAGGTTCAGTGTAACAGTACGGCACATGATATAATTAGTACAGAGTCCCATTCACGAGCAGGTCACAGATATCAAACTAACGCATCTTTCCAATGTGTCAACCCGCCACCACATCCTTTTCCACACAGCCTCAGCTAATGTAGCCCTTAAGCGTCTGCAAGGATCGGGGAGGGGGCGCTTTCCTCTTGTCGTGCTTTCAGCCAGTCCAAGAAGAGCTCCCTTATGTTTTTGGGTCGAGAGGCCATAGGCATTAGTTCCCAATAGGTAGTCAGCTGAGTGTGACTAAAAGTGACATCTTGTATCCACGCCTTGCTAGTGGGAGCACGTTTATCCCCCCAATGTATAGCTACTCGTCATTTGGCAAGCAAGAGCAGCATGGCCTGTAATTTACGATTCTCCGGTTTAGTATCTTTGACATACCCTAGTAAGCCTATGAGCGGCTGAGGTTCACTCGGGGTCCCCAAAATCTCCTGTGTTTTGTTAAATATGTCTGCCCAAAAGGCCGCTATAGGTGGGCAATACCAGGACATGTGCAGGAAGGTGACAGAGGCAGAGCCACACCTCCAGCAGCTGTCGTCAGGCCTGATACCCATACAATGCAACTGAGAGGGAGTTCTATAGTACCTGTGTATATATTTAAAATGTATTAGCCTAAGCTTGTAATTTGGTGAGAGCATTAATAGTTGACTGCAACAAAAGGCCCAAATATCATCCGTTATCTGGTTATCTAAATCTAAACTTCAACTGTGCTGAGCCCTAGGTGTAAGTAGTGGTGCTGTGGCCTGCATGGAAGCAGCAGCCCAACCTTAGAGAATGTTACTATTGCCTCAGAATGGGCCACATGGCCGATCGATGCCGGCTAAAAGCAAATCACGAACAGAGGTTGATAAACCTGCGCCAGTCCACGCAAAACCTCCATCCACAAAGCCAAGCCCAGGGAGATCCGAGTGTACTTTACACACAGCCTCAGGGAAGTCAGTCAGCTACCGCACCACCGCAACAGGGATTAGGTAGTTGGACAAACGTGTGGCAACAGAAACAACGGACAGAAAATCCAGCCCAGCACGGACCGGGGCTGCAGCAGGCGAGGGATAACTGTCTGGGGAGGCAATGCCTTCGCACAAACACAGAAGCCAAATGTGCAGTAAGTCAAAAATCCCAATGTGAAGCATCCATTTCATGTACACCTCACAAATCACCGTACCAAAACTCAAAAGAAGGACCATTGAGATACATTAGGAATTCAAGCCTTTACTTGCGTTCAGGAATTCAGGTTCTGCTGGACATTTTTTTTTTTTTTATAAATCTTTTTATTAAACAAACAAGAATGACAAATACAAAGTATAGTGCAACACCATTATCTTCATCCAAGTCAAGTGCAGTAATACAATATCCATCAACACGCTACATGAGACCAGTTCCATTACAACAAATCCGGCGACATTCTCCATCTTATACAGATTCATTCATCTAGGTGGTCCCCTGCATGTTGGGAAGTGTCCCTTAATGGTGTACAAGGCATTCCCCGGCTTTCGTTCCAGGCCCCCCAGATTCTGGTCCATTTTTGTGGGCACCCTCTTCTCTCGTAAACCGCCCGCTCCGCCTGCATGCACCAGTCCATATCTGTCTCCCAATCTTTAAGTTTGAGCATGGTGGTTCCCTTCCAGGATCTAGCTATATTAGGTTTGGCAATCATGCACCCCAGTGTCACCCATATTCTTTCCGCCCTCGAGAGATCAGTAGCGTCCCATATGTTAAGGAGGCACCATCGAGGCGAGACCTCCATTGTTTTCTGACATATTAAAAGTAGCGCCGAGGTTACCTTCCCCCAATACGTCTGGAGACGCGGGCATTCCCACCACTGGTGCATGTATGTGCCTGTTTGCCCACAGCCCCTAGGACACGTCGGGGAGTCCAAGACATCCATTTTGACCAATGCTAAACTTGTATAATATGCTCTATGCAGGAGTTTGAGCTGTATAAACTTAAATCGGGATCGGATCGCTACCTCTCGGGGTGACGCTAGTGCCTCCTGCCGGTCCTCGTCACTAATGTCTCCCACATCCTCTGTCCATTTTGCTCGTATTTTTCCCATTGCATCTGGGGTGTTATTAAGAATTTTCCTGTACGTCAGGGAGATCGCCCTGTCGGGAAGGTAGTCGTCGAGCAGTCTGTCTTCCAGGGGTGAGGAGACGGGTAGATCAGAACCCCTGGGTAGCGCCCTCTGTAGTGCATTCCTGACCTGAAGATACCTAAAGGTTTCTCTCGCATTTAGTTCGTATTCCCGTTGGAGGTCGCCAAAAGGTTTCACTTTCCCTCCTGCCCACATATCTCCAACTGTAGAGAGTCCGATCAGGTTCCACTTATCGAACCCTGGGTGTTGTGCTAGTAGCCCCAGCCTGTCAGATTCCAGCAAGGGGGTGACTTGTGTGATCTTGTTCTTCCACCCCAGGGCGGAGGTCGCCGTGCGCCATAGTGTAATGATAGTGGAGGTTGGAATGTACTGAGGTGTATTCTTTATTCCTCCATAAATTGCTCTTCGATAATCGCCAGGGGTCATATTGTACCTATCCATTCTATAAGCTGGATCTGTTAGGGGTCGATGCACCCAGTGGTTAGTGACCATCAATTGAGAGGCCCAATAGTAACTTTTAAGTGCTGGTAGCGCTATCCCTCCATCATACCAGCTCTTCGTTAGTTTGTTCAATGCAATACGAGGAGCACCACTGGTCCAGAGTAAGGAGCGCACCTCTGACTCAATTGATTGGAAGTAATGCGCGGGTACCAAGTGAGGAGTATTCTGCAACGCATAAACAAAACGGGGAAGTGCCATCATTTTATATAGGGCGGCCCTGCCCAGTAACGTGAGGGGCAGGGTCTTCCAGTGCGACACATCTTCCCGAAAGCGGCGTAGGGGGGGGAGCCAAGTTACTCTCGTAAAATAAGGTGGGATCAGCCGTGATATATATCCCCAGGTATCGAAAACCTTCAGTGATAGTTTTAGCCGCACAACCGCGTGGCAGGGACAGAACATACACCAGGGACTTGTCCCAATTAATGGTGTACCCTGAGTACTTTTGGTAAAGAGTGAAAATGTGTAACGTCCGATGTATGGAAAAATAAGGTCTGGCCAAATAAAGCAAAATATCATCGGCATAGAGGGAGATTCTGTCCTCCCACTCTGTCGTCCAATTCAAACCTCTGATGAGGGGGTCTCCTCTGATCCAGATTGCCAGGGGCTCGAGGGCAAGAGCAAAGATCAGGGGAGAAAGTGGACAGCCTTGCCTGGTTCCCTTTTGCAATGTGAACGTTTTCGATCTCCCGCCATTCACTATGATTCGGGCCAGGGGTTCCGAGTAAAGGAGCCGTACTCGGGATAGACATTTCGTACCGAACCCGAATCGTTCAAGTACAGCAAATAAAAAAGGCCATTCGATCATGTCGAATGCCATCTTTGCGTCGAGCGGTATTATCACTGCGTCTTCCCCGATCGTCGCTGCCCTACCCATGACATTGTGAAGGCGCCTTAGGTGGAGGGCAGTGTTTCTGCTGGGCATAAAGCCGGATTGATCCGGATGGATCAATTTGCCTAGTAGGGGAGACATACGCGTTGCCAAAATCTTAGCGAGTATCTTGAACTCCGGGTCTAGGAGTGATATAGGTCGGTATGATCCGCACCTATCGGGGGGGTTTACCTGCTTTGGGTATGACTACGATATTGGCCATTCTCTGCGTTTTGGGCAGAATACCCGCAGACACGCTTTCATTTTTTAAATTTATTTTTTATTAAGTTTTCAAAAGAACACATCATGCAATCATTACAATAAAACAATTAACCTACGATGGCTCTACTGTATCATTTGTCATAGTATCTCCTGCTGTTTGGCAGTTTCCGTCACAGATATCAATCTAAAGCAAAAATATACGGTACACCGCCTAACTAATATACATAAAATTATAACCCATCTAACCCCACCCTCCCTCCCCGCCCTTCTAATCCCACCGGTGTGCCCTACCTATTCGCAGTTCAGGAGTATAGGAACATCTATCCCCTTCACCATAGTACCCCAGTAACAGCAACACTACGCAGGTAAGCCCGCCCTTAGCGGAGGCTAGCTAGTGTACTGCGGGGTGTGCACCTAGTCATTCTACCATTCCCGTGGGATGTGGTGGACCCGTCGGCGTTCCCAGTACTGATCCCTCCTCTGAATCTTCTTCGGGGACCTGCAGTGCTACCACCAGTACCTCCCATGCCCTCGCCGCCTCCAGTGTTTTTTCATTGTTGGTGCGCGTGGCCTGCTGAAACCTGAGTGTGCCTTCGCTCTGCGCCCATTTGAGGAGCTCCGTCCTCCACCTTCCAAGGCTAGGCCCTCGCGCTGATTTCCAGTGTGTAGTAATCTCTCTCTTAGCTAACAGCAGGCCTAGATCTATAAACTTACTCGTCACTTTCGTTTTAGAGGTGTGCGGGAACCAGTGCAATAAGCAAGTGCCCTGGTCAGTTTCCACGGTGCGGTCGGTAATCCCGTTAAGCTGAGCAATCACTTCTTCCCAGTACGTTCCCAGTTGCGGACACCCCCACATCATATGCTGAAAGTCTGCCCCCTCCAGATTGCAACGCGGGCACCGGGCTGTTACTAGTTTGAAATATTGATTGATCTTGGCAGGGGTTAGGTACGCCCTATGTAAGATAAAAAAGTTAACCAATTGAAATCTGGCATTCCTACTACTTTTCCAGTTCCTCCTGACTAGTTGGGTCCAAGTCTTCTCAGGGATCTCTTTGCCTAGGTCCGCCTCCCATTTCCCTTGTAGGACCTGCAGTGGTTCCAACTTCTCAGTCAGCATACGCCTATAAAGGCACGTAATCGCCTTGACGGTTCCCGCCGCCATCACCACATACTGGCAAGCCATTGATGTTTGGGGTTCCGTCAGTCCCTCCTTCCAGTAACACTGTACTGCTGAGATCAGGGCCGAGTGCAATAAATAATCGCCTCACCGCAGACACGCTTTCATCGTACATTCTTATTAGATATGGGGCGATCGTGGATGCGTTTACTTTGTACAATTCTATAGGGAGGCCGCTCGGGTGCCCCAATGGCCTTGACCACTTCCTCAGTGGTCAACGCTGAGTCTAAATCTTCGGCTTCTTGTGGCTCAAGGACCGGCAGCCTGAGGGTGGCCAGGAGCTCCTGCGCTTCCTCATGTGTGGAGGCCCCTACAGATGCATAGATCTGCTGAAAGTGGTCCGCAAATGCCTCCGCAATCTCGGTCTTATTCTGTAACCTTGAGCCGTCTTTGCCCTCAATCACGGAGACCCATCTATTGGCTCGATCCCGCCTATCCAGCCAGGCCAATAGTTTGCTGGCTTTGTCACCCACCTCGTATATGCGGTGTTAGGTGGCGCGGTGATGTGCTCTAGCCGCATCCTCCGCGATGTCTTTGTATTCCTTTTGCTTCAGAAGTAGCCTATGTTTAGCATCTGGAGCTGTAGTTGCAATTAGATCGTGTTCCAGTTGACTGATCTCAGCCTCCATCTCCAGTAGACGCTTTCTATTTTCTTTCCTATGTCCAGCGATCGCAGATACACCCCCTCCCCTCACCACCGTCTTGTACGCCTCCCATAGCACTATATCTGACTCTACAGATCCCTCGTCTGCTGGACATTTTTTGTGTTTTGTCGATCGGGTATCCTCACTAGAATCCTCCATTCAGGGTGCCTGCGGGAGCGTAGGCACCCTGAATGGAGGATTCTGATTCCCCATAGTGGGGCTTGCTTACCACACCCTGGGGGGAGGGCAGTTTGACGAGGGGGCAGGGCGGCTCACAGTCCAGTCCTTAAAAGCAGGCACCCAGGTCCCCACACCCACAAGTCAATTGGGATGGGTTCCAATTACCAAATGAAAAAGACCTGATTCTACGGCCCCCAGCCCAGGACCAAAATTCCTTCATGACGTGAGGTTCCAACAGGCACCTCCAAAAAAGTTGGCGGCCTCCAGCCAATGAAGGCACCATTTAAGTTCCAAAATGAAGCAGTCCTCCAGTGTCAGGAGACATGTTTCCCGTACGCTTGTGATAGAGAAGAACCCATAACTTCCACCACACAAGGTCCTACTATTTGCGAA
Source organism: Calotriton arnoldi (assembly GCA_963921515.1). Lineage (NCBI taxonomy): Eukaryota > Metazoa > Chordata > Amphibia > Caudata > Salamandridae > Calotriton > Calotriton arnoldi. The sequence continues at coordinate 1,181,854 of CAWUFW010001100.1, forward strand.
GCACCACACGGCACTGAGTCAGTCAGGAGGGGAGGTCCACCAGAATAAACAACGTCCGTCCCCTTCATTAGACTAATTTCGACTTGTTGTTGACCTTAAAACTCTGGATCTTCCATGCAGAGTTGTTCCTCCTCCCTCCTTCCTGAAAATTTCCAAGTGTCCAAAGCCTGTTCGCCAGGTTGTGCCTCGCCAGAATAACGACAGAAGCCTGCTGCTGGTTAGAAGACCTTAGTCACAGACAGGGAACGCAGGTCCAAATGCCTAGGAAAAGTTATGGTCTGAGGGTCAGAGGGGTGCTGAAAAAAAGGGAGTCAGCAAGTCCATCCCAACTCTGTGCGAAATTAAAACCCAATAATGTGCTCACACTCGTATCAGGCCTAGTGATCAGCCAAATACACCAGGCCTTAGACACACCATCCGAAGGAAACAGGAAGCCCAATCTCAGACTCCACACTATCAGAAGCACACAGAGGCCACGGGATAGCTTTTCGACCACCTCCATTTTTCCTGATAAAATCAGAATAGCAGATCAGGTGAGATCTCGGGAAAGCACCCAAAAGACGGGTAAAAAGAAGCCCAAAACTAGCCCAAAAAGGAAGGTTCTAGAAAAAGGGCATAGTCAAGACACCTGGCGCCACTAGGGAGAGTGACGTTGCACGCTGCACTTGAGGGGTATACATGTGACCTCAGGGCATGTTGCGATCACCAACAACATTCAATTATGACACTCCCCCTCTTTATACGCTGACCCGCGCATGTGTAGGTCAAACGACACCACCAACGCTGATAGCATCCTCTATGTACGTCTTGGAAAGAGGTACTGGCAACACTCATGGAACCCTAGCTAAAATTAATACCATCTCATGTTCACTAGATTACTCCATAAAAATGTTCCACCCGTCTGAACTCCCAGCTAGGTTCGGAGCGGGGGTGGCCCAACAACCCATTAAAATTAACCATGAACAATAACGCGCTTTTAAAAATAGATACCCAGACTGGGGCCACCTCCCATTACCTCATTAAAAATTGTGTGACTAGAGTGTGGAGAACACACCCTTAAAAAGAAGGCACAGACAACCTGAAGGAAAATGACGGCACACAGCACATGCAATAATGCACTGTTTTCTAAACTAACCAATGAGCGTAGCTCTTATTTAACAGGTTGGCAATCGAACATCCAAGTGCACCACTATTCCAGCGGCCACATCAACACCCCAGCGAGATCTACAGTGTGCGAATTTTGAGCCGTGAACTGTATCTTGAACTTTTTGTTTTGAACTTTCAAGTAATTAATCCCAGTCACCAGAGGACTACAAGACATCTCCCTTGGACTAATCGCAAAGATTTGCAGTGTTCAAAAGTTATGTATTGTTGCACTTCTATGTACCCTCTGTTTATTATGGGCGTTTCCACATCCACCAAACACTAGCTTTCCACACGCACTACACAGCGCCCTGTTACACAACATGTGATATCAGCTCATGACCGCCTTGGGCTCCAAGACAGCAGCCAGATCATGTTACATCTGTTCGCTGATACCGCATGCAGTAGACGCAGACAGGCTTTACTTGTTCTAAGAGGGGAACCATAGGGGAGGATACTGTTTGGCCCCGAGACTTTGCAGGAAAGAGATACTTGGAGGTATCAAAGCCACTGCACCAATGCACAAACATTTCCGCTCCCGCTTCTATCTGTGGTCCCAGGGTGGCACTTAGCATATCTGGGGCTCTTTTCTTTTAACAAGAAATGGACCCCAGACATGGAGTTCCAGTGTAGAGCCATCCACCTCGATGATACAAGGGGAAATGAGTCTCGTAGGGGAGGGTTAAACAGCAGCATAGATACCTCATTAGAGGAAATCTGCCATACTGAGGTGAATAGGAAGAAGATGATTCTGTTGCATCAGGCTTGAGGAATAAAAACTGCTGAGTATTTTGGCTGGCTCAGTACAAGGATATTCCAATAGAATTCAGACTGTTTTCTGACACACAAGTAAATGCAGGAGGGTCCATACCTTTCTTTACAGTGCAGACAAAAGTAAACGCCCGCTGGTTACAAATAATCGGGTGGGAGATGCTCAAGATGATGAACAGCACTGAGTTCAGCCTTAATGCGATCAAGGAGAAACTAAGAGCCATCCGCCTCATGGTGATGCAACATTGATCAGAGCGTCCTGCTGCACGTTTATCCCAGGCAATAGCCTAGACAACAGGACTTTAAAGCAACATGGGTGAGGAGGGAGGTGCCCCTGAGCAGGAATGGTATGGGAACTGGTTTTCCTGGCTCCCCCGGTGGCTGAACGGACCGTGCACATAATTGCTGCCTATTTTCATCTTTTTATTGTTCATTTGTGGTTTCCTGCAATCAGGGGAGTTCTTGCTGTAAAAATGCAGTCCTCAAATTGGGTAGAATGCAAGTAACTATGAAAAAAGTAATAGTCAAAACTGGGGAACAAGAAGTCCCCAATAATGTGACTGTCATGAAGTATGGGTTAGATAATGTAGTTGAAAATTCAACTAGAGGGGGGAATGTTAATATTGATAAAATCGATGCCAATGTTCATAATAATACCTCGCATATACAAGCGAAATCGCATCACTATTATCAAACTCTCCATCAACCCCGACTCTGAAATACGTGGTCAGGCAGGCTCTGTGACCTAGGCCTGAGGTTAAGAGATTGACAGGTCACAGGTGGGGTGGCACATAGCCAGCAGACGAATGCGCGAACAGGATACTCAGGTCAATCTCCCAGATAAGTGCAGCAACACCACAATGGTCCAGTCAGATTGGCCCCAATAAAGCATACATGGCCAGGGGTTGCGCGCCTTCCCAAAACATCATAAGAAAGATGCCACATAAAGTTAGGACCACAAAGCTTATCAGGTCACAGTACACACAGTACATGCAGTGATCATGTGCCCCTCATGCTGGACATTTGGACACTGGCCTCCATTGTGTCCACGCAAGGTCGAGACCCACCTGCATTTGCTATCAGGGCCCTTATTTATGTCTCCACAGACAAAAAAGGTTCGCCAGAAGTACTTTATGACACCCAAAAACTGTATAAAGACTTGTTCAGATTGATTATACTTTGAGACAGTCCTCAGACCCGCTTCTGTAACCGTGCTCCCGGTTGAAGAGTTTAATTAAACCAACTGTTCCTGTTTTGCCAAACGCCTCTTGTCTTTTACTTTTTCAAGGTAAATTAATATTTGAGCATCAATGAGGTAAAATATTTGCCCAGACAGTATTAGCATGTGTAAAAATGACAAAGTAATAAATACTGTAAAAACATTGAGCTACATTATGCCTCATAACCTGCCTTTTTTTGTCAGTTAATTTAGTAAATCCTGCCCCAAGATTTGGTTCTCCCATGCTTCATAATTTCAGTGGCCCTGTATAAAGTTAAGCCTGGTTAGAGTGATGATTGCAAAACACTAAAATGTCATGATTCCACGCTGGTTCTGGTATTTAAAACCCTGTTAAGCCCATTGATGTAGTGACCTGCTGGTCACTGTTCTAGTTGTTGTCAGCACCAGCCACTCCCAGAGGTCTGGCTTACACCCCACCCCACCCCACACCCATCCAACACAGGCGTCACAGGAAATGTGACCCTGCCAATAAAAGGGGCCGGGCGCACGTGCCCTGGGCCAGTTCTATACACCAACTAAGTGTGTCTGTGTCCTTCCTAATAGTGCATGTGGGCCTAGGGCCCCAGAACTTTACACTGGCGACGAGTGGGCTGAGCCCGTGTGTGCAGCCGCCTTGTTTGGTGGTTGAAGGGGACGAGTGCTGCCTGTGTCGAGGGCACCCCCTGCGAGCAGGCGCAGGACGCGCCTGACGGCCCGCTGGGCATGTGAAGAGCCACGGGGTGAAGGAGGTGATCGGGAGCCCACTGCTCACCTGGTGTGCCTGCAAGTGGATGGAGGCACCCGACAGCAGTACAAACTGCGTGGTGAAGGAGTCTAGTGAAGCGGAGCGGGAGCCCACCCCGCATCAGCAGAGCCCGCCAAGTTTGGGCATGAGGTGAGCCTGTGAGTGCAGCTGAATGCAAGGAAGGGCCACCCAAGCTGCAGCACCCGATTCCCAGAGTGACCTAGTCCCGTGGAAACACCCATCTGCAGCTCCGACTGCTGCTTTGGCCGGTGGCATCCCAAGGCCAGGCACCAGAGGTCTCCCGACTGCAGCTCCAGCCCTCCGGCAGCCCGTGATGTGAGAATGGCTGCCGCGGAGAAGGAGTAAAAGTGGTGCCAGCGGGCAGCGATCTACTGCACCGCATGAGAGCTGTGCAGGAGTGAGAAGAAGTGCATGCCACCCCGTAATGGCTGAGAGAGAAGGGCAGCAGCGCGCTGAGGCTGCCCTCTGTTGGTACAGAGCGGGCGAGAAGGTGTAGGGGCATCCTGCTTACTGCCTCCTAAGGGAAGAGTAGTGATGCGGAACCAGCGCGGTGAGAGGGCCGGCGAGGACAGAAGACGCTGCCGGACATAAATAAATAAGTAGATGAACAAATAAAGGGAATAATCCACTCACCATGCTGCAGCTGGAGAGCGAGGCTGCTGGCCAGCGGGAGGTGTCCGGCCTCCTGTGGTCGGTGCGGAGCAGTCGGCAGCCCGTGAGGTAGGAGAGGCTGCTGCAGAGGGGCACAGTAAAAGGGACAGTGTGCGGCCTGTGGCAGCGGATAAAGTGAAGAAGAGACGCCCGTGAGCGTCCCGCTGGCGGGCAGGGGGCGCAACACGGAAGAAATAGCTCTGAACCGGCCCGCTCTCGGGCGTAAGAGATGCGACCGGCGCGAGAGAGGCCTGGTGAAACAGAAAGTGAAAGGAGAAAGGGCTCCCCAGGGAGGAGAGCCGCTTGCACCTAGGCCGCATGCAGACAGGACCAGCCGCAGTGAGTGAGGCGCTCACGAAAGGACTGCCCCCCAAGAGACCGAGTTACGAGTGGTGAGGCGGTGGACTCACCTGGAGGAGTACAACAGCAAGATCCTTGCAGGCTTTAAGGGCATGGCGAGAGACGCTCATGCCCGTGGCCGTCCGCAGCCCATCACCGAAGACGCACAAGGCACACAACATGGAAAGAAGCTGCTGGGGCCTAGATGTAATACAACATTGCTATCTAGTGGCCATTTAGGGGTACCACACCCACTAAACAAAAGAAAGTGTGACAGAAAGGGGACACAGTACACTGCACTAAAGGCAACATGAGATAAGGGGCAGGAAGGCGCCGGTGTGCCAGGATGATATGAATGCAGCACAGGGACAGCTGCTGCAGCCCAAAGCTGATGGTGAGGAAAGCGTGTAAGATTTAATTGAAGTGACAGACACCCCCACCCCAAGACTTTATCATGCCATTGTGAGAAGGAAGTAAGCAAGTCCCACTCAGCAAGCGAAACAGGAGACGCCCGGGGGTGTCAACCGACACAAGAAGGGAACCCCAAGAAGAAAGGCAGCTAGGGCTGGTGAGGAGAACGCAGTGACACCTAGTGGCCATAGGTGGTCACTGCAGCAGCAAGGACACAGGAAGTTACACCACCAGGAGAGAAGGTGTGGTACAGGACAACAGCCCTACGCAGCAAGCCCCTGAAGGCCTGAAGAATGTGCGCTCCATGCACGCCCAGTGGCAAAAGGACGCCACCGCAAGTGGAAGAAGTAAGAGCGCAAGAGTCAGAAGAGCACCGAAGACTGGATCCGAGAAACGGACGGTACGGGCTGGAGCCCGAGAGTGAGCGCCCTGCAAGGAAGAGGGCCCATGTGGTCACATGGCGTGACTCATCCTGTGAAACCGGCCCGAGTGGAGGAGGCAAAGCGAGAGCCACGCTGGTGTGGTAGTGAGGAGCCTGGAGCGCGCCCTCAAAAGATGACGACCTGCAAGAGGTCGGCGGAGATGACCTGCAAGAGTTCAGCAAGGATGACCTGCAAAAGGTCGGAGAAGCGGCGACCTGAGAAGAGGTCGGAGAAGCAGTGACCTGAGAAAAGGTCGGAGAAGCGGTGACCTGAGAAGAGGTCTAACAAGAGGACCGAGGAGAGGTCCGTGAAGAAGAATAAGGAGAGGTCTGACAAGATTGACCGGAAGTCAGAAGTAATGAACGGAAGAAGGTTGCGACGATAGGTCTGGTCGTCGAAAGAAGAGAATGCATTGTCCTAGGGGTAGGACAGGACCAGGGAGACCTGTGTGAAGTGCACGTCACATGGAGAGGCCTGGCCAGTGAAGACGAGCAAAAAGATAGGACTAGACTGCGTAGCGAAGTGAAAGAATAAGAAGGAGGAAATTGTGTGGCATGACGCCACCGCGAAGAAATCTCAAGAAGAAGAAAGAAGAAGAGAGGAGTAAGTGATCTGACAACTAGCACAACAGAAGGCAAAGGTGACGAGTGCAAGAACATCTGGCATGGAGCACAGTACCTGGAGAACATCGGTGGCACTTGGAGAAACTAGCTATCCATGAGTCTTCGGAACACCTGGTGACTGCAGAGGCGAGCAGGCTGGACCATTGGTGACATCCACCTTTGGGGTCGCACGGAAGACTGGATGGTGAGGCTGCTCGGATGTCCTGAAGAAGAGGATCCGACCACTCTACACCATACCGTAGCGACCCTGGGGCAAAGGCCTCAGGGACACCGGTGAGAGCGGGTCCCGCCACGAGAGATGAGTTTACAGCCGCTCTTCCGCAGGTCCCAGGAAGACGAAGATCTTGTGCTAAGTGGCAGGAGTAAACAACTACCCTTCAGGTGGAGCTAGGGACTTGAAGATGGGACTCGTAGCACTTCCTCCACACACCTAGAAGGTGGCGTTGGAGCGACACGGCGTAGTACACCCAGTCCAGTGGAAGCCTGGTGAAGAGGGCCTCCGAGACATCCCGTGAGAGGGGATCACCTGCGAGAGGGGCATCCTGGTGAAAGGGATGTTTTGCAACTTCTCCATCATTCCGAAGAGAGAAGCAATGCTGCCTGTGTGGAGATGCCACGACAACCAGGACTGATTGGTGAAAACGTGACATCTATCAGATCCACCATCCCTCCACCTGCTCCGTCACAAAGAGAGCTATGCCTAGAAAGACTTTGGTGTCAACTTCCACGTCTGGAGTCTAAGGAGTACCGGACGCGCAGGGCAACACTGAACTGTGCCAAGCAAAACTGGTGATCCTAGCTGCAATTGTACCATTGTCTTGTTTCTGCAAGCAGCTGAACAGACTCAGTGGAAGTTCATATTTATTGTTTTATTTTCTCCCACAGGTTGGACTTTATTGTTCCATTTTGAATAAAGTTTTGGAGGGATGTAGTGACCTGCTGGTCACTGTTCTAGTTGTCAGCACCAGCCACTCCCAGAGGTCTGGCTTACACCCCACCCCACACCCATCCAACACAGGCGTCACAGGACATGTGACCCTGCCAATAAAAGGGGCCGGGCGCACGTGCCCTGGGCCAGTTCTATACACCAACTAAGTGTGTCTGTGTCCTTCCTAATAGTGCATGGGGGCCTAGGGCCCCAGAACATTACAATTATAAATACTGCACTACCAGTACCAGAATGCAAACAAACAACATGGACTGCATGAGCTACTTTATGCATGGGTCTGTAAAACATAAAGCTCAGTGACATATTGTTTTGAACTACAATTTAGAGGATAGCCAGTTTTGCATGTCTACTTGTGAACTCATGTTAAAATATGGTTGATCAAAGCCTAGTTTCTATTCTGCTGGTACTACAGTCCAGTCTTGTATAGGGAACGGAAGTAACAAAATACACAAGTTCTGGCATCAAAAGGGGAAAAAACGGGGCAGGATTAAACTTCTCATGGAGAGAGAGTTCAATTCAGTATCTGTGTCGCATTTAACAGTGCCATGTGAAAAAAGTTCAACTGGCTCATTTCATATCAGGACCCGCCGAGACTGTTCTACTTTTCCAAATGATGTCCAAAGCTTTCTGGAACTTGTAGTGCGACAATGGAAACGTGAAACTACAGGTCTCTGAAAGCTTGATGCTATTGGCTGTGATATCCGACTGGCCGGCCCTCCTCCTGTTCATTACATAGGAAGTTTTTAGGTCTCGCCTACGCAGCGCGCAAGCGCTGCATAGGAGGGGACCTTTAGCCATCGCTCAGGACTTTTGCCTAAACGCGTGCATGTTTTCCATTGGTTTGTATTGCCACTCGTGCACGTTTGGCGTTTCCCTTGCAGGAGCGAGCAGCGGCGCCATCTGTTAGCAATTATCGCGCCTGCCGCTGCTCGCTCCCATAAGGTAAACGCCAAACGTGCATGAGTAGCAATAGACAACTGTTGGCGCATGGCTGCGTGTCGCTTTAACTTAAAATAAATATCAGTGCGAGCTGGGAGCTGTTCGACAGGAGGTGACATGATAATTATGCGGAGAAAGCATTCAATTATCACGCAGGTTCTTTTACGAGGCAGATTTTACTGAAATTTCCAGGTAATATAATTGTCTTTTTTTAGCTCGGTGGCAAAACATAAGGAAAACTGCCTTTTTTGTTAATTTGAAAATGCTTAATATTTTAATTCCCTTAATCATTAAATAAACATCTCCCCTGTGTCCAACAAGCTGCACTTGGGGGTATTGTTCATTTGTTTATACTGCACATGTTGCACCCAGGAGAAGACCACGCCTTGTGTTTTTTCACGGGGTCCTTTTTTAAAAGAACATGTTTTGCTCATGCTTGTTTCCTTTTGAACGCTCCGCGGCGAGCCCGTGCTCCGCAGACCGATTCGGTGCGCGCAATTAAGACACATTACCAAGGCCCGCTTTCAAAGGCTCCGCGTGCCTCTGATGCAATTGGAATCGCCCTTTGAAAACACAGTCCGTTAATATTAACCACAGCAGCGGCAATATTAATAATATTTTTTATTAATAGCCCCTTGCCTGCTGTGTTGTACATTAATTGGCTCACAGAGGGGAGCAAATGCGAAGTCACCATGAGTTTCCCTCACCCCTCTTTGTGCAGGAGCGCAAGACGGAGGGACAGGCAGAGTATTTTTTATTTTTTTTAATTCACGCAAGAACAACTTTTTTCTGAGTTTTTTCAAATCCACAGAATGATGTCGTTGACGAAAAAGACAATGTTGGGATTAAATATTTCTTCGTTTGAATTGTTTTATTTTTTGAAACGAAAAAAAGGGGCGGTGTTCTGCGCGAAGTTAAACATCTGTGTAAATGGAATCCAAAAATGTGGAGACGAGCATAAGCGTTTCTCGCTTATTTTTACAAATATTTTTTTTAATGTTACTGTGTATTGCCATTCTTAATGACTATAGCTTAAACTCTCGGAAATGCGAGATGTATTGTATTGCAAATGCTTCTTTCTCCAGGCGTCTGGTTTCCCCTCTGAGTTATTGACAAATGACAGCAAGCCACTGTTTCCCTGAACCCATGGTGAGTATCGTAGGCTTCAGAAAGGGGGGGGAGTGGGGGCTTGGGGGGAAGTGGTGTGTAGTTGGAAGGGTGGCGGGGTACATACCCTAGATCCGGTTACTAAAATCCCGGAGAGATGTAGGGCACCTTAGCACAAAGTTAAAAGTTCCATTAGAATAGGACCGACAATCTTGCGAACTGCATTTATATCTTTCAACGTTAGACCAGTTTGTTAAGCTTGCACCCGTCATAGGCTGGTAGCAAGTTCACTTTTTGGCGAAAATGTAAGTATGGCGGTATGGTGTAGGCGGGGCCTTCGGTGTCTTTGTGAGCGGCCAGTCCGATTTGCTCAGGCTCAATGGTGTGCAGTGCAAACATAATACATTTAATTGGAGAGTACCGGCACTTCTCAGAAACAAGCAGGTACTCTGGTACTGAGTACCTGCACTTTGATTTTTCCACTGCAAGCACTGGTAGTCTGTATTGGTTAAGTGATGTGGTGTGGGTGAGATTCAATTTAGTCGAAAAATCGTATATCTTTTATACGTAGGTTACGCACATAAGTGAAAGGCAACTGCAAGTTCATTTTGATCGTGTTTGCCCTTACTTGGTCCTTTGTTATAAGCTATGGAGACTGGTGCGCTCTACCACGGTGCCTTATAGTAGTCGAACAACGTATTCATCATGCTTTCCCAAAACCATCAAATTGTTTCCACAATGTCAACCTCCGAATTAGGGGTTGCAATTTACCATTATAACTTCGCAGGACACCGTCTCTAAATCGGGTAATCTTACAATGTAACTCGGACAGATACTAAACATATCGCTTATAATATCACTGTGTTTGCCAAAAAGTTGGACAAATAGCTTCCTGCAGCTGCTCATTTTGAACATTAGTGTAAATTCGCAAAAAATGGACGGTTGACCACCCTACTTCTGAACTCGCAGCTCGATACTGGGTTGTCCTTATGTGCAGTGCTTAACTTCACTTACCTAGTACAGCAACAACACAGCAACAATACGTGCACTAAAGATAAGTTACCTTCTTGTACCTCTCCATCCTTTTACCTCCTGCTGCTCTTCTCAGCCTCCGTCCGTATGCCTCACGCTGCTCTTCTCAGTCTCCTTCTGTGTGCCTCATGCTCCTCTTCTCAGTCTCTTCACTGTGCCTCACGCTGCTCTTCTCCTCAGTCTCCTTCAATTTGCCTCGTGCTGCTCTTCTCCTCGGTCAGCCCTCGGAATCTGGCATCTGTTGATTCTCCTCTAGTGTCCGTCCGCTACTCGTAATTCAGGTATAATTTCCCAACCTCCACTCTCCTGTTGTTTTGTTGATTATATGTAACGTAACAAAAATGCTTATAACACTTTTTTATTTTAACTTTTCAACATGCTACACAGCAGCCATAATGCTCTACAACATAGCTCACAATCATTGGCAAAGCCAATAGCTCTGGCTATACACTTATGAGGTCCCAACGGCGAGACCTATTGGCAATGCCAATGCTTGTTGACAATGTGCTGGTTCCTGAGCGACGAAGGCCAGAAGGGGGCAGCTCTTTAAAAACCGGTCTGCCCAACACATAAGGCCGCCTAGGGCTTTTCTTTCATGCTACTGACGGGTCCCGGACCTCACAACAGTCCACGTGTCCCGGTAGACTAGATGCCATTACTGCTTTTCTCCAGCCCTGATTGGACAGTGAGATTGTCCCCGCCCCTTAGCCGTGTTCTGCGGGGGGGGGGCTAATATAAAACTCTAAAGCAGACGTCCTGGGGGTCCGTGGCGGCATTCTCAGGGGGGCGCAAATGTTTCAGAAAAGAAGTGTAAATGAAGATGGCTGGAAGCGCGAACGTATTTATTTGTTCAGTTTCCAGGCTATCTTCATTTACATGCAGCCAAAGTGCATTAAAAAAAGCATAGGAACTGCGATTTCAAGTGCCATGGGGCAGAGGTCAGTCGGTGTGGTGCCAGGTCAATTACTGGCCTACAAAGAACAAAAAAATATTCAGTAGCTGGTTTTAAGTGTTTTCTTTTCAACTTTAAGTTAACTGCATATAAAATAATGCACACACAAATTAATCAGTGGGAAAGGCACTCCTAAAGGATGAAATCTCAGATAGTTAATGCAATCGCTGCAGATTTCTGTCTGTGTGACTGTCAGAGAATTGAATCCTACTTGGTGCAGTGGGGAATAGTGACTTTTGTTTTTATAATGCTACAAGGTCCCTGTCTTTGGCAGAAAGCACTGTATATGTGTCATTATTTGAAAATTCTGTTACACACAGCATAAGACAGGCTGCAGAAAAATGATTTAGGCCCAGAATTACAAAGACTGTCTCAGGTTTGTGTTACTTTTTTAAACAAACCTGACACAAAGTGTATTGGTATTAACAATCCAGTGCAAATCACTATTTGCACTGGATTGCACCCAAATGTAATACAAGGCTGCGCAGCGCCACTGTAGGGACCAGATTTACTAATGCTTTGCAACAGGTTTGCATTACTTTTGTAATGCAAACCCGATGCAAAGTGTTATACTGGGATTTACTATCCAAAGCAAGTCAGGATTTGCATTGGATAGTTTCCCAAAGTACCACAAAGTTTTGCTACATGCTGCCATGCATTACTTTGCATCAAGGGTGCGTTTCATGGGTAGCGCGTGGGTGTATTTGGAAATAGGACATTAGGGCTGATATTCTTTGCTAGCATTAGAGCAGAGAGAACCCTTGCTGCAGAAGGGACAACAAGTGTAGCTATTTTTTCTGAAAGGTATAGTGAGCCTGTGTCAAGACTGGAGTGACGGCCAGGCATGGAGGGGAAGGGGTGAAAGAGGTACACGTGACCGCCTGCTACTCAGGAATGCATATATCATTAGTGAAGCATTTGGTGTTGTATTGAGGCCCAGGAGTACGAGGGGCTCACAACTACCCCCAAATATGGGGAGCAGTGTTTGTTGATCAATTTCTGTTTTTGTTTCAAGCATTTACTCCTTTATAAGTCTGACATTACTGTGGGTTATGAGCTACAGAAAAAGTACCCCTGAAATGGTCTCACAAGTCCAAACCTCTGTGTTCAGCCCTGCCCCTGCAGCTCTTCCAGTCCTTGCCATAAAGTTTTGGAGGGGGGCCCCGACTTCAAAATATTTAGCTTAGGGGGGCTCGGTGCATCAAAGTTTGAAGACCTCTGCTCTCAAGGCGCCAGAAGTGCCTCATTCAAGAGGAGCTCTCAGACAGTTGTTGTTGTGTGTGTTTAGAGGAGGATGTTGTGGAGTTTGTTGATCAAAGAAGACTGCATTTGTAATGCATTTCCTGCCTTTTATTTACGCCCACTTGAAGGGTTTTTAGTCTTTAAAAAGAAGTCGGGGAAGGCTTTTTTTCATTTCAGCTTCCAGGATCGTTTTCTATAGATAATTGACTTTTATAAATGGGGTTTGTACTAGAGTGATGGAGGCGAAAACGAGCCGGGTTTTATCGCGCTATTATGAGAGACTGGCCGAAAATTTTCTGTTGTTTTGAGAACTTTAGAAAATAAGCAACTCGCGCTAAAAAGTCGGCAAATAGCCTTTCCTGCTTGTGTGGTTTATTCTATGTTCTGTCCCTTGCTTTTGAGACCTTCACCGTAAAGGCCACGTTTGTGAGACCCGCAAACACTCCTTGAAATTTATTTTATTTATTTATTTATTTATTTATGCATTTTTATATAGCGCGGACTTTACCCGAGGGTGTCAGAGCGCTTCACAACAGGATTAGCAACATTACATAAGGAGGAGGATACAAATGAGCATAATACAAAGGCAAGCGTTACATTGCATGAAGAAAAGTGACAATTGTGCAAAAACAAACAAACCAAATACAAAAAGAGGAATAAGTTCCAATAGGAAAAAGTGACAGATGTGCATGAAACAAGGGATACCAAATACAAATGGAGGTATAATGCTGCAATAAGTGGCAGTCACACATGACACACTGGGAAGGCACTTCTATAGGCTTGGAGTACAGAATTTCCTATAGTGGAAGAACTTCCTTGAGGTAGTAGAGAGGGCGTGAATTCAGCAGGGGGTACATGGGGTACAAAATATATGATACATGGGGTACAAAATACCACTAAAGGCATAATACTGTAATAAGTGGCAGTAACTCAAAGCACACTGAGAAGGCCCTTCTATAGGCTTGGAATACATAATTCCTATCATGGAAGAGCTTCCTAGAGGTAGTAGAGAGGCGTGACTTCACAGGGGACTTAACCTGGGGGAACACGCACATAAAAACCAACACAACACACAAAGTAAGGAATGAACAGACAAAAGTACAACTTTAAACTGACGGGCGAACTTCCTAGAGGGGCCTAAGACCGAACGTATTAGTTCTGGAAGTGTCTTTGGAATAGAAGAGACTTGAGGTCAGCTTTGAAGATCCGGGTAGAGGAGGTGGCACGGAGCAGTGGGGGAAGCGAGTTCCAGATTCTTACCGCATTGCCCGAGAAGGATTGAGCCATCGATCTTTCTCTTTTGAAGACGGGGGGCTCAAGCAGAAGCTTTTCCGCATTGCGAGAAGGGCGAGAGCCACCGGACAATTTCAATTTATTCGCCAGGTAACAAGGGGAGGACGTGTGTAAGGCTTTGTGTGTGATGCAGGCAGTTTTGTAAATAGATCTTGCCTCGATCGGAAGCCATCGCAGAGAGGACAGGATAGGAGTGATGTGGTCGCTTCGTTTAGACCCTGAAATGAAGCGAGCTGCTGAATGGAGGATGGATTTGAGAGGGGAGAGGTGGGATTTGGGTAGGCCAGTCAGAAGAGAATTGCAGTAATCCAGTCTTGAGAGAACCAGAGATTGTACCAAGGTTTTTAAGTCTTTCTCCGGGAAGAACCGACGGATCCCCCACAGAAGGCGCAGCTGGTACCGTGCATTCTTGGCAATAGAGTTGATGTGGGCGATTAGGTTGAGTCTTTTGTCGAGAATGACACCTAGGGATTTAGCGCTGTCAACAATGATGGGTTTGTTGTTGAGAAGGTTCAGCTGATCCATCCAAGATTGAACAGGAGGAGGTGAGAGAGAGGTAGAGAGGAGGAGGAATTCAGTTTTGGCGGGATTCAGAATGAGTTGGTGAGCTGACATCCAGTTGTGAATAGAGTTGAGGGTAGAATTGAGTAGGGAGAGATCGTGTGCAGAGGACACCTTAAGGTAGATTTGCGTGTCGTCCGCATACAGATGGTAAAGGATCCCAGATTTGCTTAGGAGGTTCCCTAAAGGTTCCAGGTAGAGATTAAACAAGGTGGGAGCCAGGATAGAACCTTGAGGGACGCCCTGACCTACGGCCATGGGAGATGAGAGACTGTTCCTTATCTTGATCATTTGGGATCTGTCCGAGAGGAAAGAGGCAAACCATTTGAGCACAGTGCCGTCCAGACCCATTCTCTGTTGAAGAGTGTTGAGGAGGGTGCTATGATTAACCGTGTCAAAGGCTGCAGAGAGGTCTAGAAGAATCAGAAGACATGAATCCCCGGCGTCGAGTATATGCAGCGCATCGTCAATCACATGCAGCAGGGCTGTTTCAGTGCTGCAATTTTGGATGAAGCCCGACTGGAAGACGTCAAGGAGGTTATTTTCCAAGATATGTGAGGAAAGTTGTTTCGCGACACATTTTTCGGTGATTTTCGACAGAAAAGGGAGGTTGGAGATAGGGCGGAAGTTGTTGAGGTCGTTCGCATCCGCGGAGGGTTTTTTTAGAAGAGGGGTGACCTGGCCTGATTTGAGGATAACCGGGAGGGAGCCTTGACTGAGGAAGAGATTGACTAGCCTGGTCCAGTAAGAGAGAGTATAGGTATAGAAATCGATGGCGATGTCGCTAGGGATGGGGTCGGAGGAATGGTTGGAGGGTTTAGTTTCGCGGATGCATTTGAGGAGGTCATCTTCCGAGATGACGTCAAAGTTCTGCCAAGTGACCAAGGATTTCCGCTCCTCCATGGGGGGTTGGGCGACCTGATCCACCAGAGTTTTGACCTTTTCATCGAAGAATATAGCGAAATCTGCTGCTTTCTTCGAGGAATCCTCAGGCTTAATGGTTGGAGGAGAACAGTTTGGGTTTTTGAAGAGGTCAAAAAGTTTTTGGGTCTGTTTTTAGCCGAGTCAAGGAGGGATCTGAAATGTGATGCTTTTTCAAGGAAGATGTGATTGTGATATTTGGATCTTGCTGAGCGTAGAAGAGAGAGATTGGAGGAGGAAGGAGATTTTCTCCAATGCTTCTCCAGGAATCTAAGGTTTTTCCTTTCAACGTAGAGCGCTTTATTGAACCAAGGTGCTGAGGGGTGGGTCTTTTCCTTTTGCTTTGGAGAGGAGCAACAATGTCGATTTCAGCTGCTAGTACTGAGAGGCACTGAGAAGTGAGAACGTTGACATCCACGCTAGGGTCTAGTCTGGGAAGTGCCCGCATAGCGGAATCACTGAAAGTGTCAAGATCAATGTTCTTAGTGTTACGGAACCAGGTGGTAGCTCTTTTAGGTTGGCCGAGAGTTATAACGTGCGATAGGTGAAAGCGGAAGGGAATGAGGAGGTGGTCAGACCAGTCTACATGGATGGGGGAGCAGTGGTCAGCAGGTCTTCTTTGGATATGACAAGGTCCAGAATAGAGCCCTTAGAATGTGTGGTTTCCGAGCAATGTTGGAGGAGATCATTGGCTGAGAGAAAGGAGGCAAGCTTGTTGGCAGCCGAGTCTTCCAAGGAGCCCCAGTGGAGATTAAAGTCACCCAGGAATATCTGTCTGTCACTTTGAGAGAGTTGGTCACTGATGAAGTCAGACAGTTCCTCCACAAAGGAAGAGCAGTAACCAGGCGGGTGGTAGATGGCATGGAGTCTAAAGGGTGAGCCGTGATGTATTTGAAGTTCTAGGGAAAGGCATTCGAATGTACGGAAGAGGGTGGTTGGGACCGCTTTAATTTGAAGGGAGTTTCTGAAAATGATAGCGACACCTCCTCCAATTTTGTCTGCTCTGTCATTTCTGAGGATAGAATAGTCAGTGGGTACCAACAGATCAAACAAAGTATGAGAGGAGTCATTAAACCAGGTCTCAGTGAGGAAGATCATGTCAAGATTTTGGTGAGTGATAGTATCAGAGATTTCTACTTTGTGTTTGACTGCAGATCTGCAGTTGTGGAGCAAACAGTGCAGCTCTGACGCAGATGTTTTGGTGAAGGGGGTGTTAGGGTTGTTCAGGGAGATAGGGATAAGATTCTTGAATGAGGGAGCCTGGGAAGAGGGAGGTTGGTGAGGTCTGACAGAGGAGATGACCTGAATAGGAAACTGCGTAAAATTCTTAGGAGAGGAGGGCGGAGAGGGAGTGACGTTGGTGGTCTTGAGGCTGGCCCGTAAGTTGGTGATGTCTGCAGAGGGCAGACTGTGATTGGTTTTATTGGGGCGTGCGAGCAAGGGACTCCTCGGGAGGGTGTAAGGGACAGGGGATAACTTGGCGCTTAAACGTGAGATGGACGTTACCAGCTGGGAGATGGAATAGATGAGAGAGTCCAGTTTATTTTCCAGAGAGAGGAGAGCTGAGCATGGAGTGTTAGGTGGCTCGATGGATAAAGAAGGGAGTGCAGAGGGTGAGGGAGGACAGGGAGGGGTGGGGGAACGAGTAGAGGGCGGTGGAGCAGAAGGTAAGGGAGGACAGGGCGGGCTGGAGGAGCAGGATATGAAATGGAGTGCAGAGGGTGAGGGAGGACGGGGCGGGGTGGTGGAATGGGATAAGTGAGGGAGTGCAGAGGGTGAGGGAGGGAGGGGAGAGGTGGGGGAATGGGTGGGGGGTCGGGGAGCAAGGGAAGAGGGTGAGGAGCGATGGTACAGTGGAGGGGAAACTACATTTGAACGCTTTGATTTCAAATTGGGGCGTCTCCCAACTAAATCCGGATAATTGGCATGTATGTCCGAGCTTTCATTTTTATTCGATCATAGAAGGTTTTTTTTAAGGTTTTAAAAAGTACTTTATCCAAAAACGTTTCATTCTTAAAATACGAATAGAACACAACGCCGTTAAGCGAAGGGAGGTCTGCAACGATTTAAGTGTAATTATTTGTCAAGGCTCCTTGGGTGTTTGGTTTCTTTCTCGAGTAGAATCAACACGTAAATGCGGTGTTAACCATTATGGAAGCCCGTTATAAAGCATGGAATGTAGCTCACGCCCGCTGCCTTCATAGCTGCCAAGCTTTCAGATTGGTTTTGTGTGACATTTTCGTAATTTCACTGTAATTATGAGTAGGGCTCCCGGTTTTATGGTATTTATCTTTTCAACATTTCCGTCTATTTATCCATATTTTTGAGCCATTTTATTGGTATTTATCCATATTTATTTTATGTTTTGAGAATAAACTGGGTCATAAAATGTAAATTTCCACATTTATTTAACTGATAAACGTGCACTCATACTTTGATGCCTGTTTTAGCAAATTAAGCAGCTAAATATAACAAAAAACTACACGGGAAGTAAATATTAACATATACAAATATATGTTAACATATGCCTGTATTTAAGGGAACTTCATCCTGTTTTTAAATCCCTATGATGTCTATTTGCTTAGCAGTTGGTCTGGAATTCATGAAGGACAACAACAAGAGTCACACAAGAAGCACAATTTTCAGTATTTTTCCGCTATTAAAAATAAATACAGACAAAAAATAGATTGTTTTCTGTCTGCATTTATCTGTAAAAATCAGTAAAAACGGAAAACTGGAAGCCCTTATTATGAGTGACATTCAACGACTATGAGTGACTTTCTCGCAAGCATAAATCAAGAAACGA